>CM034310.1:6138104-7338104 GCA_019925795.1 Dendrobium chrysotoxum
AAATAAATCATGCACTTGAAGCATGCAGGAGGGAAGGATGGAGGTGGCGTCATTCGTGTGACGCGGATATGTAGGGTTTAGGGTCTCTGGAAGACAGAAGACCTACCTACTGATGAGGCGTACTACGGAACAATAGTAGCCTTGAATCCTGAATCTATGGTGGGTTTAGTGTTCTACGCAACACTAACACCCGTGTCCTAACTAATGCAATGTAAAACCTGGACTTACCCCGGCCTGGAAGGGGGAGCCAGCTAACCACCTAATCGCTTTAAAACCATGCTGTCCAGTCAGTTATTATGAAGGATGGGTGGTGGTTATAGTTCTCGGAGATAGGGCCGACATCTAGAGGATTTCCTAATTGGCCCTGGACTTATGTAGGGTGTATGCTCCTAAGACTAATGCAATTAAAATTTTGATTTAGTTAGTTTCTAATGCAATGTATGCTAGTTAGAGTATCCGAATCAGGTATGCATAGAACTTTAAAAAGGCTTATAAAAATAATTTTTGGAATTAGACTGGGCTTCCCCAGGTCCGGCACCTCATCCTCATAGGTCAGATTATCCGGACTCTACCCACGGGTGGGGAAGTGTCTTATAGAAGGAAAGAGAGAAATGCAACGATATGCATGCTCCCCGGACGATTCCGGCAATTCCCTAGGTCGTTAAGTTTCTAAATTATTTAAATCTTAAAATTTGAATGTTAGTTGGGAGTAGAAAAAGTTTTAGTCCTTAAAGAGCCTAACGAAATCCAGGCTAAAACAAAAGCGACATGCAAAACGCCAAGAAACTAAGAAAAGCAAACAATCCTAGAGGCACACAATCATAAAACACATCAAAATTATCCAAACAAATTAATAAATGTCCATAGGCCAACTGCCCTTAATTACAACCCAGGGTCTGCAGAAAATTAAAGTGGCCGGGCACCACTGCCAACAACCCGGATTTCTAATCCTAAGATTGACGCGAGTTATTTTGAGTGGGATACTCTTGGTCTTCATCTTCTTAATCTTCTCTTTTCTTAGACTCCTTGGATCTGAGCTTCCTCGGACTCCTTGGACCTCGGCTTCCTTGGACTCCTCGGGTAGTAGAATAACCCAAATTTGGATTCTCAAACAGAAAAGGACTATCCTCATATTGGGTGTCCTTTTCTCTTTGGGCATCCAACCTTTGGATTCTTGTATCCCCACTCAAAATAAACTTTCACAACTCGATACCAAGTTACAAACCATTTACATTAAATGAAAGCAGTAAATCTAGACTCTCCTGCAAGGTTATCCTAATAAAAATCAACCCAAGCAATTTTATGTTATCTCAAGCAATTTATATAGAAATGAAAATACTCATCACAGCCACACTTGGCCATGCTCTTAAATATTTGAGGGCTAAGCAAGCTCTGGAGCACCTGTAGCAATTTATAATGATTTTCAATTAGCCCTCATTTATTTAGGGGGGCTGAGCAATTTCTGAAGCACCTGCATAAAACAGCATTAATTTTTAAATCATGATTATTGCCCCCCCTTATATTTAGCGCTGCATGAGCATGGCCACCTGCAGAAAACATCATTAGTATCAACCTCGATCCTAACCTATGGGTAGTCTATCGTGCAATCACATCAATTCCCAGAGTGCAGTAAAAGTAAACAAACACACCAATAGTTCAATCACAACATGCAATGAAATCCGGAAGACTCGACACGCAGCAGAAAAGTAAACACCGGCCTAACCTAAGCCTAAAAGTGGTGCCCTAGCAAACAATTCTACAGTGTGTGTAAAAGCCTGTGTGGCTGAGGTAGATCCTAAGCTGGGTAGTTAGTTACAATTGCCTACTGTCCAGGTTGGTTGTAGGTCTGAAAAGTGAATTTTATTTAAAGTCCAAATATTAGTGAATTGAGATCTATCTTAGTTGATTTAATGTGTGGATCAATTTTAGTTCTTAGGGTAATAATATTTAAGTTTAAATTGCATTGGTGAGTTTTAGGGGGTTCGGGGTCCACCTATACACTAAGTAAAAAGGGGGTCCAAAATTGACTTTTTGATTAAAGGGTATTTATGACCGGATAATATTTTTATAAAATACTAGGCCTTAACCTGATCAGTTAGACAGTTAGCATGCCCGATTTGGATTCTTCTATCCAAAGTTATGAATTTCTGAAGTTTTGGTCTTGTTTTTGAATTAGGTTTGACCGGATTGTTGACTTTTTGATTTAAGTTGATTTCTGGACACCTAATATTTTTAACAAATACTAGACCTTAATGTGAGTTGAATGCCTTTTAGTTTGCTAGATTTGGAGTTTCCTATGCAAAGTTATGAATTTTAGAAGTTTCGGGCCCTAGACTATAGGCTACGGTTGACCGAAGAGTTGACTTTTTGTTTTAGGTTGATTTCTGGACACCTAATATTTTTAACAAATACTAGACCTTAATTAGAGTTAGGTGCCTTTTAGTTTGCCCATTTTGGAATTTTCTATAATTAGTTATGATTTTTAGAAGTTGGGGCAATTAAAGGAATTATCGAAATTGCCTAATTAGGGGTATTTTGGGGGTTTTGGCCCAAATCAGCTCCAAACTGATTGGAATCACCCCAAAGGTCAGAAATGACCTAAGAAGGTGTTCCCAAGTATTTGGGGAAAATTTGGGATTTTTAATAATTTTAAATGATTTAATTAAGGCAAAAAGGTGATTTTTGATTAAGGTTGAATTAAAGTCCAGATTAAGATCCAATTAAGGGGCCCTAATTATCTAAGGTTGGGAACTGAATTCTGGAGAGTTTGAGGTATTATGGGTATTTTTCTGATTTAAAATGCATTTATTATATTTTTCTGAAGTTTCTAAGGCTTAGTTAACGGGTAAGTTAGGGTTTGCTAATTAAGTGTTTTAAAGAGTCCAAAAAATTCCTAGAAAATTCTAGAGGGTCCCAGATGTCACTATGTTTAAGTGTTTCAAATTTCAAGCTATTCAGGGTTCTACCCTAATTCCTGGAATTTTTCTAAGTTTGCTAGACGGGTCCTTAATTGTTGTCCTTAGGGTGTCACTACGTTATATAGGAGTGAAATGAAGTAACTAACCCTTAGGCATAATACAGAGGGTAAATGCAGCAAATATAAACACACCAAGCCATGTCCTTAGATCTAGGAGAGCCTAGGCTACGTGTTTGTGCAACCTACACATGCAAGGACAACGAAAACACTAAGTAAAGGGCACCTAATGAAGTGATTAGTGAATGATTGGGACACAATCATTCACTAATCCTTCTCCCACATGAATTCTGTTCACATACAGGTCCTAGGTTTAAATTTTCATAAGGGGTAGACTTCCCAAAATTGGGGGATTTAAATAATATGTAATTTTAAAATTATCTTTAAAATACATAAATATTATAAATAATAATAATGTAAGTTTAAAAATAAGATAATTGAAAATACTTTAGTTCATAAGCGTGGGAGGTCTACCAGCCACCGAGGGGGTTTTAAAAATAATTTTTATTATAAAAATAATTATTTGCATTAATTAAATAATATTTAAATAATTAAATAACATAGGAATACAGAAAGCATCCAGAAATGACAGAATCACATACAGGAAATAATTTTAAATTAAAATTCATATTTTTCTGAAAAGTTTAAGGTATTGTGCGTCAAAATCCGACTTAAAATGACAAAGTTATGAATTTTCGAAGTTAAATAGGTTTAAAGGTAATTCTTAAAATAATTTAAAATAATTAATATTTGAAAATAATTAATAATTTCAAAATAAATCAGATATAATAATATCTGAATTTTAAAATAAATGGTAATCAAAATATCATAATAATGTAAATAAATATTAATATTATCATGATACTAATATTAATATAATAATATTATTATTAAAGATAGTAATAATATTATTAACTAAAAAAAAAAAATATTAATATTTTTATGATATTAATAGTAATCAAATTCTAACATTATGATAATATAATCACTAACATAATATTAATATTATTAAAATAATAATATTATTATTAATTATAATATTATATTATAATAATATTAATAATAATAATAGTCAATATTATAACAACATAATGATAATATTATTATTTATTATTATTTATAACATTAACATTATTACATGCTAATTATAATAATATAATAATATTATGATAATATAATATTATTATTATCAAAGTAATAACATTATTACCCATTATAATGTTAATATTATTATAATGCTAATAATAGTAATAATAGATTAAAAATAGGTTTTAAATAATAATAATAATAATATAATCATAATAACAAAATAATAATAATAATAATAATAATAATAATAATAATAATAATAATAATAATAATAATAACAATGATTAAAATAACTTAAAGTAATAACAATAATAATAATAATAATAATACTAATAACAATTAAGATAATTAAAATAATTAAAATAGTGATAATAATAATAATGATAATAATAAAAATAATGATAATTAAAATAATTAAACTAATTAAAATAATAATAGTATAATAATGATAATAATAATAATAGTAATAATAATTAACAACTAAAATAATTAAAATAATAATAAGAATAATATAATAATAATAATAATAATAATAATAATAATAACTAAAATAATAATATAATAATAATAATAATAATAATAATAATAATAACAATAATATTATTATTAAAATAATGATATTGTTATTAATATTATAATATTAAATAATATTAGGTTAATATTATAATAATATAACTATTATAATAATAATAATATTATTAGAATAATAGTAATACTATTAATCATATTATTAATTATAATAATGTAATATTATATTAATATTATAATATAACTGTTATTACAATGATATTAAATAATATTTAAATAATAATAATAAAGTAAAAATTTAAAATATATTAATATATATATATTATATATATATATATAAATTTTAAATTAAATAATATATAAATAAAATTACCGGTGGCGGCGGCTCGGTGGGCCACGTGTCAGCCTCCCGTTCGCTGGCTCAAAACGCGGACGCGTTTTCCAATCATTGGCAATGATTGCGCCGCCGCGCAATCATTGCCAATGATTGGCGGCGGCGGGCCCCGCGCTACTTAAAACGACGGCAGCGAAGCGCTGCCGTTAGATCTGCCGCTGCGCGGATCAACGGCTCAGATCGAGCCAGACGGGAGCAGTGACCGCGGGATCGGATCCGCGGTCGGACCTTAGCCGCGGAACGACGCGATCAGAACCGTTGATCGTAAAATCAACGGTTCTGATCAGACGTATCAGGCTGAATACGTAACCCGAAACCCTAATGGGTTTTTTGACCCGTTCTCGCGATCGGGTGAACAAAATCAAATGAAAATTGAGACTTAGGATCTAGGCATGAATAGAAATCATGTGGTATAGTTAGTTTGGCTCGAAGCGCACCCAACAAAATGCTATTTGACCCTAAGTGTTCTATGCTAGGGTTTGAGTTTTCACCTTGGTTTGTGGATGGATTTGGATGTATAAGGGCTGGTTGCACTTGTAGATTGTCCACGCTCCTATTTGTAGAAGAAATCGCGGTCTCAAATGCTTTGAATCAACGGGAAATTGCCTGGGAAGGTTCAAAGCCTCGGTTCGCCGGAGATCTCGCCGCCGGCGGGTTTGACCGTCGGGGTTTGACTTGGGGAGGGTGGAGGAAGACCTAGGGAGCTCCTATGCCAATTCTCAGGGTTTGGGAACGTCTAGGTCTAGAGTAAGAGCAAGATCCCCTCCTAAGAGCCCTAATTCATCTATTTAAAGGCTAGGGTTCAAGATCAACGGCTAGGATCTATCCTAGGGCTGATTAGGAGGGAAAATAGAGGCCTTGGCCGTGGGTTTAGGTTTTGGATGGATTAGGAAAGGGTTTAGGACTTTAAATGGCTCTTAATGGGTCATTTTGACCTATTAATGGCTTAGGTTGAGTCAAGTCAAGGGTTGACTTGGTCAACCCTAGTCAAGTGGGTCCAAGGGAGGAGGGTATGAGCCTTGAAGTCCTTGGTTGGGCTTGGATCTGATTAGGATTTGATTTAAGCCTATTAGGGCCTATTGGGTCAACCTGGGTTAACCTGGTCAACCAGGTTGACCCAGGACCAAGACTTGGGCCAATGGGTCAAGCCTGACCCACTGAGTCCAGTGGAGGAGAGAATGGGGCTTGGAGAGCCCTGGATTGGGTTTGAATCTAATTTGGACTTGATTTAGACCCATATGGGTCTAATGGGTCAACCTGGGTTGACCTGGTCAACCAGGTTGACCCAGGGCCTGGGTCTTGGCTCAACAGACTCAGGTTGACCCATTGAACACAAGGGAGAGGGTCTTGGGCCCTGACTTGGTCAATTTGACCTGGTCAACTCCCTTGACCAAGCCTGGGAGAAAATCAGGGTCAACACCTGTGTGATCACTCCCAACCCCACATACAACTCATAGAAGCTCCTTGATCAAAACTTATTTGCAGCCCTCTATTCAACCATCTCCTTTTCCATTCTTCCATACATCCTAAATCTGAGCTCAATTGCATACATTTGGAACACACTTGAAAAAACCTCCAAACAACAAATCACTCTCAAGTCATCCAAACAAGAATAAACTTCTCAATATCTCCATGATTGATCTCACTATGACACAATACCTCATCAATATTAAATCTCTTATTGACAACATTAAAGCTACTAGTTCTCATATAAATCCCAAAGACATCTTTCTTTACATCCTAAATAGCTTACCTTCTACCTATCAAGCCTTCAAAACCTTTATCCACACTCAGCTCAACCCCATTAGTCTAGATGATATATACTTTCTAATCTATAGTGAAGGAATCCACATAAAAAAAATAAAAAATAAAATCCAAAGTGATTGCATCCGTCTCTTAGCCCTTAGCTCTTACTGCCATTCAACCAAAATAATCTTGCACACATAGAGGTTGACATCTCTTCGTATCATTTCTTTCCAATCAAACCAGCAACACACTGCTCATGATGGATGCCCTCACCACACCATCTGAGCAACATACCAAATATATGGTAAGCTCAATCATATTGCTTTATACAACTAGCACCGACATGATCATAACTCCAATAATACTCTCCCTGGCCTCATCAATAGTAGAACTCCTCTAATCACCACTGGTACATGGACTTCGGTGCTTCGGCACACCTCACAGCTAACCTCCATCAGCTCTAAATATGGTTCCTTACACTAGAACTTTGTCAATCACTATTGGAAATGGAGCATAAATTCTAATTTCCCATAGCAACCAAGGGCTCCTTCCCACACCTCTCTCACATTATAAGTTAAACCTTCAAAATCTACTTCATCTACCCTCCATCACTCACAATCTCATATCTATTCTCAAGAATTGCTAATATCAATTGCTTGGTTTCTTTTAATGTCATCGGATTCACTATAAAGGATCATCTGACCAATCACACCCTCTTACAAGATCCCCGCCATGATAGTCTCTACTCCATCCCTTCCACTAGCTCACCCTCAACATATAAAGCTCTTTCCACCAACCCTTCATCCCTTTAACTATGGCATGCTTAACTAGGCCATCAACACCTCTCTCTTCACTCCAAGCTCCACAAAACACTTAACATCAATTGTCCTTCTCATAGTTCTTTTCTTTCCATTTGTTGATGTAGCAAAGAGCAACAAGCTTCCATTTCATGTAGCCAATGTATCTTCCTCTAAACCTTTTGAACTAATACACTTTGATATTTGGGGACCTTCCCCCATCGCTTATGTTAGTGGTTGCAAATTCTACATCATTTTTGTTGATGACTTCTCAACATTTTCATTGTTATTTTCCATGCACATAATGGATGAAACAACTCAAAAAATAATCCAATTTCTTGTAATGATTACAAATCTCTTCAAAACTTGCATCAAATGCTTAAGGTCTGATGAGGGTGGTGAATACATGTCACACCATTTATAATCCTTCCTCTCACAACTTGGTATTTTCCACCAACTTGCTACCCTTACACTTGAATAGAATGTGGTCATCAAAAGAAAACATCATCACCTACTTGAGACTACACAGACTCTCCTTCATGCTGCTTCCCTTCCACCCACTTTTTCTTCTTGAAGCTCTACAAATAGAAAATAACCTTATGAATTACCTTCCATCCAAATCACTTGCACATAAATCCCTATTTCAACATCTCTACAACAAACTACTTAACTACACACACCTTAAAACTTTATGTTGCCTCTGCTTCCCTTGGATGCAACCCCTATCTCCTAACAAACTCTCTCCATGATCCACACCCTGCATCCTTGGCTACTCTTTCTACCATCACGATTTTAGATTTTTCAACCTACTCACCAATAAACATATTAATCTCTCATCATGATACCTTTTATGAAAACATTTTCCCATATGCACCATCATCCCAACATCCAGCCACCACTAACAACTCCTCAACTATTTCACCTCTCACGCGTGTACCCATATCTACCTTTCAATAACCAAACCATAATAAAACCTCCTCCCCCCTTTAAAATATTTTTGCTCCACCCACTCCACCTATAAACCACATTTAGCCTCCTTGCCTTTTAACTCCCCAATTTCTGCTACACCTCACATCACAACACCTCCTCCAGTAAATAAACACCCCATACCCTAAACGCTAAATCCTAATCATAATATTTCTTCTTTCTATCATGTGTATACTTCAACCTTTCTTTGATCAAACAAATCATTATAATAGTGTCATCTATAAAAGTTGACCTTATCACTTGCCTATCACCCACCTCTACCAAAGACAAAGTGGTCTTGCACTTCCTACCTTATAGAACTTTATAAGGGGTCATACCTATGATGAATTGATAACTATTATTATCATATCCTTGCCTTGGTCTAGGGAATCCCATTAAAAATTCATCATTACTTCTTTCCATTTCCATTATGGAATAGGTAATAACAATAGAGGCCACTCAATTACTGATGCTCTACCTTCATGAACTGATAGGCCTCATATTTCAAAACAAACTCTGCTACATCCTTCTTCAATCTTGGCCATCAAAATGTATCTTTCAAATTGTTATACATCTTGCTACCTTTTGGATGGATAGTATAGCTTAAATAGTTTACATCATGTAAAATCTCAACTCTTAGACCACAAATGGAAGGAACACACAATCTATCCTTATAAAAAATTATAAGAAATCATATAGCAAAGTTTAGGTCTCTTATCAGATTTAATATTGCCACTTAATTTCAGATACTCCGTATTTGACTTCTGAGCTTCCTAAATTCTTTCCTGAAGTATAGACTGAATAATCATCTAAGCTAATCAACTTGGATCTATATCAATGGATACTACTTCTATCTTCAGTTTCTCTAAATCCCAAATCCATAGGTCTATAGAAGTGAGCGACAAAAGAGAAGTACTCGAAGACTTCTTACTCAAAGTGTATACTGTTACATTTACTTTATCATACTGATACTTAATAAATAGAGCATAATCCTTGATCAGCTCAAGCCATCTTCTCTGCCTCAAATTCAAATCCTCCTAAGTAAACATATACTTTAAACTTTGATGATCAGAAAA
This sequence comes from Dendrobium chrysotoxum, assembly GCA_019925795.1. NCBI lineage: Eukaryota > Viridiplantae > Streptophyta > Magnoliopsida > Asparagales > Orchidaceae > Dendrobium > Dendrobium chrysotoxum. Next base: position 6,147,675 of record CM034310.1, read on the forward strand.
ATCTCACACCATACTTTGTACAAGTAATGCCACAAAATATTCTTAGTAAATATAATAAGACCTGACCCTAGATTATGTGTCGGATAGTTCTTCTCATATGGTTTAAATAACCGAGATGCATATGTAATAACTCTATCATGCTAAATCAGCATGCATCCTTCAACATCTAAATCTCTCTTAACACTCTAGAGTTCATTCAAAAGCAACTGACTTCTGAGTTAGTTTTCTCAATTGCAAAGAAATTCAAGAAAATTCTTGAATAAACTTCTGATAGTAACTAGCCAAGCCTAAGAAACTATGCACCTCAGAAATTATAATAAGCCTTGGCCAATTAGAAATAGCCTAAACCTTTTGGGGATCCACTAAAATACTTGTACTGCTCATTATGAGTTCCAAAAATAAAATGATATTCAACTAGAACTTAACATATAACTGATGTTACCTTAGAATCTCTAGAGCAGTCCTTAAGTGTGATATATGCTCTTCCTTAGATCTGGAATAAATTAGAATATTATCTATAAAAACTATCACAAAAAGGTCCATATACTTCCTGAAAATATTATACATTAAAATCATGAAGACTGTTGGGACATTAATCACTCTGAATGACATGACTAAAAATTGATAATGCCTGTATCTCTTATTAAATACAATTTTTACCATATCCTCCTTTTTGCCTTTAGCTAATGATTACCAAATCATAGATCGATCTTAGAAAATATAAAACATCCAGCCCGTTGATCAAATAAGTTATCAATCCTAGGTAAGGGATACTTATTTTTTATAGTTATCTAATTCAAATCTCTATAGTTGAAACACATCCCTAAAGCACCAACCTTTTTCTTTACAAATAAAATAGGTGCTCCCCCAAAGGCATGTCAAGATAGATAAAATCTCTATCCATAAACTCCTGAAGATTCACATTCAATTCCTTAAGTTTCCTAGGTGACATCCGATATGGAGCCTTAGAGATCATAGTAGTCCAAATATACATATATATGCATAACTCTACCTCTCTATATGGTAGTAAATTAACTAACTTCTTGTGGAAAACATCCAGAAACTTCTACACTTTAGGGGAAATACTCACAGATATAAAAGAGAACCTCACATCTCTAGTAGGTGCTAAAAATACTAAACAACCTTTTCTCTCAAATTTATCCACTTCTTGAGTAGAAATCTATAAAGATAATACCCCTGATTCGTTAAAACATAATGCTCTCCCCACCCTAATGCAGAGTCACTTTCTTCTTCAGATAATCAATCTGAGCTCCATACCGACTTATCTAGTTTATACCCAAAATAACATCAAACATAGAAATAGGTAATACAATCAAACCAAATCTCCAAACCCTATAAAAAAAACTCCAAATTATAAAAATAAACCATGCTAGTCACCATACTATCTCGCATAGGCAAAACCATAGACCAAGAAACATGTAGTAACCTAAAAGAAAATTTGAGAGAATTGAAATGTAGCTCTAACGTGAAAGAATGACAAGCACCAGAATTGAATAAAATATGATAAGGAGATATGAAAATGAAATCCATATATGTCACAACATCTGAAGACTAATTGGCCTCTTACTATGTTAGACCATAAACCCTTGACTATATTAGTGCCAAAGTAATAAAACTCCTAGCACCCCTCAAAACTCTAGAATACTAACCTCCTTTTAACGACCAGCACTCCTACTACTATGAACCACAAAATGTGATTGGAGAGGTACTACCCTTGGCCTACCCACTGTCAGCTACCTAAAGCTTTCAATTATCTAATCAGAATATCTAATGGATCCACCCAATGGAAACTTAGTAATCTAGTGTCCATATTGACCACAGTGAAAACATCAACCTAACACTCTATAACACTGACCATTGTGCCTCCTTTCATACTGCTCGCATAATGGTGCCTCACCGACTAAGCCTCGAGTGTTGTCAACACTACCTCTATCTGATCCAAAAGAAATTGCTTCCAACTTTCCCCTCCTTCTAAATTCAATAGGTCCAAACTTGCTCTTCTTCCGAAAATGGTCACTGCTAGATATATCACTGCCAAAGCTCTTCCTACTTGTAGTTTATCACTACTGAATTGCTACCAGATCTACCTTTATCTTCTTGGCCCTCTCAACAAACTAAGCATAATATATATATCCTATATTAGTAATGATTGTCTCAAAGTATCTTAATGTCTCTCCAGAAATCTATAATGCTTCTCTTTAGAAGTGCCAATCAACTATCAAGCAAACCTAGAGAGAGCAGTAAACTCTACATCATATTATATCATCGTCATCTCCCCCTGAATTAATTTTAGAAAAGAACAATATAGATGTCTCCTAGTAGACAATATACAAACTAAGTCTTAAACCTCTCTATAAACTCATCCAAGTAATAATGGTATTTGTATGACAATAAAACTTCTCATTTTGCTGGTCAAGCCACAAGTCCTCGGTCTCACCATCTAATAGAATTGCAGTTAATATAACTCTCCTCTAAGGAGGATAATACATACCACCCTTAATATTCCTATCCTTATCAACAATCCTCAGCTACCCTAGGCTCAACAACACCTAAAAATCTTGGAGGTTGTAACCTTATAAAATTCTATAAATACTTATCCATATCATCAGGTAGAGTGTTAGAAATCTATATATGAGCCTCACCTACCAGCTGTACTACCATAGATGTAAGCTAAAGAACTACCTCAGAATTAATCACAAGAGCTATACCTTAAACCTAAGCTACCTCAATGAAGCTCTTATTATTGGTCATATCTAAATCTGGTTGATCATCTCAAAAACACTATGCATAACTATATGTGATGCATGTATATAACAACCAACAAAATGATCATATAAAACTACCCAGAATCATCTCACTCTTCTATAGATTAAATTTTATTCTCTGATATGATTCACTTCTCCAATCGATGATATGATACAATAAAGCTTGTCATGACCCAACCCAATCTCCTAAGTCATACCATACCTAATTGTGGCAAGAAGTACAAATTAACCACAATATCTAGTTGGAGAAGTGCTAAGAAACTAAATTTTAGATTTATTACAATATAGAGCTATTACTGAATATAATATAAAGCAAAAGACTATTGAATCTCAAAATTAATTTTGTATACAAACATACATAACATCCACAAATACATGTATAATTTGAGGTCTATCTATAACAGCACTTGACAACAGAAAATTATAATAATGATAAAGGCTAAGCCTGTAAAAAGAAAACTAGCCAAAAAACTTACCTACAGCACAAATTATAGCCTGATATTAAAATTACTTAGCTTACTTCTTATCCTTTCTTTGGCATAAAAATGAAAGCAGTAGTGAGAGTGAGCTAACCTAGTTCAGTAGGTCATCATTGTTAAAATAGGAATAAATAACTCCAACCAAAATAACTAAAAATTCTTAGATAATAAATTGAAATACTGTACGAAAAGTTGAAATTGAAATAGATAATGATACTAAATTTTTAATAAGCATTTAAATGACTACTAAAGTCATATTAAGATTGAGTGAAATATAAATAAATATTTTATAGTAATTATCAGAATGGCTCTCAGGCCCAAATTTTTTTATGTATAATAATTAACAGAATCTCTTCTTACTGCCAATAGAATCCCTTCTTATTAAATATAACCCTCAGGCTCTAGAATTTTTAGCACATAACATATACCAAAATCCCTTCAAACCGCCAATAAAATCCCTTCTTGCCACTAATAGAATCCTTTCTCTTCACCAACTGAATTCCACTTTTTAATCAATATATGCATTTTTCAATGCATTACAATATGTAAAATATAATTGAAATAAAATCAAAACTTGCCAAAATGCTTTAAAAACTCCACTAAGCAGAAATTCATTTCAGAAAATAACCAAAGTTTTAGAGATTATATATAATAATATTATGAAGCTTTAACTGAATAAAGTATTATTTTAGATGTCAAAATAAAATATTGAATTGATAAAAAAATATTACATTTTAAAATCCCCGAAAAAAATCTTGAATAAATAATCTAAGAATAATCATACGAAATATACATGAAAAGTTTTGCAAATAAAATCTACTAGAATCTGAGAAAATTGTGTTTTTGTAAATTAAAATTATAATTACGATAAAAAAATCTCAAAAACTCAGAATTATTAAAAATTGAGATATGCAAAATATATCCTTCCTTGACCCAATAAATTTCCTAACTTGGTCGACGGCTGAAAATGACCCGAAGTAGCCCAAAATAAAGTTTCTCTCACTAGAAACCCCTCCTCTCTCACTAGGTGGCTACTCAAATGGAACAGATCAGCTGAAATAGTGGAATTGGATATTTTAAAGTGCAAAAATTAGCCCAGCGCTTCGATGCCATTGTTCTAGTGCTGAGGCGCCATAAAGCACAACACCGTGGTGCTCTGAGAGAAAACTCTTTATTTCACAAACATGTATTTAGACCCCTAAAACCCACTAGTAAATACATGTAGAACTTTTTTGTGCACACAGATGATTTTTAATGCCCAAGATGAAATTATGGAAAAATTGTCTATTTTAATCTCTTAACAAATCTACCAAAGCTTATATGAATTCATCAATATAGGTCAACCCAGTAGAAGCAACTAAAAATTATATACATCAAAATATAAATCTATATTCATCCGTCAAAATTCATGTAAGGAAGCTAGGAGATCAATCATTACATTCAATGTGAATCATGTGATTCATATATATCAAATAACTTTGTACTAGTTTTATTTATCTTATAAAATACTTGAATCAGTAATATCTTATATCTTATGTAAATTATGTCACATCGATTATGTAATTTATCATATATATGTTCATATCATATGCATATTAAAGAAATATAAATAGGAAAAGGCATCTAGCTATCTATAATTTTTTTTTGTATTTAATCTTATAGGCCAACCCTATAAAAATCAGTCCTATAAAAAGTTATTTTTAGGTCAGGTGGCTTTCATATAAAAAGTTGTCACTTCCTACACATCGATATATCATATCATATAAATCTATCTCCTTATGCCCCCTTTACTTATCATTTAGGATTACATATATATATATATATATATATATATATATATATATATATATATATATATATATATATATATATATATATAATAAACATTTAATAATAGAGACTTAATTCACTACATCATATTAATTCATGCAAAATTTGCATAAGAATCTAAATTATTGAAATTCATAAGAAAATATAGTGTGATCTTTTTCACATGTGTGTATATAAAATAGCTATATTAAAATAAGTATGCATGTCATATACGCATATAAAAATATTTTAACAAACATTTTTCAAAATTTTAAATTTATCTAAATCATCCAAATTAGGATATTTCACCATAAATAAAAAAAAATATCTGATAAAAATATAATATATTCTAATTAAAATGCTCATATTAATGACATCTAACATATACCAAAAGTTATACAGTAAAAGTTTTTTAAAAATTAACATATCGTAACTTTTGCAAGTTTAGATAAAATTAAATTGATAAAATCTAAAATACATAAAATCATTAAAATAAGAGGTAGGGTAATGGCACTCTATCTCGAGATGGGTAATTTTCCCAACTGGACCAATTGGCAAAAATGGCTCTACAACCTCCAAATCCTAAATTTTATTTTCTCTCTCCTATATTTTTTCTCTCTTTTCTATTTTAAAGCTTTATATCTCTTGGAATAAAGAAAGTAAAAATAAAATGAATTTCTATAATGAATAAAGATATTTTATAATAAATATCTTAAGGATGTAAGGATACTTATGCTAATTATTCAACTTTTTAGTATAAAATTTATATGAATCTTTTTGTATCTTCAAATTTCAAGCTCCAAAAATTATAAAAAAAATATTAGCAAATCATGTTTGGAAAACTTTGGTGAAATTGCTATATAAAATGGACACCTAACAGTCTTAAAAATCCCATGACAGTCTCAAAAATCTCATTTGTATCAATAAGTGTCAATTTTTTATACTACCTCTAAAATTAGTTTAAAATTTATTATAATCAAAGCATAATAATATTCATATTATGGCAAATATGGTTGATAAATTTGACTTATAATAACTCCTAAAAAAAATATTTGATTTGCTATGACATTTTCCCCACGTTAGAACAATATCGCCCTCGATATTTCTCACTGTAGATTTATGATCATATCTATCATTCATATCAATCATCAATCATATCACTTATCAATCCAATCAAATTAAGTGTGAATGTCTGTCAATATGCATGTCAGTAATTCAATCATATGAATGTAAATAAAATTAGTTCAATGCATTTTACTTGAAATAATGATATTTAAAAAAGAACTTATACTAGTGGGCCTCTCTAGAGCTTCTCTCACTTTCTAGTGACTTAAACTGTATGCTTTCGGTTGAATTGGAGGTGGTGTCATTGTTGACCATGTGAGCTACCTCAATCTCTCACTCATCTGTTTTCCATTTATTCTACTCATAGAGTCTTAACTTAGACTTCTTGATCTTGTAAGTCTCTGGTCATATTTGTCTCTAGAATGATCTATTCTAGACCCAGATCTCTCCCCCAATCCTCTCTCCAGGCAATCTATCATTTTGTAGTCGTATTAATTACAGGGCTTAGCCAATTAGGCCAAGTGCTGGCATGCGGGTCTTGGTCAGACTTGAAAAAATAGCTAACAAGCATCAAGCAAGCACCGAAGAATCTTAAGACTAGATCTAGCCCATTTAGGTATGGGAATTATCGAATCGAGAAATGTGGCCTGCGAACGGCAATGAGAAAGGTAGCTGGTAGCCAGCGAGGAATGAGGATTCTGTTTCCTTCTCCGTCTTTGATGCAAAGTGAGCGCGGCACTACAACAACTAGATTTTTGGGTCAACATGGGTAGGTTTCGAGTTTTTTAGGTCAACCCAAACCCGACCCAATTTTATAAATGGGTTAGAATCCCAAACATGAACCTGAACCATATGAAAAATAGGTTGACCATAACATAGAATTTTTCGAGTATAGTTCAGGTCGAGTTTCGAGGCGGGTTACATTTTGACATCCCTATTATTATATATATGTCATATTGTATCTATGCTATGCATGTATATCATATAAATTATGTGATTTATATATATCAAATGACTTTGTATTAGTTTTATTAGTTTCATCAAATACATGTATCAGTCATTTCCTATATCTTATGTAAATTATGTCATATGAATTATATATTCATGTCAAATGTATTTGCAAGCATTGTAAGCAAGAAAAGGAATTCACCTATCTATGGTATTTTTTTTATATCCAGTCCTATAGGCCATCCCTACAGGAATAAGACATATCACAAGTCATTTAGGTTAGGTGGTTTTCATATCAAAAGTCTTCACTTCTTGATCATAGGTGTATTATACCATATCAATGTCTCCTTACGCCTCTATTTTCATAATATTTAGGATTACGTCATAAATCTTATTTTAAAAGAAAGCTCGTCAGCCCACCCTCATGTACAAGTAAACATATCTCCAACCAACTTACATCAATCAACCATTTATAGTCTACCTTTCTTAGACACACACACACACACATGTATATATATATATATATATATATATATATATATATATATATATATATATATATATATAAAACATAATAAACATCTAATAACACACTCAATATTTAGTTCGCTGTATCATATTAATGCAAATAAATATTGCATAAAAATCTAGATTAGTGAAATTCATAAGAAAATGTACTGTGCACTTTTTCATATGTGCGTATCCATAATAGCTATATTCTAACAAGTATGTATACCATAGATGTATATAAAAAGATTTTAATAATCATTTTTCAAAATTTTAAATTTATCCAAATTATCAAAATTAGGATATTTTGATAAAAATTTAAAAATACTTAGTAAAAATTTAATATATTTTAGTCAAAATGCTCATATTAATGACATCTATCACATGCCAAAAGTTATGCTATGAAAGTTTGTTTAAAAAATAAGATATCATAACTTTTGCAAGTTTGATCAAATTAAAATTCATAAAATATAAAATAAATAAAATTATTGAAATCAAAGTTAGGGTAAAGGTTCTCCACCTCGAGATGAGTAATTATTCTAACTTGACCGACTGACAAAAATTACAATACGACCTCCAAATCTTAAGTTTTTTTTTCCCTCTCCTCTCTTTTTCCTCTCTTTTCTCATTTACAGCTTTGTGGCTTGAGGAATGAAGAAAACAAAAATAAATTGGATTAATGGATAAAGATATTTTATAATAAAATATCTTAAGGATGTAAAGATAATTATGTCAATTGTTCAATTTTTAAGCTTAAAATTTATATAATTTTTTTTATATCATCAAATCCAAAGTTCAAAAAATTATAGAAAAATATTTATTAAATAGCTCATCATATTTAGAAAACTTTGGTGAAATCAATTTGTCAAATGGATACCTAATGATCCTAAAAATCCTACTTGTACTGACATATATCAACTTTTTACCCGGCTAGGGCTGCAAACGAACCAAACCGAGCCGAGTACGTGAGTGTTCATGTTTGAGTTCATTTAATATCAGCTTATTCAAGTTTGGTTTGTGTTTGTTCGAGCTTTATTATTTGTGTTCATATTTGGTTCATTTAAATTAATGAGTTTTCATGTTCAATTCATGTTCAATTCATATTTGGTTCGTTTAGTGCTTATCGAGCTTTAAACAAACGAGCTATAAACGAGCTCTACTTTCAGATGTTCATTAACTTAACAAACGAGCTTTATCGAGCTTCCTAACAAACGATTACATCGAGCATGCTCGTGAACATATTTAACGAATTTTTTTAAATAATCAAACAAACATGTTCATGAATATATCTATAAACAAACACATTAATAATAAAAGTAATTATCTATGTAAAATAAAAATAATATTAATCAATATGAACATATAATATAATATTTATTTACTTTAAATTTTATTATTTAATAATAATTATATCATTATATTATAATAAACTTATATTGTTGTTAATTATAAATTTAATAATTGTTATTAGTAAATAAATGATAAGTAATAATATTAATGAGAATTAATCGATTAATATCAATTAAGATATAATAATAGCTTATTTATTAAATATAATAATAATAATAATAATAATAATGAGAATTAATTGATCTTGATGTCAAATATCAAACATTAATCGAGTTCTTTGATCACGAGCTTCTTATCGAGCTTCATATCTAGTATGTTCATGAGCTTTAAACGATCATGTTCACGAACCTAATCGAGCCAAATGCATTCTTGTTTAAACTTGTTTATTAACACATTGAGTATTTAAGAAACTGTTCAAGCTTGTTCAATTAACTAATTGAACGATCACGAACGAGCTCTTATCGAGCCGAGCCTCGAGCAGCTTGTCGAACGCTCAATTCGATTGCAGCCCTATACATGGCCCCTAAATTAAACTAAAATTATTATAATTAAAGCACAATAATACTAATATTATGGTGAAGATAATGTGCAAATTTGATTTATAATGACTCCTAAAAAATTTATTTGACTGGGATAAAATATGGGTTATTACATCATTCTTACACATGCAGGGGAGTTCAAATGTAGAAATTCAATAGGTTATCTTACTTTTAGTCAGGTCAGACTAGCTTAAAAAGTACTCTAATCCTGGTGGTCCACAAAACACTACTTTCCAAGAGTGTTAAAAAGCAACCAACTATTGTTAAATCTTCTGCCGAAGTTGAATATTGTGTTCTCACCTTGGCCACCTCCAACATTTTTTGGCTCCACCATCTACTACAAGACTTCAGAATTCACCATCCCACAATAACTCCTTGACACTATGACAATACAATTACTCTCGCATTAGCAAACAATCCTATCTTCCATGCTAGGACTAAACTTATAGAGATTGATTATCAGTTCATATGGGATCATCTCAAACTAGAAGAATTATCAATTCATCACATTGACTCTAGAGATCAGCCTGCAAACATCTTCACCATGCCACTCTCTTCCTCTCGGTTCTGCCTCCTTTAATAAAAATTGACCTACCTACCCTCAGTAGATCATCAATTTGCGAGGCAGTGTTAAAACCAATAGTACCTATGATAAGTCAACCATCTTATCTATGATGTATATTTCCACTTTCTCTTCTTTTCAGTCACCTTCTTCTCATAATTGATCATCACCATTGTTTCCCAACAAATGGCTGAATCCTCACCATTCCAAGACATCATAAATCTACTCCTTAACATAACCACTTTACTTGTTACTCTATTTTCTTTTATACATTTAATGCGTCCTTGAATATTCGCGGAGGTAGAGAAATATAAATTTTAGTATTTTAGCTTTGTACGAAGATCCAACACACAAATAGATGAAAGATTGAGACATATAGCGTTCATATGAGATGCTAGCGTTTTTATGTGGAAACCCCTAAAAAGAAGGAAAAATTATAGGGCCTTGACCAGTTTAAATAGACTGACTAATATTTGTAATTGATTACAAATGAGGCCCTTCCTTTATGGGGGGGGGGGGGGGGGGGGGGGGGGCGGAGGTTTTAGCTTGATGTAGCCAATATATATTTATATAGAGTGCATTACATGGTGGGCGTTGGATAAATCATTGTTGATATGTTCGTATAGAGTACATAATATGGGTGACGAAGGTCGAAAGGACCGTAGTCAAAGGGCAACAATCTCCAAGAGGAAATCTGACAATAATTATTGCCCGGGTGTAAGTCCAGCAATAATTAGTGGCCGGGTGAAAGTCCAACGATAGTCGGTGGCTGTGTATAAATTCGACATCAATTGGTAGCCGGGGTAAGTCCAACGATAGATGGTGGCTGCGCAGAAGTTCAAAATGACAATCGATGGCCGGGTGTAAATCCGACGTCACTTCATGGTCGGGCAGAAGTCCAACAAGAATCTGTGGTGAGGAGTAAGCCCGGCGACAGGTCGTGGCATGGCAAAAGTCCAGCAATAGTCGTGGCCAGGCGAAAGTCAGGCAACAATCATTGGCCGGGAGTATATCTGGTGTTAGTTGGTGGTCGGGCAAAAGTCCAGAGACAATCGGTGGCCGGGTGTAAGTCCAGCAATAGTCGGTGGCTAGGAGTATATTCGGCGATAGTTGGTGGCAAGGCAAAAGTTCGGGGACAATCAGTGGCCGAGTAGTGTCGAGGAAGAGCCTGGTGACAAGAGATCTCATATTTCTCTTCCTCTCCTCTCTTCTATCTTTCTCTTCCTTCCTTGGTCCTTGCCTCCCCTCTCAATGAAGAATGAGAGATCTATTTATAATTTTTTGGGAGTGGTGTGACTAATATGGGTGAGCCAATATAAAGTGCATTACATATAGAGTGCATTACATGGTGGGTGTTGGGTAAATCATTGTTGATATGTTCGTATAGAGTGCATAATATGGGTGACGGAGGTCGGAAGGACCGTAGTCAAAGGGAAACAATATCCTAGAGGAAATCTGACAATAATTATTGGCCGAGTGTAAGTCTGGCAATAATTAGTGGCCTGGTGAAAGTCCAACGATAGTCGGTGGCTGTGTATAAATTCGACATCAATTGGTAGCCGGGGGTAAGTCCAATGATAGATGGTGGCTGGGCAGAAGTTCAATGACAATCGATGGCTGGGTGTAAATCCGACGTCACTTCATGGCCGGGCATAAGTCCAACAAGAATCTGTGGTGAGGAGTAAGTCTGGCGACAGGTCGTGGCATGGCAAAAGTCCAGTAACAGTTGTGGCCGGGCGAAAGTCAAGCAACAATCATTGGTCGGGAGTATATCTGGCATTAGTTGGTGGTCGGGCGAAAGTCCGGAGACAATCGGTGGCCGCTTGTAAGTCCAGCAATAGTCGGTGGCTAGGAGTATATTCGGCGACAGTTGGTGGCCAGGCAAAAGTTCGGCGACAATCAGTAATCGAGTAGTGTCGAGAAAGAGCCTTGTGGCAAGAGATCTCATATTTCTCTTCCTCTCCTCTCTTCTATCTTTCTCTTCCTTCCTTGGTCCTTCTTGCCTCCCCTCTCAATGAAGAATGAGAGATCTATTTATAATTTTTTGGGAGTGGCGTGACTAATATGGGTGAGCCAATATATAGTGCATTACATATAGAGTGCATTACATGGTGGGCGTTGGGTAAATCATTGTAGATATGTTCGTATAGAGTGCATAATATGGGTGACGGAGGTCGGAAGGACCGTAGTCAAAGGGAAACAATATCCAAGAGGAAATCTGACAATAATTATTGGTCGGGTGTAAGTCTGGCAATAATTAGTGGCCGACTGAAAGTCCAACGATAGTCGGTGGCTGTGTATAAATTCGACATCAATTGGTAGCCGGGGGTAATTTCACTGATAGATGGTGGCTGGGCAGAAGTTCAATAACAATCGATGGTCGGGTGTAAATCCGACGTCACTTCATGGACGGGCAGAAGTCCAACAAGAATCTATGGTGAGGAGTAAGCCCGGCGACAGGTCGTGGCATGGCAAAAGTCCAGCAACAGTCGTGGCCGGGCGAAAGTCAGGCAACAATCGTTGGCCGGGAGTATATGTGGGATTAGTTGGTGGTCGGGCGAAAGTCCGGAGACAATCGGTGGCCGGGTGTAAGTCCAGCGATAGTCGGTGGCTAGGAGTATATTCGGCGACAGTTGGTGGTCAGGCAAAAGTTCGGCGACAATCAGTGGTCGAGTAGTGTCGAGGAAGAGCCTAGTGGCAAGAGATCTCATATTTCTCTTCCTCTCCTCTCTTCTATCTTTCTCTTCCTTCCTTGGTCCTTCTTGCCTCCCTTCTGAATGAAGAATGAGAGATCTATTTATAATTTTTTGGGAGTGGCGTGACTAGTAAATAAGTAGGAGATCAAAGGCATATTGGGAGTGTTTTGAATGGACGACCGATATCGACTCCATTGATCATGGACCGTTTATCGAGTATTTAAGTGTCTTAATGATATCCAAATTTGGCGATCTTGAGCTCGTTGGATTCGTCTCAACTGCTCGCTCGATTTGCCTATAAGCATATCATATTTGGTGATCATTTTGTCATCCAATTTATGGTTTGAACATTTCAAATATGCTTCGTGTCCTCTATCTGAGTCAAATTTAGTGTCATTAGGTTCGTCTTTTCGAGGCGTTCAGTTCGACTATAAGTTTACTGAAATCAGAGTTCGGATGGTCCCGATTTAATTTTGAAAGTTTCTAACTCAATTTTGCCTTGAGATCAGTGTCCGATGAAGACATTTTTTTTGATAATATATCAATATTATACCACTATAGTTATCAAATTTGTAATGAAATGATTTCTCCTCTTCCACATTTCTTTTTCTTCTTCTTGCTTCTTAGTTTTTTGCATTCTCTCTGTTAACACTTCAACACTGAAACTCACTAAGAGTAATTCAGCTACAAGTTGCAAAATTCTTTCAGTGCCAAACGAAGCTTTTGCTGCATAAACTTAGTAGGAATTTAAATTATTTCATCTGTATCTTATTGGAATCCAACGGTGTAGAGTGCTTGGTGGGAACAAACTTGTGCTGCTTATAGACCAAGTCATACTCCATAATGAGTTGTTAGATGTATATTAGAAATAATAAAAAAAATTAATAGTGAAATAAGAGTTAAATTAAAATATATTAATGACAGTATTTGTCTTTATTAATTTTAACATTTAGTTTTTTTATTATTAAAGAGACTAATGAGGAGAGCATAGCAAACACTGCTATGTCAAAATTTATTTATTTAATTTGGATCGTTTGTGTAAATTTCACTATCATTTGACCTTTTTCGAAAATGTACAAATATTTACAACTTTATAAGAGTAATAAATTATCATTTAAAAAAAAAAGAAGACTAATCTATCCATAAGTCTCAAAGCCATAAGATAATTGCTTTGAGATAAGTGCAACACACAAGCTGGAACTAAGACTTCGTTTGAGACAGCTTTCTTACCGCTTCTTAAAATAATTTTCTAGTACAAAGATTAAATTTTTTATACTAAAAAGCTACTTTAATAAGCAGTAAAAAAGCCGCCCCAAATGAAGTCTAAATCAAAATTTATATTACGTTCATAGAGATTTCTTGTGAATAAAAATTTATTTAATCTTTAATCTCTTTTTCGAGGTAATTATTATTACCTTTAATTAATTATCATTCTCATTATTTACCTAATGACCCAATTTTAGAGAATTTTATACAAATGGCTCTTTGATCCTCATATCAAAATCATTTATTTAATGATGATAAAACTAATTGAGCATTACAGTTTATATTAACAAATATCCATAAAAAAATTGCAAATAAGACGTCATTTGGGATAGCTTTTATTTTTTTAAGACCGCAATCACAATTTTCGATTTAGCCAATGCTTTTTTGCTTGTTTTAAAAAAAAATATTCTAGAAAGCGGTTTTTTAAAATTAAATAAAATATTCTCATAATAATTTAACAATTTCTATAGATAATCACAACATCCTTAAACAAACACATAATAACAATGATTATAGATGAACAAATGACAACCACCTTTAAAAGGCTACATGAAAATAAGGCCCATATTTCATTAGATATAAATTTCACATATAGATGTTTTAGAACTGTTGCAGTTAAATTTGCCACAAAAGTTCAAAATAAATGCTTCGAAACCTTTTTTTTAATTATTTGTATTGAGTAATATATAGCATCCCTATTCATAGTTTAGGGTTTAGAGATCATTTGGTCATGCAATTGATGTCCGGAAGTTTTCAATTATGCTTTAGCTCTCCTTGATTTGGTCTTATTCAAGCTCGCATTGGTCAATTTTTTGTATCGTTGGGTTCATCTCTTCAAGATGTTCAGTTCGACTATAAGTTTGCTACAATCAGAGTTCGAATGGTAATTAATTTAATTTTGAAAATTTATAATTCAAATAAATAAGATATGCAGAATTAACTTCAGGTCCATAAAGTAGTTGTTTTCAATAAGTTTTTGTCAAAAGAAATGATTGAAAGAGACAAAGCCAACAATATCAAAATCGCTTTAATCTGAATCCAAATGGACCTAAATCGAGCATTCAAGTATAATTAAAGACTTCATGATATTGTTCAACTAAATGACATACGATCGAGTTTTACATACTTGTAATCAAAACGAGCATCTTGACAAGAGAAGCCAATATAATTTTAATGTTTTATGAGTGAAATTATGCCCTATTTATGGTGAGATTATTACGTGTGGAGTTCGGACACAGAGAACCTTTTGGTTTTGTGATTGTGAATAGTAAAAGCGCAGGTGTGAACAATAAAAGCGCAATGGTGAACAGTAAAAGCACAGTAACTGTGCTTTTACTGTTCACAGCCACAAACTGAACGATTCTTTATGTACGGAATCTGCACTTAATAATCTCTCTCATTTATGGGATGAATACGGCCATGCATGATTTTAATGAACTATATGGCAAGATAATTCAATATATATTCATTTTGCAAACACGTGTATAGTTCTATCAATTAAATAAATTCAAATTTCCTTACATAAATCTATGTATATTTGATGAGCAAGCCAAAGCCACACACATATGTTTAATCGAATAAACATATATACTATTCACATTTATGTTGTTGTATTTTTATATCCATATATAAAAGCGAAAATGAAAATCAGGAATTTAGAAAAATAAATTGAGACTTTCTCCATTTTAATTTTCTTGATAAACAATAATTTAAAAATATAAAATGAAGAAAACTTACCGAAATATTGATTGAGATCGTAAATCTTCTTCGTCGAAACGTTGATTGAGACCGCAAGTCTTCTTCTTCTAATCACCCTACCAAATATATTTTAGTGAGTGGGCACAATCAATCAATTATTGATGAACACTCTTTCTTTTGAATGAAATTTGTATTCTCAACACAATTTAATCCTTCAAAAAGAAAAGACTAAGAGTCTAATATTTTTCTCATATATCATCTTCCATCACGCATGAAGGACTCATATATTTTTTCATGTAGAACTTAATTCATTCTTTTATAAGAAAAGTTCACATCTTTTCAATTTAAAGACATCTTCTCATAAGCACCTTTTGTAATTCATGAAGCTATTTTAATCTATATTAAAACGATAATTATCATGACACATTAGGACACATCATCAACTCTATCTTTAATGTCACATCATCATCTTTATCTTTTGATATTAAAAGATATTTATGATGAGTCATCTATCATCTTCATGAAATTTTATATAATAAAATTATAAAATGACTATAAAACATAAAGACGTTACTAATGTAATCATAATTTAACATTTATATTATGTTAAATTCTGAACGAAAGTGTTCAATATATAATAGTGCTTAGGTGATAAAGAAGGGACCTATGGACCTATAATTTAAGCTCCAATAAATTTGATCATTAATTTAACTCTTAAAATAATAAATCAAAATTATTAATTTCAATATTATTCCACTATAAATTTGAAATAGCACTCTTGAATTTATAGTATAATTTAATCAATTTAAAAAATTGAATTGTCTATTGATTTAATCATTATATATAAAATAATCCTTCATAAAAAGTACATAATTAGAGCTAGGTAATTCTATCACCTCACTCATTATATCTTGATCCTTGAATTCTAATGAATTCTCTAATGAACAAAATAAACTTTATGAATTGAGCGCTCAATTGTTTATATTTTGAATTAATTATTGAAGGAAACTAATTTTCTAACTTTCAAAATGAAAGGAATGGATTCCATATCTGTATATTCACATTCCCAGTCATTTGTTTCATTGTGTTTCTGAGATACAAGGATTGAGTTTATTTCTTTCAAACTATTTTTGAGTTAAGTCAAAAAATCAAATGTCACAAATTAGAGTTTATTAATAACTCAGGATTAAGATTATTTTATATATAATCATTTTTATGATTAATTTTAAATTCTTTATAGTTAAAATAGAATTAATTAAAGAATTCTAAATTTATCTGGTCCTGTTCTATATAATCATATTATATAAAGTACCTCCATCCTTAATATCTCCATATTGAATAATTCGGATCAAATTATTCCATTCTTAACATTGATAAACTGTACTAATAATATTTAATTATAGATTCCAATTATAATTAATAATTATGAACTTGTTTAGATTATTATCCATAAGTCAATTGTCTTATATATAATTATATACTGAATTATGGTTACATAAATAATCGTGAAATAAAATATTATATTAAATGAAAATATTGGTACATGCTAAGCTTATCTTTAAATATTTATTTTCATAGAAAATATATTACAATAATATTTCTTTAGGGCACATTCCCTAACAAACTCCCACTTGCCCTAAAGCAAATGAGGCATCTTTCTTAGTCCCATTGCTTATATATGTTTTTGAAAAATTCTTTTGAGTAGCATCTTGGTAAATGGATCAGCAAAATTCTCTTGTGATGTTATCTTCTATACTGATAGTTTACCGTCTTTCACAATCTCTCTTATCAAATGATATTTTTTATCTATATGCTTTGCCCTTTTATGATTTTTGATTTCTTTTGTATTTGATATAGCTGCACTATTATCAAAAAATAGTGTAACAGGTTTTCTAAATTTAGAATAACTTCTAATTCTATTAGAAAATTACGAAGCCAAACTGCTTCTTTAGCTGCTTCTGCAGTAGCCACATATTCAGCTTCAATAGTTGAGTCAAAATACATGATTGTTTTATACTTCTCCAAACTATGGCACCACCTCCTAAAACAAATATTGAGCCAGATGTGGATTTACTTTTATCTCTATCTAATTGAAAGTTAGCATCAGTGTATCCTTTAGAGATCAAATCACTTCCAGAATACACAAGCATATATTCTTTAATTCTTCTGAGATAATTAAGTATATGCTTAATCGCCACCCAATAAAGCCTTCCTGGGTTAGATTGATATCTGCTGACTATGCCTACAACATAACAAATATCAGGCCTTGTACACAACATTGCATACATTAGACTACCAACTGCTAATGCATAAGACACTTGTAACATATCATCTTTTTCATGTTGTGTTTGAGGACATTTCTTTTTAGAAAGATAAACTCCATAACGTGAAGGCATTTTTCCTTTCTTGGAGTTTTGCATCCCAAATCTTATAAGAATCTTCTCAATATAGGATGCTTGAGAAAGTGCTAATATTTTATTTTTGTGATCTCTTATTAATTTTATCACAAGTATAAAACTTGCCTTTCCCAATCTTTCATTTGAAATTATTTTGCTAGCTATTTCTTTATATCAAATAATAATTCAGTATTATTACCAATAAGTAGAATATCATCTACGTAAAGAATTAAGAACACCACTGTCTGATTTTTAAAATACTTGTAAGCACAAGGTTCATTTATGCTTTGATCAAATCCATAAGATTTAATTGCTTCATCAAATTTTATATTCCATGACCTTGAAGCTTGCTTAAGTCCATATATTAATTTTTATAGTTTGCAAACTTTTTGCTTTTGACCTTCTATTATGAAACCCTTTGGTTATTTCATATAAATTCTTTCTTGAAGATAGTCATTTAAAAAAGCCGTCTTGATATCCTTTTGTCAAAATTCATAGTCATAATATGCAGCAATGGATAAAATTATACGTATAGATTCAAGCATAGCAACTGGAGAGAAAGTTTCATCATAATTAATTCCCTCCTTTTGGGTGTATCCTTTTGTCACTAGCCTTGCTTTGTAAGTCTCAACTTTTCCATTAGCACATCTTTTTCTCTTATAAATCCATTTACATCCTATAGGTCTTACCTCTCTCATAAATCCATAATTAGAATCTAAATACATTGAATCTATTTCAAGTTTCATGGCTTCTAACCATTTCTCTTTATCAGGATCCTCTAATGCTTGTTTATATGTCAATGGATCATCAGTGTCATCATCAGATGCGACAATATATGCTTCTCCATTAATATTATATTGAGAGGGTAATCTAATAACTCTCCCACTACGATGAGACAATAAAAGTTCTTGATTTGGAGTGGTGGTTTCTTTTTATTGACTTTCAACAATAATGTCTGTTTCTTTTATGATTGGCTCATTTAGAAATTCTTTGACAAACTCCTTACTTCGAGGTTTAAAATCTTTCATATATTCACGTTCAAGAAAAGTAGCATTTGTCGATACAAATACTATTTTTCTTGAGGACTATAAAATAAACCTCCTATTGTACCTTCAGGATATCCAACAAATATGCATACTTCTGAAGGTGATTCCAACTTATCTATTTTTGCCTTCAATACATGTGTCAGACTTCCCCATATATGGATGTGTCGTAAACTAGGTTTACGCCCACTCCATAACTATAAAGTTGTCTTATGTACTGATTTTGAAGGTACAATATTTAAAATATATATTACAGTTTGTATTGCATATCCCCAAAATGAATTTGGTAAGGACGAGCAACTTAATATAGACCTAACCATATCGAGCAATGTTCGATTTCTTCTTTCACCAACACCATTTTGTTTTGGAGTTGCAGGTATAGTGAGTTGTGATACAATTTCATTCTCAATTAAATAAATTTTGAATTATGTATCTAAATACTCACCTCCACAATCTGATCAAAGTATTTTAATGACTTACTTAATTGATTTTCAAATTTAGTATGAAATTCTTTAAACTTTTTAAAAGTTTTAGATTTTATTGTCATTAAATAAATATAACCATAGCTTGAATACTCATCAATGAAAATGACAAAATATTCATAGCCACCTGTTGCTTGTATATTAAATGGACCACAAACATCTGAATGTATAAGTTCGAGGGTTTCTTTTGCTCTTTCACCTTTTTCATAAAAAGTTCTCTTAGTCATTTTTCCTTCTAAATAAGATTCACAAACTAGTAGAGTTTCGGTTGTCAGTTCTCTTAAAGGACCATCCTTTACTAGTCTTTCAATCTTATTTAAGTTGATATGACCAAGTGTAAGATGCTATAGATATTTGTTATCCTCATATAAAATCTTTCGCCCTTTTCATTTAGGTTTTTCAACTTTGAATATTTCACTGTTAAGCAGTAAGTTTCCAGTGGGCTTTAACATAAAAAAATCCATTTTTCATTATTATAGAATAAATATTTAAACTATTCATAGAAATAACAATCTCATTATTATAAAAAGATAGTCCAAAACATTAATCAAACAACTTTGAAATAGATATAATATTTTTAGAAAACCTTGGAATAAAATAAATATTATTCAATATTAGATATTTATTTTAAGCCTAACGGATCCCACTACTTGAGCTGATATTGTACTTCTTATCCCTACTTTAATAACATGTTCTCCACTGGTAAGCCTCCTCAAAGAACTAAGCATATGCAATAAAGAACAGACATGATCAGTTGCACTTGAATCAACTATCTAGGATGACATATCATTTTTAACTAAACATGTTTCAAGAACTAGTAAATCAAATTTATCTTTCTTTTCCTTCTTCTTCTCTTTTAGCTCCGTAAGATACTTATTTCAATTTCGCTTCCAATGGCCTTTGATCCCACAACGAAAACATTTTCCTTTGAGTTTCTTTTTTGAGCTTTTATTCTTTTTATTGCTTTTACTCTTGCTTCCTTTGCTTCCTTTCATAAATTTTATGTTTTTATCTTTCTTCTTTCTCATATTATTCTTATAACTAGAAGAAGAATAAACTTCAGCAACATTTGATTCTGGCTCTTTTTCTTTTAAGATTGATTCAAAAGTTTGAAGCTCATTTAGCAATTCAGTAAGATTATATTTAAGATGATTCTTATAGAAATCACGAGGATAAAGTTTCTTAAATCATCCCCACTTGAGTTCTTTCATCAATGATTGCTCCATTAATCTCAACTTCATGAATATAATTTATCATTTTGAGAATATGTTCTCGAACTGAGACATTCACTTTCATTTTGGAATTCATAACTGCTTTGATAGCTTTATGACGAGCTTGTTCAGAAGGTTGCCCAAACATGGATTGGAGAGATTCCATACACTACAGGAAAACAATGAAATACCGGCGGAATTTCCGGAGGAAATATTATCGCCGGAACCAGCGACGGCATTTCCGGCGGATTGGTCCGCCGGTAAGTTTACGTCGTATTTTCCGGCAGAAATACCGTCGGTATATTTCCGGCGGCTAAACCGCCGGAGGTTCGACGGTTTTTTCAATATACCGACGCATATTCCGCTGGTAATATCCGGCGGATTTACCGCCGGTTAATTAAAACCCGACGACATATTACCGGCGGAGTATCCGCCGGTAATACGTCCGGCGGACAATCCGCCGGAAAATCCACCGGTAATCTGAATATATCGAGCCCGAGCCCTCGACTTCAGCTCATTCTGTTTAGGTCTCCGCTGTTTAGCTCCGCTTCCTGACGACGCGCGCCCAGCCGCGATCTCCGTCGACGACCTCCCTACCTCTCTCGATCGAGCTCGTTGACGACCTAGCCCTTGAATTCCGTCGACGACCTCCCTCCCTCGCTCGCTACGTGCCTCGCTCGGTCGCTCGCGCGAGATTGTCCGTCGACGACGAACGGCGTGATTTGTAGGTAACTGACTTCTCCTTTTCGCATTTCTACAAAGTTTTTGCTAGGTTTAGTCATGGATGTTCTCACTAGACATTTGCAAGAGAATGTAAATTGGTGTATGCTTTTTGTTGATGATATTCTTCTTGTTGATAAGATCACTAGAGAGGGAGTTGAAGGTAAACTTGATTTATGTATTTTTTTTGTTTATGTATGCTTTCTGTTGATGATATTCTTCTTGTTGATAAGATCACTAGAGAGGGAGTTGAAGGTAAACATGATTGTGCGAATTATAGAGGAACTAAGTTAATGTGTCATACTCTAAAACTGTGAGAGTGAGTTAAGGAGCGTAGGTTGTGGTGTGATGCTAATGTTTCTCAAAATTAATTTGGATTCATGCCAGATAGGTCTACCTTAGAGTCTAAAGGTTTTCGCATGAGTAGATCTAAAATAGAATATATGGAGTGCAATTTTAGTCGTGATAGAGCTAGTGAGTGGATTGTCACATTGGATGATCAAGTTATTAATAAGAATACACATTTTAGATATCTTGGATTTATTATTTAGAGTGATGGTGAAATAGATGGGGATATTATCAGCAGAATTTATGTTGGATGGTTGAAGTGGAGGAATGCATCGGGTTTATTGTGTGATAGAAAAGTACCCCTCAAACTTAAGGGAAAATTCTATTGTCCGGTACCGATCGGTACCGAGCGGTACCGGTACTACTGTCAGTACCGAGTGGTACCGCCCTCGGTACCAAGCTCGGTACCGCGCGCTTAATGATGTGAAAAGGACCTGTAATGCTTTATGGTGCCGAATGTTGGCCAATAAAAGATTAGCATAATTCTAAGTTAAGCATTGCAGAAATGAGGATGCTCAGGTGGATGAGTGGTTCTACCCTTAAGAGTATGACACATTAACTTAGTTCCTCTATAATTCGCACAATCTTGTTTACCTTCAACTCCCTCTCTAGTGATCTTATCAACAAGAAGAATATCATCAACAAAAAGCATACATAAACAAAAAAAATACATAAATCAAGTTTACCTTCAACTCACTCTCTAGTTATCTTATCAACAAGAAGAATATCATCAACAAAAAGCATACACCAATTTACATTCTCTTGCAAATGTCTAGTGAGAACATCCATGACTAAACCTAGCAAAAACTTTGTAGAAATGCGAAAAGGAGAAGTCAGTTACCTACAAATCAAGGGCAGCGGAGCCCTAAACAGAATGAGCCGAAGTCAAGGGCTCGGGCTCGATATATTCAGATTACCGGCGGATTTTCCGGCGGATTGTCCGCCGGACGTATTACTGGCGGATACTCCGCCGGTAATACGTCGTCAGGTTTTAATTAACCGGCGGTAAATCCGCCGGAATATCCGCCGGATATTACCAGCGGAATATGCGTCGGTATATTGAAAAAACCGTCGAACCTCCGGCGGTTTAGCCGCCGGAAATATACCGACGGTATTTCCGCCGGAAAATATGACGTAAACTTACCGGCAGACCAATCCGCCGGAAATGCCGTCGCTGGTTCCGGCGATAATATTTCCGCCGGAAATTCCACCGGTATTTCATTATTTTCCTATAGTGTCCATCTTTAGATAAGAAGGATCCTAGCTCCAATACATCAACCTTGATGTTCTATTTTTTATTCCAGATAGATTGCGTCACCACATTGTTCCCTTTAGCCACTGATTGCGTTTCTTTAATTACATTGAAAATGATCTCCTCTTGTGCACAAGATTTATCATCACCTAGCCGTTGCAACAATTCCTCATCCATCTTCTCTTCAATAAGGTTATTCCCTCTTAACTATGGAGAAACAACAGAATCACGTCGGATCGGTGAAGCCCACAGCGAAGCTGAATTAAAACATCTGTTAGCGTAGATCCTCATCCCGGCTGAGGATGAAGCTTCCAGATTAAGATTTTCGATCACCTTCTCATCTCCGTTAATGATTTTAAAAGCTTTCGGACTGGCGAATCCATCCTCCATGATAATCTCTTTCCCTTTTCCAAGAACAGGAATGGGAATCTTCTTTTTTGACAATAATCCACCCTCATTGATGATCAAAGGTTTATCTTTAAAGCCTTTGATATTCTTGTTGAACAAATCCATTGTTTTAGAACCTCCATTAAAGACGTCTGAATTTGGCCCACTGAAATCGAAAGACCCTTCCTGTAATTAGCCCAAGATTCCGTTGATGAAAATCATTTACCTTCAATTCGCGCCACCTGAGGTTGCCGGAATGCCGGCTGATCGCCGGCCAAACCCGCCTCCTAATTGCCTGCCAAAAAAACTTCAACAAAAATTTGAAAATTCCTTCCGTTTCTCTCTCTAATGTAATCATAATTTAACATATATATTATGTCACATTCTTAGTGATAGTGTATAATAGTGCTTAGGTGATGAAGAAGGGACTTATGGAGCTCCAATAAATTTGATCATTAATTTAACTCTTAAATTAATAAATTAAAATTATTAATTTCAATATTATTCCACTATAAATTTGAAATTATACTCTTGAGATTATAGTATAATTTACTCAATTTAAAAAAATTAAATTATCCATTGATTTAATCATTACATATAAAATAATCCTTCATAAAAAGTTCATAATTAGAGCTAGGTAATTCTATCACCTCACTAATTTTATTTTAATTCTTGAATTCTAATTAATTCTCTAATGAACAATAAACTTTGTGACCTCATCACAAAATTTGAGCACTCAATTGTTTAGGTTCTAAATTAATTATTCAAAAGAACTGATTTTCTAACTTTTAAAAATGAAATGAATGGATTCAATATCTTTGTATTAACATTCCTAGTCATTTGTTTCATTATGTTTCTGAGATACAAGGATTGAGTTTATTTCTTCAAAACTATTTCCGAGCAAGTCAAAAAATCAAATGTTACAAATATGAGTTTATTAATAACTCAGGATTAAGATTATTTTATATATGATCATCTTTGTGAATAATTTTAAATTTTTTATAGTTAAAATAGAATTTATTAGAGAATTCAAAATTTATCTGGTCTAGTTCTATATAATCATATTATATAAAGTACATCCATCCTTAATATCTCCATATCGAATAATCCAGATAAGATTATTCCATTCTTAATATTGATGGACCATACTAATAATATCTAATTATAGATTCCAACTATAATTAATAATTATGAACTTGTTTAGATTATTATCCATAATAGAATTCACTTGTATATAATTATATACTGAAATATGGTTACATAAATAATCATAGAATAAAAATATTATATCAAATGATAATATTAGTACATGCTAAACTAGTCTTTAAAATTTTATTTCTATAGAAAATATATTACAATAATGTTTCTTTAGGGCACATTCCCTAACATATGTATATTAGACATTTCAGAGAATAATGTAATTTTAGATTAAAGTTTCATTTGGGGCAGCTTTTAGCCACTATTTTTTCATTGCCATCAAAAAAATTTTGTATTAGAAAATTGCATTAGAAAATAGTAAGAAAACTATTGCAAATGAAGGCTAAGACATTTAACTCTATTACCCAACGGTATATTATGTGTGATCAATTATGACACAATAAAGAAAATAAAAATTAAAACATTCTTAAAAAATAAAATAGTGGATAATTGAAAATTGATTAGTGCAAATTTAAAATAATTAAAATAGAAGAGTTGGTGCCTTAATTCACACTGTTGCTCTATTGAATATAGATTTTTGTTCTTCCCTTCCTATTATTTTGAAGAAAAAACCTTTATTTCAAAAACAAAGAGGTATCAATATTCTTGTTTCAACTAGTAATTATATCTCTTTGTTGAGAAGAACTTCATTGACCACCTTCCTCAAGTTGACATCTGAGCTTCCGCACAACCCTCCCGCCTTGGTCGTAGTCTCCATCCACCCCTTCGCTCTCCTCCTTATATGCCCTCCTCTCTCTCCCTTCATCATCTCCCTCATCAGTACCTCCACCACCTCCCTCTTCACATCGCCATTCATCTCAATCCCCACCTCCCACTCATTGCACGCATACCTACAATTAGTTAACTGCTCAGAGAAAAATGGCCAACAAATTATTGGAATGCCACCACACAAGCTCTCCACGATTGAGCTCCAACCACAGTGCGTCAGAAAGACTCCTATTGATGGGTGCATGAGAAGCTCATCCTGTGGGAACCAACTGACCATCATTCCCCTCTGCTTTGTCTCCTCGATGAACTCTGGTGGTAGAACGTCGACAGACTCACCTTTGATAAAATCATGCCGAATTACCCAAACAAAGTCATAGCCAGTACTATTTGCCAACCCCCAAGTGAATTCCTCGAGCTCATTAGTAGTCACAACTATTATGCTTCCAAAGCTCACGTACACTACCTATAAAGTTAAAGGGTTACATGATATTATATTGTATTATTGATACTACTGAAATTTTAGTTAACCCTTATATTATATTATAATATTTGGGTCAAGTTTGACTCAATTCAAATGATTTGGAGAAAAAAAAAAATTAGAGTCATATTGAAGTTGTGTTAGTTTGGATTCGGATCAATCAGAAAATTATCAAATAATTTAATTATAGTGCCAAATAGTTTAGAGATATTTATTTAATATTTATTGTTATTATATAATGATTTTATTGTATTGATGAATAACACATGTTTAATAAAATTAATAATAGAAGAAAAAAATTATCTTAATTTGATATAAATTATTTCAATATATCTTGAGATAAAATTTTCAATAATTATTTGATTGTTTTTTTTTTTAAATAAAAACTTCATATTACATTATACATATTTTTATTATTATTGCGACATCTTGTTTTAACTTGAGTAATTGTCTATATTTTGGATCTAATTGACAGTAAACTATCCCGACATAATTTTTTTTCATGTCAGGTGGATTCAGGTTAAGATTTTTATTAGTGTATTAAATAAGTCAGATTTGGATTGATTACATTCATGTCGGTTCATTTTCAGGTCGAATTCAAACCTAACCTGTAAATTAAAATTTACACCTCTAATTGCAATTCACTAAAATTTAAATTTTAAGAATAGGTTATTATAAATAAATTTAATATAATGACATCTCTAATTGCAATCACTATAAATTTATTTTTAAGAATAGTTTATTAAAAAAATTTACTATAGGGAGGAAGCGGGGGGGGGGGGGGGGTGGAAAGAGAGAGAGAGAGATATACCGAATTGGGCTTCTTGCCATGGAGCCATTGTAGCCAAGAGGGATCCCTCTTCCAAAGGCTGGTGCTAATGGTAGCGAGCGGGCTATCAACGGGTATCATGCAGTCTGAGAGGGCAGAGAACAGGCCAACAACATATATGGGCGGGAGGAATTTCTCCAGCGCCTGGAGAGCTGGTTGCTCGAGCTCGTCCAAGGTGTTGAAGAAGAAGGTTGAGGCCAATTAAGACAAACTCACACACACATCACATATTGCGAGCTTCGAATCCAAAATCTTTGTTGATAAGTAAGATTCTCAACCAACTTATCAAGGTGAACTACATAAGATGCCCAAAAAAGAAAAAAAAAAAGATAATAGATAGATAACTCATCATTTTGAAAGATAAATTTTATTTCTTTCATACTAATTTAATGTTCTGAAATTTTACTTTGATCAATTATTTGGTTTGCTAACGCTCCAATGAGGGTAAAAGCATATTTCAGAAATTTTCTTTATGTAAATATCAAATCCAAAGTCAATATTCTTATGAATTCTACTATCTATTTCAATGAATCCTCCTCCTCTCTAAATGATACAGAAAAGGCAAGAAAAATTAGTATGAGCAGTGTTCACACTCTTAATGAGTTTTTTTTTTTATATAATTAATTTTAATGGGTCCATCTGAGTGGCAAAATTTACCACCGTTAGAATTTCAAGTGATTTAGGCTTATAGTTTTGTGATATTTAATGTGGCCTTGGGCTGGAAAGGGTACGCATACTGCATGAGGTTTCTTATCTTCATTATTAGAACCTCTCTCTCTCTCTCTGTACCAGCCTTATAGACTTTAAATTTTTTGGGGAAATTCTTATAGACTTTAATGGCCTCTTGGTGGTTTGATTTGATTGGTTTTAAATAGAGAGAGAAGAAGAAAAAAGTGGAAGGATTTAATAATTTTAGCTACGAAAATGTCAATTCTTATTTCTCTTTTTTCTAAGTATCTTTAAATTTGGGCGTTTATGACTCATTAGGAGCTTGATACGTCATCAAAATTCATTTTGATTGAGCACGAATCTTGAGGCATATCCTAATTGTCAACTTCCAAAATTAAATCCGACATCATTAAGGCACTTAAATAATAAACAAACGCTCTATGATCGAGGGAATCATTATAGACTGTCCGATGAAGCACTCCGATGTTTTCCTAATTCCTTACCATATTTAAGGAGCATGTCACTCTCAAAATCTATAAATAGACCCCTCTTGTCACATGAAAGGGGGGTCAAAACCTTTGATTGCTTAGACCTTAGGCTAATGATTCAAGAGTGCTTTGAGGCTTGAAACATCCCGGAGCTCCATCGTGGCACCACCACCGACGAACCCTCACCACATGGGCGTTGTTGCTGGACCTCTATCAGATCATCGTTGTCGAAACTTCGTCTGGAAGCCATCATTGAGACTTTGTCTGACCTCTGTCGCCCATTGATTAAGATCCCTTTGACCTTCGTCGCCCATCGACTATAGTCTGCAGACCGCAATTGCTCGTCCGTTATGGTTACTCTGACCACCGTCGCCCATTGACTGCAGTCCCTCCAACCTCTATCATATGAAAATGATCTTCTCTACCTTAATCGCCCGACCATGGCCCCTATGACCTCCATCGCCCGGCTACAGTCCTACTAACCAAACAAACATGCCAACATTTTTTGGAAAACAACACTTATATCTTTGGATTCTACCATCTCCTATAATGTAATATACTCTATATAATGTATATTTTTTATATTGAGTCAATGCCTTCCCTCGAGGAAGGGTATCATTTGCAATCGACTACAAACACTTGTATAATCATTTTAACTGGGCTATAACTCATGATTTTTCATATTTTCAGGATTTTTCACATAAATCTCTTAGTGTCTCTTATGACTCTTGCAACTTTCTCTCTTATCTATGTGTATGTTAGATCTTCGTACAAAATTAAAATGTTAAATCCTATATCTCTCTACCGCCGCAAATATTCTGGCACACCATAGAAATCATCTTACCCTTCACATTCTTAACATTCATATCATAGTCTTTGCTTATGGTAAATTATCAAATATGAATGACATATAGGCAAAATTTGTCATTGACATATCAAAGAACATGCCTTTATATTCAAGTTATTTTTCATTTTTTGAATTATATAACTATTTATATCAATGAAATGATATACATTTTTTTAATCAATGAAATGATATACATCATAAATATATAGTTGTGTATTTAGGGCATATTGCTTTACATGATCCATTAATAATTTTTATTTTTTGACTCGACTTAGGAAAATTTTAAGATGTGTATTATAATCTATTTGACTTGGAAAAGGTGTAGAATAGTAGTTTATTTGTAGATAACTCCATCGTCTTGGTAGAAAAGGTATATGGGCCATTCCTTTTTATTTTTTGTCGCTAATTATATCGAAGAATAGACAAAAATTAAGATGCTTATTATAATCTTTCTAACAGATGCAAGCCTCGCTTCTCTCATTGCTATTCAACACAGAGAATTTTCCAAGGCTCGAAATGCCACAAAAGCAGTACAAACTTTGTGATAGACATCATATATGATTAAACAAAAATAGCTTAGATTTTTTTTTTTTTTTTGGTTGGGGGGGGGGGGGGGGGGGAAATTAAGGGCATATCCCAAATTCTATTATATGAAAATAGTTACTAGTAAGTGATTGCGAGAACAATCTTAAACAAAACTATGAAAAAAAAACCTATAGAAAAGAGCAAAGAGCATAAGCTCAACAAAAGGGTGTAAAAAATACTAGGCAAAATGAGCTAAGGAAATTAAGAACAAAGAGCAAAAAAGAGATAAGCCACCTAAAAAAGAGATATGGTTGTTAACCTTAACATTAAAATAGAAGCTATTTTTAGCATTGAGGGTAGTTGCATAAATGCTTTTCAACATAGAGGAGGTGGAAGATGAGGGTTTTTACATGGAGAACAATATTTGTTGAATACCCAAGATGATAGTAAAGAGGGAAAGTTATAAATCCTATAAATCTGAGAGTAGTTGAATGCATATATAAGAGCATGAGTAACAAGTATACCCAATCCCCCTTATTTTTAGGCTTGCAAGTATTGGTCCAAGAAACCATATGCATTTGGTTAGCATTAGAGTCACCAAAGTATAAGAATTTTGTATAAATTTTGTCAATTTTCTTAGAACATGACTTTGGTACGATTGCACCATGAATCCAACATGCAATTGTGTTCTAAATGGTTAATCTAAGAAATTGATGCCTACCTGCAAAATAGAGAGATTTTGCTTTCCAACCAAAAAGTTTGTTAGTAATAATATCAAGAAGGGGAGAGAACTCAGAGAGATGGACTCTCTTAATAGAAAGAGGCAAGCCCAAGTAGGTGATTTTAGAGCAAAAGGAGGGGATGTTGAGAGTGGCACAAATATCATTGGGAATGGGGTTATTCGGGTGCAGAATAATAGAGCTCTTTTTCTAGATTCACCGCCAGACCCATGGAATCAGCAAAAGTGGGAAGGATCTCCTTAAAGATCGTGCAGTTCTTTTTTTTTTTTTTTGATAAAGTGCATAAAGCAAATTTATTGCAGAAAAGGAAGTTACAATCAGTTAGGTGATTGGTCCACAATCACAATCCTCCCTAAGTAAAGAAATAAAAAGAAGAGGAACATTATTACAAAGTAAGTCATCCCAGAAAAAATCAAAAGAGCAAGCCAAGTTAACGCAAAAATCAGCCAACTTATTACACTTCCTATTAACAGAATGGAATAAGACTTGATTGAACTCTAGCAGAAAAGAAAATTGATGACTGTGAAGACCGTCCTCTTTGGTTGATGTCTTCTTGAAAAGCTTATGAATATAATCAATAACATTCTTATTATCGCCTTCAATGATGATGCCTTTAAAGTCCAACATCCATTCTTGAACATACTTCCTAAAATTCAAAACTGAAGAGAACTCCAGCTAAGATGAGTCCCAATGCACCCCGTTAACTCCAAAGGCAGACAGAAATCTACCTCTATGATCACGACAAACGCCTCCTATACCAACTTGATAGTTGCTCTTCAGAGAAGCATCAATATTAAGCTTAATCCATCCGAGGGGAGGAGGAAACCAATGAGATAATAGTGATTGCTGGTGGGAATTCCAGTTGTCTGAATGATGATTAAGACCAAAAGAGGCTGCAGTCAAGCTGACTGCATTAGATGCAATAACCACCAAACTAACCTCATTGCCACTGTGAGATAATTTGTTCCTACTCTTCCAACAACAAAAGACCACTGTACCGTAAACTTTACCGATGAAAGGAAAGGAATCAGACAAGTATTCCAACCCCAAACAACATTCAGAAAGAGAGGAATAGATCAGGATCATAATGCCCCAGGATCTAAGAATCATGAGAAGTTGAAGCAGTTTAAAGCAGCTAACAGCAATGTGTTCTGAACTCTCCACAAGCTTACAACCTCTTGGACAGTCACTATAATCCAGCAGCCTTCTGTACAATAAAAACTCGTTGGAAGGGATTGCATTAATAAGTAATCTCCACTAGGACATATCCACAGGAGGGCTGAGTTTAAGATCTCTCCTCCAACGCCAATTACGATCTTCCTCTCCCTTGCCTCTCATTTTTTCCATCACTAAGGCTGATAAAGATTTCCCAGAAATTTTATAAATTAGTTCCAACTGATCCCCACCTAAATTAGGAAGAATAGGAACCCGTTTGATAACGTCAACTAGCTTCTGGCCAAAAACCTGCAGCAATTTATCTTCAACCCAATCACCTTCACAAATAAACCAGTCCAAACCTTGCAATTCGCGTCCAGTTCTGCAACAAAAGTTGGCCATCTGCTGATTGAGTTATCCCAAATCCACATATCCTCCAAAGTATTGATAAGATCTCCAGAAGAAACATTCCACCTTACAATTTCTCTTAAACATTTGAAATCACTAATAATGATCTTCAGAGTACGTGAATTGTAACTTTTAGGCTGAATATTCCAAACAAGGTGACCATACTTACTAGTAAGTACCCTGCTAAGAAAAGATTTAGACTTAGAAATAAGATTCCAAGCAGATTTGGCCCTCAAAGGACCAACCTTAGAAGTCGCCGACTGAACTCCTTGACTACCAAACCTTCTAGGCAAGAAAAGAACATCCCAAGAGACATAGTGGAGTCCTTTACTCCCATTCTGCTTATTCCACAAAACATCCCTACACATTCTATCCAACTCGTTCAGAACACCCATAGGGATTAAAGAATGTGTTGAAATATAAGTAGGAAGAGAAGAGAAAACCATCTTACTAGAAGGACCTTCCCTGCAAGAGAAATGAAACAATTGCCTCAGATGTTTAAAGTGTTATGAGCTTTTCCCACTAGCAAACTGAAATCAGATCCATTCAACCTTCTCAAAGCAATTTTAATACCAAGATAATTAAATTCCTTCACCACCTTGTAACCCAAAATTCTAGCTAGAGGCCTCCTACTAGATCTTGCAACTAACTTACCAAATAGAATAGCATATTTTTGAATATTCATCCTCTGACCCGACCAATTATAGTAGTCCTTCAAGATCTTCTTAACAGTCTTCACCTTACTACAATTAGCTTCCAAAAACACCACAATGTCATCAGCATATAACAAATGAGAAATTCTATCAACATTCGGAGCAATTTTGATGCCAAGACTCCTCCCCCTTTGAGAAAATGCATACGAAAGCAATTGAGAGCAAAGAACAAAAATATAAGGAGATAAGGGGCACCCTTGCCTAAACTCACTTTTCCCCTCAATCCAAGCTGATCTGCTATCATTCAATAAAATGGAGAAACTAGGAAAAGAAACACATTGGAGCATAAGATTGAAAAACTTTTTAGGAAATCTCAAATTGTCCAACACTTGCTTAAGAGTTTGCCAACTCATGCTATCATAAGCTTATTCTATGTCTACTTTGATTGCCATAAGGCCTTTTATAGATTTGGAAAATCTAAACTTATTAAACACTTCTTGTGCAAGTAAAACATGGTCAGAAATAGTTCTACCTTTGTCAAAGGCCGCCTGCTCTTCAGAGATGAGCTTAGGAAAAAGATTAATCATTCTATTTATCAACATTCTCGCCACTATCTTATAAATTGACTGACAGAGACTAATGGGTCTATAATTTGAAGGAAGCAAGGGGTCTTTAATTTTCGGAATAAGAACCACTAGAGTTTCCTTCCAGGTTGGACACATAAAACCCGTAGCAAAGAAAAGACTAACAGCCTTCCACACATCTTCTTTAATGATGTTCCAATAGGATTTAACAAAGGAATATGAAATACCATCAGTACCTGGAGAAATATTGGATTCAAGATGAGCAACCACCCTTTCTAGCTCCTCTGAAGAAAAATCTGCAAGCAATAATTCTCTATCACATTCGTTCAGCACCTGAAGTGGGGAAGGCCACCCATTCAATTTACTGTAACGATTCTCCCATTTACCTTTAAAGTAATCATAAAAAACCTTCTCAATCTCCTGCTGATCCTCTACTATATTCCCATTTAAATTCTTTACCTAATGGACCCAATTAAAGGATCGTCTTCCTGAAGCATACGCATGAAAAAATTTAGAATTAGAATCCCCATCAGTATACCATTTCACCTTTTCTCGTTGTCTCCACCATGTGCTAAGCCGACCAAGTGTAGAATTAAGCTCATTGACCTTAGCTTTAAGCAAGATCGACTTGTCTTCCGAAAGCCCACCAACTTCCGATTCTTCCAGCTGTAAATCAAGAATTTCCTGCTTCAAAGAGTCCTTTAACCTTACCAGATTTTGATGTTTTGCTTTGTTAAAAAAAACAGAGCTTTCAAAGCTCTTCGAAATTTCTAATTTAGAGAACCAACAGCGTCAACTCCTTGCACCTTCTTACTCCATGATTTAGAAACAATGGAAAAGGATGCCGGATATGATGACCAGACCTCTTCATACCTTATCAATTTACTTTTTTGAAAAATAGGTGTAGGAAATCTTATCAAGATAGGACAGTGATCCGATGCTAATCTAGCAATGTGCCGAATAGATGAAGTTTGAAATGCTTCCATTGCTGGAGAATTTAAGAGACATTGGTCCAGTCTCTCCAGGATGCGAGCAGTACCCTTCTTATTATTACACCAAGTGAATTTGGGACCAACAATACCCAACTCATGAAAAACACAACGACCCATGAAACTACACATGTCTTGAGTACCTTGAGAAGATACAAATCTTTTCCCTCCTCTCTTGTCTTCTTGAGACAAAATGCAATTAAAATCACCACCAATAACAAAAGGAAGCTTACTACTAGCAAAACTTTCAAGTTTGCTCCATGAATCCCTTCTTTTGGACACCTCGTTGCTACCATACACCAATGCAATGAGCCACAATCCTCTATTAACAATTATCAATTCACCTATAATCCCTTGAGAAAAAGAATCCAAAACAGTGAAAAAAGCTAAATCCTTCCTCCAACAAGTCAAAATACCACCAGATAGACCCTCAATAGGAAAAAGGAAAAAATCCCAATTGCTACTAATAAATTTAGAACACTCACTTCTATCAAAAATAGAGAGTTTAGTTTCTAAAAGCCCAACAAAAAAAACTTTGTACTCTTTCACAAATTCTTTAAGGTAATGAGAGGCCACACTCTTCCTAGCCCCCCTGCAATTCCAGAAAGCTAAGAAAGACATTTAAGAAAGAGAATTGGGATTACTCCCCTTTCTGCCTCTAACAGACCCTTCTCCCTTCCTACTGTGACTGATAATAATATCTTTCCCTAGGGATCAAATCTCTTTCTTGAGCTGGAAATCAGATTTTAGATTGGGATTACCTGAGTTCGCAAGCAGTCCATTAGGACATACTTGAGTTCGCAAGCATCCCTTCCCATCATCTCCACTTGCAGAAGGAGGGATAACATCTTGAATCAATTTTTCATTACAAAGCATGTCATGAGAGATCAAAAGATCGGCAGACTCACCCAAACCACCAATAGTAAGTGTAGGATCTACCTTAGCAACCACCATAGGAACCAGCTGCTCCTCCTCTTCTGCCCTTACAAGAGAATTCTGAATTGAATTTCCCGCTTCCAGCTCAACCAGCTTCTCTTCGGCCATGTCCAAAACAAGATTAGTAATGCTCGAATTTTCCAAGTCCGTACTCCTAGGAATTTCCTTTTCCACCAAATTACCACCTTATGTAATCTCAGAATTATTAACCTTTCCACTCCCAGGCAATTCCTCCTTGGAACCATTGCCCACTGGAATGACAGCAGTAGCCTCCCTAATTTTCTTATTCATCCAGGGCTTGAATGGGACACCATTAATTTTTTCCTTTTTCTTGTAATTAACATGAAACCACGGTCCATAAGACACATTCTCATGAACATTGTTCTCAACTACACCTTGACCCTCCTTCAAAAAGCCAGAAACCGATTCCTTCAATTTCAATTCAGACTTGCTACAATGACCTCTGTCATGACCTATCATTCCACATTCAAAACAAAATGAAGATATCTTTTCATATTCCACCTTTTGAAAAAACCTTCCCGCCATACTTTCTACCCAAACACTCGTGGGAAGACATTGATCTAGCTTAACACGGATACAGACCCTTGCAAATTCCCTTCTGCCCCATTGGAACATTTTTCCATCCAACATTAATGGAACACCCACCAAAGAGGCAATCCTCACTACATTAATCTCATCCCAACATTGTAACGACAAATGAGGCATCCTGATCTAGATGGGAGAAGACAAACCTTTTAAGGTCAAAGGAGAAAACTCCGGAGACCACTTATCCAGTCCTATTATATGGTCATTCACAAACCAAGGTCCCCCAGTTAGGACACCCTCCAAAGCTTCAGCACTTTTGAAAGAGCATAAAAACCAGCCCCTTCTAAGGGTAGTGAAGTGAAATTTCCCAAAATGTGACCACTGACGTCTTAGCTCCCATGCCACCAAATGAGAAGGCATTTCCTTTCCAAACACCTTAATGACCAAATAGTTCTTCAGATTAATGGAATTAGCAATTTTATTAGACTCAATCAATTTAACTACTTTGCCATCCTCTGTTAAAATAGAATTACCACTCTCAAAATTTACTCTAATATGATCCTTCTTCTCCCAAGGATTACTCTTAGCAGTAACATTTCCAAACTTCTCAGGCAATTTATTAGTAACCGAGTCAACCATACCACCACTAACTATCTCCGACTCCCCTAAACCAAGACCAACCACCTTGACTTGATAAGGAATATTTTTGTTAACTGAAATCATGGAATTCGCATTTATCACACCATTACTGGGGATTGCATTTGAATTACCAAATCTGTTAACAAAAATCTTCAAACCAGAGGAAGAAGCTTCACCGTCGTTTGGTTTAGACGAGGCCTTACCAGGACTATTCATAGAATGAGGTGTAACATAGATAAAATCTTGAAAAATACATTTACCTTTACCTTCAATCAGAGAAATTTCCTTGGGACAAGAATCCATAGCCTCCTTAAAAATAATACCTGATGAGGATCTTCTTTTCATAATTTTAGCAACATTATCTGTACCTGGGAGAGGACGGACAGCTTCCTCTCTACTCCGAGCAAGCAAAACCTACTTGAAGGACTCCGATGAGGAGGCAGAGGCCAATGAGGTCCGGCGGCCTTCTGCTGCCATCACCTACCGCCACACCGCAAGGAACGGAGGAAAACCGGGAAGGAATAAAATTTGAATACAAACGGGAGTTTCTCTCTCTTCTTTAGATCGTGCAGTTAAGAAGGGAAGCTTTTCCAAAAACAAGAGGGTCATTAGTATAGAGTAAATGAGAAAGGTGAAAACCATTAAAATCAATAGCCTCAAAACCATTCCCCATTTTAAAAGAGCCCAATAAATAGGACAGGGCATCCATAGCAATACAGAATAGGTACATACATAAAAGACATCCCTACCTAAGGCCAATAGAAGAGGGGAAAAAACCATCCAAACTTCCATCTAAGCAAAAAGAGAAATGCACATTAGAAACACACGCCTTAACCCATCTAATAAAAATGGGAGGGAAACCCTTTTGGGCCATTCTGTTAAGCAATAGATCCCTAGAAATAGAGTCAAAAGCCTTCTTAATGTCCAATTTGGTGCACATAAAATTGCCATTAGTGCATTTTGAAGAAACTCAATATTTCAGCAGCAAGAATGATGTTATCAGTAGCAATTCTTTTATTCAAAAAACTAGCTTGAGCCTGATTAATGATGAGAGGCATAATATGTTTGAGCATGGATGCCAAAATTTTAGTAATGATCTTATACAAAGTGTTGCATAGAGATATTTGCCTAAAGTTTGAAATAGAAGTAGCATGAGAGGCTTTGGAATACGAGTAATACCCGTATCTTTTACCCTTCTAGGCATATAACCTTTCTCAAAGAAAGGCATGATAGCTTTGCATAAAGAATGACCCAAAATATGCCAACCAATTTTGTAAAAGTGGAAGTTGAAAACATCTAGCCCCGAAAAGGAAGAGAAGGCACCAAAAAAAATAGCCTCTTTAATTTCAGCAATAGAGATGGGACTTGAGAGCATAGAAGTAAGTTGATGGGGAATTATTGCACCAAAAGTAAAATAGGAGATTCCTGGTATGGGGGGAGGGGGAGGTTTGTATAGCTTTTGAAAGTGGTGAGTAATAATACTACAAGCATTGTTGTGATTATCAAGATTTCCTTCCAAAGCTGAAATAATAGAGGACCCATTATAGTTATTCCTTATCAAAAAAATTTAAATAAAGGAATTTGATATCATATTCCCCATGCTTCAATAATTTAGCCTTAGCCCTTTGAATAATCCAAGAGGTCCAAGAAGCTGTGAGATAAATAATCTAACAATTGGTGGCTTTCAGATCAAAGTTGAGTTGAAGGTTAGTAGGATCAGATTAAAAAAGAGAGAGACATGAGTTTTGCCTTTCATGGACTTCCTTTAAAGAAGCTTCAATAGCAGTAGAGGAGGTCCAATCCTTAGTTTTGATGCAATTCTTCACCTTACCAAGCTTGTGAAAAAAATCAACAATCGGGTCACCATTGCAAGGCTCTGTAAAAACATTAAGATGTCCTGATACCACCTCTAAGAGGCCATAAAATTTTTAATTGAAAACGTCTAATCTTAGAGTAAGAAATGCCATCTTTAAGGACAAGGAGATAGTTATCCGAGCAGATAGGATCACTAACTAAGTACAAGGAGGAAGGATAGTTTGTTAACCAATTATCGTTAACTAGAACTCTATCCAATTTGTTATGAATGGGATTATCAGTTTGCTTATTGAACCACGTATAGAAAAACCTAGCTGAAGCAAGATTTTTTAATTGAGTATAAAAATGAGAAAGTTGAAGTCCCCCAACCTACTATAATGTAAGATAGATCCTCCAGCTTTTTCATTCTGAAATCTGCAACAATTAAAGTCTCTCATAATAATCCAGGGCATGGGAGAAGATGGGGCAATCTCATGGATTTGCTGCCAAATAGAAGAATGTTCGTCAATAAATTTAGAGGCATAACTAACATATAAGAGGAAGGTAGAAGAGGGCCCAAAATTGATCAAACCACTGATCATTTGAGAATTTTCTTGGGTGACCATTTAACCCAAATTCTACCAGAGGTAGAAAGCTCAAAATTATTAAAGCTCTCTTCACTATCAAAGATTGACTGTGAAGAAGAAAACTAAGGATCAAACAAGGCATCCACTTGAATCCTATTTTGAGAAGGCACAACATATTCAAGTTATGGGATTTGACCAATTTCTTGCAAGTGAAAACATTGCTAGGATTATTGAATCCCCTAATATTCCAAGAGGTAAAGGAAGGAAGGGTCATTGGGATTTAGTGGAAGATGAGGGAACCTTTCTCGATTGCTTTGTTCTAAGACTTTTTGATGAGAGGTAATGGTTGATGTATGATTAGGCTTTTTTAAATTGAACTTAGATAGAGAGCTGTTATCAACAAATGTATCTACCATAAAATTTGCTTCTGAATGAGATTCTATGAGGGCATCATATTTATTTGGGGAAATTATAGAGGTGGGAGTTGTGTCATAAATAGTAGGGGAAATGGAGGTCAGAATGGTTTCATTAGTGGGAGAATTGAGATTAGGAATACTTTAGCTAGCGGATTAGGTTATGGTGTAGATTTGGAGGGGTGGTTAATGCCAGTGATGTTAGTGGAAGATGAAGGATGATCCGAGATCAGCTTATTGACATGAGGGTTAGGAGGTTGAGAAAGCGTCTGTTGTGGGTTGGGTGGAGTCTTGCTTCGAGGTAGAGGAGCCTTGTTCCTATTTATTAGCACGTTTTTGAGCTACTCTAGGGTCCCGGGAAGGTCTTCTGCCTCTATTCAGAGAAATAGCCGGATTGGCCTCATTATGCTCAGTGCGAGGTAGAGACGGGCATGTGCCGAGAGAATGAACTAATGAACCACAAATCTCACAAGGGGTTGGCCGCCATTCATATTGAATTTTCAGGTTTATGATTCAATCCTTGATAAAAATAGGAATGTGTTCTAAGTAGTTGGTTTTATTGTTAACTTGCACACTTACTCAAGCATAAGTGAGATGAGCCTTTTGAGCAGTGAGAGCATCCACTGCTAGAGGAATACCATCTTTGCTAGCTATTCGAGATATGCCCTCTGAATTCCAACAACATAAAGGAAGATCCAGAATCTTAAACCAAATGAGAACAAAGAAGAAATTTTCCCTTTGGGGCCTAAATTTAGGTGACCATTTTTGCAATATATATAAAAGGTTTCCCTAGAAAAAAACCAAACTCCAGCTGACCAAGCCATCTCATAATCCACAGAGGAAGAAAACTTAATGAGGAAAAAATCATCGCTCAAGTCAAACAGCTGGATATTACCTTGAAGCTTCCATGCCTTATGGATAGCCGTAAGAAGAGCCTCGTAATAAGGCCTTCTCCCGACCGAGTAACCTGCTAGCAAAAGATTCCATTATTCTGAAGCATCATCCATTTTTTTCATTCGGGAATACAATGACTTCATCCTCAGAGTAAAGAAGGGATACTGGGAGATCCTTAGAGGTAAAAAAGGAAAGATTGACAATATTCGACCAGTTTAACGGTAACGCTGGGGCCAAAGAAGAAGAGGCTATAAAAGTGCGGGGAAGAGATGAAAAGTCAAGAGGGTTAGGTGGGGAACCCATGGAGAGGAGAGATCCCCCTAGGGCTAGACAGAAGGAAGAAGCATGATGGAGAGGGGGCGGAGAAAGGGTGGCTAGGGCACACACGAAACCCTAGCAGAGCCAACCTTCAATGAACATGAATTATTACTCCCTTGTTTGCTCACTTCTCTTCTCTCCTTCTCCATGTTTTTAATTCAAATGACTTCAAAAATAGCTGAGATGGAGTAACTCATAATTTGGACTCTTATAAGCTATTTTTAATCTTAAGAACTCTGCTTTATTATATCTCTACTTCAATGAAATGATATACATCATAAGTATACAGGAGGGTACATATGTATGCTCATTTTGTTGTAAATATATAATTGAATAGTTATTACATACTTTATTTTCTTTTTTAGAGAGAAAGAGAGAGAAAGGGGGGTTATATGCAGTAGAGAAATACCACGCAATGTGCATTCCATTCCCAACCCAAGGCCACATAAACCCTATGCTTGAACTAGCCAAACACTTGCAGTAGAGAAATCCACATAACCTTTGTTCTCACGGATTTCAACTATAATCACTTGGTTAAATCACAAGGCAAATAAGTTGTTAAAGGCCTTCATAGTTTTCAATTCGAGTTTATTCCCGATGTCCTTCCAATCTCTCTCGAAAATGCCATGAAGGACATTAAATTCCACAGCTAAGAACTATCTAACTTCTTTCTAATGCCTTATTGCTAAGCTCCACAATGGAGAAAGTATTCCTAGAGTATCATGTATTATGTCTGATGGAGCCATGAGCATCACAGTCGATGTAGTTCATGAGCTTAGCATCCCTATTGTCTTCTTCTAGACATCAAGTGCAAGTGGTTATCTCGCCTTCCAACACTTTCCCACTTAGTTGATCGTAGGATCATTCCTATCAAAGGTTAAGGGGCTGATTTAACAAACACACCAAAAGTTAAAAGAGTTGAAGATATAGATGATTTATATTTTATTGTCATATATATTTGCAGATGTGGTTGATTTGTCAAGTGATTATCAAGGCAAAGAGGATGATTAGATTCCAGGGCTAATGAAAGGCATGCGCCGAAAAGGCTTTCCAAGTTTGATCCACATAATAGATATTGATGACGTCTTACTCAATTACTTAATAAATGAGATAGATAGAGCCACAATGGCCTCAGCCATCCTCTTCAACACCTTTAACTACCTGGATTAACCCTCCCTCAATGCATTATAGAAATTCCTCCTACCCATATATGCTATTGGCCCACTCTTTCTTCTCTCTAATCACTTGATACCGATTAGTAGTGTAAACTTCAGCTACATCTGTACCTGCATATAAACTCATAGCAGGAAATGAGAGCAAGAAGATGATGGAAGAAATGTGATTCATGTTACTATGCTGAAATAGTATAATGTATACATATGTGTGTGTGTAAGGTAGCTAAAATGTGGTAAATCATTCTCTACCAAAGGTTGTTGGGACTACAGGAGAGATGGTTGTGCAAGTAGGGGTAGTGGCACTAAAGTAGGTGTTCTGCTTACTGCTAGAGTACATTAACAAGTAGCCCGCTCTTCGCCATAAACACTAGCCTTTAGAAAAACAACAATTCCTATTTTTGTGGCTCCATGTTAAGAAGCCTAATTCAGTAATGTTCTCTTTCTTTGTTAAATCACATATTCTAAGAAATTGAATAATTATTATATTATAATTATAAATTTTATATATTATATATATAAATATATAAGAATTGTCTCGCATGCATGTAAATTCCTCATTATACAACTCTCTAATATGAAAATCTTGCATGATGTGAATAGGTCGTATACGTGAGCTTTGAATGCATAGCTATCATATCCATTGATCATCTTAAGGAGTTTTCTTGGGGTTTGACAAATAGCGAATATAACTTTATTTGGGTAATCTGCCCTGATCTTATTAAAGGAGAATCAAGCATCCTACCAACGATGTTAATTGATGAGACAAAGGAGCGAGGGATGATGGTTAGTTGGTGAAGAAGATAAAGAACATACATTAATTGAAAGTAGCATAATGCTTATTTTGTTATGAAGAATTAGGGATTTCCTTCAAAAAAATTGAAACATATTTAATGAAAAGAAATACCTCTCCATTCAATAAAATAATAACGTGAAAGTATAATTCTAATGATTAAAATTTAGTTATAAATACATGTAAAAAATTTTCTTAAGAGAATTTTTTTTCTATTGTGAATATATTTCATTAGATGAGATGAAAATTGCTTAAAAGGTTGAACTTTCAAATCATTAATTGAAAACTATATCTACCTACTTACGTATCTTGTAGAGATCAAAGCACATGTAATTAAAAAAAATTGCAAGAGCACTTGAAATAGTTTAAATATACAAAGCAAATTACAACATCTCATTTTGAAAGAAAAGAAAAATGAGATAAGATTAAAGGATCCTAGCAGCTAATTAGGTGGAGCAATAAGCATGGTTGTATGAAACTATTTCTTATCCATTAACCTTTATATTCTAGGTAGGGATTGGAAAATGCATTATGAAGCCTCTAAGAAATTAGCTCCTCCAAAAAGGCCTCTCTAGATTATATGATTAAAGATTGAAGTTTAATGAATTTATGAAGTGGAGAGTCACCATCGATATGTAGCTAGATGATAATAGGAACATAATACGTACTTGGTAGAGATAGTATGGGTGAGGGGAGAACAACCTCAAGAGTAAAAGTATAGCTTGAAATAGGATACCCATAATCTTAAACTCTTTTAAATGATCCATTTCATATAGTAGTATCCACATAAAGCTATTTCTTGGGTCCATGGTAAAATATCAAATAATTGGGCACCAAACCATTAGTTTGGGTAATGTTGCACTTATGGACAAACAAGGATGGAGTAGATTCCCACAAAGGGTTGACTAAATAAAGTTCTATCAAGGTTATACTGATCTGAGGAGTTTTCCTTATGCAATACTTGAGAATCCTTTCCATAATTTTCATAGTGTCAAAGT
Source organism: Dendrobium chrysotoxum (assembly GCA_019925795.1). Classification (NCBI taxonomy): domain Eukaryota; kingdom Viridiplantae; phylum Streptophyta; class Magnoliopsida; order Asparagales; family Orchidaceae; genus Dendrobium; species Dendrobium chrysotoxum. The sequence goes on from CM034310.1 coordinate 6,190,600, forward strand.
GATAAAGAATCTTAAATGTTAACTTAAATATTAAAACTCCTAGGGGCAAAATGAATCCTTTGTTCTTAGTCCAAGATAAGCTTTGAAATAGTTTGAGAAAGCATGCTAAAAAATCTTACATTTCTAATAATATAAGGGTAAGGCTTCAAACTCCACCTTTTGCCAATATCCATGAAACAAGGTACCAATGCAAACCTCAAATTCCAAGAGCTTGGACACGTTGATCTCAACAAGCATTCTAGCAATAAAAGATCCAGAGCTTAACAATAGTATAATACATGTATAAAGGTTTGCAAAAAATCAAATTCATGGAGCATAAAGTAGATAAATTTATATATTTGAATCAAATATGTTGACAAACATTTCCATATTCTCTGAAGTCACTAAAAATATTTCTGTGGCAGATTCATATTTCTTTCCTTTTTTAGTTGGGTCCATTTGCCACATTAATAAACAAATCTTAAATTTAAACATATTTTTCAAACAAAATGAGTACATACAAAATAAATCCTTCAAAATAAAATAAACCTATAAACACATCAATAGTGTAATCAATAATGCAGCTCTAATCCCAATCAAATTCTTTCACTAACCATTACTTTGATACCAATTTTTGTCAGACCCTAGATTCTAAAGTGAAAGAATTTCTTTCTGTTCTCATTCTCTTTCTCACTTTTTTCTACAACCAATAATCATTCATTTAAAATCAGATCAATTTGACATTCAGAGCTGATAAATTACATTAAATAGTAGCAGGAAAAATATCATTACATTAATACTATCAATATTTACATGCTACATTAAGAGTCCCAAAACAATATGAACAATAGCCACACTGGCTACAAAAGAATACATATAACTAAAAAACTTAAAATAAAATTAAGACATATTACTGTTTAGCCTCATGTTGCAAGGCCCTTACCTTTTACCTAAAGGTATGTAAAATCACGTAATGAGCATAAAAGCTCAGTAAATAACTAAATCTTATAAATAAAATCAGTGCAAGGTGAAAGAAATTAAAATAATGTGCTATAAATCTTGTATGAAAGTTAATACATCAATATATGCTATATGTACCAATCACCTGTGTCAACTGATCAATTTCATTACACATCATATCTCATTATATCGGTCAATCAATCATTCTCTCTTTATTATTCAATCAGTTCCATTCAGTCATATCATTCAATCATTCTCATCAGTCTATCAATTATAAAATTATATAGTAGTATTAATGTTTGCATTCATTATCAATAAGTAATAATAATAATTAGTAATCAGTAATCATATATTTAGATAAGGGTATCTCATATCTTGCTCCTGCCCTTATAACTCCTAGTCAGTTACCCCTTATGACTCCAACTAGTGTACTCTTTATTACTCCCCTTTAATGAATCACATGATAGTTGCCCAGACATCTTATAACTCCTAGCCAATCTTCAACTCCTTACGACTCCCATCAATGAATCAATGAATTTGAGGGTATCACATGAGATTAACATATCCTGTATATCTGATATCAATCAATACATTATTGAATTTGAGGGTATCACATGATATTATCATATCCTATATATCTGATATCAATCAATACATCATTTTTATTAGATCAATATCAATATCAATTTAGAATATCATTTTAATATATATTAATCCATCAATTATTTTAGCCCAAATCACATTTTAGTATTATAATGTCAAATTATAGTACATCACTTTTAACCCATTCTCATTATATATTTTCCTACTCATTTCATCAATTAATCGATAGAAATATTATAAAATTATATCAAATTATTTAGAATGATCAAATCTATAATATATCGAAAGTTATATAGTGAAAGTTTTCAAAATCACAAAATAATGCATTTTTGGTAGATTTAGGAGAGATAAAGTTTGTAAATCAAAACCATCGAAGATAGAGGTAAGAGGATAATTACATATAACAAATAGAATATTTTTTGTAAAAGAAACAGTGGATGAAAATTCCTTGATGTGCTTTCTCTCTCTCTCTCTCTCTCTCTCTCTCTCTCTCTCTCTCTCTCCCACTCCCCCATCTAGTTTCTTCCTAGCCAAGTAAAGAGAATGGAGGAGGGTGAGGATATTGGCCTAGATATTTAGAATAAAAGAAAAATATGAAAACTATTAGTAGCCTAACACCGCAACGCTCAGTCCCAGAATCGCAATGCTGCATGTTGAATCTAAAATTACTATAAAAATAGAGGCTTCAACGTTGCATAGGTGATTTCTTGTGCCTCTATGCATTTAAGCCTAGAGCCATAATGGTCACAATCTCAGTATTGCAGTGCTCCAATTTAAACAAAAATTTGAACATTTTCTTTTAAAAAATGTTTTCTTATTCTAGGTTGTTACAAACCGTCCCTTACAAGTGCCATTAAGTAGCAACTTAGATTAACTTAAGTAAAAGATTCTCAAAGAACCCAAGAACGATGCATCCAAGTATACAGTGCATTTAGTTTGTCCTGTGCTAGTTTGGAATGATTTCATTACGTCAAATATTGAAGATGATGATGTTTGCAAAGTTATGTTTTGACAAGCTGTCTTATCATCCTCTATGTGGGAGTTGAACAGTTGAGCATGCTGATGAATAATATTGAGAATTTAACATCCCAAATACATGAATCGTTGAACATAGATGAAAGGGTCAAAGTGCTTGATAGTGGTATAATGCCCACTACACATGTTAGTAAGCTTAAGCTTTTTTGCTCTTTTATCCTTTATAAGTAAAATTCTTCTATTTTATGTAGTGTTATTCAAAATCAACATTGGTAGGATGCCCATTGACCCGATCATTCTATAGTTGATGAAGGTTAAGAGTCAATGAGTAGTGGATCTAGCGACCTGGGTTGTGATAGTTTTGATGAACTATTACGTAATTTAAATGATGCAAATGTCGATATTCATGATGAGATACATACTGTCATCTAAAATAATTGAATCGCACCCACGAAGCAATAAAGTTTGTAGTGCGTGTCACATGGTAGGACATAATCAGGCAACATGTCCTACCAGGTTAGGTCCCATGCAAATTTTGTTTAAAGTCTTTGTATCCTTAATTATGTGCCACTAAATCATCAATAAAACTTCTGCATTTTCATCAACCTTTCCTCGTTATAATGTTTCATCAATGTTTGCTTTAATTTTATTTTATAATATGTAGATGACTAGTCCAATTTTAATTTTAAAAAAGATTAAAGATAACTAAAATGATTCCATTTTTTTACATCAAGGGTTAATAGACATAGATGTAACCAAGTGTGTTGTTAACAAAATTGAGGAGCTAAGTTAGCAAATGTAAAGATAAATGCATATTGCTGATGAGCATTACACAGATGCTGCATATATCGAGTACACATCCTTCACTACTATGCCGTCGTTCATAGATCCTCACAGCATGGTAGCAGGTCCATCCTCTTATGAAGATCCCCATCTCAGGATTTATTCAGTCGTCACACACAACAGGCCATACCATTCTAGTACACACCATATTATGATCCATCCACCTTCCTGCTAGTAATAGAAGAGCTAGTAGTACGTGACACAGAGTGGCATGGCTTATGTGACAAACCACTTTGTGCGCCATAGAACTTCACACCTGGTACAGAAGCATAACGCATATGACATGGAAAAAGCATTAGAGTCAATTTTTATGGATTTGATAGCATGTCACGTATGACTTATCAATTCAGAAATCTCCACCTGCATAAATTTTTGACACATGAAAATTCCCAAATAGAAAATACATACACATCATTGATAGAATAAGTTAAAAGTACTGAATAGAATAAATAATGCTCTACCATCCAACTTTTAAGTATAACAAATAACCTACAAAACACTACATAGAACCTACTGCATCATCTAAGCAATCATTAAACATATACCAAACAAGAGTTCCACTAACATACTACGAAACAAGCACCACCAAATTCTATTTTCCCTTATTCAACTTGTGGAAATGAGCTTGAAGTTGGCTTAGAGTTGGCAACATTTATAGTGAAACTCAAACTCGCACTACAAGTCTAGCCAATTGGCTAGATCAAAACATATTTTTTCTTGTACCTCCTTTTAAAATCACCGTATTCTAATTTCTATACAAACTCACAATTAATTCTTCTTCTTTCGGCACCCAAGGATGATAAAGATAAACATGGTCAATGTCTTATGCTTACATTTGAAAATCTTTAGAAGGAGCACCGTCTCCTTCATGTCATAGTGGATGATAATGCATCTGGAGGATGTGAAGACTAATCATATCACGATCATGTTGTTAGAACCCCCTCTCTACATATATTCAATCTTTACCCATTCAAGAAATTCCTTGTTTTGTTAACAGCAATTCTCATAGATTCTTCATGCAATTTCATAAGTAAATAATCGAGGTCTTCTGTCCATTGATGCATGCAAAATCTAAAAATTTCATTTCCCCTCGCCTTCATCTCCAAAGGATTATCCAGACATCTTTTCATACATTGTTGTAATCGTCTGCCTCCATTTTTTAGTAAATCTATTGTGGGAGGTTTATAACCTTCTCTAAACTTGGTCAAAATATTATGATGAAGAGAATATCTAATTGTAAACCTCAGGTACTGGGAAAAACTTATCTGACTTAAGCAACTCCAATGAACCTTCTTCACTACCTTCACATGCATCTCTTATATATAGAGGAGGTTGAATATTCAAGACATTTATACTCAAATAAAATATTTATTTATGCTAAAGTGATAATTGGTTAAAATCAAATAAAAATAAATGCTTAAAACCACAAATACTATGATAGGTTATTGCAACAAGTCAAATAGATTAAGTCACATTAATAAATAAGCACATAAGAAGTTAAGAAAAATATGAAAAAAATATTGAAACCCCCAAAGCTGTTATATATTATGCAAGATCAAATCATTGGCCATTGCAACTTTAAAGCTCATGTAAGGTTACTTAAATGAACCACGACACCTACTTCAGGATCCTATGCTCTGAATAATAAATTTTCCCCAAATTTGATGTTATCAGCCTTCAATAATTATTCGAAAATATATTTAAGAAAAATATTTCTTTCTTCTAAGAAAAATATTTAGTTCCACATGCATACATTATTTTTAGTGTTAATTTTCCTAATTTGACTAATACAAGATATGATTGTATAACACTAGAAAGTAAGAAAAATATTTTTTCTAAAAAAGTTAAATTAAATAAGTCGCATATTCAATGGGCGACTTACTTTAAATCATTTTCTTAAATACTTATTAACGGCCAAATGAGTCAGCAAGGCTGACTCAGCTATCAGTCGCCCATTGACTATGCCTATTTGTTATTTTTTTTAAAGTACTTAAATGCTCAATTATATTTTTAATGATGCTTAGTCTAAAAGTTTAATTAATTTTCCAACGTATGGTTTTATTACCGTTAGAAACTTTATGTCGATTCTATAAAAGTTTCTCAAATTCAACAAAATTCTGATTTGAGATAAATTTATAAAATATAGAATAAACTAAACAAAGATGCGAAAGCTAATTAATAAACATATTTTATATAACTCCGGCCATTGATATTTGATCACGTTCTTCACTAATTTTGAATTCTTCTAAAACTTTTTCTCTTCAAAATGATGGTGTATGTTTCTTCTTTTTAGAAGTGGGTTAGATAGAAAGTCTTAAGGACCCAAAATATATAGAAATTTTGAATTATTGCTGCCCATCATAGTAATAGATGAAATTTCAGCTAGAAGAGCTGAATTTAAAACTAAGAAACAGTCAGTTTTGAAATTAAAATTGAGTAACAGTCATTTAAAATGCTAAATTAAAACTAAAATAGTCATTTAATTAGAAATAATTTGGACCATTAATGTAGTTATTTTAACATTTACTAGTCAAAATAATAATTTGAGAAAACTTTCATAATTTATTATTAAAAAAGGGTAAGAAATTGTTTATAGAAAAATGCATTTAGATAAATGTCTTAGATGAATTTAATTTTCTTATAATCAAACATTTCAATATAAATTTACAAATAAAATACATTTGCATTCTTCCATTACTTAGTTCCAAAGAGAGGCAATGAAAGAAAATGAAAATGTAAGTAAAAAAGGATGTGGAAGTTTATTCTCTTATTTAGAAGACACTAATTGGACTAAAAAAATTCTTTTTTAATTCAATTAAGGAGAATGCAACTAGTAAATTGAAGAATAGATATAACCACATAAAATTCATGCGTTTCATTCATTTTACTTCAATTTTTACTCTTTTCTATGCACATATTAATCATGAATAGCAATAAGCTTATATTCTAATTTCCTTCATGTGTAATGTTATTTTCCAGTAAATTACAACTAAATCAAATAATTACAGTGTCATTAGGAGGTGAACATTATTAATTTATCTTCCATTAATTCCCAACATTTGGATGTAAGGATTTGTAATTTAAAATAAACCAAAAGTTGAGGCCAGTGTTTGGTTGGGCAAAAAAAAAAAAAAACCAACAAATGCACACACTATAGGACCGGAGAAATTTCTGGCTGAATTTCGTCTATCGGAGAAGCGGCATTTTAACCGGCAGAGATACAACAAAATGTATCGTATTTCCGGAGGAAACTTACCGCCGGAATTTCCGGCGAATAATTTGCCGGACTAATCCGCCAGTATGTGTCCGATGGAATATTCTGATGGATTATCTGCCAGAAATTCTGGCAAATAAACCGCCAATACTAATAAATAAAAAACGACGCATCATACCGCTATATTCCTTCGGTAAGCCCACCGAAAATATTTTCGGCGACAGTATTCCGCCGGAAAAAGGTTTCTGACGTGCGTTTTACCATCGAGTGAAGTTCCACCAGAAAAGCAGATTTTTCGGCAGATTTGGGCCGTCAATAATACGCGATTTTCCTATAGTAACAGTAATCTTTGGAAGTATTTAGAATTCTTTACCTATCATTTAACCATATTTAGAATTCACTCAATTTTGATGAATTCTAAATACATTGAAATATGAAGCATTGTCTATTAACCGCCACCCACCATCAGCTATCATCGGCTATTGATCATCATTATTGAGCACCACAATCTCCATTAGTGCTATCATCCACCTCTTGCTAGTCCTACTTGCCGCAGCTGCTAGTCATTGACTGTTGTTGCTGGCCGCCACCCCCACCTCGACCCTCCACCATAGGCGTAATTCAAATATTAATTTTATTTTGCAAACAATCAAACATGAAAAAATTAAACTTATAGATTTTCTTATAAGCAACTATGCATCATTAATAAAGTATTTTAAATTCTTTATTTTACTTTATATTCCATTTTGAATACCTCGTGTTAGGAAGTCAATTTTCCTATGTTAAGGAAACCTCTTTGGAAATCACAGTTCCTATTCTTGAGAAATCATGTTTTAACTGTTAGAATATCATAATTTCTAAAATGTACTATTGTAGAGAAACAGAGTAGAGGAATAGTGGAGAAGTATAAACAGTATGGTTAAGGAAATGTATGAGAATAGCAGAAGGATACAAGGAGTAATTGCATTTCTTCTGATGTTCCCTGATGTATTACATACCATCATATATATAGAGTAGGTTATGCATGTGCCTTTACAGGTGTACGCCTAGGATTGCTTTAGTTTGTTATGAGTTGAGCTGGCGGTTTGTTATGTGCACATGGAATGTGTACTGTTGGTGTGTGAGGTTCGTTCAGCCCCCCGCAAGATGATGGTCATGAAGCGACAGTCAGATTTTGTCGAAGAGTCTGAAACCTTTTTATTGACAGAGGCTTTGTGAGAATGTCAGCGATCTGATCTCGTGTACTGATGGGAACAATGTGAACTATTTGAGTGTGAATGTGTTGATGAATGAAGTGATAATCCAATTCAATGTGTTTTGTTCTGGCATGAAAAACTAGATTATTAGCAAGAGCTATAACAGACACGTTGTCACAATGAAGATCTGTTGGTTGAGGGAGAACAATGTGAAAATCTTGGAGAAGCTTCCTGAGCCATGTGATATCTGTAATAGCGGCTGCGAGGGACCTGTATTCCACTTCGATAGAATATCTAGTGATGATGTTCTATTTCTTGACGCTCCAAGATAGTAGCGTGTTGCCGAGGAAGGTACAGTAGCCGAAGGTGGACTTGCGTGTCGCCGGAGTGATGCTCCAAGATAGTGGCTTACACAGTAGCATGCCAGCAGTTTGGAGAATGGTGTTTGCATAGGTAGTTTGGGAAAGGAAGTAGCTATCGGAGTGATGCTCTATAGAGATGACGAGAAAGGTGTTGACAATACCCAGGTGCTTCATGGCAACTTGTTTGTTTAGTTGCAAAATAATGTTGGTGAGAAGTGTGGGATCGGTATCTGTTAGAAGAATATCATCGGCATAAATCAACAGAAACAGATGATGGCCCTCTCTGGTGAGAGTGAGTAATGATAGATCCTCTTGACTTGGAAGAAAGCCGAGTTGCATCAGAGCTTCCGAGAATGTTTTGAACCACTACCGGGGAGCTTGTCAGAGATCGTAGATGACTTTCCTGAGCAAACAGACATGAGTAGGATTCAAAGAATCTTCAAATCCTTTGGGTTGTGTCATATATATTATATCTTGGAGGTCACCATGTAAGAAAGCATTTGTTACATCAAGTTGATGGGTTTCCCAATTTTTATTTAGAGCAATTGTGATTAATGCTGGGATGGTGGAAAATTTGGCGACAGGACTAAATGTCTCGTGGTAATTTAGTCCGTATTCTTTTCTATTGCCTAATGCTACAAGGTGCGCCTTGTATCTGGCAATTGAGCCATCCAAGTTAAATTTGGTGCGGTAGGTCCACTTACAACCAAGAATGGGAGTATTCGGAGGTGGAGGAACAAGAGACCAGATGCTTTGTTGCTAACGGGCTAGGAATTCGATGGCCATGGCTTACCTCCAATGAGAATGTTGTGAAGCTACCGAATAGCTGGTTGGGTGGATTGGTATTGGTAGATTTTTGGTGAAGTAGATTGAGGAGATTCTTGGTTTGAGTGATCCGGTCTTGAGTCGTGTTATCATAGGATGATGAGGAGAAGTAACTGATGGAGCATGTGGTGGAGAGACAGTTGGGGATTGAGTGGATGAGTGGATAGATGTGAGGTGAGGAGGCTGATTGGATGTGGACTCAATGGTTGGATGCTGCAAGGTAGTGTTAGTGGCAGTGGGGTGTAGAGGAGGTGATTTTGATAACGTGGATGTGGGAAGCAGTAGAAACGGATTTGTAGAAGCTGGTGTGGGCTGTGGATCTGTAAGCTTGTTGTTGGAGCGGGTAGAACGAAAAGGAAATGTGTCTTAATCAAAAATAACATGGCATGAAATGATAATATGATTGTTGGTAGTATCTAGGCATTTATATCCTTTATAAGAGTCTGAGTAGCCTAGAAATACACAGGGAACGAAATTGGACTCAAGCTTGTGTAAGCGAGTTGGTGGAATCCATAAGAAACAACTACATCCGAAAGTTTTAAGGAAGGAGTAATGGTAGCTGGATGTAAAGAAGTTGGAGAGGAGATTTAGAATGTGTGGTTTTGGATGGTAGCTTGTTAATGAGATAGAACATGGTAAGGACTGCATCTGGCTAATATGATAGAGGAAGGCCTGAAATATGGAGTAGTGTCCTAGTTGTATCAACTAGGTGGCGATGTTTTCTCTCATCCACCCCGTTTTGTTTGGGTGTGTAGAGACACAAAATTTGATGAAGTATGCCATGTTGCTAAAAATAGGATTGAAATTGTCGATTGAGGTATTCAGTCCCTCCATCAGATCGGAAGATTTTAATGGAGTGTGATAGCTGTTTCTCCACCATTGTTTTAAATTTTATAAATACTGAGTAAACTTCTGATTTGTGTCTCATTGGAAAAATCCAAATAAAGCGAGAAAAATCATTAAGAAATAACATGTAATAACGGTAACCTTGATGCAAAGTACAAGGGGACAGACCCCATACATCTGAGTGAATGATTGTTAGGGGAGTAGAAGAACGAGATACAGATTTAGAGAACTTTAGTTGGTGGCCTTTGGAGACCTTACAAGATAAACATGAAAGAGAGACAACGGGTATATGAAGATTTTTGTTGCTATTGGAGATTTGGATGAAGTCTTTTTGTGAGGATGTCCCAGTATGTTATGCCAGATTGAGTTGGAGCTGGTGATGGCGGTAAGAGCTGAGTTGTTCTGAAGGTGGTGATGGGTTGAGAGCGGGTATAGTTTGTTACAGCAGGGACCCTTGAGAAGTATTTGATTGGTCTTTGATCCTTGAGAGCGAATCCAGATGCATCAAAGCAAGAAGTGATGTTGTTAACTTTGGTTAAATGTGAGACGGAGAGGAGATTATGAGATATGGTTGGAATATGAAGTAATGTGGATAAGATTAGCTTACGGGATGGTGTAGGTAAGATACCATCACCTGTATGAGCAATGGAGACCGAGCTGCCATCTCCAATAGTAATACTTTCACTGCCATAGTATGGTTGGGGATTGTTGAGATTTGTAATATGATTTGTAAGGTGAGTCGAAGCTCCTGAATCAAGGTACCAGTCCGAATTGGGAGTGTCTGTGGTAGCGACCATGGCTTTCTATTTATTTGGAGGTACCGTAGGGACATAGTTGACATTGAGACGATGCCAATAGTTTGCTGCTATATGTCCTTTCTTATTGCAAATCTGGCAAATGGATGATTGAAATTGTGGAGATCAATTTGAACTGTTTGTAGATCGGCCGCATCCTCGCTGTCCACGACCACGATACGAATAAATGGCCATATTCGGATCCAATGCTTGCTGGTGACGAGAGTTTTCTGCTTGAATATTGATTTCTATATTGAGTAATAGTGAATACAGGTCTTCAAGACTAATTGGCTGTAGCATTGTTCTTATAGAAGTTTTGAAAGATTGAAATGAGGGAGGCAAGCCGTTGACTGTATATAGTATTATATCTTCAGTATCTATATGTGCATCTGTAGCTGCTATTTTATCAACTGTTGATTTAACTTCCGTGAGATACTGGCCCATGGTGAGATTTCCCATTGAAATGTTATGGAGTTCATTCTTAAGTTGAATGACTTGAGATCTATTTGATGCTTGCAGTCTTCGTTCAATAGTGGTCCATATGGCTGAACTTGATTCAAGATGCAAAACATAGGGAAGGGTGGATAAAGAGAGTGTCGAGAAAAGAGTTATTGCTAAGTTTTGGTCTACTAGAATCCACTCAGAGTATTTGGGATTTGTGCTTGCTGTGTCGTCTGCTGACTGAATCAGTCGAGGCAGTATTGCCGAAGCAGGATCTAAGAAATGTGCAAATCCATTTGCTCGCAGTAGTTTAAGAATTTGCGATTTCCACATCTGATAATTTTCATTAGACAGTTGATCTGGTACAATTGTCTTGATATTTGAAATCACAAACTTTAGGGAAGCAGGAACCAAACAGGTATCACCAGTGCTATGATTGATTGGATCTCCGACTTTAGATGATGATGATGACTGAGCTATTTACCGTAGCTCTGATACCATGTAGAGAAACAGGGTAGAGGAATAGTTGAGAAGTATAAACAGTATGCTTAAGGCAATGTATTAGAGTAGCAGAAGGATACAAGGAGTAATTGCATTTCATCTGATGCTCCCTGCTGTATTACATACCACCGTATATATAGAGTAGGTTGTCCATGTGCCTTTACAGGTGTACGCCTAGGATTGCTTTAGTTTGTTTTGAGCTGAGCTGGAGGGTTGTTACGTGCACATGGAATGTGTACTGTTGGTGTGTGAGGTTCGTTCAACTATGAAGCTTTGTCATAAGGCTGCATGTAATAGATGGTATTGGGATGACATTAAAGATTTACACTTCGTTTAGGACAGCTTTCTTATTACTTTTTAATGCAGTTTTTTTTAGCACAAAATTTTTTGTATAAAATTTTTTGAATTAGAAATTTTGTACTAGAAAGCTGCTTTAAAAAAAAATAAGAAAGTTGTCCCAAATGAAACCTTACTATGATAATAAAACTCGACGATGCATTACTCCAACGGTAGTAGAAGTTCATTGAAGTCAAAGTTTATCGATATCAAATTTTTAGTTATTAGTAAGAATGTTTAGAATAGGGTGATGTCCATAGATTGTTAGGGAATGTTGTTTCAAGTATTATGGAAATCACATTTCAATTGTTAGGAAACCATTCTTCAGATATTAAATAAATTGCGAAGAAATCATGTTTCCTATATTGGTTAACATATATTTCTTATTCAATTATGTATATATTAACTATTTTATATGGTCTAAAATTAAGCCTATGAACTATTCAAATTGATATGGAATAAACAATGTAGATATTCTTTCAGAAGATTATAGGAATCCTATATAAAGACCCTTTGGGCTATAGTCCTTAAGATACCCAAATCGCATATACAATCTATCTTCTCCCCATCCTGAAGAGGAATAATAGTCTCTACGATATGGTCACAAACCGACCCCTCGTGTATGTGCTCATCCGTTCTTGATCAATTGACATAGTATGTTCACAATAACAATAATTCTCAATGGACTCTGATATATTACTAGAACCCATAAATCTTAGTAATCTAACATATGTAGATCCTATGATATTTGGATTTTTGAATTAAAATAATTGCATGTAGAATTATTTTTAATTTTCAACCGGATTTGATTTTTTATACTTCATAATTTCAAATACTTCTCAAACAAACTCAATATATCAATAATATAGTAGAATATTATGCCAATTCTCTAATGTGAAAATCTTGCATGATGTGAACACACTCAAATCAAGCACATTCAAGTATATCAATAATATAGTTGAATATTATGACTTCCCTATGTGAAAAATCTTATATTATGAGAACAAGTGGTGTGCATGAGCTTTAGAAGCATAACTTTCATGACCATTGATCATCTTAAGGAAATTGCTTGAAGTTTGGCAAATAGAAGCTATAAATTTATTTGGGTAATCGGGTTTGACCTCATTAAATGACAATCAACCATGCTACTACCAAAGGAGAGGAAAATGATGTTTGGTTGGTGAGCACAAGATGAGCTTCTTATGTGCCCATCAATAGGATTCTTTCTTATGCACTGTGGATGGAATTCAATATCTAAGAGATTGTGCAATGGCATACATTGTTTTTTTAGTCATTTTTTTTATTTTTGTACCAATTGACTAATTATAGGTGAGGGGTTGAGATGAATCGCCATATGAAGAGAGAGGTGGTGGAAGGATTGATAAGAGAGATGACGGAGGAAGAGAAAGGAATAAAGATAAGGAGAAGAGTAAAGGGGTGCAATTAAGGTAGGTGAGCTGAGATGATGCTTAGTTTTCAACTTAAATAAGGTGGTCAATGAGGTCCTTGTTAGCAAGGAGATTTAGGCTTCGTTTGGGAAAGCTTTCTTTCTGCTTCTTAAAACAGCTTCCTAGTACAAAAAATTTAATTTTTGTACTAAAAAGCTGCTTTAAGAAGCAATAAGAAAGCCATCTCAAACTTCGTTTGGGGCGGCTTTCTTGCTGCTTTTTAAAACAACTTTCTAATACAAAAATTTTAATTTTTATACTAAAAAATTGTTTTAAGAAGCAGTAAGAAAGCCGTCCCAAATGAGGCCTTAATTTACATGAGAATAACATGAAAGAAGTGTAATGCTTCTTTTGTTGAAGATAAAGGATTTTTTTCATAATAATTGAGAGGTGTTGAAAAAAGAAATTTTATGTCATGATATCTTGATGCAAAAATAGCATGATAAGGTTCAAAGATAGTGATTTTATGTTCATATTCGTGTAATTTAAGATATCATATACTTTACTAATTTTAAGCCTATTATGATATATTTTGCTTTAGGATATCCTGACACAATTATTTATGAAGGCATTTCAAGGTATTAAAAAAAAACATAGCTTTGTTCAATAGAATAATAATTTGAATTAAAGTGCAAACTCTTCTTTAAATTTATGCTAATCATTTTATTAAAAGATTATTTTGAATGTGATAGATTTTTAAAGGTGATATTTTAATCACTTATGCATCAGTCATTGACATTCTATTGAATTGTAATAAACTTAATTCTTTTAATCATTTTATGTTTTACAGAAATTTCATTATGATAAGAAATTTAAAATTTCATAGTATTGACTCATCAATTCCATCTCTTTTTGATGGCTTTATTCGTCTATCTAGACTTAAAATTTGGAGGACATTTAACCCTTAGAAGGCATTAAGAAGTTTTTAGTTATGCTTTTAAGTGCTTGCCATTGATTTACATTCATTTCTATTCAATTTACGATGTTATTTGCACATCGGATTTATCTCATCAAATCACATTCTCTTGATTATAAATTTGTTAAAAAAATAGCTTAGATAACCTTGAAATTGATTTCAAAGATTTATAACATAAATATTTAAATGTTTTGAGATATTACATTATATCAAAATTTATCCTTGATCAAATAAATTTATGATGGCACATGATGTATTATGGTTATTGCCTTAGACAAGCCTATGATTCGTGCAAGCAGCCAATATCTTCAGGTCTAAGAGTAAAGCTTATCATCATGTGAGAGTATATATACTAAATTATAGATAACCCAATAGGCAGGACAAATTGTCGAAAACAAAATCTTATTGAAAATGTAAGAATATACAAATACGGAACTATTCACCCCAAAATAAGTATATAAACAAGTTGTTTATTAAAGAGGTAATCTTAAATTTTTAAAAGAAACCGACCTTAGCTCATTTGGTAGAGCGGAGGACTGTAGTTGCTTGCCAAAAATCAGATATACTTAGGTCGCTAGTTCGAATCCGGCTAGATGGAGGCTGTACTTTTCAGTTTCTATTCATTAGTTAAAGCAGGCTCGATAAATAAATTGGGAGTTCAGAAGTTTTTTTTATCATTTTTTAAAAACAATTAAGATTTATTCAAAAAATTTCTAAGATACAAAAATAAATTTCTTCAAACTATTTAAAATTTATATATCACTTTTATTTTTTAATTATTTTTAATAAATTTAATTTTCTTCATTATAGAAGAGCTAGCTAAACCCGCTCAAATTAATTCAAGCTCAAATATGACTCAACTCATACACATCCCTTCGTATGATGAAAGCTTTTACGTCTATCCAATTTTAGGCAATTAGGTTTTGTTTAAGATAGCTTTCTTACTGTTTTCTAAAACAATTTTCTACTACAAAAATTTCAAGTTCAAAAAATTTTTTATACTAAAAAATTATATTAAAAAACAGTTAGAATGTTATCCCAAACGAAGTCTTAGGCTTCGTTTGGGACGGCTTTTTATAGCTTAAAGCAAATTTCTAGTACAAAATTAAAAATTTTGAAAAGAAACCCCTATTTTAAAAAGCAGTAAGAAAGTCGTCACAAACAAAACCTTAGTAAGCGAAACTACTTCATCAAGCTAACTAATAAAATGAGCTTAGTAATTTTCTTTTTCTTCTTTTTTTTTAGGAAATTAGTGGCAGTGCCCAAAACTTAGTAATCTTAGATAACTAGTCACGAATATGGGGTGATACTATGTAAAACTATCAAAACAAAGGAGTATTATAGAAATTATGGGTGTTAAAAAGTTAAGCAATTTATTTGAGTTTGTGCGGTACTCCTCATTAATTGATCATCTGATTACCCAATTTTTTACCCTCGTATTTGATTAGATCAAGTTGATCAAGTCTACTTTAAATTTGATTTAGGCTTCCTTTGGCACAACTTTTGATCATTCTTTTTTCACTATTAAAAAAAATTACTAAATAACTGCATTAAAAATACATAAAGTGTCCCAAATAAAATCTTAATCTTTAACTCTGTCCCAAAGTAGCATTCAGTGGTCATATTATATTGGACAATTTAAAACCAACACGGTAATCTTTTTCTTATCTTGAAAGTAAATTTGAGGTGGTTATTGTGGTACTAGAATATCAAAAGATTTTAATTATATATATATATATATATATATATATATATATATATATATATATATATATATATATATTGCTCTATATGAATATGATGGATCAGGTGAACAACATTCCAACCCTTTTGGTCAAACATTTAGCAGAATATAACATTTTTCCTCAATACATTATGCTAGAGACTCCAAGTCAAAATAGTATAGTTAAGAAACGACATCAAACCCTACAAGATAGAAGTGTGATTTGCCAATTTTCTTTACCAGAATCACTTTGAAGAGAATCCTTTATAGTTTACATCATTAATAGAATTCCAAGCAAAAGCAATAGCTAAAACCTCATATAAGTTATGAACTAGAAAGAAATCTAGTATTAAACATCTTCATGTGTTGTGATATCTAGTTAACACTAAGCCATATAAGAGCAATGAAACAAAAAAAGAACTCAAAATTCTAAGTTGCCACTTTCTTTGGTACTCAAAAAGATCAAGAGATTTCAAATTTTATGATTCCTTACTTATTTTCTTTTTTTGAGACAGGCTATGCTAAATTTATTGAAGATGTTGAATATGATAGAATGATAAACACATAAATTTTATATTTAAAGAGAAATTTGCTACTTTTCCTATAGTTAACTAAAAATAATCAGATAATTATACTAGATATCATTCAAATTAAAAATCCAAATAATCCAAATATTCCTATGTTACTTCCTATTCATATTGAGGAGAGTAGAATGGAAATTATGGAAGATTATGTCATGTATCTTTAAGAACATTAGTTTCATATGGCATTGCAAAAGGATTCAATCACTTTTAGTCAAGTTAAACAAAATGTTTACTCCAAAAATTGCATAAAAGTTGTAGAGGATGAGATGAAATCAACAAAAGATATTAATGTTTGGGATTTTATCAAATTACTTGAAACAACAGAATCAATTGGTTGTAAATGATTTTTTTGGGGACAAACAGGATTCAAAAGGTGATGTCAAAAGATATAACACCTTTCTTATGTCTAACACTCAAAAGGAATGCATTGATTGTAAAAAGACTTTCTCTCCAATTTCATTGAAAGACTCATTTAGAATTATTATGACACTAAAAACTTATTATGAACTAGACCTACATCAAATAAACTTAAAGACTATATTTCTCAATGGTGATAAAGAAGAATATATATATATATATATATATATATATATATATATATATATATATATATATATATATATATATATATATATATATATATATATATAGGAATAATAAAACTTTCAAGAGCTGAATTCAAAATATTTGATATACAGATAAAAAAAAAAATTCATCTACGATTTAAAGAAAGCTTCCCATCAATAGTATAAGAAGTTTGATCAAGTGATTACTTCCTTTAGTTTTAAAAAAAATACTCAATTGATCAATATATTTATCATAAGGTTTGTGAGAGTAAATTTATCATCTTGATACTATATGTTGATGATATTCTATTAACAAATAGAGATAAAAGCTTGTTGCCTACAACTAAGAGATTTCTTTCAAATAAATTTAAAAAGAAAGATTTTGAGAATGCATCTTTTATATTTTGTATGCAAATTTATCAAGATCGTTCTCAAGGTCTACTTTGCTTTTCACAAATAGCGTATCTCAAGAAAGCGCTTAGTAGATTTGACATAAAAGATTGTGTATTAGGAGATAAGCTCATTGCTATATATGGGTGTAAATTTTAGTTTACATCAATGTCCAAGAAATGAAATTGAAAATAAAAAATATGAAAAAGATTTATTAGACATCAATAGTAGGTAGCTTTATGTATACTCAAATTTATATGCATATGGATATTACGTATATTATTGGAATGCTACGAAAAATTTAACCTAAGAATGGATCATTAGAAAGCTGCAAAACAAGCTATGTAGTATCTAAAGACAACAAAAGATTTTATGCTCACATATAATAGATCTAACATTTACATATTGTGAAATATTCTAACTCTGATTTTATTGATTGCCTTAGTAGAAAAAAATGTATTTGAGATTATAGTTTCGTATTAGCTAAAGGAATTGCGCCGTTAAAGAGTGTCAAGCAATCACTCATAATTTCTTTCACTATGAAACTAGAATTTATAACTTGTTATGAGGGATTAAATCATAGAGTATGACAATAAAATTTTACCATTGTGCTACACATTTCTTATGACATTGAGAGACAATAAAAAATAAATTATAATAATAGAATCAGTGAGTTATATTCAAATAGTGATAGAAACTCATAAAATTTAAAGCATATTAACATAAATTTCTTATTGTGAAAGAAAGAGTTCAGAGTTATCAAATATCTACACATATTATTACAAACTTCATAGTTGTGGATCCACTTACAAGAGGTTTACCACGTAAAGCATTTCATGAGCATGTGGCTCATATGGTTGTGTTATATCTTGATGATATACTAGCATAGTGCGAGTTCCCTTAATATTCAATTTTTTTAAATACATTTTAAATCAGATTGAAGTATTATTATTATCTTTTATGCTGAAAACTATGAAATATAGCTAACTTATGTCAATTATTGTTTATCATAAAGTATTAAAATTTATTAAGAACTCTTATGAGTCATAATATAGGACCAGTTGGAAATATGCATGCTACGAGATCACATTACATGAAATCTCTATGCTAAATATCCATACTTGATTTATTTATTAATATAGTGACTATTGATGGGTCTTACTATAAAAATATTACGACAAAGATCACTTTGATCCTATATTGAGGTAATTAAAGAACTAGATTGCATGAAGATGTTACTCCAAGAAGATAGCAAATGTTGAGCTCTTAAGATTATTTAATAATTTACAAGTATTAATTAATATATGGCCCAAGTGGGAGATTGTTGAAAAGATTTTATTATGAGCCTATAAAAATATTAAATTATATTATATGTGCTATCTCATTTTTAAGCATATAAAATTATGATCAAATTAAAGATTAATTATTATTTAGCTTTCGAGACATCTCATTAATTTTCTTATGAAATTTATTATGAGTAGTGACTATACATTTTATTATATTTTTATGATGGAACAAAATAATATAAATATAATCAAGAATAAATAAGATCATGGTCCTAGTCTACGGGTTGGTTCTTAATTTTTTTCAAATCTCCTATTGAGTGAAACAGATAATCTCTCTCTCTCTCTCTCTCTCTCTCTCTCTCTCTCTCTCTCTCTCTCTCTCTCTCTCTCTCACACACACACACACACACACACACACACACAAACACACACAGGCACACAGACACACACACACAAATGCCTCTTTAGACATAGAAGGCTAAAAAGCCCAACTCTATAATTCATGGATTCAAGTATGTTATGGACTAAATCTTCTTGATAATTTAACATGATATCTTGGATATATCAATATTTTATCCATCAATATATATATATATATGTGTGTGTGTGTGTGTGTGTGTGTGTGTGTGTGTGTGTGTGTGTGTGTGTGTGTGTGTGTGTGTGTGTGTGTGTGTGTGTGTGTGTGTGTGTGTGTGTATGTGTGTGTGTGTGTGTGTGTGTGTGTATGCTTGTTTGTGTGTGTGTGTTTGAAAGAGGGACACATACATAACATTTAAAACTCTCATATTTATATATAAAAATCTCAAGGCTATTTGATCCCTTAATATTAACACTCAGTTTACTCCATCAAGTTCAAACTAATCATTTGATTTTAGTCATTTAGCAAGATGTCAGCAATTACCTCATCAATTTATCTAACACAGTGGTTCCTTATATAAATGTTATTAGCTATCTCAATTCACACATTCACCAACCTAGCTATCCTCGTGCTAATATTAAGTTCAAAATTTTGATATTTTAACATAAGCATATTTTTAATATAAGCATTGTGAATGAATATGCATATGTGATTAGGTAATAGCTGGTTGCTACTACTATTATAATATTATAATAATAATGTGTGAAATAAGCTCAGGTTAGTATTTTACTGATGTTGGCTGGAGACTAATTGATATGTATAGGATGGTCGGCTAACGTGCTTTCTATTAAATACTATGATTTGATGTTATCCTTTACTAATTCACACAACTCACTGATTAAGAGTTATAAGGAGTTATTACTGTGCCAGTTGGAATGAGTGACAACTCTATTTATTAACCCCAACAGTTACAGATTAATGACTTACTAACTAATAAAAAAATATCATGTAAGTCAAAACTCCTTACTTGTTTAGTGTTATTACTAGAATACATGTAATTGCACTAATTTATTATTATTATAGTACATCGACTATACTATTTTACTATTCTATTGATTACTATTATTAATATTATACTATTTTACTATTACATCAACCAATTTTGCAGATACTGATACCACTATTGATTCATTTTCATTATTATTGATCCATTATTTACTAATTGACTATTACTGAGCACGTCGTTTTGTTACACAACATGTGATATAAGATACCGATTGATATAGATATAGGATGATTAAACATTACGTGTATATGAATTTTTATAGTACTACATTATTATGAATTCTAATAATCTTCATAGATGCTTAGGTTTTATTGATTTGTATGGTTTCTTTATTGACAGAAAATGATTATTTACTCTTTTATTATTTTAATATCTACGCTAGTTTATAGATTTTACTATTTTTGTTCTACACTAATTTACTGACCTCCATATCATACTGGTTTACTATTTTATAGGCCTTACTATTACTGAGTATTTTGTAATATTTACGTACATATTCATGATCATATTGATTACTACTATTATGAACTGATTAATGACATGCATACTACTTTTTTACCATGCTTTGAGTTTAATAGTTAGATTTAGTGGCTTGGTGGACTTTTTAGCTCATTATATATGATTTAAATAATTTCATATCACAGAAGAGGATCGGGAGTGTGAGATTGATCAGTTACAAGATTCCTCAGTTTTAGTATTTTTTGTTTCTTTTTATCTTTAGGGATTCTTTTGTACTCAAGAGTGGAAAGAGTAGTGTTGTGTTTGTATGACTCCTGGGTATTATTTAAAATTTTTGGAGTATGAATATAGATATATAATGCTTTGATTATTGAAATCATTTTTGTTAATAATTAATTATTGAAATAAAATAGATAGCTTTGATTCTCATTTTTAAAAGATAAAAGAAATAATTCTTCCAAATTAGATTATAGGACATGACAAGCTTGGTATCAAAGCAGTTGTTAGAAGAATTGAATTATAAACTAGAGATGTAGGAATTTATTATGGGTCAAGTAAGATTGGGTAGATTAAGGTGTATTATTTTACATACATAATTGATTATATGTGTAAATTATTCAGATAGAATTCTATAAGTAAACAATTGAAATGGACCAGCCAAAGTAAAAAAGGAACAAAATAAATAGTACAATGCAGCTCTAGTGCCATAAAATAGTGTCATGCAGCTGGCTAGTGATCTAGTACAAGTAATAGGAGATACACAATGCAAGCCATTTGGGAGTAAGGGAAAAGAAAGAGATAAGCATTTATAAACATTACATAAATTGAAGCCCCCACTATTCATAGGAGATGTAAGACCTCAGGCTATAGAAGATTGACTATTAAGAATAGAGAAAATCTTTGATAGTTTGAAATGCCTAGAGAATTGGAAGGTACCATTAGCTATCTTTTTCTTTAAAAGTGAAGCAAATAAATGGTGGGTAGGAAAATAGAGAGAAAATTTTAAGAGGAAAACCAATGTGGAGATTACTTGGGAGGAGTTCACTGTGTTGTTCAGGATGTTGTTTATATCTCCTTTAGCTTGACAACAAATGAAGGAAGTTTTCATCTGATTGGAATAGAGATGCAAGATTGTTATATAGTATGAAGCATAGTTTACTACACTAGCTAGATATGCCCCTCATTTGATTCCCATTACTAAAGAAAAGTGTTAAAGATTTCTATAAGAATTGAACAAGGAATTTAGACATCCATTAGTGCCTCTATGGATTCAAGAGTTTTCAGAATTAGTAGAATGGGTTACACTGATAGAGATTGATTTTGTAGTACAGACATCTAGGTATAATGTGGGCTCCAGATATGATGTGAGCAGGAGGAGAACCACAGATGAATTAAGCAGGGATAGAGAAAGTGTTAGTGATAACAAAAATAAATATAGTGAATTGAGGGGATCTGGACGGATACCATCTTTTGATAGCTACAATGAATGTATTTATTATGGAAGAAGACATTTAAGTCAGTGATATCTTTTGATTTGATTTGGACTTGATTTAGATTTTTGTATGGATTTATTTTAGAATAAATTTATTTTGTATTGCTTTCGTGGCTGAATCCTTATAGGAAATAAGGATGATATTTTTCTAAGATGCATAGATTGTAATAACCTCATATTATTGAAAATAAATTTAAAAAATGAGAATCTGGATTTCTATTTGAATTGGAGCACTACGGCCAACAACCACAGTGGTGTCAGAAGTTGCTGCCATAATATTGAAGGTTATGTTCTCTAGTAAATATGAATTCAACATGTAGTGTTGTCGTGCTGGGTAGTGAACTACGATGCTACGTACTAATATATATATATATATATATATTTCTCTCCATTTTTCTCCACTCACCCTCCACTAGTGCCAGCGTGTCTTGGAAGGAAGAAGAAAAAGGGAGAATAAAAGAGGAAAGAGAAAGAGAAGATACAGATTTTGGTGGTCGACTCGCTTCGCCACTTTTGTGAAAATTGCTTAAATTATGGTAGGTAACTTTATCATATTCCTATTTTAAAAAAACTTTAATTTCGACCATTCAATTTCCTCCAAATTGATTTTATTGCATATTCTCATTATTTAGTAAACTCACACTGCAAAATATTTTACATGATATATAGTACTAATTATTTTGGATATTTGGACTAATTAATTTTATAATTTCATCAGATAAAATGAAAGTTGTTTTATTTTGTATGATTTATAAGAAACAAATATTTTTGATTTTTAATACAAGCATACTGTTAATACAAGCATTATGAATGAATATGAGTATGTGGTTGGGTAATAGCTGGTCGCTATTTCTTTTATAATATTAAAATAATATTATGTGAAAATAAATTAAGGATGGTGATTTACTAATGTTGGTTGGAGACTAACTGACCTATACATAATGGTGGGCCAATGAGCATTCCTTTAAATACTATGATTTGGGGTTATCCTTTACAAATTCATGTGATTCACTTATTGAGAGTTATAAGGAGTTATATTGTGCTAACAAGAAAAGATTGATGACTTTATTTACTGAGCCAATGGTTACTAATTACTAATTTATTAATTATTGGAAAAATACCATGTAAACCTGTTGACCTCATATTTGTATGAGGTTAGCAGGACCAATCAAGACCTTAGGATCTTTCCAATCCTTAGGATCAATCCTGACTCTATGATCAATCTGATCCTAGATCAATCCAAATTCAAATCAATCCTGACCCCAGATCAATACAATTTAAGACAAATCTAGATTCTAGGATTCTCCTAGACTTCAGACCCTAGGATCTATTCTAGACCCTAGGATTCTACCTGACTCTAGATCATATGATCCTCTTAGACCCTAGGATTCTCCTGGATCTATCTAGAGCTTAGGATTCTTCCAGATCCTAAGACTATTCTAAATCCCAGGCCCTAGGACTTCCAAACCTTAGGATCTTCCTAGAAATCAAACTTTAGGATCTACTCTAGATCCTAAGATCCTTCTAGATCTTGAATCTTAGGATTCCTAGATCTTCGGATTCTTCTAGATTATAGGATTCTTCCAGACCCCAGATCCTAGGATTTCCCTAGGACTTTTAGATTACAGGATCTTCCCAGACTCCAATCCCTAGGATCTATTCTAGACCCTAGGATTCCTTTAAGCTGATTTGGACCCTAGGACCTATTCTAAACCCTAGGATTCTTCTAGATCAATCCAAACTTCAATTCAACCTAAACTTAATTCAAATCCTATCATTCAAGCTCAAAATCCAATTCAAAACCAGATTTCCAGATTTAAATCCAAGGCCAAAGGTCTAAGTCCTGAAAGCCTTTTCCAGCAAATCTTTGAACATTTCAAAACCCTATCAAATGACCTCTGATTTAAGATCTATTAGTTCCACACTGATGTGACATGTCTCTAGAGGCAACCCTCCAAATATGAGCTCATTCTGAGATCTCTAACCCCAGAAACTGAATTGAAATCCAAAGGCTGTAAAACCTTCAAATATTTACAGTCCATGCCACTGGACCTATCACCCAGTAGATTTTGATCCTGGAGCTTTCCCCAAAGCTCCAAATCACTTCCAGACCCTTGATTATGACCCATTGAGCATTAAACTGTATTTTGTTGGACTCAATTTGACCCTTAGCTGACCAGGGGTCAAAATGACCAAAATACCCCTATGGGGTATAAATGGTCATTTGAACCAAATGAGCTCCAAATCAAATGCAACCACCTCCAGCAAACTTCAAATGTTAAACCAAACCCATTAAACCCAGAACCAGCCCCTGGGTCAACCTGGTTGACCAAGTCAACCTAGTTGACCTAGAAGGCCCCTTTAGGGTCAAAACAGGTCATTCTGACCAAATGACCTCCCCAGACCTTGGGACCACCACCATTGGTCTCCAAATATCATTTCAAATCTGTTGAAACCATTTCCAGACCCTGGACCCACCTGGTTGACCAAGTCAACCAGGGTTGACCTAAAAGACCCATTAAGGGCCCAAATAGGTCATTTTGACCAAATGACCTCCCTAGACTTTGAGACCACCACCAATAGACTCAGAATATTATTCTGAACTAGTTGGACCCAATCCTTGACCCTGGGTCAACCTGGTTGACCAAGTCAACCTAGTTGACCCATTAGGCCCATTAAGGGCCTAAACAGGTTATTTGACCTAGATGATCCATTTAAATCCTGAAACCACCTCTACTAGACCCCATTCATCATTTCAAATCATTCCAACCCAAACCCTGGCCCTGGGTCAACCTGGTTGACCAAGTCAACCTAGTTTGACCAATTCAACCCTTAAGCTTCCATATTTTAAATTAAACTCCAAATTAACTTCAAACCCATTCAAACTTCTCTGATCACTTCCTTTAGTGATTCAGACTTGATTGAACTCTCGACCCAATCATTAGTTGACTTGGTCAACTAGACCCAAGCTTGATCAAACTCTAATCTATAGTGATAATATACACTATATATGTTTAAACCCTTAAGACATTAAATCATCATTTGATCTATCCTACCAGCATTCAAGACCTTTCATTGCCACCTCATCAGTCAACATGGCATGTTGACTGGTCAATCAAGTCAACCCATGGTCAAATTTGAATTCCATGCATCAATTCATTCAAACTTCAAATGGATTATTTTGAACCCTTCTCAAACCATTTTAAGCAGCCTCCCCAAATCTCCTTACTGCCACCTCAGCATACCTAGACCCATTGACTGGTCAAATAGTCAATGGGTGGTCAAATGATTTCCTGAAGGATTAGGATAGCTCTAAACACCTAATCTATTCTAACCTATGCCCTCTAGCTATTCAAGTTTTCTCTAGAAACTTCTTAGAGCTCATCACAACCATTGGATCAATATCCAACAGCTCCCATTTCTCCTATGCCTTAGTGGGGACCAAACCAAGCTTTACACCTAGGATGTCCTATAGTCCTTTAATTCCCTGTCATCCCAACAACCTCAGCCAGGTGTCAACCATCAGGGGATAAGGCCAAACAAATCCTAGCCATCCAAGTGATATCAGGATGTTTGAATAGGGTAAAAGGCTCATTTGAGCCATCATTCAACTTTTTCTATTCTCTCTCCATTTTCAAGCTCTCCAGAAGAGTATCCTTTTCGTTTGAGCTCCCAAGGTACTCCTCCTCACTTTCCAAGCGAAATCTAACCGGTCAAATCCCGCCGGCGGCCAGATTCCGGCGAGCTCAAGGCAAGATCCGTCCAAGCCACGAAACGACTGATCCAGACGCTTTCAAGCTCGGATTTCTGCTACAAATTTGTGTGTGGACAAACTACAAGTTCAGAGAATCTTTAAAATCCGGAATCCATCGGTAATTGCTCTCGAAAACTTAAACCCTAGCTTGGATTACACTAGTTTAAATAGCTTTTCGTTAAGCTCGATTTAAGCTGTAACAAACATACCCCATGAAATCTGTTCATGTGTTTAATCTAAATTTAAAATTTCAAATTATTTTATAAACCTGATTGAGAGAAAACTCCAAAAAATCGGGTATAGGGCGTCTTCGTAGCCTGCATGCCCAGGATGTTTTCTGGGCCGTCGATCTTGTGATCAACGGCCCAGATCGCGTTATATCACGCGATCTTTAATCGCGCAGCTGGACTGATTGCGTAGATCACCGTCCGGCTTGATCTAAGCCGCTCGTTTTATATGGCGGACTATTAGACGGCTCGCGCGATCTGCTGACTCATTTAAGTGAAACCGCGTGGACCCCACGCGCTTTCGCCAATCATTGGCCCACCGCCGCTGGACTTTGACCCGCCTATTGGGAGATGCCATGTGGCAATCGGCCGCCACCGCTGCTTGCAAAGCCCAATAAAGAGCCGCCACGTGGCCAGACCGTCGCCAGTTTTTTTTTATATTAAATTTTAAATTTTTTTAATTAAATTTAATTAAAATGAATTAATCATTAATTAAAAATTAATTATTTTTTAATATATATATATATATATATATATTAATATTAATTTAAAATGTTAATATATTTTAAAATACCTAATAATTAATTAAATGTTTTAAATTTAAAAATATTTTAATTTAAGAATATTAAATATATTTTAAATAATAAACTTTAATTATTTTAAAATTAAAATATTTATTAAATAATGATTAAAAATTAGAAATTTTTTTTTAATATTTAATTCTAAATTAAACTTAATTTTAAATATAAAATATATTTATATATATATTTATTTATTTATTTATTTATTTTTAAGTAATCAAAATTTAAATATTTAATTAATATTTATTTAAGATTAATTTTGAATAAACGTTAAATAACTTAAAAATATATATATATAATAAAAAAAACATTTTAAGACTTAAATTAATTTGATTTTTAAAATCATTTTGATTATTGATTAACTTTGAGTTAATTCAAAATTCATTTAATTAATTAAAATTTGAAAAAAATTCAAAGGAAATTCATTTTAAATGAAAAAAAAAATTGTTATAATATCTCAAAAATTTTAGGAAAAAGAACACATTAATTTAAAATTAATTTCAGAAATTAAAAATTTAATCTAATTTGATTAATGTTAATTTTTTAATTATTTTAATGTTTAATTAATATTTAGTTAAATATTAAATTAATTATTTTCGAAGTTAAAAACTTTATTTTCAAATTAAACTAAAATCAGAGGATTTCTCAAACTTTTAAAAATTATTTTAATAATATTTTAAATTATTTCTATTTTAAAAATATCTATATATATAGGTTTATATATTTATATGTGTATATATCCTTTAAAATCTATTTTAAAACTATATATATTTTAAATTCTTATAGTTTGCGAGATCCCATGAAATTTTAAGCATGATTTGAGCATGTGAACAGAATTAATGGGGAATGATCCTTAATCAATGAACAATTAGTTATCTTAATTGTTCATTAATTAAGCCTTTTGGTTAGTTAAATTCTCTTTAAGCTTGCATGTGTAGGTGCACACACCACCTAGTTCTAGGGTTCTTCTAGGTTTAGGGATTGAATGTGATTGTGTTTGAATGCACATGTTGAGTTAAGGGTTAGAAACATTGATTTGAAACCCAATTAAACATAGTGTCATCCTTAAGGACAACAATTAAGGACTTTGCTTAGAGAATTTAGAATATTTCCCATAATTAGGATACACCTCATTTTAGTTTGAAACCTTGAATACTTAAACTTAGTGACACTTTAAGTCCTAGGAAATTTCCTCACTGAATTTTGAGATCATTAAGCCCCTTAAGCAACCTAATCAAGTTTAAACCTTAATTAAGCAATTTAAGCTTCCAAAAATTATAATAAATCAAGATTAAATCCAAAAATTACAACTAATACCTTAAACTGACTAGAATTGAACCCTTAATTAATGAAAAATAAAAGCCCCTTGACTGGACTTCAAAATTAAGCTTAATTTAATTTTAATTGAAATTCAATATTTAATTAATTTAATTAATTAAAAATAATTAAAAATTCCAGAAAATTTCCAAACACTTGGAAATCACTCCTTAGGTCATTCCTGACCTTTGGAGTTGATTTCAAGGAGTTTGGAGGTCATTTGGATTCAAATCATAAAATTGGCTTTAATTAAACAATTTAAATAATTCATTAAATACCCAAAACTTCAAAAATTCATAACTAATTCAAATGAACTCCAAATTGAACAAACTCAAGGGCATATAACTCATAATAAGGTCTAATATTTATTAAAAATGTTAAGTTTCCAGAAATCAAATAAATTTGAAAAAGTCTATTTTTGGTCAAACTTAGTTCAAATTCAAGTCAAAACTTCAAACCTTCATAATAAAATATAGAAAAATCTAATTTTAGTGTACTTACTATCTAACTGATCGTATTAAGGTCTCGTATTTTAATAAAATATTAACTTTCCAGAAAACACTTTAAATCAAAAAGTCAACTTTTGACCCTTGAATTAAATCATTAAAATAATCCAGAAAATTCCAAAATTCAATAAATCATTAAAAATTCTAGAAAATCTTAAATCAAAATTAAAACCAGCAACCAACTAATTATAATTAAAAATTAATCAACTTTCAAACTTTAATCAAACTCAAATCACTTAATTATATTGGGTACCACTGGGTAACCCAGGCCTACGAGGCTATTAAATTAGCCCCAAGGAAGGTGAAATAAACTTCACGGCCTCGGTGTGCAACAAAGGTGGTATCCAACAAACAATTAAAATCAAGTTTAGAATCAATTTCAAGTCATTAATATTTAAATTCAAATTAAATCCCCCTCAAGCCTTTCAACCAACTAGAACTTTAAACAACTTCAATCAATTACCTATTTAGGACATATCAAAGCCACACAGCCTACCTCACACACTTTAGATGGTTTGCTAGGACAACCAACTCTAGTCTTAGGCTAGGCCGGTGTTTATTTTTCTACTGTGTGCCGGGTTTTCAAGCTTTTACTGCATGCTGTTTGCTAGTAGTAGAATTGATGTGTTTGTTTACTTATTTACTACACTCTGTGATGTGATTGATTGTACGATTAGATCTACCCCTAGGTTAGGGACAATTTGTACTTATTCAATCTTATACAGGTGGCCATGCTCATACAGGGCATAAATTAAAGGGGGAAAAATTGTAATTATCAAATTGCACAGGTGCTCAAGAAAATTGCCTAAGTCCCCCTTTAAATCAAAAAGAGCATGGCCAAGTGTGGCTGTGATTGAGTATTTTAATTTCAAATATATAACTGCTTGGGATGTCAAATATAAACTGCTGATTATTAGGATAATCCTGCAGGTTGTTGAGTCTAGATTTTTAATTTTTTAATTGATGTAATTTGAATGTAAATTGAGTTATAAATTTAAAGTACTTTGAGATTGAGATGTTTAAACATCCAATTTGGAATCCAAAGAGGAAGGAACATCCCTTAGGGGAGAATTCCTATCCATTTGGAGATCTAAATTAGGATGAACTTTAAATATCCAAAGAGAAAAGATAACACCCCTATTCGGGGGGGAGTTTCTTGTCATTTGGATATCCAGACCCGACGATCCAAGGAGTTCTAAGGAGACGAAGAAGTGAAGAACGAGAAGAATCTCAAATCTCAAAGTCACTTGAGTCTTAGGAATAGAATCCGGGTTGTAGTCAGTAGTATCCGGCCACTTTACTTTTCTGCAGACCATGGGTTGTATAATTAAGGGCACTTGCCTATGGACTTTTAGTTTGAGCATTTATTTAATTAATTTAATTATTTAAGTGATTTGATTGATATGTTGACTGCGATTAAGGACTTGTTTACTTTTAGTAGTTTTTTTGGCGCTTATTGCATGTGGTATTTGATTTAGCCTGGAACCCGATCGGAGGCTCGTGAGGGTACGGTCATAAACTTTTTCTATTTAAACAAAGTTAAAATTTTTAAGCTCAGATAGAAACTCTAACGCTCTTAAGAAGTAAGCCCGAACTCGCCGGGAGTTTTTCATGCATCATATTGAACTTTTCTCTATCTTGTTAGGCACCTTCCCGCCTACGGGTTCTGGCAGACCACCTGACCTATTAGGGTGCAGTTCTGTCCAAAGGGATGTTGTGCAATCTCTAGGATAAAATCTATTTTTAAGCCTGATTTTAAAACTGCTACATTTTGATTTAAGCATTTCATCGAGTCAACTAGCATGCATTGCATTAGTAATAAATTAAAATTGAGTCTAATTCTTAATTGCATTTTTATTCAGACATTTCACCCAATATATGTTAAGGGGTCAATTAGGATCTGCTCTAGATGTCGACCCCAACTCCTCAAACTCAATCTTAAATAACATCCTTAACCACTCTTTCATAAAGACTTTGACTTATGGTTTTTAAAGCGTTTAGGTGGTTTAGCTGGCTCCCCAATCTAGGCCGGGGTAAGTCCAGGATTGCACTGCATTAGCTAGGTTCTGTGTCACTAATTTTAGTACCCATTTTAGACTTAGGTTCTGAGGCAAATGTTCAATCTTAAGACCTCAATTTTCCGGGAATCTAATTCCCACCTTCTAATAAAATTGACCACTCAAACATTAAAATATCTTTCAATCTAATTCAAGCCCAACACTTAGGATAGTTTGAGGTGTTTCTGAAGTGATTCAGAATCTTAAAGCACCTCTTACTCTTCTTCCTTTGATTCTAGAAATAATTGTTCAATTTTGAACCAGTCGCATTTGAAAATTCAAATCTTTAACCTTCTTTGACATCAAGCTTTGAAATCTTAAATAAAATTCGTATCGCTATTTTAATCGAGAGTATTCATAGGAAATTTTCTGGTTTCCTATGATGTAATTAACTATGAGGGCTTGCGCTCGTAGGAGATTTAGAAACCCAGACCAGATTTTCAAAATCAAGCTTTTCAAAACTTCAATTAATTATCTTTGGAAAATTCAAAAGACAACGATCATTATCGTCATTTTCAAATGATCGATAACAGACAATATCCTCTTTCCTTGGAAAGATATATCATACTATTATCGTGATCTTGATTATGAAATTAATGATATTTTTACTAGATTATTATAGTTAAATATTGGATTTAACATCATTTTGATCTTTCGAGATCATATGTTGTTTCCCCTTGAGTTTGACTACAATAATCAAATAAATTCAAAGATTTGTAATCTAAACCTATTAGAGAATGATATATTCACCTTTTGAGGTGATATATTATTCATAATAAGTGTTCGATTATAAAATTAAAATTTTAGAAATTAAATATTTTTCCAAAGAAAATTAAACCCTCTTTTCAAAAACTAATATTTTTCAATCAAAACAAAGCCATAACTCCTTACTTATTTAGTGTGATTACAGGAATGCACTACAGTCACTACACTATTTTACTATTCTACTGATTATTGTTACTATTATTATATTATTTTATAATTGCTACCACTGATGTTATGGATATTACTATTGTTACTTATACTACTACTAATTCACTGTTATTATTACTGTAATTAATTCACTCTTTTTATTTATTGCTACTAAGTATGTGATTCATTTACTGAGTATATGATATGAGATCCTAATTGATAACGATATAAACTGATTAAACATCATATGTATATAATTTTGATAGTATTGAATTATTATGGATTCAAAAGTCTTTATAAATACTTCAATTTTACTAATCTATATTATTTCCTTATTAATCAGATAATACTATCATGATGTGTGATTTAAAAATGATTATTTACTATTTTATTATTCCAACATTTGCATTGGTTTACATATTTCACTATTTTCGCACTGCATTATTTTACTAGCCTCTATAATATATTGGTTTACTATTTTATAGGCATTACAGTTACTGTATGTGTTTTATTATTTATACACAAATTCATGATCATATTGACTGCTACTATTATGAACTGATTGATGACAAGTATATTTCTTCTTTACCATACTTTGAGTTAGTTGTAGGATTTAGTGATTTGCTAGATTTTTTAGCTCATTATATGTGGTTTAATTAATTTTAAGTTAGAGAAGAGGATCAAGAGTGTGAGACTGGTCGATTTGAGGATTCCTCAGGTTTTATTGTTATTTGTTTTTTTTTTTATCTTTAGATATTCTTTGGAAAGAGGGGTGTTATTTTTATATGACTCCTATGTATTATATATATTTTTTGGACATGAATACAAATGTATGATCTTTTGATTACTAGATTTTATTCGACTGATAATTAATTATTAAAAGAAATAATTCTTTCAAATTAGATTCTAGAGTATAACAATGTCAATCTATCTAGTATTATTAGATACACATACATTATCAAAGTGTTTATCATGTTGGATGAATAGTAGACTTTATGCATATCATGTATTTCATGCCCAAATTATGTAAACCAGTTTCTATTCATTTTATACATACTTTTGTCCTATTGATCATCTCATATAAAATAGTATCTATGCAAAAATATTTGATAAAATCTCAATATGATCATGTCAAAATACTTTGATGATGGCATCTATCACATATCAAATATTAAATGTTGGAAATTGACTAAATGCGTCTTATTATATTTTAGAGAGAGAAAATCATAAAAATTAAAATTAGTAAAAATAATCATAAGTTAAAGGTTATCTAATATGATAAAAATAACTTTTATAATTGGGAGAATGGATGGAAATAACCCGGTACTAACTTGAAAGTTTGTTAGGGTTGTAAAGCCCTTATGAGCTAGTCCTGAGGCTAATCAAGAGGGAGGGTGAATTGGTATTTTTAAAATTTAACTTAAACAACAGGGAAAATCTTTTTATGATTTTTGATATTTTAAAACAAACTACTTTTATCCCAAGGCAAAAGTAGACCAATATCACAGAAATAGAATTATAATATTTCAACCACATAAATAATCAAGAGTAAATAATGCAGAAATTAAAGTGCAAAAAAGTAAATGAAAAGAGCACACCAGATTTATAGTGGTTCGGTCAACTTGACCTACGTCCACTCCTCAGAGCCTCCCTTCTAGGTATTGCACTAAACTATGTTGTCTCTTCTTTTGCCCCTATAGTAAGGTAGAGAAGCCCTTACAAAATCTTTCCACGAATCCAGTGAGGCAAAGAACCTTGAATCCATTTTCACCTTCCTAGTGAAGGCAGAGAACCCATAATCCTTTTAGTCCCTCCTAGAGTAGGCAGAGAACCTGACAATCCTTTTACTCCCTCCTGGAGTAGGTAGAGAACCTAACAATCCTTTTACTCCCTCCTGGAGTAGGCAGAGAACCTAGATCTGATGCTAATGATCATCTCCCTAGAGCCATTAAGGAACCAAGAAAAAGAAGGAAGAAGATGATAGAATCTTTACTTAGAGCAACCTTTCTGAAACTCTTCACAAACTCCCCCTCATAAGTTCCTCTCTCTCTCTCTCCCAAACTCTCCCTCTACTCTAAGCTCTCTTTGGATGGGAAAGCAGCAAAAGATACTTCAACATCAGCTATAGAGGAGCTTAAATAGAAGGCTTCAAAAAATGCCCTAAATTTTAACCTGCTGTCCAAGATCGTCTAGGACGATATGTTGATCGTCTTGTACGATCAATACAAAAATAAATTTTAAGCCAGGATGATTTCCATTATCTGGATGATCAAAAAAATAATTTCAACATATCATCCAGGATGATTATACGAGTGTCTGGGATGATCAGTTTAATTTGAGTGGTAATCAACAAATCATCCAGACAAGAGTTCGGGATGTCTAGGATGATATCTGGGATGATAAGAAGAAAATTATGGTTTTTATCCGGGATGATTAGTGATCATCCCACGAAATATAAAGGATCATCCGAGACGATCAGGTCAAACATCTTGTATAATGTGATTGATCAATTTAACAATAATTAGTCTCCTACTCAACGGATTATTTTAGGCAAGATTGTAATGCATCGTCTAGGACAATCAAGATTGTCCTATATGATTAGTTCAAAATATATAAAATAAAATATTACCTAAAATATGATTGGCGGCTAATTTTTGAATTTAAATATATCATCCAGGATGATGGGAGGATCGTCCAAGATGATCTGCTTAATCAAATTTGCTTAACCCAGATGCCCTAACTAGGGTTTCTATTTTTAACTAATCGTCTAGGATGATTTTGGATGATCTTGTATGATATGATCAACAATAGAAGACCTCTCCAACTCACTAAATTTCTCCCCTGAGTGTATGTGTGTGCAAGGTTACTTAGCATTAGGATCCACCTTATTATATTTGACTCAAGAAAAGGTAAAAACCATTGGAATTAAACTTACAAACTGACTCAGTTCTAATCTACATAATCTTGAGCTGGCTTGAATTGCAATTGATCTTGTGGACCTAAAAAGTTAGTAGGCAGGGCAACTAAAATAGATGTGTAGTAGTAGAGAAACAGGAATATTTGTTATTATCAAAATTATAATGCTTGAATACAGATTTGCAACAATCTCCCCTTTTTAATAATGGCAAATATTTGTTAGATAATTTCAACTCAATTAGATATTGAAAAAAATGAAATACAAAATAAAAGAGAACAATATAAGCAAAGCAAAGCAGATTTTACTAAAATAAGTAAATAATACAACACTAACACTACTCCCTCTTTTGACATCACAAAAAAGAGGAAACAGAAAAGAAACTACTAAACAGAACATAGTACATAAATAAGTACAAACTCAGAAACAAACACAAAAGAAAACTAGTCAAAAGATGAGCCCTGATTAGGTGGAGGTAATGGTGGCTGAAAGTATCGATGAATAGAAGATATCTGCTCCCCAAACCAAGCCATATCCTAGTCGTGCTGCTGCTGCTGCTGGACTACATAAGCATCAAATCTAGTCTCCTAGTGGTCAAATTTGTCCACCAGCTGATCTATTTGGTACTGCTGGCAGACAAGGGCAGGTGTAGGAATAGGTGCTGGACCTTCCTATTCCTCTTCTGGGTGGGGACCACCACGAATGTTGCGGCAACAAGCACCATGAAGGACATGGAAGGAGCTATTGGAATAAAATACCGAAAAGTGATCAGGTGGTGTAGGATATTGAAGGTTATATTTGGATTCAAGGACAAATGAAATGAAGTGTCCTAAAGCTAAGTTGGGCAATCTCTTATGACGAGGATCTCAAATGACTGTTAGATTTTCAAGATAACGAATAAGGAGGGCAGCTGCATTTAAGTCAATTTTAGCCATTATGAAAAGGTGGTAAGAGACAGCACAGGAGTAATGTTTATTTGATCACCAGCTTTTGGAATTATGGAGTTACAAAGAATATGTTGTATGATCCTAGCATTTTGTACTAAGGTGTTAATGGTATAAATATGAGAGTAAACATTGGATTCTCTTAAAACATTATTGGCCTGGGTCCAATCAAAATCAGGATTTGCAACTAGAGTGTGAATTTTTTCACCAGTAGTTGAAAGATGGAGAATTTCATGTAGGTCCTGATAGGTGATCTCTACGGGCCTCTTATTAATATAGGATTTGAGGGCAGTACCCTCACTATTGAATCTGAGGCTCACGAAAAACTTGAAAAGTAAGTCAGAGTTAAAGGGAAAGGCTAGAGTAAGGATGAATCTAAGAGTAGTATGGGCAAAGAGTTCAAGAACCTGGAAGGTTAATACATCTTGGTTGACTATTTTGGATGGATTAATGCCAACTTCCTTGTAGTGATGATATACAGCTTCGTCAGCTTCTTCAGTAAATTTAGGATCTATGGATCTCCTAGAGGAACTACCTGTGAGGGCTCAAAAGCGCTTTCCACTAGCCATTTTAGAAGTAGAAGTCTAAAGATAAGAAGAGAAATTGGAATGGTGTGAGAAAAATGATGAAAAATAGTTGTTTATAAAAAACTCGATAGATTATATAATACGATCGGGCGATCATACAAGATGATCTCATGTAATCAATTCGTACAGATGAATGGTCAAAAAGTTTATTCAACTCATACAATACGATTAGATATCGTACTGGATGATTAGACACATAGTGATCATCTTGAGGAGTCAACTTGCACAACTGTTGAACAAATGGATCATACAGAACAAACACTTGGATCGTCTAGAACAATCTGCAATAATGGATCGGCCTAACAGCATTCAAATCGTCCAGCCATTTCTGCCACGAGGATCGTATAGGATGATTATTGGATTGTCCAATATGATTACCAATAATAGCTGGAGATCAGTCGTTGGATAAAAGGTGTGCGGTGAATTGATTATATCAGCCAGGACGATGTGGTCGTCCAGGCTGATGTGAAAAAAATTTGGAAAGATTGAATGATGGAGAGGAATGATCAGAGGATTCCAAAATTAAAATAAAATAAAATAAAAAACTTGAATCAAAATACCAGGAAAATTAAAATAAAGAAAATAAACAAACAAAAATGAGAATAAAAGCAAAGTTTTTTTTTTAAATCCATCCTCTCCACTCAATGAGAATTTTCTTAAGTTTAAATTCAAAACCCAATAAGAAGAAATTGATGATGCTGAAATCCAAAAAAAATAGAAAAATTGATCTTGTAAACCCTAGCTCGGACACCTTACATGTTTAAATTTCTTTTACACAAAAATTTAATTCAGAAGAAAAATAAGTTAGATAATAAAAAGTGATCCTTTCAAGCTTTGTTCAAGAAAAATATCTGATAAAGAAGCATTGCAAAGTAAAGAACCAGAAATTATGATTTTCTCTCAAGTGTTTGAATATATTAAGTGGCACATGGATTCTTCTAAAATTTTTAAAGAATTGAAAGATGAGGAAGCTTATTTCTTTATGGGCTCATTTTGTGCCTCTTTTTAATTATTTAGCGCACTTTACGCATGTTTTGATTTTTAATATAATTTATGTATCTTTTCAATTTATTGGCAAATATTGTAGATCTTTTTAGTGTTGGGCTCATTTTGTGTCTCTTTTTCAGTTGATTGGCGCACATTGCACATCTTTTATGAGCTTCCTTTCTTTCAAAACCTCTAAAAGACTCTCAGCTGTGAGATTATCTACCAGATATAAGAGGAGAAAAACTCACTCTATTAAATAAGGAAAAGTAATCTATAAAACAGAATCATTCTCATATGATAAATACAACCACCTGATTAAGAAAACACGAAAGTGATTTAATGATTTGAAATACTACTCATATGAGATAGATTATTATAGGAAGACAAAATATATCTCTATTTCAAAGTCCAACTTTTTAATTTTGAAAAAGATTTTTATTCAAAAAGAAATATACACCATTAAAGGAGTTAGAGAAAAAGAAAATAATCCTTAATGTTTCTTCCTTTAGCTATTTTAGAGAAGGCAATCACTGCTTACAAGCTTCTAAACAAAAACAAAGCAAAAATCTCATTTAGAAATTAAGTTCATCAGTAGTAGTGAGCAGTGATCTGATTTTTAAAAAATTGAGAAAAATTAACAGGAAATCAAAAACCAAAGAAAAACACATAAAAAGAAATAAACTAATGAATCAAACAAAAAGTGAAGAAAATCGGCAGAAAATTAAAGAAACATAAAAATAAATAGATAAATAAATCAAATAAAACTAAGTGCAAAAAATATAAACAGAGATCCTCAATTTCAAGCCTGAATATCTATCACACCTAATCTGGTTCTTAAGGTGGTTTCAAAGGCCAGTGGTTTAGTGTAGATATCTGCCAGTTGGTTTTCAGTGGCTACATAATGTAGCTCTATTTCTCCTTTAGTAACATGGTCCCTAATAAAGTGGTGCCTGATGTCTATGTGTTTGGTCTTGGAGTGTTGGATTAGATTCTTAAAAATATAGATGGCACTAGTGTTATCACATATGATAAGAATTGTGCCTGCAGAAAGTCCAAAATTTAGAATTTGTTGTTTCAGATAAAGGACCTAGGCCACACAACTTTTTAAGGCTATGTACTCAGCTTCAGCAGTGGATAGGGTAATTGAGTTCTATTTTCTACTGGATCAAGAGACTAAAGATTGTCCTATAAATTGACATGTTTCAGAGGTGCTCTTTTCAGCCACCCTATATCCTGTAAAGTATGAATCAGAATATCCTAAGATTTCAAAAGAGGTACTTTGCCTAGGATACCAAATTCCTAAGTTTTGAGTTCCTAAGAGATATCTAAGGATTCTCTTAATAGCAATCAGGTGGGACTCCTTTGGATCAGCCTGAAATCTAACACGAAGATAAACACTAAATATAATATCAGGTATACTAGTAGTCAGGTAAAGAAGTGATTCAATTATTTCTCTGTACTTTTTTTGGTCAACCAATTTTCCATTTGAATTCTTATCTAACTGGACACTAGAACTCATGGGAGTGTTGATTAGCTTGGTTTTATCCATTTCATATTTCTTTAGGATGTCCTTAATGTATTTTGATTAATTAAGAAAAGTTTCATCATCCATTTGCCTAATGCTAAATCCCAAAAAGTAGGATAATTCTCCCATCATACTCATCTCAAATTCCTTACTCATTATTTTAGAAAAATCATCACATAAATTTTTATCAAAAGATCCAAAAAGTATATCATCAACATAGATCTAGATAATGAGTAATTCATCTCCTACTCTCCTAAGAAAAAGGGTGGTGTCTATGCTCCCCTGAACAAACTCTCTTTCCAGTAGGAATATGCTAAGCCTCTCATACCATGCTCTGGGTGCTTAATTTAATCCATACGAAGCCTTTTTTAATTTGAAAACATGATTTAGAAATTGGGAATTCTCAAAGCCAGGGGGTTGCTCTACTAACACATCTTCTTTTATTATCCTAATTAAAAATGCACTCTTAACATCCATTTGGAAAAGCTTAAATCCTTTATAACAGGTAAAGGCTAGTAGCACTCTAATAGCTTCCAAACGGGCTACAGGGGCAAAGGTTTTCTCAAAATCAATCCATTCTATTTGGTTGTACCCCTTAGCCACTAATCTTACCTTATTCCTAACCACCACACCAAAATCATTCATTTTATTTTTAAAGACCCATTTGATTCCCACTACACTCTGGTCCTTAGGTCTTTCTACCAGCTCCCAGACATCATTCCTAATAAATTGGTTTAGTTCC
This sequence comes from Dendrobium chrysotoxum, assembly GCA_019925795.1. Classification (NCBI taxonomy): domain Eukaryota; kingdom Viridiplantae; phylum Streptophyta; class Magnoliopsida; order Asparagales; family Orchidaceae; genus Dendrobium; species Dendrobium chrysotoxum. The sequence goes on from CM034310.1 coordinate 6,229,816, forward strand.
TTCTACATGGCTAAGATCTAGAATTCATCAAAAAGGGCTTGATTGATGTTGGTGAGTTCTGTCATTAAAATGAAGGCAGAGTGGTTCACTTCTTTTCTAAGTCCATGCCTAGTTCTAACACCTTCAGAAGGGTCTCCTAAGATCAATTCTTTAGGATGACTTGAATTATATCTCCATTCTCTTGGCAGTGAAACTTTTGGTTCAACCCTTTCCTCTAGATTTATATATTCTACTCTTTGGGTAACTTCTATAACCTCCTCTTCTTCTATCCTAGACCCTCCAGAATTATCAGATTCATCAAACATAACATGAGTGGTCTCCTCAACAATCAGGGTTCTTTTATTGAGGACTATATATCATTTTTCAACACTTGAGTAACCTATGAACACTCTTTCATCAGATTTTGGGTCAAACTTTTCTAGTTGAGACTTCTCATTATTCAGAATGAACACTTTACATTCAAAGATATGAAGGTGAGAGAGGTTGGGTATCCTACCCTTAAGAATTTTATAGGGTGTTTTGTTCAACTTAGATCTAAGATTTATCCTATTTAGAACATAATAGGTTGTATTCACGGCTTTTACCTAAAAATATTTAGAAAGTGAGTATTCAGCTTACATAGCTCTAACAGTTTATATCAGGGTCATGTTCTTCTCTTCAGCTACCCCATTCTACTGAAGGGTCCCAGGAGCTAAATAATTATGATCTATCCTTTGCTCCTTACAGTAGGTTTCAAACTTTTCATTTTCAAACCCTCCACCATGATCACTATGAATAGTCAGAATTTCACAACCTAATCTCCTCTGAATTCATGTAAAAAAAGATCTAAATTCCTCGAATGAATCACTTTTATGAGATAGGAATCCAACCTTGGTGAATCTCAAATAATCATCAACAATCACATACCCAAAGACTTTCCCTCTTAAGCTTAAAGTGATGACAGGTCCACAGAGATCCATGTGAAGGACTTCTAAGGGTTTAATAGTGCTTATGTCTTTAATTAAGTGAAAAGAGGATTTGACTTACTTCCCTAACTGACAGATATCAGACAGGTGGTCCTTAGGGAACTCTAGTTTGGGGATACCTCTCACTAAGTCTTTTTGGGTGATTTTCTTAAGGCTTTTTCATGCTTGCATGACACAATCTCTGATGCCACAACCATGATTCATCAGCAATTAAATTTGAGCAAATAGCAATATCAACTTTAAAGAAATTTAGATCCAGCATGTAAACATTGTTGATCCTTTTCCCTGCAAAATAATTTTGTCATTTAAGCTTATAATGCAACAAGTTGGCAGAAATTTTATGCTCAAGCCATTATCACAGAGCTGACTGATGCTGAGTAGATTGTGTTTCAATCTATCTACAAGCAAAATATTATCAATGATGAATTTTTTTGAATCACTAATTATACATAATCCCACCACTGTCCTGGTGGTATTGTCTCCAAGTGTTACCTTGCCTCCTACCCTAGCCTTCATCGAAATGAATTGACTTGCATCTCTAGTCATATGCCTTGAATATATACTGTCCAGGTACCACGCGCTCTCATGAGGCTTTTTACGAGAGCTTTCCTACAAAATCATCAAATGTCGGATTTAGAAATCCAAACAGGTTTGGGTCCCTTGTCATGAAAAGAAGAATATGATGCATGCATGCTATGCTATGAATTTTATAATTTTGGTCTCCACACTAAATGTGTTCTATGGTGAATGGTGAAAGTGTGAGAGATATGTCCTAGCATGCTACAAGAAAAATATCTAACACCAAGAAAAGGATTTACTAATCTATTTGAGTTATAGTGCCTCTTCCTAGGTTTGAATGATGCATGCTTTGATGATGTTTTATAAAACCCTACAGGTGCAGGTGGTGTTTCATTTTGTTCTAATGCAATGATCTTTTCTCTTAGAAACTCATTTGCCTTTTCATTAGCTTTCCACTTATTGTTTCAATGCATGTTCACTACTATCTAAATCACATACCATGGTGTCAAGTTCTTTGAAAGCCTTTTCTAAATTAGCATGTGATGTTTTCAAGGAATTATGCTAGTAGTTAAATCAAGATGATTTTTGTTTAAAGAATCAAATTCATCTAGTAAAGCCATGTGATTACTATCCAGAGTTGAATGATCATTCATTAAAATTTCATGCTCTTTCTGCAGATTTAAAAATTCAATTTTCAGGCTTGTATGAGCTTTCTTATCTATGATGAATGAATTCTTTCAAAAACTTCAAATAATTGATCATATATTAACTCGCATACCTCCCCTTGGTCAGAGTGACCAGGATCATCAGCCATTAAGCACAGATTTGTAATCTCCTCTTCTGCTTCAGTTTTAGAGGAGTCTGATGCTGGGTCAACCCAAAAAGCTTTTTGGATCATTTTCTTATCCTTACTAAACTTAAGCTTTTCTTTAGCTTTCTCCTTGCTTGGGTGAGCTTTCAGAGTTGGGCAATCTGACTTCAAGTGTCCTTGCTTCCTATATTCAAAGCAAATAACACCAAATAAAGCTTTAGAATGCTTGATATTCTTACCTTTATTCCACTTCTGATGATGCTTTTGTTTCTTCCTCAAGAAGCTCTTAAGTTGACTTGTGATTAAGGCCATGTCATCATCATCAGAACCAGAAGAGCCAAAGTTAGAGTCATTAGCCTTCAAGGCGATAGTTTTCTCCTTTTTCTTCTCACTTGTATCAAGCTGCCTTTGGTTCACTCCTTGCTCGTAAGCAATTAGTGATCCAAGTAAGTTATCAAAAGAATAAGTATTCAGATCCTTAGATTCAGTAACGAAAGTAATTTTTGTATAAAAGGAGAAGGCAAATATTACAAAATCTTATTCACTTTTTCATAATTAGTGAGTTCTCTTCCAAAGGCATGTAAAGAGGTAACAATCTGTGTAAATTTAGTGTATATCTCAGAAATTAATTCGTCTGGTTTCATGCAAAAGAGTTCGTAAACATACAAAAGAATGTTCAGTCTAGATTATTTAACCTCGTTCGTTCCTTCATACATAATGCGTAATCTATCCCAAATTTCTTTCCCAATTTCACATGTTGAAACACGTATATAATCTTCAAATTTTAAAGCATAAAAAAGTAGTTTAAATGTTTAGCATTCAATTGAGCAAGATCTCTATGATCAGTTGTCCATTCAGCAAAAGGAAGTTCAGTTTTAACACCGTTTACAAGTCTATAAGGTGCATAATATCCTTCCCTAACAAGCATCCACATGTGATAATCGATCGATTGTAAAAAGGTGGATATACAAGTTTTCTAAAAATTAAAAGGAATATTATCAAATAAAGGTGGTCGTGTGATTGAATAACCTTTCATAGTATTATAATTTCCAAAGTTAGCCATGGATCAAATTCAAAAGTTTTTCAAAACTTGATTTTATGAATCCTGCTCTGATATCACTTGAAAGTTTGTTAGGCTTGTTAAGCCCTTATGAACTAATCTCGAGGCTAACCAAGATGGGGGGGCTGAATTGGTATTTTTTAAATTTTACTTAAGCAATAAGGAAATTCTTTTTGCAATTTTTGATATTTTAAAATAAACTACTTTTATCCCAAGGCGGAAGCAGAATAATATCACAAAAATGGAATTATGATATTTCAACCACACAAATAATCAAGAGTAAATAATATAGAAATTAAAGTATAGAAAAGTAAATGAAAAGAGCACACCAGATTTATAGTGGTTCGATCAACTTGACCTATGTCCACTCCCCAGAGCCTCCCCTCCAAGTATTGCACTAAACTATAGTGTCTCTCCTTTTTCCCCCAAAGCAATGTGGAGAAGCCCTTATAAAATCTTTCCACCAACCCGATGAGGAACAGAACCTTGAATCCTTTTTCACCATCCTAGTGAAGGCAGAGAACCAAGAATCCTTTTACTCCCTCCTGGAGTAGGCAGAAAATCTAACAATCCTTTTACTCCCTCCTAGAGTAGGCAGAGAACCTGACAATCCTTTTACTCCCTCTTGGAGTAGGCAGAGAACCTAGATCGGATGCTGATGATCGTCTCCCCATAGCCACCAAGGAACCAAGGAAGAAGACAATTGAATCCTTTCTTAGAGTAACCTTTGTGAAACCACTCATAAACTCCTCCTCATAAGTTCCTCTCTCTCTCTCCAAAACTTTCCCTCTCCTCTAAGCTCTCTTTGGGCAAGAAAGCAGCAAAGGATACTTCAACATCAGCTATAGAGGAGCTTAATTAGAACGCCTCAAAAAGTGCCCTAAATTTTAACCTGCTGTCAAAGATCGTCCAGGACGATCTGTCAATCATCCTGTATGATCAGTACAAAAATAGATTTTAAGCCAAGATAATTTCCATTGTCTATAAGATCAGAAGAAATAATTTTAACATATCATCCATGATGATTATATGATCGTCCGGGATGATTAGTTCAATTTGAGTGGCAATCGATAAATCATCCAAAAAAGAGTTCGGGACGTCCAAAACAATATCATAAACGATCAGAAGAAAATCATGGTTTTCATCCTGAAAATCGGTGATCGTCCCACAAAATATAAAGGATCGTTCAGGATGACCAGGACGATCATCCTATACGATATGATTGATCAATTTAACCATAATTACTCTCCTAATCAAGAGAATTATTTTAGGCAAGATTCTAATGCATTGTCCTATATGATTAGCTCAAAATATACAAAATAAAATATTACATAAAATGTGATTGGTGACTAATTTCTGAATTTAAATATATTGTCCAGTATGATGGGAGGATCATCCAAGATGATCTGCTTAATCAATTTTCTTAACCTAGATACTCTAATTAGGGTTTTTATTTTTAACTGATCGTCTAGGATGTTTTTGGATCATCTTGTATGATATGATCAACCATAGAAGACCTCTCAAACTCACCAAATTTCTCCCCTGAGTGTGTGTGTGCAAGGTTTCTTAGCATCAGGATCCACCTTATTACATTTAATTCAAGAAAAGGTAAAAACCATTGGAATTAAACTTACAGACTGACTCAGTCCTAATATACCCAATCTTGATCTGGCTTGAATTGTAATTGACCTTACGGACCTGAAAAGTTAGCAGGCAGAGCAACTAAAACAAATGTGCAGTAGTAATAGTAGTAGAGAAACAGGAATATTTGTTATCATCAAAATTATAATACTTTAATCCAGATTTACAACATAAATTTTTATATCTTCTTCTCTCCCTCTTCTTTCTTTTTCTTCCATGAATAAGCATGTGAATGGGCTTAGGAGACTTATTTATATTAGTGGATTAAGATATTTTAAAATAGATTTCTTGGCCTAGCTCAACAACATTAATGACAACAATGCCACAACACCACCCAAGTTATTGTTCAAAAGAAGAACTAGCACTGCAATATGCCAAGGCCTTGTTCCATCATGCTCACATAGCCATAACCTTTCATACAGATAGGCCAACATTGATGTGCTCACCAACACAACACTACAATGATCTCAACATAACTTCCATGCTGGTAGGATTTTTAAAGCACGATTCAAATAAGATTTTTAGCAATTTATTAATCGATTAAATTTTGGGTTATTACAACCTGTCCACCTTAGAAAAATATTATTCTCAATATCTCTATGAATCACTAACGGATAGAATAGAGTACTAATCACTGATCACATCAATTAAATTATATATCAGATAAATAATTCACACATTTACGTATATCAATCAACATATAACATGTTATATAATTCATATCAAGCAAATAAATAATATTTCATATAATTCAATTAGAATTGAGAATTATACCATTGGACTACTTAGGCATTTCTCTAACTTCCTCCAGACTTAAACTATATACCCTTATTTACACATGTATTATCATCATAGAAGGAGTGGTGTAATAACTGCCATCCAAAAATAAGGTAATAAATGCTTTAAAGTACCAGTTTTGAATTTATTTGATAATTATAAGTGTTCTTAAGTTAATTAGAGTTTAGAATGCTTAAAGTTTTAAATGAAGAAAGTGGAAATGTGAAGTTTGTACTTTCTTCTTTTAGTGTTATGGCACTAGATTCAAGCACTCCGTCTATCCGCTCTCAATAAAATAGCATTTTTGAGGTTTTGAAGGATCATTTTGGCTAGGTAGCATCCTTATTATATGAGAATTCGACCCTAGGGTTGCTAAGGAGAATTTAGAAGTTTGGGAATTTTCTTTATGGCACTGCAACACTGGAAAGGTTAGTGATATGACATTCAGATGAGTTAACATTTTTTTAAAATAATAAATATCTAAAGTCACTATCCATGAACTGATTTTCCCTAGCTTGTCGAAGAAGGAAGAAAGGGAGAGGAAGGAAAGAGAATGAGGAAGTTAAGGTTTAGAGTGTAAAATCCAATTTTTTCTGTTAGCCCAGTTTGGAAAATCATTGGGATCGAGTTAGGCAACTCATATCCCATTTTTATTTTCAAATCTAAAAAGTAAATTAAAAGTTATGCTTTAAAAACTATTTTTCTTATTCTTTAAAAAGGTTTTACTGTGTAACTTTTTATATGTTGGTTTAGTCTTCATTCTAGATGATTGGACTATAAGAATGGAAGTTTTCACCAGTTGATTTCTTTTGTATTGATTTTTTATGATTCCAAGAAATAGATACACCTCTAATTTGCAGTATAATTAAGAAAGTATGTTATTTTAACATTTTATATAATATTTATACATTTGGTAAGGTTTTGAGCACTCTATATTGGTAAATGAAAAAGTAGAGGTTTTGTAACGATATGATATGATTCTTTATAGAATTTTCATGATAGCTAATAATTTCATTTTTGCATGCTTCTCACGCATGGAATTCTAAATTGGTAAGGAAATGCAAGGAAAGTTCTCTTCTTGGGCCCAAGGTAATAGTGTGCTGCATTGGAAGCATTCTGTATTGAAAATATTAGTATTAAAAACTCTTTGTATTAGAAGTTATTATATATTAGATTCTTTCTTCTTTGTACCTATCTCAAATAGGTGGGAGTTAACTCCGCTCTGCACCAAAGTAACTAGGTGAAAGGTGAAAAATTAGGAGTTATAAGGGGCATCAAGGCATTCGCATGCTTGCATTTACAAGTGCATTGTAAATTAAATGATGATTTATAATCTTTGGTTTAAAATAAATCTCTAATATTTAATCATATTCTTTTAAGTCATTTTATAATTATGAATTGAATGTTGTAATGAAAACTGGGTTTAACCTACTAAGTTATAGACTCTTTCTATTGTTGTTACACTATTTCAAGTAAAGTTAAAGATAATGTTCATTAGGTTTGGTCTGACAGCAAGCAAGCCAGGTCATCATGTATTTATGATTTTGGAATTCTCGGATATTATGTTTTCTTAAACATATTTACATTTTAGGTTCTTGTATATAATTATTTTGGGAAATAAAACTTATATTTTGCACGCTCTAGATATTTATTTTACATAGTTGTATTGATTAGTAGCTCTGGTGTATGAGCATTTGTGAATGATTAGCTTGGTTTGATTAAGGAATTAGGGTTAAATTTCTCTTAAGTTCTTTGAGTGTCATAGAAAAGTATTAAAGCAGCAGTTAAGAGGAATTTAATCAGTACCAGAGCCTTAGGAGATGTATGTCAGGAGTGAGAATAGGTTATATCACATTAAAACTAGTGTTTTCTATATGTTTGAGTAAAAATAAATGTGTTTGGTATTAAATCTCTCCAAGTTTTACTAGTTTGAAGTGTTACTGTAATAGACATGCAAGATCATATGGTGCCTGATGGGAAGAGTTCTAAAATTGTTACGATCTATATTACAGCTAAAGCTATAACATCATACTAAATGATGCAGTATGTTGGGCTGGTATTATTGGTTATTGGGGAAGTCTAGAGCAAGATATTAGGGGTAAAGGGAGACAGTATAGACCATCATCTACAGTCATTTTTGAGATTGAAGCCTTTCAATTTTCAAGGGGCAGTAAATCTTTAGGCTACCGAGGATTGGTTAATAAGGCTGGAGAAATTATTAATGGGATGTACTTTCATGAAGGAAAGAAATTCCCTTTGGTAGTATTTGTTTTGGATGGCAAAGTAGAGCGTGGGTGGGTAGGCAGTAGAGAGAAAAGTTATAGGGAAGGGTAAAAGCTGAGATCTCCTAGGAAGAGTTTGAGGAGACCTTTAAAGACTAGTTTGTTCCTCCTTCTGTAAGGCAGCAGATACAGAAGCAATTCTTAATGTTGGTGCAGGGTTGAAGCATAAAGTGACTAAGTTTGTCTCCAGATGTATGACTTGTAAGAGAGTGAAAGCTGGGCATGAAAGACCTACTAGTTTATTATTGTCATTACTTATTCCTGAGTGGAAATGGGAAGAAATCACTATGAATTTTTTTATGGACTTTCATAGATCAAGGTAAGGTCATGATGTGGACTAGTTAATTTTGGATAGATTGATGAAGTCTACTCATTTATTGCCAATAAGATAGACCAATTCTATAGAAACGTTTGCTTAGTTATATGTGAAGGAAATTATTTAGTTGCATGGAATTCCATTGACCATTATCATAGATCATGATGGTAATTCACATCAAGATTATGTAAGAGTGTTCAAGATGGTTTTGGGACTCAATTGAATTTCAGTACAATTTTTTATCCCTAAATAGATGTGCAATCGATAGAGTAATTTAATTCTGGAGGATCTGATAAGATTCTATATTTTAGATTTTGGTGAAAGTTGGGAAGATCATATTTCTTTAATTGAGTTTTCTTATAATAACAAATTTTAGGCAAGCATTGGCATGACTCCATATGAAGCTCTATATGGAAGAAGGTGTAGGACACCATTATCTGGGGAAGAGCTTGGAGAAAGGCTTCCAACTAATTCTGTGCTAGTGGATAATGCCACTAAAAAGATTAGATTAATCAAGAAGAGATTGGAGGAAGCTCAAGACAAGCACAGGAAGTATTTTGATCATAAGAATAAGTTTATTGAATTTTAAGTTGGAGATTTTGTTTACCTTAAAAAAATCCCAATGAGAGGAGTAAGCAAGTTTAGAAAATATATTAAATTAAGCCCTCGATATATTGGGTCATTTAAAATAATTGACAGAATTAGTTAATTTGCTTATAGAGCATTCCTTGTTGAATGTATGTTTGATATCCACAATGTTTTTCTTGAGTCTGTATTGAAGAATAAATTGTCTGATATAGAGCGAAGGGTTTCTAAAGTAGAATTAAAAGTGCAACCCAATTTGATTTGTAAGGCAGAACCGAAGCGCATTCTAGCATTCAATGTTAAATAGTTAAGAAATAAGCAAATCCTAATGGGCAAAGTTCTTTGGCTACAACAATCAGAAAAGGAAGCCACTCAAGAGAAAGAAGGTAAGATGAAGTGTCTATATCCAGCTCTATTTAATTATCGAGGATGATATTTTCTCCAAGGAGGGGAGAATGTAATAACCGCTATCTACAAATTAGGTAATCGATTGCTTTAAGGTGCCAGTTTTGAATTTATTTGATAACTATAAGGGTTCTTAAGTTATTTATAGTTTGGAATGCTTAAATTTTTAAATCTAGAAAGAGTAAATGTGAAGTTTATATTTTATTCTATTAACATTATGGCGTTGGAATCGAGTGCTCTGGCACTCTTCTCTTGAGAAAATAGCATTTTTTAGGTTTTGAAGGATCTTTTTAGCTAGGTAGCATCCTTATCATATGAGAAATATATCCTAGGGTAGCTAGGATGAATTTGGAAGAGTTTGGGAGTTTTCTTTGTAGCATTGCTGTATTGGAAAGGATATATTATGACGTGCCAGCGAGTTAATGCTTTTTAAAAATAATAATTATTTAAAGTCACTAGTTGTGACTCAATTTTCCCCAGCTTGTCAGACAAAGAAGAAAGGGAGAGATGGAAAGAGAAGGAGAAAGCTAAGGTTTGGAGTCTAAAATCTATATTTTTTTTGTTAGCCTAATTAGGGAAATCATTAGGCTGGAGGTTGGAAACCCATACCCCTTTTCTTTCAATTTGGACAAGTAAATTGAAATTTGTGCTTTTATAAGTACTTTTCTTAAGTTTTAAAAAGGTTTCACCATGTAACTTTTTGTGCATTGCTTTATTCTTTATTTTGAATTATTGGACTATAAGAATGCAAGTTTTCTCTTGTTGGTTTCTTCTGTATTATTTTTTAATGATTCTGGGACATAAGTACATTTGATTAGAAGTATAGTTAAGAAAGTATCTTATTTTATTATTTTATATAATATCTATAAATTTGGTAACATTCTGAGCACTTTGTTAGTAAATGAAAGATTAGGGGTTTTTCTATACAAGTAAGAATATGATATGATTATATATACAATTAAGGATAAGATATGATTTTTTACAAAATCTGTTTTATAGCTCATAATTGCATTTTGCATGTGTCTCATGTCTAGAGTTTTGAATTGGAAAGAAAATGCAATGAAAGCTCTCTACATGGGCCCAAGGTGGAAGTATTTTGTATTAGAAGCATTATATATTTGAAACACTATGTATTGGAAACTCTTTATATTTAAAGTTATTATATATTATTTTTTCCTACTATGCACCTATCTTGAATAAGTGGGAGGTGGCTTTGCTCTACACTTGGGTGACCAGGTGGGAGGTGGAAGATTGGGAGTTATAAGGGGCATCAAGGCATTTGCATGCTTGAATTTACAAGTGCATTATAAATTTAATGATATTTTATTCTCTTTAATTTAAATATTTCTAATATTTAATCATATTCTTTTAAGTCTTTTTATAATTATGAATTGAATGCTCTAATGGGAATTGGGTTTAACCCAATGAGTTATAAAATCACTATATTTTTGTTACCCTATTACAGGAAAAGGTAAAGATATCGTTGATTAGGTTCGGTTTGATAGCAAGCAAGCTAGGTCATCTGGTATTTATGAATTTGGAATTCTAAGATATTATATTATGTTAAACATTTTTGGATTTTGGGTTCTTATATATAGTTATTTTGAGAAATAAAACTTATGTTTTGCACACTCGATGTTTATTTTACATACTTATAATGATTAATGGCTCTAATGTATTTGCATCTATGGATGATTAGCTTAGTTTAATTAAAAAATTAGGGTTAATTCCATTGTAGATCTTGGCATGTCACAGTGGGCTCCCTCTAACTCCCACTAATATTTATCTTGTCAATCCTATTCATCAATCCCTAAGTGTATGTCCTAGAGGCTGCACTTCTCATGTTATACGCATGTTTGGACTAATCTATCCTGGACACTAATCTTTCTCCATATCCCTATGTGCATCTAAATTATTATCTTATAATTAGTTAACACTATTATGTATACCTTCTACCACAATGTGCACACTTGGGTACACTACTATTAGATACCATAGCTCCTTCCCTAAATTCACTAAACTTGCTTTTCGTTTCAATAAAGTTAATTCTAGTCATCTCTTCACATGCACATATCTTTTTCGAATTGAGGAATAACTAAATTATTTTCTATCAACCTCACCCTTTCTATTAACTCAGAGAACTCTTGAATCTTCTAAGGCACTAGCTAGCATCTCAACTCATCATTCAATCCCCTTAAAAATCTATAGTATTTTTCCTCTACAATGTTAATCATCTAGGAAGCTTACTTAGCCAATGCAATAAATTTAGCTTCATATTGCGTGACTGTCTTGTCTCCCTACTTCAATCTCACCCTTACTAATGAACTCCTCCTATGTTTGCAAGTTCAACATACCTTAGAATTTTTCTCTCCACTATTTGGCCCACCATCTCTTAACTTCACCCTCAAACAGAAAAACTACTAGTGGTAGCTTCGTAATCTTCTAACACTACATACTATCAAAAATATTTTCTATCATTAAATAGGCAATCCTCTGCTACCTGTGGTTCGATAGCTCCATTAAACATTAGGGTTTTTAATTATAAAATATCTACAAAATCTTATCCTTTTTATTTTCCTTGCTTCCAAATTATTTCTTATAAGAATCACTCATTAATTATGTAATTAGGCTCAGAAATTGCATCATGCTATTCAATGTCGCCAAAGCTACTACACTCTAAGTATTTGGTGAAACTTGATTATTTAGATTCATTTTAATAATTATATAGTTCTCTTGTCCAATCAATAATGCATATCAACTTAAAAACACACATATTCAATTAATCAAATATGTAAAATAATGCACCTTAAACTACCTAGACTCTACTTATCTAAAAATCAATTACAAAACTTAATTCTTTCAAAACCACTATCACTCTAATATCATTTATTTATCATGCCCCAAGATCTATTTTGAAATAATTGTCTCTTTTAATCAAATAATTATATACTGGGACCACTAACAACATTTGTATACTTGAAAAATATAATGAAAATATCATTTCTTTTTATTTTATATAATATCAAACACATACATATGCATTTAATTCATATCCCCAAAAATCATAAGCCAAGAATGTATCTTTCACCTTAGTTTATCTTTATATATTTATGAAAACAAAAATAAATCGCAAAAAAAGTAAAATACCAAGATCAATCAATCTAGATCAGTCTTACCCCATTGGATCAATGCCCTTCTCTAAAATCATGTAATTCACTAAATGACCTAATTGTTCAATAGGTTTCCAAAACCTATAATGGTCATCAATGGATTGAAATAAAAATAATATGCGTGTAGTCTTTCAATCTAGATCAATATGAACAACAACAATCATTATCAATAAAAAAATTAATGCTATTGGTATAAACTGATAAATTGAGTAAATTTATGGGATCGGTAACTATAAAATGATCAATAAACTCTTTCATTTCTATATTATTGTCAATTCTAGCATCAGGTGAAACTATGAATTTATGTATGTGGATATACTTAAAATAGAAGTCCATATATCACTATCATGTTTAGTAGTGGTAAGGAGGTATTAATTAATGGCTTCTCTGCCTAGCTGTGGGGGCTAAAAGAGAGACACTAAAAGGTTTAGTACAATACTCGAAGGAGGCCTCCGAGGAGTAGACGTAGGTCAGATTTGACCAAACAACTATAAAATTCTGTGTGTTCATTCTTTTACTTTTCTGCATTTTAATTTTTGCACTCATTTGTGATTTTAGTGTTGTTTAAATTTTTTATTATTGTGAACTTAATCTGCTTTCATATTGAGGGATAAACTTATTTGTTTTAAAATATTTAAAAAGATAAAAGATTTTTCTTTTTTGCTTTAAGTAATTTTTAAATAACCAATTCACCCCCTCCTCTTGGTTAGCCTCGGGCTATTTCTTAAAGGTTTAACAACCTTCATGAACTTTCACTCCCTTTCCATGTAAGGATATGACATATAAGCACCAAAATATTCCCTGACATAGGTAGAATCTCAAAATATTCTGACCCTTTATATCTCCCAGTAGATATTTTTCAATTATATATACATATATTTCATCATATTATAGCAGTTAAAGAAAAATTAAATAGGTGTTAGAATTGCACAATTATCTATAATGGTAGGCAACAGAAATTCCTGTTGAGTAAAATTTCATAGTTTTAAACATAACCAAATTATCAAGGATTGAGTAAAACACTATTCTAAGGTATTCATTGTGCTACAATACTACTTTTTAGTGTCTGAATTTTTTTTGTTTGATAAAAATTGCATAATTTTTAAAATACCTGATATAAAATTTTTCAAAAATTACTTAAAATATTTATAATCTTAATCTCCAAAACATATAAAATGTTATGTGGTAAAAAAATTTTAGAGTAAAGTTATTCATATTTTTTGCTAAGGAGATAGAAATTTAATCAAAAATTTAGAAAAAATTATATTTTTGAAAACTCAGATATTTATAATGTGACATACCTCAATATGAATAACTTTTCCAACTGACAGGATGTATCAAAATATCTAGAAGCCACTCAAAATTAGCTTTTCCCTCTCCAAAACCTCTCTTCTTCTTTCTCTTGCTCGACTGCAACACTCGATCAAATGAATGGAATAGTGATTTTAAAATATGTATTAAAGTGCTCAAAGTGGCCTAGCATTGCAATGCCTAATTCGAGCATTGCAATGCTAGTTCAAAATTTAATTTAGTCGAGACTATAGACGTTGTAATGTCATTATTTGGTGCTTTGGCTAAGTGGAGCGCCGAGGTGCTTCAATACCCAAGGTGCTCCAATAATGACATTTCTTGAATTTTAAAGAAATTCACACCAATCTCTAGCCCCCAAGTCCCTTCCTCTTACTTCTTTAAAGCTCTTCTCACCTTTCCCAAGTCATTTTTGAGCTCCTCACAGCTTCTAAAGCCCCAAATGTAAAGAAGAACAAATTGGAGAGAGAAATAAGAAATCCAAATATATCTTTCAATCCAACCAGAATTAGAATTTGAATCCTTCTAGGAAGTTGAATAGGATCTCTCTAGCTTTTCATAAGTCCAAGATCATCAAACTCCACCCACAGGTTAGAAAGTTATCCTCATTTTAAGTTATATAATCAAATCTTGATTTCTATCAAACCCTAATGCATGGAGCCTTGAAGCTCCATGGATTAAAATATTAGGGTATCTAGATTTTTATGTTTCAAATTTCATCAAATTTGGATTATTAGATCGAAAGTTATGAGCATTTAAAATTTTAGTTCATTTTGAACTAGAATTTCTAACACGGTCAAGGCCATTCAATCGCACATGTATTACGATCGAACATCACAGATCAAGTTGGACCATGCGTTAAAGCCGGTGGGTTTCGAACCCATGTCATTTGGCCAAATTGAGCGCAGATAAGGTGCAATCAGGGCCGTTCATCTGATCTGGCATGGATCAGACAAACTGATATGTTTGTTGATGTGGCAAGTGGCTCAATCAGAGTGCGCCATGTATTTTTATGAGGAAAGCCACCACCACCATCATTCCAATGATTGGTCGGCATTTAATATAATTAAAAATAAATTTAAAATTCATTTTAAATGCTTAAAACTTTAAAAATTCATAGAACATTCATTTTCAATTCAAATTGGGTGTTCTTGGGCCTTTTGGAAAGCTCTTGACCTCTAATTTATTTTAAAAATAATTTCAAACAATTTTGACTATTGAATTTAGAGAAAAACAAATGCTTATAGATATATTCTAGTGCTATAAGCGCAAAAGGTAGTTATAATAGGTTCGAATCATTTGAGATTCTATCTGAGACCAGGATATGTGATTTAAATTGATTTTTGATTTGAACTACTCTATGATATAAATTTTCTTTTATTTCTACTCAATATTATTATTTAAATTACTGGATAACTACTATACTCTTATTACCGCTAAGTATTATTATTAAAATAATTTGATAACTGCTATGCTTTTATTACCTTTCTCAATATAATAATTTATTAGAATGCTTTTTATTTGCTTTTGAGTAATTAGCAAAATATTTAATAAAATAATTTAGAAATTTAAACCAATTTGTGTGGCCTAGTGAGTTGGTTGAGCTCATTGTAGTTTTACTTCTAGTTTTCAAGATTTATGAAAGGGAAGGAGCTTGTTGATTAACAGTTTAGGATCAAATCTGAGTTTATAGATATTTTTTATTTTAATTTATGTAGAGTTATGACTAGTTTCTTTTTAGTTCTGTAACTTTTGTTTCCTAGCCATGACTATCATATTGATATATATATTTTTTGATGAAATGAAAGAAATCTTATGGATGAATTTATTTACAGTACTATGAATATTTTTAGCAGCTTTGTAGTTTGTTTAAGATGAAATTTGGAAGAGAATCTGAATATTCCAAAACTAGATCTTATGATTTTCCTATCCCAACTCAACATAGTAGGATATGTCCTAATTAGGTTAGGTTATGATAAGCCATGACACCGAATTATAGATTTAACACCACAGCCCTAAACTTTTGCAGCACCATAGTTGAGCAATTGATGAATGATGGAACTATATTAAATAGGCCAAGTGAGGCACTGGTTCAGCCATTATAGATGTTGAGTCATCATAGCACAATGATGGAGCAAGCCTAGCATTATGGAGGAGCTAGTTCATTATTTAATCTCATGGTACCCCCCATGTCAAGCATCGTGGTGCTTGAGTCCATTTTAATACATGTATAAATAGTTTGCGAGTTCATTTTAGTAAAGGTGAGGTCAGTTCTATCACAATTCTATAATTTTTTTTCTAGTTCAGTCCAAATTATAGTGCCCCCTTAGAGTAAAATCTAAGGAAGGCCAGTAGAAAGAATAATACTATATTTGGAATTTAACATGTCTCTTATAAGAAATTAGATATTTATAGG
Source organism: Dendrobium chrysotoxum (assembly GCA_019925795.1). Lineage (NCBI taxonomy): Eukaryota > Viridiplantae > Streptophyta > Magnoliopsida > Asparagales > Orchidaceae > Dendrobium > Dendrobium chrysotoxum. Next base: position 6,246,071 of record CM034310.1, read on the forward strand.
AGAAAAGAGTGTGGAGAGTGCAATTATACTATTTGGGTGACATCTGAAATAACTTTTACTCCAGTATTTTATTTTTATGGAAGCAATAAGATCTAGTTTGCTTCTTTACATATCTTGTTTGGCTAGTTCCTTAATTTTGGGTTAATGCTATAATTCTAATATTAGTACTAATATAGAATCTAATGCTTTGAATGAGAAATTGATGTTTTCAATATCTCTTGAACTTAATTTAATATATATAGTGGCCATGTGTGTTACTAAAAACTAGTGTGATATATTGTCTGGACAAAAAATATTATAACAAATAGGAGTATTAAAATAGAATGTTTGCATACCTACACTATAGCAAATTAGGACTCAAGTACTGTGATTTTGGTGATAATAAACATTATTGTTCTCTTGTTTCTATCTCCTAACAATTGGTTTACTGCATATCTATTTTTCCCTTTTCACTAACTTTTCAACTCAACCATTCACTTGCAACTTTAATCAGCTCAAGATTATGTAGACTAGGGTTATAGTCTTTATTTTTAGTCGTTTATGTAAGTTTTACCTTTCTTGAGTCAAATCATGTAATCTGATGGATATTATTACTGAGTAACCATGCACACACATAGGGGGAGAGAAAAATATTTTTAAAGTTTAATTTTTTTAACTAATCGTACTGTATAATTTTTATTCATATTGTATGATCAGTTATCTAAAAATAGGCTTAATGGCTAACTAAAAAATTAGTTTTTGTGAACTAATCATAATGTATGATCTATATCATATTGTACAATTCATCACTATCTAAAAACCCTATCAGCCAGATTAATTTAAGTAAGATTTTGAAATTTGAGTTTTGAACTAATCGTATTGTACAATCACAATTATATAGTATAAACATTTAAAATCTTGCTAAAATTAACCCCCATAATTAGACAATCAAATTATGATTTAATTAATAAAAATATGATCATACTGTACGATATTGATTGTACCAAATAATTTATAGAAATGAAATAAGGTCGTCCCAGAGTTCATACCAAACAAATCATGATTTTTGAACTAATCGTATTAGATGACCTACTTGAAATAAACTAATCGTACTGTATGAAGTGAACACTACGGGATGATTAATAAAGACAAATTTTGGTCGTCCCAGGAATTGTCTCGTACGAATAGAGAAAATAGAACAAATCATACTATACAATCTATCTATCGTACTGCATGATATATTGATATCATTTGAATTGTTCGTTTGAATTACTATTGACATCGTACTGGACGGGACTAGTTTTAAACTGATCGTACTGTATGAACTTGAATCATACTGTATGAATAATGATGGCTAACTTAATTTTTTAGGGTTTATTGAAGCCTACTATTTAATCTCTTACATTATCTTGTGAGAGATCTTTTATTGTGGAGTTGATCTAAGAGAGAGATTTGAGGAGAAAGAGAGAGAGAACTTTGAGAGAGAAGAAATGGAGAGATCCTTATAAAGGGGAGTTTTGAGGGATTCACAAAGGTTACTCCAAGCAAGGTTTTCACCATCTTCTTCAAGCTACTTTCCTGGTTCCTTGGTGGCTCTAAGGGAGACTGTCTTCAACATCATATCAAGGTTCTCTGTCTACTTCAGAGGGAGTAAAAAGATTCAGGTTCTCTGCCTACTCCAGGAGAGAGTAAAAGGATTCAGGCTCTCTTCCTTTACCAAGAGGGTAAAAAAGATTCAGGGTACTTTGCCACACATGGTCGGTGGAAGAGATTTCTATATGAGCTTCTCCGTCTAGTTGTGAGGGCTAAAAGAGAGATACTAAGAGTTTTAGTGCAATACTCGAAGGAGTCCTTTGTGGAGTGGACATAGGTCAGATTTGACCTAACCACTATAAAATCCTTTGTGTTCGTTCTTTTACTTTTCTACATTTTAATTTCCTCACTTTTCTGTGATTTATTATGTGGTCTAAAAAACTATGATTTTATTATTATTGATTAGCTTCCACATCAAGGGTATTTTTTGTCAAAAAATTTTTAAATTACCAATTCACCCCTTCCCCCCCCCCCCCCCCCCCCCCCCCTCTTGGTTAGACTCAGGTTAGTTCTCAGAGGGTTAACAATCTTCACGAACTTCTAAGTTGTATCAGAACGGGGTTTATAATTTAAGTTTTAGAAAACTTTTAAGAAATGATCAATGGCTAACTTTGAAAATTGCAATACTGTTGAAGGATATTCAATCACTCGACCACTTTTATTTGATAACATTCCTTTTGATTTTTAGAAAATCTGCATGTTTATCTTTTTACAATCTATAGATTATTACATGTGGATGTTAGTTCAGGAATGATATTCTGCACCTTCACTATTTATTAATGGCATCAAAACTAAACTTCCTTTTTCTAAATAGAGCATAGAAGATAGAGATTTAGCCCAACTAAATGTAAAATATCTGAACTATTTTTTCTACGCTTTAAAATCTAAAGATTACATGTGTGTTTCTACTCACACTACTGATCAGGAAATTTGGGAAAAACTTTGCATAACTTATGAAGGAACTAAGGAAGTAAAATAATCTTGGTTGAATATTCTGCTTCATGATTATGAAATCTTTCACATGAAACCTAGTGAATCAATTTTTGAAATGTATACTCGGTTCACACAGATTGTTACTTCCCTTCATAGTATAGGAAGAGAACATACTAACTATGAAAAAGTTAATAAGATCTTATGTTGTTTACCTGCTTCCTATGATGCAAAAATTACTGCTATTACTGAATCTAAAGATCTGAATGTTTATTTCATTGATAACTTACTTGGATCACTGATTGCATACAAGCAAAGAGCGAGTCAACGACCGCTTGATGCAGGTGAAAAGAGGAAGAAGAAAATTGTAGCCTTAAAGATTGATGATTTTGATAGTGATACTTCTTGACAAGAAGATGATGACATTGCACTGATGGCAAGGAAGTTTAAAAACTGTCTAAAGAAAAAGCAGACGTCGTCAGTAATGGAATAAAGATAAAACTAATAGATTTTCCAAAACTTTTTTTGATGTCATCTATTTTGTATGTAAGAAGCTAAGGCACATGAAGACTGATTGCCCAAATCTAAAAGCTCACCCAATTAAAGAGAAGGGTGAAAAAAAACCTAAGGTCAAAAAGGGCAAGCAAAGGACTCAGAAGGCTATCTGGGCAGACTCTGCTTTAGACTCATCTGAAACTAAAGCAAAAAAGGAGGTAACCAAGCTGTACTTAATGGCATATAACCAACTTGATCATTCTGATTAAGAGAATATATGTTAGCTCTCTTATGATAAATTATTTAAAGTTTCTAAAAGAATTTATATTGTATATAGGAAGCTCAAGGAATTATATGCAAGCCTTAAATCTAACTTTTTTAAATCAACAAAAAGAGCATGAATGCCTCAAGAAAGATCATTCCACTTTAGATAGTAATCACATGACTTTATTGGATGAATTTGATACTTTAAATAAGAAGCATCTTGAACTAACTGATAAACATGATTCCTTAAAAGCATCCCATATTGATTTAGAAAATTCATTTAAGAAACTAAAGATATGTTTAGATGAAGCTGATAATAGGAAGCATGCATTGAAAATTGAAAATTCAATTCTTAAAAGTGCAAACCAATTTTTGCAAATTAAATTAAATGCTTTCAAAGAAAATATAATATCACCTACACTTATAAAGTTATATAATCTAGCACCATAGTATGCATCATTCAAACCTAGGAAAGGGCATCATAACCTACATAGATTAGTAAACTCTTTTCTTGGTGTTAGATATTTTTCTTGTGGCATGCTAGGACATATCTCCCATACTTACATTATCCACTATAAAACATATTTAGTGTGGAGAGCAAAATTACATAATTTACAACATAGCATGCAAGCATTACATCCCACATTCTATAAGGTGGAATCAAAACTTATTTGGGTTTCAGAATCTGACCACTAATGATTTTATAGGGATGCTCTTAGAAAAGGCCTCATGAGAGCATATGGTACCTCGATAATGGATGTTCAAGGCATATGATTGGAGATGCAAATCAATTCATTTTGTTGGAGGCCAGGGTAAGAGGCAAGGTGACACTTAAAGATAATACCACCAGGGAGTGGTGGGCTCAGGTATAATTGGTAACACAAAAAATTTTAGCATTGAAAATATTTTTCTAGTAGATGGCTTAAAATATAATCTACTAAGCATAAGCCAGCTCTGTGATAAAGGCTTCAGCATCAAATTTTATCTACCAGTTATATTATAAGCTTAAATGATAACACTATTTTACAGGAAAAAAGGATCAATAATACTTTTATTCTTGATTTAAATAGTATTGAATCTGCTGCTTCTCTTTGCTTAAAAATAATTACTAATGAATCCTAGTTATGGCACAGAAGATTGTGTTATGCAAGCATAAAAAGCCTTAGAAAGATCACTCAAAAAGACTTAGTAAGAGGAATACTCAAACTAGAGTTCACTAAGGACCACCTATATGAAGCCTATCAATTCGAAAAATAAGTTAAATCCTCCTTCTACTCTATCAAGAACATTAACACTAGCAAACCTTTAGAAGTCCTTCACATGGATCTTTTTGGACATGTTAGCACTACAAGCTTAAGAGGGAAAGTCTTTGGGTATGTGATTGTTGATGATTATTTGAGGTTTACTTGGGTTAGATTCCTATCTCATCAAAGTAAATCATTTAAGAAATTTAGGATATTCTCCACATGGATTCAGAGGAAGCTAGTTGTGAAATTCTAATAATTCACAGTGATTATGTTAAAGAGTTTAAAAATAAAAAATTTGAATCTTACTGCAAGGAGAAAGGGATAGATCATAACTTTTTAGCTTGTAGAACCCCACAGTAGAATGGGGTAGCTAAAAGAAAGAATAGGACCCTGGTAGAAGCCACTAGAGCCATATTAGCTGAATACTCACTTCCTAAATACTTTTAGGTAGAAGTAGTGAATATAGCCTGTTATGTTTTGAATAGGGTTACTATTAGTTCCAAGATGAATAAGACACCCTATAAAATCCTTAAGGGTAGGGTACTCAACCTCTCTCACCTTCATGTCTTTGGATGTAAAGTGTTCATTCTTAATAATAGGAAATCTCTACTATGAAAGTTTGACCCCAAATCTGATGAAGGAGTGTTCCTAGGGTATTCAAGTGTTACGAAATCCTATAGAGTTTTCAATAAAAGGATACTAGTGATAGAGGAGACCACTCATATGGTATTTAATGAATCTGATAATTCTAGAGGGTCTAGGGTAGAAAAAGAAGTTATAGAAATCACCCAATGAGTATAATTTACAAATATGGAGGAAAGGGTAAACCAAAAATCTCAATGCCTAGAAAATGGAGATATTATTCAAGTCATCCTAAAGAACTAATCTTATGAGACCCATCTGAAGGTGTTAGAATTAGGCATGAATCTAGAAAAGAGGTAAACCACTCTACCTTCATCTCAATGACTAAACCCACCAACATAAATCAAACCCTACCTGATAAGTTCTGGATCCTAGCCATACAAGAAGAGCTAAATTAATTTGTGAGAAATAATATTTGGGAACTAGTTTAAAGACCTAAAACCAGAGTGTTGTTGAAACAAAATGGGTTTTCAAAAATAAAATAAATAGTTGTAGGGTAGTAGTGAGAAATAAAGCAAGATTAGTTGCTAAGGGGTATAACCAGATAGAAGGAATTGACTTTGAAGAGACCTTTACCCCTATAGCTAGATAAGAACCCATTAGGGTGCTACTAATCTTTACTTGTTTTAGGGGATTCAAACTGTACCCAATGCATGCCAAAAGTGTCTTTCTGAATGGGGTAATAAAAGAAGATGTGTATGTTGAACAACCCCCAGGCTTTAAAATTTCACAATTTCCTAATCATGTGTTCAAATTAAGAAAGGCATTATATGGACTAAAATAAACACCCAAAGCATTATATGAAAGGTTAAGCACATTCCTACTAGAAAGAACCTTTGTTAAGGGGAGCGTAGACACCGCCCTATTTTTGAAAAAGGTAGGAGATGAACTACTCATTATCCAAATTTATTTTGATGATATTTTGTTTGAATCTTCTAATAAACATTTATATGATGAATTTTTAAAAATAATGAGTAAGGAATTTAAGATCTGTATGATGGGAGAATTGACCTACTATTTTGGATTTAGTACGAGATAGAAAGATGATGAAATTTTTCTTAATCAATCAAAATACAATAAGGACATCCTTAATAAATATGAAATAAATAAAGCCAAGAGAATAAACACTCCCATGAGTTTTATTATTCAGTTAGATATAGATTCAAATGGAAAATTAGTTGATCAAAAGAAATATAGATGAATAATTAGATCACTTCTTTACTTGATTGCTAGTAGACATGATATTATGTTTAGTATTTGTCTTTATGCTAGATTTCAAGCTAATCCAAAAGAGTTCCACTTGACTGCTATTAAGAGAATCTTTAGATATCTCTTAGGAACCCATGACTTAGGAATTTGGTATCCTAGGCATAGCACCCCCTTTGAAATCATAAGATATTCAGATTTAGATTTTGCAACATGCTAAGTTAATAGAAAAAGTACTTCTGGAACATGTCAATTTATAGGACAATCCTTAGTCTCCTGGTCTAATAAAAAGTAGAACTCAGTTGTCTTGTCCACTGTTGAAGCTAAATACATAGCCTTATGAAGTTATGTGGCCTAGGTCTTTTGGTTAAAGTAACAAATTCTAAATTTAGGACTACTTGTAGGCACAATTCTAATCTTATGTGATAACACTAGTGTCATCTGCTTTCCAAAGAATCCAATTCAACACTCCAGGACCAAGTATATAGACATAAGGCACCATTTCATTAGGGACCATATTACTAAAGGAGATATAGAGTTATACCATGTAGCAACTGAAAATCAACTTGCTGATAACTTTACAAAACCACTGACCTTTGAAACCTTTAATACCTTAAGAACCAGATTAGGTGTAATAGATATTTATGCCTGAAATTGATGCTTTCTATTACTTTTTTTTATTTTATTCATATATTTGTTTCTACTTATGTGCTTTTATTTTATGCTTTTGATAGTCTGTTATTTTCCTTCAGTGTTTTAAGAATCAGATCACTGCTCACTTCTGCTTTTGAGTTTGTTTCTTAAATGATATTTTTTCTTGTTTTTATTTAAAAGCATGTAAGCAATGATTGACTCATCTAAAATAATTAAAAAAAAAATATTGATGATCATTTCTCTTCCTATAACTCCTTTAGTGGTGTATTTTCTTTTTGAATCAAAATTTATTTCAAATTAAAAATTAGACTTTAAAATAGAGATCTATTTTATCTTTTTATAGTAATCTATCTCACATGGATAATGTTCCAAGTCAATGAATCGCTTTCAAGTTTCCTCAATCAAGTTGTTCACATTTATCATATGAATAGGAATCTATTTTGTGGTTTACCCTTCCTTATATAAAAAAGTGAGTTTATCTTCTCTCATATCTGAAGAAAATCTCATAACTGAGAATTTTTTAAAAAATTTAGAAAGAAAGTAAGCATGCAAAAATAAAAAGAGGCACGAAATGAGCCCAAAATTGAAAAGATACACAATGACCACCAAATAGTTACAAGATAAACAAAGTGCATCAAAAATCAAAAGATATGCAATGTGCGTTAGAAGCTGATAAAGAGGCACAAAATAAGCCCCCTATGAGTTAGCTTACCTTTCTTTGAAATCTTTAAAATCTTAGAAAACTCCCTGTGCCAATTAATATCTCCTACACTTGAATTTGAAAAGCATGATTTCGGATTGATTACTTTGCAATATTATTATATAGATATTTTTCTAAAAAGAAGTTTGAAGAGATCATTTTTACTATCTAATTTTTCTTTTTGAATTAGATTTTTGTTTAAAAAGGATTGTGATCTGTAAAGAGTCTGAGCTAGAGTTTACAAAATCAAATTTTTTAGCTTTTCTAAATTTCAGTGTTGTCAATTCATTTCTTACTGGTTTTTAAATCTAAAAATAAGGTAAATTTATCATTTACTGGAGTAAATTGATTAAAAAAATTTGGTTTAAGATGTTTCCTGATCATCACACACGCACCTCACTGAGTCTCAAAAATCTTTAAAATCTTACTCATATCGTACTGTATGATCCATATTTATACTGTATAATATACATAGATGTATAGATCACAGCCCCTTATTTAATCAACGATCCAGATTATATCACTAATATATATATATATATATATATATATATATATATATATATATATATATATATATATATTATATAAACCTCTATTCATATTATACGATCCACATGCCAAAAACTATTAAGCAATTCATTTTGATTGGTACAAAACTACTGTCATTCATACTGTATGATACCTCCCATCGTACTGTATAATCCAAATGTCCAAATGGATTGGGATGAATTTAATTCAATCGGTATGATAATAATAGCACTTCATACTCTATGAACATATATTCATACTGTACGATACTTTTCGTCAAATGCCGTACTGATGACTCCTCAAGATGAATGGAATTCCTTAAGTTCGTCTAATATGATACCCTGATCATACTATATGATTTGACCACTTTTTTTCAAAAAGTTGTCCAGACAAATTAACTCCCTAATCATACTATATGAACCTCAATTGTACTATACGATCAACCAAAAATCTTTAAATTGGAGGAAATGGATGGTTCAATTCACTCAACTTCTTTCAAACTCCTACTTTCTAAACTTTTTGTTCAATGGCTGGGGGAAGCAAACGTGGCAGAATAACGCAGGGGAGCTCCTCCTCTCATCATTTTGACGATCATTTTCTCTCTGCCGCAGATGAAGATGTCTACCACAAATACAAAGATGCCAAAATCACTCCCTCTCACATGTTAAATTCACCCGCCCTTAACTTCGAGGTGATGAACCTCTTTACCGCCACTTCTCTTCAGTTTCTCCTTACTTTGGCCTTTCCCTACAACTTAGAGCTTATGTATGAATTCTTGGCCAATCTTAGGATAAATCTAGAAGTCTCTACTATGACCTCTTTTTTTTTGCCGTCAACATGTTGAAATCACCAAAGCCAATTTAGAAGAACATATAGGACTTTCTACTTAAGGACCTTGTCCTCAATCCCTAATCATACATGATTTTGATTGGACTTCTATCAATTTACTACTTAGGAATGTGCCTTCAAACCAACACCATCCCCTAGTCCAAACTTTAACTCAAAATGCTTGTATCATCTAGCACGTCATCAATTATACCTAAAGTTGGGGATCAGGTTAACATAACCCCACTACTGTCTATATTCACTTACTTGATTATGTCGTCTAACGCCTAATTTGATGAAGCCCAAATGATCCTAGACTATTTCTACAACATGACTCATATTCGATATCCAAGTACCCATAGAAAATAGAATATTGCCTTAGGACATATCAGAGGATATATCCTACACCACAAATACTAAATCAACTTTTCTGCTCCACTCGATAATATTCCTATTTTCTATATAGATGCCTCATTCTGTATCCTTTTCCATTAGGGACAAGAGTATGCCGAGTCTGAATTTGAAGAAGGGGAAGCTGCTCCTACAGGTGTGCCTCCATCGCCACCAATCCCACCACCTGCACCAGCTTACCTTGGTTACCCTCACGATGACATCATCCAGCGGCTCGAGCGGTTAGAAACTAGACTCGACTACCATATTGAACAACAACAAAAATAACACGAGGAATATATGGCATGATTTGGAGAAAGGTTTTCCTCGATAGATAATCAATTTGCCTCCATCCATTAATTCTTTCAGCCACCACCACCACCACCTAATCAGGATCCACCTTACCTATAGTATTTTGTTTGTTTTGTCTTACAGTTCTTTTTATACTATTTTCTTTATGTGTATGTTCCTCCTCCTTTAGGTGATATCAAAAGGGAGAGAAATTATATGTTTTTGTTATGTTTTCAATTTAATAGAATCTGGTGTTTTAGTTATTTTATATTATTACTAGTCTTCTAAATTATTTGTTAGTAGTTTGTTATTTTGTTTGGTTTTTGTTGATCAATTGATCGCGTAATAAAATTAAACTCCCCTTACTTTCAAAATTTTACCTTCTAAGGGGGAGATGAGAAGATAGCAAAGAATATGAGTATCTTTAAATAATAATGTTTGCTATTATTAAAAAAGGGAAAGATTGTTGTAAATCAAGACTCAAGTACTATAATTTTGGTGATAACAAATATTTTTATTTCCTTGCTGCTATCTCTTGACAATTGGTTTACTGCATATCTGTTTTGCTCTATTTACTAACTTTTTAGCTCCACCATTCACTTGTAACTTTGATCAGCTCAGATTAAGTAGACTAGGGTTATAGTCAATATTTTCAATTATTTATATAATTTATATGTTTCTTGATCAAATCATGTAATCGAGTGGATACTATTACTGAGTAACCATGTACACACACAGGGGGAGAGAAAAATATTTTTAAAGTTATTTTTTTAACTAATCATACTATACAATTTTTAATCTTACTGTATGATTAATTATCTTAAAATAGGCTTAATGGCTAATTGAAAAATTAGTTTATGTGAACTAATCATACTGTATAATCTATATCGTATTGTATGATTCGTTATGATCTGAAAACCCTAGCCGCTAGATTAATTTAAGTAAGATTTCAAAGTTTGAGTTTTGAACTAATCGTACTATATGATCAAAATCGTACTTACAAACATTTGAAATCTTGCTAAAATTAACCCCCGTAATTAGACAATCAAATTATAGTTTAATTAATGAAATCTAATCATACTATATGATATTGATTATTCCAAATGATTAACAAAGATAAAATCTGGTCGTCCTAGAGTTCATACCAAATGACTCATAATTTTTGAACTAATTGTACTGTATGATATTCATATAACGCTGGATAACCTACTTGAAATAAACTAACTGCACTGTGTGAAGTGAACAGTACGGGATGATTAACAGAGATGAATTTCAATCATCCTAGGAATTATCTCATACAAATAGAAGAAATAGAATAAATCGTACTGGATGCTCTATCTATAGTGCTGTACAAAATGTTAATATCATTTGAATAGTTCATTTGAACGACTGTTGACATCATACTGGACGGGATTAGTTTTGAACTTATCATATTGTACAAACTCGAATCGTACTATATGAACAGTGATGGCAAACTTCATTTTTTAAGGTTTTTTTAAGCCTACTATTTAATCTCTTACATTATCTTGTGAGAGATTTTTTACTGTAGAGTTGATTGAGAGAGCTTTGAAAAGGAAGAGTGAGAGAGCTTTGGGAGAGAAGAAAGGGAGAGATCCTTGTGAGGGAGAGTTATGCGGGATTCACAAAAGTTACTCCAAGAAAGGTTTTTACCATCTTCTTTAAGCTGCTTTCCTAGTTCCTTGGTGGCTCTGAGGGAGACTGTCTTCAGCAAAAAAATCAGGGTTCTTTTCCTACTCCAGGAGGGAGTAAAATGATTCAGGTTCTCTGCCTACTCCAGGAAGGAGTAAAAGGATTTAAGCTCTTTACTTTCACCGGAAGGGTGAAAAAGATTCAGGGTACTCTGCCTAACCAGGTCTGTGGAAGTGATTTATGTACGGGCTTCTATGCCTAGCTATGGGGGCTAAAGGAGAGACACTAAGAGATTTAGTTCAATACTTGGAGGAGTCCTCCAAGGAGTGGATGTAGGTCAGATTTGATCGAACCATTATAAAATCCTTTGTGTTCATTCTTTTATTTTTCTGTATTTTAATTTTTGTACTTTTTGTGATTTACTGTGTGGTCCAGAAAACTCTAATTTTGTCATTATTGATCTACTTCACCATCAAGAGTTTTTCTTTTATCAAAGAATTTTTATCTTACCAATTTACCAGCCCTCCCCCCTCTTGGTTAGCCTCGTGGTAGTTCTCAGAGATTTAACAACCTTCAGGAACTTTCATAGACATGGGATGTTTAACTTTCTAGGGTCTAAGGAGACACAATCATTGTAGGAAAGCCATAAACCTCCCTTTACATCCCTACACGCTCGACAGAGGTCTAAGGATACATATGTTCTGATTCACATCAAAGATAGGGAGTCTCATTAGAAAAACTTTGGTAAATTATATTCATTAGTCTAAAATATTTTATTATCATGTATCTTATCTTTTCTCTTACAATCCTCTGTAGTGATAGAATCTCATCCCTTATCTTCGATTCATAGGATAAATATTATTGTTGTAGTAGGTAGTATTAGTTTACTTGCAAGTAAGCAAAACACTTTCTCATGGGATCAACACTCTCTTAATCACTTTATTACTTGATCGACATGTACACTTGTGTATTTAGGGGTTATTTCATATTAAGGAAACCCTAAGCATATTTCATCCAAGAGAATAAACTTAATTCACATTGAACATAGCTCGTGCAAACATAACACCTATATGCACCCCATCACTTGCCTAGCGCCACAGTGTTCAAGAACACAGCAACATAGCACTGAGCCAAGTTACTATACAATAGAAGAACTAGCACTGCAATGCCAAGGCCTAACATCATCATGGTCACACAACTATAACTTTCCATATAGAGAGGCCACTATCGTTGTGCTCACCAGGACAGCACCATATCTTTATGTTAATTGTTCCATTGAAATACTAATTTTATTCATATTAGCAATGCACTTATTTTTCTTATTTTTTTTGTATTGATATATTGTAACAATATGTTTATTAGAGATCTCAATTCTTAGTGAAGGCTATTCAAATAAGGTGAAAAAGAAGAATCATCATTACCTTCAGTTTGATAGCAAGTAGTTTGGAAATAATCTTTTAAAAGGTTTTATATATATATATATATATATATATATATATATATATATATATATATATATATAGAGAGAGAGAGAGAGAGAGAGAGTGAGAGTGAGAGAGAAAGAGAGGGGGGAGCTTTTACTCATATAAGATGTTAGAATGCAATTGCATGAAGATAAAGAATATAATAGAATATTTAATAAAATTTGGAAGCTTATTATCCTGAAAGAACAAGTTGATAATAACCAAGATTTGATATCTTATCAGCTCCCAATTAGAAGAAGAAAATTTGGAAGTGAAACCATCTAAGACCATTAAGTCAAAATAGAGCATAAAGATGGGATCAAGGAGCATGTTGTGGTCATCTTGGGATAAAGTATTCACAACTGAAAAATTATGAAGGAAAATGACCAAAAGAAGGTTTTAATGTAATACAAAAAGAGGATTGTACATAGATTTAAAGAATGTGATGGTTTTAGAAGATATATCCTAATGAAATGATGGATTGCAGATGGCGTAAGGATCTCTTTATTGAAATTGTGGTTTTAATGACCACTAATTTTTTTATATATAAAAGAGAAATTGTCATCTCCTTTAGAAAGCCAAGTAGGTTTAACATATTTACAAGCCAATTCACTTTTACATGTTGCAGCAAAGATGAGGTTGTCATAAATGATCTTAGTCTCAATTAGAAATGAGTCCAAAGAATGGGGTTGTCATAAATGATCTTGGCCTTAGATAGAGAGGAGCTCAAAGAATTATTTTCAATTAGGAACAACTCAAATTTCTCCCTCACAAAGAAAGTTGATTAGCATAGTCCACGAGTCATCTTTAACAACAAATCTCACAAATTTGAATTTTTGGATCGGGTTCGGGTTAACCCAGAAACCTGAAAGTGACCCAATAGACCCGAACCGCGGCCATTCCGCCATTCAATTCCAATGCCTCCTTTGAGGCTTCGACGACATACCTTCCAATTGGAAGTCATGATAGTTGAGCGCTTCAACTCGCCGTTCTATTCTAATGCCTCCTTCGACGACGTTCCTTCCAGTCGGAAGTCATGAGAGGTGAGCTCGCCGTAACCAATGCCTCCTTCGAAGATGATTTGGTGGGTCGTGTCGAGTTGACCCGGGTCCAAAGCAGGTTGAGTTTGGATCAGATTAACTAGTGTTGGGTCAGTTCCGGTTTAGACCCGAACCCAACCCGTGACCCAATTTTGACAGCCCTAGTAACCACAGATATAAATTTTTCAAGTATTAGATAGGCAAACTCCATGAAGACAAAATAATTTGACAAAATTTTTTGAATAAAATTTTGCCTCGTAGAAAGGAAGTTATTAGAGTAAGCAATTAGAAAAAGACAACCTGAAAATACAATTGTTAAAGTCCATCACTTTGCTAGGAAGAGTGGAGTTACCATCAACCAACTTAAAGAAGTCTACCTTTAAGACTCATCCTTTAAAATAGCAACCTTTGGTATACCCATCTTTTTCAACTACCTTTGAATCTATATCATTAATTACGGTGTGTGGATAGTTTGCAGAATCTAATTCCTTAACCAGTTAAGAAAATCACAATACCTGCATGAAGATATATATATATATATATATATATATATATATATATATATATATATATATATATATATATATATATATATATATATATATATATATATATAAGAAAAAAAATCAGCTTAAGAAACCATTTTATTTGTATAATTTTTATTTTTAACTTTTAAGGCTTTATTTTGTAATCTATTCAAAAAAATAATGTTATTTTTTGTCATTCAAAAAGTTGAAAGAATAAAAATTGAGAAGTGTCACGATGCTTCACTCAAATTAGAGAAGCATTAAAATTTCTTTATTGATGAACACTTAGTACTTAAAAATGATACAACTTCATCATTTAGGCTTCGTTTGGATGACTTTCTTACAGCTTTCTAAAGCAGCTTTCTAGTACAAAAATATTTAGTTTAAAAAAATTTTATACTAAAATTGCTTTAAAACAGCAAGAAAGCCTTCTTAAACGAAGCATTAATGATATTTTATACGTATGTCCTTACTTTCTTTTCTCTAATTCTATGGGATTTTCCTTTTTAATCATCTTTTATGATTTATATATACTTCTTTTAATATTATTCTATTGAAACTAACATCCTTCATATGTAAATGTTGCGACTCGGGCTCACGAGTTTTTGTTTTAATGATAACAAACATTATGACTCACATCTCCTAGTAATTGTAATGTATATTTGTTTGTGTATATACTAGCATTTCAGGAACAACATGCACTATCCAACAAAGATTCCAGGCTCAAGAATGGGTAGAATAGGCTATGATGTAATGATATTTGTAATTTTCATTGATGTACTTTTTGATTTCTTGAGTCAAGTCCTGTAAGGGTGTATGCTTGCTTGTGACCATGTACACACACACTCAGGGGGAGTGAGATATAATCAAAACCAGGAGTTTAACTTTTGAATAAATTGTACTGGATGATTTAGATCATCCAGGATGATCTGTTCATTAAACTAATCATCCTGGATAATATTTATATCGTTCTAGATGATCCATTATGATCTCAAAACCCTAGCGCAATGATAATTTAGGCAAGGATTTAAGATTGAAATTTTGTTCTAATCATCCTAGATGATCTAGATTGTTATGGACGATCTATGAAAATCTTGCCTAAATTAATCCTATGATTATTCAATCAATTATGCATAATTTGATATTCTGATCGTCCTGACGATCTGTATATCGTACTGGACAATTTGCTCAAAATTTGTACTGATCGTCCTAGACTATCCGGAGATCGTCCAGGACTATCAGGTCAAATTCTATACTTCATCCTAGATGATCCCGCGATCGTCCTGGATGATCCTTGGTGGCAGAATAAAGTTTTTAGGGTTTTCTGAAGCCGTCTTTTTAAGCACATCGTCCTGGACGATCCTACGATCGTCTTGGACGATCTTTACTTCCAAAATTGATTTGGAAGGGTTTTTAAAGCCCTTTATTTAAGGCTTGTCAAAGACTTTAAAAGTGTCTTTGGCAGCCATTGAGGCTTCATTTCTTTTGGAGAAAACTTGAAGAGAGAGCTTGAAAGGGAGAGTGGAAAGGGTGGAGTTTGAGAGGGAAAAGAGCCTTGGATGGGGGATTTTTAAGGGAGTGTGAGTGGGTTCACACGATTGCTCCAGTAGGCTTGGACCTAAGAACCATCAAATTCAAGGGTCATCTCGAGGGAAGTTTTGGGAAGAAGAAGATCTCTTCGGTGTCAAAGGACCGAGCTACTCAGCCGCACCGGGGAAGGTGGAAGTGCTTTTGTAAGGGCTTCTCCACCTAGCTGTGAGGGTAAATGAGAGTTACTAAAGATGTAGTGCAATACTCAGAGGGTGCCTTTGAGGAGTGGACGTAAGTCAGGTTGGACCGAACCACTATAAATTTAGTGTGTTCTTTCTGATTATTTTTTGTATTTTATTTTACTGTGATTAACTGCTTGGGTGAAATATATGATTGATCTTTTTATTAGTGATTCAATTCATTTCTGCTGCAAGATATAAAAGAATTTTTCTTTTTCTTAAAGAAGTTTTTAAATATCTAATTCACCCCCCTCTTGGTTAGTCTCGGGACTAGTCTTTTAGGGTTTAATACCCCTCACGAACTTTCAAGGGGTATCAGAGCAGAATTCATAAAATTAAGTTTTTAAAACTTTTTAAAAAAAGATTCATGGCTAATTTTGATAATCATAATATTGCGAAAGGATATTCAATCATCCGACCACCTTTATTTGAAAATATTACTTTTGATTTTTAGAAAATCTGTATGTCTACTTTCTTGAAATCAATTGATTATCGAATGTGGCATATGATACAAACTGGTTATTCTATACCATCACGTGTTATATATGAAATTAAAATTGATATTATTTTTTCTGAATGGAGTAAAACAGAACAAATTAATGCTCAATTGAATACTAAATGTTTGAATTATTTTTTCTATGCTTTGAATTCTGATGATTATATGTTAGTATCCACATGTACTACTGGCAATAAAATTTGAGAAAAATTATGCACTACATATGAAAGTACTTATGAAATCAAGCAATCTAGATTAAATATTTTAATGCATAATTATGAACTTTTTAGCATGAAACCTTATGAGACGATATTGGACATATATATTATATTTACTCAAATTGTTATATCATTACATGCATTAGGAAAAGAACTTTTAAACTTTGAAATAGTCAATAAAATCCTACATTCTCTACTTGATAAATTTGACTCCAAAGTCATTGCAATTTTTGAATCTAAAAATTTAAATGAATATTCAATTGATAATCTGATCGGCTCACTCATTGCCTACGAGGAAAGTTTGGGTCAATGACTTTTAGATGCAGGTGAAACTATAGTACTGAAAACTGAAGACACTGAAAAAAGTAACTCAGAAGATGATGAAAGTAAGGAGTTAGCATCAATAACAAACAAATTGAAAAGATTATTAAAGCATAAGCATCAACATTAAAAGTGGAACAAAGGTAAAAATGGTAAGAATGTTAAGTTCTCTTCTAACATTATTTGCTTTGGATGTAGGAAACTTAGACATATGAAAAATTAGTGCTTGAACTTAAAAACCCTTCCTGAAAAGGAAAAGGGTAAAGATAAGCAAATTGTAATAAGGGTGAATAATGCAAACAAAAAATCTCCTAGGCAAACCTAGCTTCTGAATCATCAGACCAGGAGCGAGATGATGTGAATTAATATTTTGCTTGTATGTTTGTGTTTAAGTTTTTATTTTTTTTGTTATTTTTTATTCATTTTGTTTTTATTTTTATTTTAGGTGTTATTTTTTTATGTTTTATTTCTCTTTTTCTTTTATTTTCTTTTAAATTTTTAAAATTAGTTTCTATGTTGTTTGTGTAGTTTCTCTAATCAGCACACACATTTCACCTTTTATTTCATTTACATTTTAAAAAATTAAAATTATTTTTCAAAGATCATGTTTTCTAAAAATGAAAAATTTACCTTCTATTTTTTTTTTAATTCTATGTAAGTTGTGGTTGATTTCTCTAAAATCAGGCAAAGGAAGGAAACTCATGATTTTATCTCTCTATCTTATTTCTTTATATAAGACTTTTTTACTTTTGATTCAAAATCTATTTCATATTATAATTTGGTTTTTGAAATTGAATCTTTTTCATCTCCCTACATTTTGTCTATCTCATAAGGATCTTTTGCAAGTTAATGAACCCACTTCAAAGATTATCTTAATCAGGTTGTTCATCTTTATCATAAGAATAGGATTTGCTAATTTTAAAAATTTTAAAAGGAGGCAAATTACAAAAATCAAAAGAGGCACAAAATAAGCCCAAAGCTAAAAAGATGTGTAATGTCGCTAAATTAAAAAGATACACAAAATGTATCAAAAATCAAAAAATACGCAAAGAGCGCCAAAATGAAAAGAGGCACAAAATGAGCCCATAAAAAGTTAGCTTCCCTTCTTGTAAATCTCTAAAGTTTAGAAAACCCATGTCTTTTTGATGAATTCATTATTTGAGTTTAAAAATTATGATTTATAATTCATTACTTTGCATTAATCTTCTATTAGATATATTTCATGAAAAGAGTTTTGAAAAGATTTTTATTTCCTTATCTAATTTGTTTCTTGATTTAGATATTGGCTTAAAAAGTTTTTTTATCTTTTTTAAACCTGAGCTTGGATTAACAATTTCTGAATTTCTAACCTTTCTAGGTTATGAGTAGTCAATCTTAATCTCATATTAATTTTAAACCCAATTCAATCAAACTCCAAGTTAATCTAAACTCTAAGATCCTCCTAGACTCCAAACCCTAGGATTTACTCTAAGACCCTAGGATTCTACCTGACTCAAGATCATATGATCTTCTTAGGCCTTAGATCAATTTAGATATTATATAAATCCAAATTCAAATTAATCCTAACCCTATATCTATTCAAGTTTCAGATCAACCCAGACCTTTAGTTAACCTTTTCAAAACTCAAATCAATTTAGATCTTAAGATAATTTCAGCCTCTGATTAATCTCGATCTTAGTTCAATCTAAATTCAATCTCCAAACTTATCTAGGATTTTAGGACCTATTTTAGATACTAGGATCCTTTTAAAATTTAGATCTTATAATCTACTTAGGTCCTAGAATTCCTATAGACTCCAGACCTTAGGACTCTTAGACTCTAGGATCCTTCCAGGATTCAAACCCTATGATTTACTCAGGTCCAAGGTCAACCTAAACCTAGGGCCAATCCAGACCTCAAATCTATTCAAATCCAGACCATTCCAAATTTTAAATAAATCTATTCAAGACTTAAATTAATCCAGAGCTCAAGTCAATTCAAACCCCTAACCAATCCTGGCCATTAAACAACCCAAATCCAGTTGCTCCAGCCTCTAACCTAACCTTAATCTTATCTAATCATCTAAAATCATCTATATGATTATAAATGATTTAGGTAGTTCAAATCCTATCATTCAAACTCAAATCTAGCTCAAAAAATTAGAAATCCAGATCAAATTTTAAGGCTAAAAGGTCTGAGTCCTGAAAGTCTTTTCTAATGAAATTTCAAACACCTCAAAACCTAATCAAATGCCCTCTGATTCAGAGTCTATCAGTTGCATAATGATGTGACATGTATTTAAAGAAAACCCTCCAAATTTGAGCTCATTATGAGATCCCCAACCCTAAAAATTAGATTGAAATCTAAAGGCTGTAAAACCTTCAAATATTTATAGCATATGCAATGAACCTATCACCCAGTGGATTTTGACCTTGGAGTTTCTCCAAAGCCTCCAATCACTTCCAGACCTTTGATTATGACTCATTAAACATTAAATTGTATTTTTTTGGACTCATTTTGACCTCCAGTTGACTAGAGTCCAAAATGACCAAAATACTCCTATGGGGTGTGAATGGTCACTTTGAACTAAATGAGCCCCAAATCAAATGCAACCACTTCCAACAAGTTTCAAATATCAAACCAAATTTGTTGAGCCCATTCCCTGGGTCAACCTGGTTGACCAAGTCAACCAAGGTTGACCCAAATGACCCATTAAGGGCCCAATAGGATCATTTGACCCAGATGACTTATTTAAATCCTGAAAACACTTTCAACAAACTTCAAATACCATTTTAAACCTGTTGAGTCCAATCCTTAACCCTGGGTCAACCTGATTGGCCAAGTCAACCTAGGTTGACCAATTTAACCTTTAAGTTCTTTCAATTTGAATCAAACTTCAAGTATATTCAAAACTCACTCAAACTCCCCTGGCCATACCCTTCAATGATTTAGACTTGATTGGACCCTTGACCAAGTCAATATTTGATCAAGTCAACTAAAAAATATATATATACTTGGTCAAACCATCTCCAACTCACACTTTTATTTCAAATTCTCATCCTTAACCTTCAAGCCCTTTCAAATCAACTCAAGCTTCTCTTCAAGTCCTCCCATATGCCATGTTATCTAATTTGACCATTTGACTAGTCAAAGTCAAGTCAACAAAGCTTCAAATGACCCCATTTAGTCAACATCCTATTTTAATCTTTAATCCCTTACTCATAACCTGTTCTATATCAACCCCATAGAAAATCATATATTCCTTAAATCCACATCAACCCCTGTTGATTGTTTGACTAGTCAAACAGTCAATGGAAACTTGAAATCCCTTAAAATGGTCAAATCATTTTATTTGAGCTAATCCACTCAAATCACTACAACTCCAGCCATTCAAACCTATTCCAGAAGGTTCTTAAATCTTTATTAAGCCTATATTAAGCTCTGTATTAAGCCTAAATAGAGCCCTAATCAAATCCATGTGCCAAAAGGATAAAGACACCTCTCCACATCATGGTCCTGTGGTCCTTTTGATTCTCCTGCTCCCTAACAACCTTGGGACACTTGACGAACATCTCTTGATAAGCCAAGTTGATCTCAGCCATTCATTTGGCCTAGAGACATTATAATAGGAAAAAAATATTAAAATGCGCCAGGATCGAGATCCCGATTCTATCTCTCTACTCAAGCTCTCTCAGACCCACAAGTCTTTTCATTTGAACTCCAAAAGAAATCATCAACATTCCCAAGTCCAAATACGGCAGTTAAAGGCTGCCGGTGGTGAACTTCCTGATGAACTGAAGCTATTTTTGTTTAAAGGAATATAGAGATTGATCCAGGCATTTACAACTCTTGAAGTCTTCAGCAAAATTAATCTTAGACAGACTACAAATTCAGAGAGACCTTAAACGCCAAAATCCAACGGCTAGATCTCTCAAATTCTTAAACCCTAGTTTAGAATATTTATGGTAAAATGGATTATTAAAAAGCTCTTTTCAAACTATTAAAAAACATCTACACGATTTATGTTCATGATCTTAAGCTAAGTTTAAAATTTCATTTGATTCCATGGGCTAGATCGAGAGAACAAGCTGGTTTTCTAAGTTAAGGCTCGATTCACGCATATCATTCGCTAAGAGGGGTTGGGGCCGTTAATCTTATGATTAACGGTCGTGATCTAACCATTCCGTGCCTTATCCAACCGCACGGTCCATCTGACTTTAAAGATATCGGTTCAATGAGATCAGGACCATCCGCTCCAACTGGCGGATCATCCAACGATAAGGGAGGATTACGTATGTGGATAAGTGGGTTACGCATGGGACCCACATGCTTTCCCCAATCATGGTGATGATTGTGCGGTGGCCAATCATTTTCGATGATTGGCCTGCCGCCGCGTAGTCTGCATCCGCGAATCCTGGCCTGCCACGTAGACTCAGCGCCGCCAAACCCTTTTTCTATTTAAAAATTAGTTTTTTTTATTTAAATTTTTTTTAAATCAAAAAATTTAAAAATTAATTAAAAATAAAAAAAATTCAAAAAATATATATATTATATATTAAAATTTTCAAAAATTTTAATATTTTAATTTAATATTAATATATTTCTAAATTATTTTAATTAAATAAATATTTAATATTTTGAATTAACATTTAATTAAAAATATTTTATAAAATCTGAAACATTATTTTAAAATTAATTTTAAAATTTCAAATCATTATAAATAAAAATATGTATATATATTTTAAATATTTAATTTTAAATTGAATTAATTTAAGATGTATATATGTATATTTTTATATATTTTAAATAACCTTTAATTAATTAAATACTTAAATATATAATTAATATTTGTTTAAGATTATTTTAAATATGTATTAAATAACTTTAAAATTCAAGAATCATTTAAGACTTAAATTAATTTGATTTAAAATTAATTTGATTATTAATTAATTTTAAATTAATTTTAAATTCATTTAAATAACTTAAACTTTAAAAATTAACAAGAAATTCAATTTAAATCAGAAAATTGTGTATAATATATCAAAATTCTCAAAATTTTAAAAACTTTAGTTTAAAATTAATTTCATATTTATAATATTTATATATTTTAAGTAATTTTAAATATTTAACCATTGTAATATTTAATTAATATTAAATTTAACATTATATCAAGTATTTTTAAGATTAAAATTTTATTTTTAAATCATCTTAAACAAACTTGAGGATCTCTCTAATTCTTTAAAAGTTATTTTAATAATATTTTTAATTATCTTATTTTAAAAACTGTGTTCTTATATATATAGTTTATATATATATATATATATATATATATATATATATATAGTATACTTGAGAGATCCCTTCAAAATCTTAAACATAGCTTAAATGTGTGAATGAAATTTATGGGGGAATGATTAGTGAATAATTGTATTTTAATTATTCACTAATCATATCATTAGTCATTTTGATTAATATTGATGATTGCATGCTTAGGGTGCACACACCACCTAGCTTTAGGGCTCTCCTAAATTTAGAATTGATTGTGAATGTGTTTGAATGCATATGTCAAGTCCAAGGGTTAGATAAACATTGATTCAAACCCATTAAACTTAGTGACATCATTAAGGATAATAATTAAGGACTTTGATTAGAAAACTTAAAAAAATTTTAGAAATTAGGATAAATATCCTTTTAAATTAAAACTTTGAACACTCAAACTTAGTGACATTCTCAACCTTAAAAAAAAAATTTACTGAATTTTGAAGTCATTAAGCCTTCTAATTAGCTTAATCGAAATCAAACCTTAATTAAACCTTTAAAACATCCAAAAACATATAATAAATCAAATTTAAACCGAAAAATTAAAAATAATACCTCAAACTAATCAGAATTGAATCCTTAATCAATGAAAAATAAAATCAACTAGATTTGACAACAATTTTAAGAATAATTTAATTTTAAGAAAATTGAATATTTAATTAAATTAATTAATTAAAAATAATTAAAATTTCAAAAATTTCTCAAACACTTGATAATCTCTCCTTAGATCATTAATCATCTTTGGAGGTTATTTCAAGAAGTTTGGAGGTCATTTGGAATCAAATCATTAAAAGCCTCTTAATTAAACTAATTAAATAATTCAAATAAATAGTCAAACTTCAAAACTTCATAACTAATTCAAATGAACTCCAAATTGAGCAAACTCAAAGGTATTCAACTTCAATTAAGGTCTAATATTTATTAAAAATATCGAATTTCTAGAAATCAAACAAATTTAAAAAAGTCAACTTTTGGTTAAACCTAGTTCAAAATCAAGTCAAAACTTCAAACCTTCATAATAAAATATAAAAAAATCTAAATCCAGCATACTTATAGTCTAATTGATTGTATTAAGGTCTAGTATTTTAATAAAATACTAACGTTCCAGAACTTAAGCTAATCAAAAAGTCAACTTTTGACCTTTTAATTAATTAATTAAAATAATCTAGAAAATTCTAAAATTCAATAAATCATTTAAAAATTTCAAAAATCTTAATTTAATATTAAAACCAACAACTAATCAATTTGAATAAAATTTACCAACTCTTAAACCCTTAATCAATTGAAACACTTAACTATACGATTATCACTAGGTGACCCAAGCCTACGAGGCTATTAGCATAGCCCAAGGAAGGTAAAATAAAATTCATTGCCTCAGTATGAAACAAAGGTGGTAATCAAAAATCCTTTAAAATACACTTTAAAATTAATCTTAAGCCATTAATACTTAAACTCAAACTTAAATCCCTTAAGCCTGTCAACCAACCAGAATATCAAACAACTTCAATCAAGTACCCTACTTAGGACATATCAAACCCACACAGCCCACCTCACACACTTTAGATGATTTTTTAGGATAACCAACTCTAGTATTAGGCTAGGCCGATGTTTACTTATCTGCTACTTACGTGTGCCGGGTTTTTCATGATTTTTATTGCATGCTCGTTGTTAGATTTAAGTAATTGATGTGATTGTTTATTTATTTACTACACTCTGTGTTGTGATTGATTATGCGTTAGATCTACCCTTAGGTTAGGGGTGACTTGTATTAATTCAATCTTATGCAGGTGGCCATGCTCATACAGGGCATTAATTAAAGGGGGTAAATAATTAAGCTTTAGAACTAAGAATGTTTCATATAGATGCTTGAGAATATGCTAAGACCCCCTTTAAAATTAAAAAAACATGGCCAAGTGTGTCTGTGATTGAGTATTTTCAAATTCTAAATATATAACTACTTGAAATCAATTATAACTGCTTGGGATGTTAAATATAATTATTGATTATTAGGATAACCCTGCAGGTTATTGAGTTTAGATTTTTCTTTTAAATTTAAATGTATTTTGATTTGAGAATTGAGTTATAAGTTTAGAGTGCTTTGAGATGGGAAAATAGTGATCCAAACTGGATTCCAAAGAGAGGAGTGACATCTCTTAGGGGAGAGTATCTTTTCACTTGAAAATACAGTTTAGGATACTTTTAAATATCCAAAAGGAAAAGAGAACACCTCTTCGAGGGGGAGTTTCTTTTCATTTGAATATCCGGACCCGACGATCCAAGGAGCTCGTTGAAGGACAACGAAGTGAAGAACGAGAAGAATCTCAAATCTTAAAGTCACTTATATTTTAGGATTAGAATCCGGGTTGTGGTTAGTGGTACCCGGCCACTTTTAAATTCAAGTAATTCTGGGTTGTAATAATTAAGTGGCACTTGCCACATGAACTTTCAATTTAAATTTAAATTTAATTAATTTAATTTAATGATTGATTGATGTTGATTGTGATTAGGATTTACTTATTTTCTTAATTTTTTGGTGATCTTGCATGTCATGTTTTGATTTAGCCTGAAACCCGATCAGAGGCTCGTGAGGACACGCTTAAAACTATTTTTACTTAAATAAAATTAAAATATTTAAGCTTAGAAAGAAACTCTAACGCTTTAAGAAGTAAGCCCGGGATCGCCGAGGGTTTTTCATAAGCATTTTTGTTGCACCTTCTTTCCACTTGTTAGGCACCTCCCCGCCTGCGGGTTTTGGCAGACCACCTAGCTTATGAGGGTGCAATTCTGTCAAGGGGATCTATGTATCTTTGGGATAAAATCTAGTTTTTATGCCTTTTTAAAATTGCTTCATTCTGATTTAAGCATTTTAATCAATTCTGATTTAAGCATTTTAATCAAGTCAACTAGCATGTATTGCATTAGCAACAAATTAAAAATCGAGTCTAAATCTTTAATTACATTTTAGCTTAAGCATTTCACCCAATATAAGTTAAGAGGTCAATTAAAAATCTGCTGTAGATGTCGACCCCAACTCCTTAAACCCAATCTTAAACAATGTCCCTAACCACTTTTACATAAAAGACCGGACTCATAGTTTTGAAGCTTTTAGGTGGTTTAGCTGGCTCTCCAATCTAGGCCGGGGTAAGTCCAGATCCTACATTGCATTAGCTAGGTTCCGGTTCACTGATTTTCAATACCCACTTTAGACATAGGTTCTAAGGCAGATTTTTAATCTTAAGACCTCAAACTCTGAAAATCTAATTCTCATTTTCTAATAAAATCAATCACTTAAACATCAAATCTAATTTCATCAAATTCAAGCCGAACACTTAGGATAGGTTGGAGTATTTCTGAAGTAATTCATAATCTCAAACACCTCCTACTATTCCTCCTTTGACTCCACAATAAGTGTTTAATTTTAAACCAATCTCATTTAAAATTCCAATCCCTACCTCCTTTGACATCAAGCTTTGAACTCTTAAATAAAATTTGTATCACTATTTTAATCGAGAGTATTCATAGGAAAATTTTTGGTTTCCTACGATGTAATTAACTACGAGGGCTTGTGCTCGTAGGAGATTTAAAAGCCCAGGCCAGATTTCAAAATCAAGTTTTTCAAAACCTCAAATAATTATCTTTGGGAAAATCAAACTCGACGATCATTATCATCATTTTCAAATGATCAATAGTGATAGATAACTTCTTTCTCTGGAAAGATATATCAATTACTATCATAAGTTTAATTATAAGATCAATGATCCTCTTATCCAAATTATTGTAGTTAAATATTTGATTGAATACTCATTTTGACCCTTCGGGGTCATATGTAGTTCTTTCTCAAATTCAACTATGATAATTAGGATAAATTCAAAGTTTTAAAATTTGAACCCATTATGGAATGATATGTTCACCTCTCGAGGTAAATATCATTGATAATGAGTGTTCAATTTTAAAATTAAAAATTTCAAAAATTAAGCATTTCCCAAAGAAAATTAACCTTTTCAAAAATATACTTTTTCAATCAAACAATCGTCCTTGATGATATTTATATCATCCTGGATGATCCATTATGATCTGAAAACCCTAGCCGCCAAGATAATTTAGGCAAGGATTTAAGATTCAAATTTTGTTCTAATCATCCCGGATGATTTAGATCATCATGAATAATCTATGAAAATCTTGCCTAAATTAATCCTGTGATTATTCAATCAAATATGCATAATTTGATATTCTAATCATCCTGGATGATCTGTATATCGTATTGGATGATTTTCTCAAAATTTGTATTGATTGTCCTGGACTATCCTGAGATCATCCAGTACTATCAGGTCAAATTCTGCACATCATTCTGGACGATCCTGCAATCATCCTCGATGATCTTTAGTGGTAAAATTGAGTTTTTAGGATTTTCTAAAGTCATCTTTTTAAGCACATCGTCTTGGATGATCCTGCGATCGTCCTAGACAATCTTTACCGCCAGAACTGATTTGGAAGGATTTTTAAAACCCTTTATTTAAGGCTTCTCAAAGACTTTGAAAGTGTCTTTGGCATCCATTGAGGCTTCTTTTCTTTTGGAGAAAACTTGAAGAGAGAGCTAGAAAGGGAGAGTGAAAAGGGTGGAGTTTGAGAGGGAAAAGAGCCTTGGAAGGAAGATTTTCGAGGGAGTGTGAGGGGGTTCACACGATTGCTCTAATAGGCTAGCACCTAAGTACCATCTGATTCAAGGGTCATCTCGAGGGAAGTTTTGGGAAGAAGAAGATCTCTTTGGTGTCAAAGGACCCGGCTAATCTGCCGCACCGAAGAAGGTGGAAGTAATTTTGTAAGGGCTTCTCTGCCTAGCTATGGGGGCTAAAAGAGAATTACTAAAGGTGTAGTGCAATACTCAGAGGGTGCCTCTGAGGAGTGGACGAAGGTCAGGTTGGACCGAACCACTATAAATCCGGTGTGTTCTTTCTGATTATTTTTTGCATTTTATTTTACTGCGATTAACTGCTTGGGTGAAATCTGTGATTGATCTTTTTATTATTGATTCAATTCGTTTCTACTGCAAGATATAAAAAGATTTTTCTTTTTGTTAAAGAAGTTTTTAAATATCCAATTCACCCCCTCTTGGGGACGAGTTCTTTAGGGTTTAACACCCCTCACGAACTTTCAGTAAATACATTTATATTTGTATTTCTATCATTTATCTATTTTTATAAATTTTAAAAGTCACAAATCAAACTTTAAGATATATTTTTGTTTACGTTAATGTTTAACCTTTTAATTTTAAAAATAATTTTATAATTATGGTTTATGGTTTATATATATATATATATATATATATATATATATATATATATATATATATATATATATATATATATATATAGTACTATTTTAAAAGTAGCTTATAATACTTCACATATTAAATCTTAACCTTTCATTTTTATTGTAAAAATAATCACAACCATATACTCCATGTCTACTCTTTTATTTCTAAAAGTCCCTTCAAACTAATTTGTCCTATTTAGTTTTGAATCCATTTAATTGCCTCTTATATTCTTTTTCTTGCATTCTATTTCTTCTTTCATTTAATGATCCCTCCATATTTCATTATTTAATCTCAATTTATATATTATCCTTTTATTTTCATTGATTTATTCAATTTATATCATTTAATTTGTGATCAATTTATTTCCCCAGTTATAGCAAAAAGGTCATAAAACCCTTCAAATTCATTCACTTCTTTTAAATCCCACCATACATCATGAACTTCTTGACTTCTTCCATTTAGTTTCTCCATTCAAAAGATCAAAAATCACTACAAATTCTTTTTCTTATCTACTACTTCACTTGTAGGATTCCCACTTCAAAGATCTTCTCAACTTCTTTCAAATCATCCAACTCCTCTTCTTCCACCCAAAATCTGGAGAAAATATTACGTGCGGAGTTTGGATGCATCTGGACTCCAATCAGATTGTACTACGTCGCATGTACATAGTAGTGTGTACAGCTTATACACTGTGTACAAGTTGTGTACAGCTTGTACACTATGCACAAGCTGTACACACCACTATGTACAGGTGGAGTGGCGTAACCTACTACCGAGTCGAGCCCAAGCTAGCTCGCGAGTCGGCTTGACTCGGTTGCACCCCTAGAAATGGTAACAATTAGTAGCATCTTTCTTTTTAAAATTATACACTTTGAAATGATTTATTCATTTAAAGTTACATATAAGGAAATTATAAACTTTGAAAAGACATATTCAATTGCCAAAAAGTAAAGGAAAATGAATATAAGTATACATATACATATATATAAGTAAACTTCTCTCTCTCTCTCTCTCTCTCTCTCTCTCTCTCTATGATCTTTTCTTCAAAATGAAAATGAATAGGCAGAATATAAAAGAATAGGATACAAATGGTTATTTACTAATGACTTTGTTTAAAAATATATATATTAAATAATTTGACTAATCAATAATCAATTAATAAGATGCAGTTCCTATCTATTCAACTCCCTATTTTTGAAATGACAACCTATTTCTACATCTATTGGGCTCCTTACTTCAAATTAAAGCTATGAATAATTCTATAATAAGAATTTATTAATGAAATTGAATAAGATTTTATTTATAAAATACATGTGAACTTCCTAACACATAGGCGTGAATAAAATTTTGTTAATATGAAAATGAAAGTCGAAATAATATAGATACAACATAAAAAATAAAGGATCAAAATTTAAATATTTAAATCAAAGATACATGTCTCATTTTAGGATTTATAATAGTATAATAGACAAAAGACAATAAATTTGAATCGTTAAAATTTCATAGTGGGAAAAACTTAAACTACTTTTATAATAATAGCATAGATAATATTGATTTATTTTGATTTAATTTTTTTAATCTTAGCCATATAATATGTATTAATTATTAAGATTTGAATATTAATTAATGAATTAAATTGCTAATAATTAATTAAAAATTATTATTAGTTTAAATAGCTCACACTACCAAAAAAAAGTATTTTTTGCATCGCATGTTAGGAGCGGTTTTGAAACTGCTACCAAAACCCTTTTATTGCACCGATTTTAACCGATGCAATTGACACTGGTTTAAACGTCCAATAAAGCCCCCCCATGCGTCTTAAGCCGAATCCCTAATTCCCAATCTCACGAGATTTGATCTTCCCCTCTTCTTTGGTCTGTGTGAGCGAACCACCGAGCGTTGCAGGCAAAGACCCATCCCAGCCGGCCCTTTCTCACTGTGAGTCTCTTCCCCTTCTTCCTCTTCTTATTCTTCTCATTCTTCTTCTTCATATTCTTCTCCCTCTTCTTCTCATTCTTCTTCTTATTTCTTTACATTAATCCCTAGAAGAAGCTTTTAAAATAGAAGCAACCTAGAAGAACTGATTCTCAACAAACTTAACTTACACTTATCTGCTTAATTCTTTAATAGTTATTATAATAAAACGATCAAATTGATCGGCATATTATTTAGGATATGTTCATTTTGGCTCTAGAATTTTCTTCTTCTTCAATTTAGTCACTCTCTTTATCAAAAGAGTCAGGTTGATGTACCAAAGGAGTCACATTGAAGGAACAAAAGAGCCAAGTTTAGATGACTTGACTGCCCAAATTGGAGGAAAAAAATCAAGTCACAATGAGCACACACTAAATAGTCTGAGGATGAATTTAATTATTTTGTCTATTTATTATTGCCCTATCCTGGTCTATCTTATACTTCTTTCCATTGACAAGGTTTAGTAAGTTAATCCTTTTGTGGATGGTTCACCCCACATATAACTTAACATGCTTTTCGATCATGATCAGTAGTTGGTATGCCTATGGTTTGGTAAATAAGAATGCTTTAAATTAGACAGGCAGCTTTGGATTGATGGTTAGGCTATGTTGCTTTCAATTCTACAAGATGTCAGTATGTATTGTGGATGGCTCAGTTTTTTATTTGTCCTTTTATGAGGAAATGAATGGGTCAAAAAGCTACAAGTACTTTTTGGCATGACATATTCATGTTAAACCATTTTTGAAAAAATTCTTTATAGTTTCTACTAAAATGATATTTTTATTTTCACATAAAGTGTAATTGGCCATCATTTCAGAGTTGAGGTGGTGATTGTGAGCACAGTTGGATTTACTAGTTAGATGTCTCTTTTTAAAATATCAGCACCATGTTCAAAACACAAATTTTTTTGCATCAATTTTTAGGAGCGGTTTTGAAACCGCTGTCAAAACCCTTCTTTTGCACCGATTTTAGTCGGTGCAATTTACATGATGGTTGCATAAAAATTTGAGTTACCTAATGAATATTCATTCTGACTTGAAAACTCATTTTTCATTTAATATGGAATATAAGTTGGATTACAAAAGCCAAGTGGAGTCGTGATTATGTAAATGGTGCAAACAATTTCATAAAGTTTGCAAGTCGAAGCCATAATTTATCAGAAAAATTTGTATGTCCGTACAAGTCATGCATTAATAGGTACTTCCATTCTATGAAAGATGTGAAAAACCATTTAATTTCAGAAGGATTTTTTGTTGGATATGTTGTATAGAATCAACATGGGGAAGAGCATTATATTATAGGTGAATGTGCAATGAATGAAGCATCTGGTGTCACACCAAAGTCAAAGGAAGGCGAAGCTCCTTATAAAGATATAAGAACATATGATATAAATGGATTATTAAGAGACATATTATGTCCAAATGATCCATTTCAAAATCCAGCGATGGAGAAGAACGAGTTCAATACAAATGAACAAAATGATCATGGTGAGAAATTTGCAAATTTAATGCAGGATGCAGGAGCAGAGTTGTACCCTGGATGTAAAACCTTCTCAAAGCTTTCTTTTATATTGAACTTATTTCATTTGAAGTGTTTACATTCTTGGACGATATTATCCTTTGATATGCTACTTGAGTTATTGGTCGATGCCTTTCCTAAAGGGGTGTTGTTGCCTAAAAGTACATATGAAGTGAAGAAGAAAATGAGAGCATTTGATCTTAGATATACAGAGATAGATGCATGTCTTAATGATTGCATGTTATTTTGGAAGATAGGTCTGATCAGAATATATGTCATATGTGGAGCATCAAGATAGTCAACTATGATGAAGAATACTTCTGGAGGGAAATAAGCTCATGTGAAGTTAACTAAAATTGTCAAATATTTTCCATTAATTCTAAGACTTTAAATATTTTTTAAAATAAAGAAATCTTCTAAAGAGATGATTTGGCATGCTAAACACAGAAATGTAGATGGCTTGTTACGACATCCAACTGATAGAGAAGCATGGAAAGCTTTTGACTCTCAATACCCTGATTTTGCTTTGGATCCACGTAATGTTTGCCTTGGTTTGGAGTGATGAGTTTAATCCATTCAAGATTATGAGTAGTACATATAGTATTTGGCATGTACTTCTAGTTCCATATAATATGCCACCTTAGGTTGGGATGAAACATGATTCTTTTGTCTTATCAACTATAATATATGGCAGAAAAGTCCAGGAAATGCTATTGATATTTACCTTCAACCTTTGATTCAAGAGTTATGTGAATTATGGCATGGAGTTCAATGTTATGATGTAGCAGTGGATAATCTTTCAACATGTGAGCTGCATTACTGTGGACCATTAATGATTTCCTAACATATGGTATGTTGTTTGGGTGGAGCACGAAAGCGAGATTTTCATGTCCTTGTTGTGCCCAAAATATAAAATCTTTGTGGTTATACAAATGAAAGAAATTCTCTTACATGGGTCATCGTCGTTGGCTTCCAGATAATCATATTCTATGTCACCAAAAGAATTACTTTGATAACATAGAGGAAGTCCGAAGAGAAACTAAAAGGAGAACTGTAACTAAAGTTCTATCACAATTACATAATATAGAATTCTCAATCGCTTCCTTAAGTAAACTGGTCAAAAAAAGAGGATGTGTTGTACAGGGGATTGAAGGCTGGAAGAAAAAAAATCAATTTTTTTTACCTACCTTATTGGGAGTATAACTTATTGCCACATAACTTGGATGCTATGCATATTAAGAAGAACATTTGTGATAATTTTATTAGAACTTTGCCTGATTTGAAAAATCAAAAGATAACTTACAAGGAAGATAATATATGGTTGACATTGGAATAAGAAGTGAATTGCATCCACAAACTCTAGAGGATGGTAGCTACTCATTGCCACATGCTCCTTTCACAATGTCAAAGAAAGAAAAAAGTGATGTTTTGTGAAGTTCTGAAGAATTTGAAATTCCCTAAAGGCTATGCATCAAACATATCAAGATGTGTTAATGTTGCTGATTGTAAAATTTTGGGTTTAAAAAGTCATGACTGTCATGTTCTAATAAAAGACATTCTACCCATTGCGCTTTGGTCATGTGCACCTTCAGATGAAGTTATGTGTATTGTGGTGGAGATATCACATTTTCTAAAATTAATTTGTGTAAAGGTTATCATTCCCACCGAGTTAAAAATATTACAGATTAATATCATTATGACTTTATGCAAGATGGAAAAAACATTCATTCCATCATTCTTCATGATCATGGTTCATCTTCTTATACACTCAGCAGAAGAAGTTAAGTTAGGTGGTTCTGTCAAATACCGCTGGATGTACTCATTTGAAAGGTAACATATAACTTATTATCTCTATTTAGCCAAACATATGATAAATATTTTAAAAGTTTATATCATTTATAGATTCTTCTTGATATTAAAAGACTATGTTGACAATAAAGCACAACCCGAGGGATCCATTACGAAGGGATTTCATTTTATTCCAAAAATTTGGAGGGGTATAGCCAAAATATTAAAACATATGCATTATCACTTAAAAAGGAAGATGTGTTTATTTTCTCCAGTGGTGGAATTTTGTTGGGGAAGGTCTCTTCAGTTGTGCTAGACGAGAAATCATTAACCCAAGCACACAAATATGTGCTACATCATTGTGATAGTCTTATACCATTTAGAGAACATTTCAAAGATGGTGAGAAAAGAAAGAGGTGCCAGCACACACATTTTACAACTTGGGATGTCAAGAAAATTATTAACGAAAAATTTCATGAATGGTTGAGAATAACTATAAGTTCTAAACTTGATCTTTTCATTTAATATTTAATGTTTCAATTTGCGTAAAGTCTAATAATATTTTTTAGGTCATGGGTGATGGTGTTCTAGAAGTAATAGAGAAAATTAATGTCCTAGCCAAGGGGCCCAATAAAATTGCACGTACATATAAATGTTTTTTTTGTTAATAGATATACCCTTTACATAAAAATAAGAGATAAGAATAAGAAAACTCAGAATTATGGTGTTGTTAATAGTACAAAAATTGGAAGTTTTAGTTACTATAGGAAAATTAATGATATTATTAAGATAAATTATTCAGACAATTACAAAGTGATACTATTCAAATGTGATTGGGCAAACACAACTTGCACCGATGTAAAGCAAGATCAGTTTGGTTACACATTGGTGAATTTTTCACGTCTTATTCACACTGGTGATAAATTAGAAAATGATCCATTTATTTTTTCTTCACAAGTTGAACCAGTCTTCTACATTCAAGATCCTAAAAATACAAATTAAATTTTGTTGTTTGTCTAAGGCCTAGAGATGTATATGATTCAAGTTTTCTCATAGCAAATAAATATAAGTGGGGACACATGTTTTCTAATATTTCATGCTTTATTATATGCTCTTTATATATTGTTATTTCACACTTTAATATAAGATTCGAGATGATCCATTTGTTAGCTGATTTGTCAGGCAAATTATAAATGCTCACACTTTATATATATTACTATTCATATATTGTTATTTATTTAAGCTTTTTTTATAGGAAATGACAGGAGGCAATCTTTTAAGCTGAACAAAGAAGGAAATATGTAGAGGTGGATCAAGTAGAGGAGGATCAAGTAGAGGAGAAAGAAGTAGAGAGTCTAAAACACCTTCTACTCCAGTCCACCCAGATTCACACACAAAGATTTAGTGCAATAGGACCCAACAGACTCCATGACATTCATTTTATGTTCAAGCTCCTGCCCTAAAAGAGGGGGTATGACTCATATGTATGATTTTTTATTATTTCAAAATTATCATGCTATGCATGGTTATTTTATCATTTTGATTTGTGAAGATGAGCAATGAAATTCTATCAGGCATAGGAGGCATACAATATGTGTTGATATACAGAATATGCCACCAAGGACATGAATTCACATAGAGGTAAATGAAAATAGCATCCCCTATAATATCACTGAGTCTATTTTGCTAGGATTTTATCTTGGTGTTATGCAAGAGATCCTGTTTTGGCTCCAATAGCTTTCTCTAATTAGAGAAATAAGGGTATGGTTCCTTTCAAGAAGAAAATGTTGGCTGAAGTTTAGGTATGTAGAATTCATAGTAAATTTAAAATTTTCAGTTATATATTATTAATCATATAACATTATCAACTGCAGTCTATATTTGAGTTCTCTGGCCATATACGCCATTGGATTCTTCAATCCCTTGGTGTAAAGTGGCATAATCATAAAATCTCTTTAAAGGCTAAGCATTGGGACTGTAGACCAATTGAAAAAATTATGGAGACTATTCCAGCTGGAGTTGATCAAAAGCAATAGTGCCAACTTGTTACACAATGGTCAAAGCTAGAGGAACAGGTAAGTATTGAGAACAAGCTTATTTGTTACAAATTTATTACTATTATAAAATTTTAAATTTAACATTATCATGTATCACAAGAAAGGGCTTCCAAAAATTCTGCGAATGCCAAAAAACAAATTTGTCTTCATATAATGGGTCGTGTGAGCTTAGTTTGGAGATAGAAGGAAACTGTATAAATTTAAATGTTTAATTATCACTACTAAATGCTTCATTTTCAAACTTACATTTTTATTATATTTTTTGGTAGTCTATTAAGGATAGATTGCAATTATGGAAAGTCAATAGGATGCACAAAGATGGGACTTGGTCATCTGATGATACTATGCAGTGATAGGTACATATATATAGTGATTACAAATTATTTTTTTATAATCAGTTCTTCAACATATTTAATTATATGTATTTGTAATGTAGACGCAAGCATGTAATCTTCTTACTGAGGGAGGGCTTAATCCTGAAGACTGAAATATTGAAGTTAATGAGAGAGTCTTTAGTATAGTTATGGGACTAGAACATTCAAGTCGAGTTCGTACCTAAGAATTTGGTGTCATGCCGACTAGATACTTTCCTCAAAGCACAAGTGAAGCAAGTGGTGATAGCGGTAGCAACTTTGCTTAGATAGCTAGTCTTAGAGAGGAATTTAGCTCATTTCGTGATGAGATGAGACAGTTTATGTATCAATTTCAGATGAATCAACCATGTCATGGAGGATCAAAAATGGTATGAAAAAAAATTATGTAATTTTAGTGTAAATTATTTGATTATTAGTATCTCATTATCTTCATACTATTTTTAGGATGGTAATGACAATTCATCTGATGTCTGATAGTCCACTGGAAATTTAACTTTGTTTTGCTGATGAGTTCTGGTATTTCTTATGATGCTTGTAGTTGTATGGATATTTTATGTATTTTGTAACTCATGATTTTTTTTATTTTGAACTCTGGTGGTTCTTGTGATGTTTGAACTTATGATGATATTTCCTTAGCTTGTCCTTGCTAGTTGATTTCTGTGATTTGCATTACTTTGAGACCTTAGACTTGCAATTCTGTGATTTGCATTACTTTGAGACCTTCTAGATGGAAAATCTGATGTGTTAGTAGATTTCTTATTTATTTTATTACAAGTGGTGTACTCCGAAACTGTAAAAGGAATGAAATTTTTTTCCCATATTAGATTTTCTCCTTTAAATGGGTTACTCCTTAAGGTATGCTCAAAGAGTAGTCCTTGATTTCTTCCTTCATTTCCTCCTATTTATCTTAATAGAAAACAACAATTAGTTTGCTCTAATACCTTTGTTGAATATGGATTTTCATTGCCTGTCTTCAAGAATAAAGTGTTGTATGTGTTTTCCAATTGATTCTCTCTTATTTGAGCCTAAAACAATGGCTACACTTGTTTTCTACTTTTGAGATTTTGATAATGGCTATTGAAAGTTATCTTCTATAGCAAAGCACTCAAATCTAATAGATTTGTTACAAAGAGCCTTTGATTGGAAGTGACACTAGTAGATTCTGATAGCTTCAACTATCCACCAATCATATTTATCAAGATTAGACCCTAAAAACACAATAAATGGTTATATAATAGCTATGAGTTTTAGTTAAACCGTGAATATGTAAAAGGTTTATAAGAAATTGTGTAACATATAAATAAACTATCTAGAAAAGACAGAGATTTGGAAAGATAGACAATGACCCTCATAAAAATAGAAGAGTAGGAACCATCAAAAATAATAATAGGAAGTAGAGAAGATGTGGGAATGAGACAATAGTTGGTGGTTATGTATGATATCAGAAGATAATGTGAACCTGTTAGTATATCGATGCTTGTTTGACAAATGGTTCCTAATGTGAACCTGTTAGTATATCGATGCTTGTTTGACAAATGGTTCCTACTCTTCTATTTTTACGAGTATCATACATAACCACCAACTATTGTCTCATTCCCACATCTTCTCTACTCTTCTATTTTTATCTTCTGATAGCATACATAACCACCAACAAGATTGGAGAGAATAGTCTTAGATGGTTTGGTCAGATAAAATGTCAACCTTTTAATAAACCTGTTAGGAAGAGTAGATGTATTAGATCTAACATATGCTAAGTAAGGTAGAAGTAGAAAAAAAAAAAAAGATTTGGTTAGAAAGTATTAAAAATGACCCTTTTTTATTAAATGTAAATAAGAATTTGACTCTTAATAGGACTCAATGCATAAAAATGACTCACGTAACCAAGCTCATGTAATGGGATAAAGACTTGTTGTTATAGCTCCTCTCCTTTAAGGTCCAGCTCCACCTCATAAGATGTGATGCTTCTTATAGCCACAGCACTTTCAAAGGCTATCCACCTGAAGTGTTTAAGAAAATGCCAAAGAAGGATCTTGCATAGGTGTGTTATTTGTTTCTGTTGCATTAATTGAATAAATTTTTTATAATTTTATATATTGTTTAGAGATATTGCTTTAGAGTTTTTCTATCATAACATGTTAAATTCCACTATTTCTTAATAATTTCACTGCTCGTAGACTTGTTATTTATGAACTAATAATCGGATTCATTAATATTTAATATTCCCCCTATTCAAATTTTTAGTTAATATCCCCTTATATTACAATTTTTTTTATTAGTTTTGTTTCAAGGTTTTAAGTTTTCATCCTATGATTCGAATTACTTCACTTTTTGTGATGGTTTTAAAATTTCAGCCCTGCAAGCAGTAAAATTATTATTACGTGCAGTTAGTGCAGTTACTGGACGCCGTTCAGAGGTCAATCAAGGCGCGTCCTGCCACCAATATACTGTGTATAGTTACTATGTACCGTTATGTATCGGGTGACGACGCGTCCTAATTGGCCTCCAAAAAGTCCGATAACCACACGTAATAATCTCTCCTGCAAGCATTGGATGTACTTCTTATGGTAATCGTGCAATGTTGTTTCGAGCTCTTGCATTCCATTATGCTAGTGCAATTTTAACTTAGATTTCCTTTGAGTAAGCTTTCTTACTCTTTTTAAAATAAAATTTAGTATAAAAAATTTTTGACCAAAAGCTATCGCAAGAAAAGTTATAAACTTCGTTTGGGACGACCTTTTTATTATTTCTTAAAATAATTTTTTAGTACAAAAATTAATTTTTTTTACTAAAAAATTGTTTTAATAAGCAATAAGAAAACTGTTCCAAACAAAACCTTAAACTTTGTTTGAGACAGCTTTCTTACTACTTTCTAAAACTTTATAATATAAAAATTTCTTGTTCAAAAAAATTTTGTACTAAAAAATTACTTTATAAAATAGTGAAAAAAATTATCCCAAATAAAATCATAATCATTAGTAATCATATTTATTTACTGTTCCATAAAGTATCGTAAGTAATAACAGAACGAGAGCGACATCAAGAGGGAGAGAGAAAAACTTGTATAGACATTTCATCAAATTGAATTTGATGAGCGAAGTATGAACAAAAAATAAAATCGAATAAAGCCAGCATATATAAATATAGACAGGTTTTGGCTCAGCTGAACGATAGAATTCAATAACCTCTGAATTGAAATCAAATCCTTAACATGATAGAGAAACCCGAAGCAATTGAAGACACACTGCTGGTTTGATGGAACTGAGATATAAGGCGTGGGATATCAAATGACAGAACAAAAATCCAAAATGAAGTATTCATATCGATGAGTTATTCAAAGCATTATTCTCTTATTTGTCTACATCAACCAATATAAACTCAATAGTGACTACCATATAAAGTATTAGCAACTATCAAACAACAACCATGCAAGGTATTGCTAATCTAAAGATATAAATACCAGGCTTACCTTCTTGAAGAGGATGACTGTTGATGCTTCCTTTTCGATCGAATCTTCTTCTTGGTTGAAGAGCTCGAGCCCGAGACCTGACCCAGCCGTCTCACCTGCCTCCTCTGGAAGCTCCATCCTGCATCCCCAATGGCTGCCTTGGCCACACTGCTACTGGTTGGGACCTCTCTTACCCTATGCTGCTTTATTTGCTGTTTGTTCAGATAAGTGATATGGGGAAGAAGACTCAAAACTGTCTTCCGGACCTGCTCATCTCCTACACAACTCTGTATTGGATTGCCAAGAAGATTGAGAGCCAAAAGAGAATTGTAGTTGGCAACAAGCTGCCCAAAAGCTTTGGCTGTGGTTATCTTATTGAAGCTGAGGTCTAACACTGTAAGCTTTAGGAGACGATGGAGACCTTCAACTTCACTTATCTTATTACCAGCAAGGTACAATTCTTTGATGATTGTGCAATTGGATAACCCTGCATGGAAACACATTACAAAGTGATTAAAATTCTGAAGCATGCAAGTCACATATTTCTTGATAAGGATATATCGATTGTATGATGCATTCTCCGATAGTTGAAGCCTTTATCTGATCAACCCTTTGGCCCACACAATCACATCGAGAATCCGAGGCTGCGATCCACCCAAGATCTCCCCCAGAGCCAGTCCCAGCTAGCTCAAGTTCCACACAACAATTAGCTCTACTCCAACAAGCGGTGTACAAAATTCAAGCCAGGCTAGAGCCACCCCAACTTAAGATTCAATTTGACAACTTAAATCAAATTTAAACTTAAAGATTACGTCTACAAGTAGTAAAATGATAGCAAAATTGAGTTAAAAGTGAAATTTTGAGAAACAGTTCAAACAAAGAAGGGAGAGAATTTTTAATATTTTTGTATTTTTTAAGTTTATTGTATATTAACAATTTTTTTAAGAAAGCCAGCTCATAAATTGACAAGTCAAGTCAGGGAGTTTGGCTTGTTAACTTTTAGAGTTGAACTCATGAGTGATCCAATTATTGATCCAAGCCTGAGTCAGCCCAGGAGTCAGCTTGACTCCATTACACCCCTATCTCTAACCAGGACATGGTGAGTGATGTTGAAGCTAAAGGGACCAACCAGACACCATAGAAGTCACCATGACAAAGAAGTCATTGTCTAGTAAACATGTGGTATCAAAGACCCAATTACAAATAATTCTTAAAAACGAGTGTGCATGGAAAATATGTTGAATCTGGAACAATATGAGCCTCTGTGTATATGCGTAGGAGTATTAGCAAGAGATATGATGAAATCGAAGGACAGTCCCAAAGTTCTGTGAAAGTTTCGACATGCACAGTCAAGACTCAGAAGCTTTTACACCTTAACTTTGGATCATATGATGCTATTAATTTCTTCATGGCGGTAGCTTCATCTTTCTGATGCATATTTTATTCATGCATGCTATTTAATAGCTTCATCTGATGCTATTAAATTATCAATAACTTACACATTCATCTTCCTTCATACATATGCCACAATGCCACATCTTCTTAGAGTGGATTTACCTACATAAAATATAATTTTTATACATTTAAATATCTAACACCGAAAAATTAGATATTTATTTATATAATGCTTTAGCATCTGAATCACATCAAAACACACGCATACTAATATATATTTTAACCTTTAATATAAGTATATTTCTCTTTAAAAAAGTTGATATTAATAATTTTTTTTTAATATGATTTAAGGATTTGAGTTTGATATTAAAATTTAAATATTTGATATATAAGTATATATAATTTATGTGGCATGTATGTAGATCTCCATTTTTTGAAAGGTTAAATTTTGAGTATGGGGCATTTCAAACAATAAAGAAAAGAACTCCAAGACTTAGGCAATCCAAGCATCTAGCACTCCACACAAAGAGACAAGGTAATGTGTTATTTTTGAAGGGAAAAAAAAAAGTAAAAGTTCGCCTTATTTGTACAAAAAGTACTTTAAATATGAAACCTATGCATGGAAGGAATTATGATCAAAACTGTAGTCAAGGTTTGCATCTCTGAGTTCCTCAAACTTTAGAACGCAAAAGTTCAGCGAATTTATTCTACCCTTGTACCATGGATGATAGGCTTCTCCAAACCTTACTATCCATAGTCCAAGGTTTCTAGAAAGAGAAATAAAGTTAAGGATGCTGAATTGTTAAGGCAAGTTAACAACCATAGTTCTGTATAACTAGGACCGTCATGGATCTTATTTAAGTTTTTTTTCTAAAACCGCAATACTTGGAAACAATAGTTTCTTTGAATTTCAAAGTTTGAATGTAAGAAATTAGCAATACCACAATTTTTTTTTTTTTGAGCATAAATGTTCCATTATTATTACATTACTGTCTCAGTTTGCTAATCTTGACATCCATATTGCAAAGCTCAAGTAATACACAGGCTTCTAGAAATTGATTACTCCACGAATACAAGAGACACATAAGTCTCCATTTAAACCCTCAGCCTTGAAACATACGCATGGTTTAGAGACAACTTGCAATTAAATTCAAAACAGATTTAAACATTCAAGAGTTTGGTTGCTTATAAACTTCCACGTTTTAAATTTGGGGCATATAGGTCTGTAAGTGTTCTAAAGTTGTTGAAAAATTTAGGTACCAGACTGCACATGTTTAATCCTGATTGTTATCGTTTGAATAAAAGTTTCAATTGTTAGCACATTCCATTTAAACAAGACACAACACACAGGAAAGTTAGACAGGTAAATGAGTAATGCTTACCATGACCAATTCTTGAGATGCGGTTGTAGCTTAGGTTGAGAACCCTCAACTTTGTAAGGTCCCTGAGGCCTTCAATAGTTGGTATCTTGTTCCGTGATAAGTCAAGGGTGTGAAGGCCCTTAGGAAGAGAACCAGGAGAGATATGAACTGCATAATGCAAGCCGACAATTATATGTAAACATGAACTTTGAGTATGAAAATATAATAACATATTGTCATTCTAGTTCAAGGCACCTACATACCTATGCAGTTTCCAGAGAGATTGACAGATCTAAGGCTTCCAAAGGCAGAGATGGTAGGAATAACCTTAAGTCCCATGCAAGAGATATGAGCCACTGAGGAAAATGAATTTAAGGATTGTATAATATTGTTAGCCCGCATAACCTCCTCAATTGCATGTCGACTAGTGTGAGAATGATTCTTCCCAGAGGATTCCCCAATCTCCAAATGATGATGACCAATAGTTCCTTCAGCTCCCATTTCTTCATCATAGAAGGTACAATCTGCAAGGCTATTTATCCAAGCATTAACTCTGTCTCGAGGAGAAGACTCCAAAGAAAATGCAACCCACTGGTTCTCTATTGCCTTTTTTTTCATTTTATCAGGCTTTCGGCTAGGTTCATGTGTATCAGATGAGTATCCAACTTTTTTATTAGCAGTACTAACAACTGACACGAATTGTTCAGGAGCACTAAGCTTGTGGAGATTCCTGTGGCTCCATAGAAAGAGTTTCCACCAGACTTTCCTGCTTCTAGAGGGAAGCACCTGGCATGAAGAACGTTTTTTTAGCATCACTCTATCGGCACTGCAAGAAGTTTTTACAGATAATGGGCTGCTGTAAGCCTCATAATTAATTTCTCCTCTGCCTAAACCTAACAAATTTGGGAGGTTACAATGAGAACTGGACTTCTTTGCTGAGTTGATTGATTCAGTAGCTCTCTTAGTCTCAATATTAGAACATGAGCGCTTAAGAACTGGTGATCTAATGAAAACTGTCCGCTCCAAACCAGGATCACTTACATGCCCACTTGCAAGCATTATCTCAGGGCTGATCCCTTCATCTGTCTCCACCTTGTTCTCAAAACCATAATTGTTTAAATCAGTGTTTGATCCATGGGAAGCAAGTTCACCTTTGGCTTGGAGATCAAAGTCAGAGTAATCTCTCTTCATTGATTGAATCTCATCATGTTCATCACCCCCCTCATAAGCTGTCTCTCCAGTAAACTCAGCTCTAGGCAAGCTATCATTAATCGGTGCCTCAGAAATGAAGGTCGAACTTTTCCCATGAGGAAAAGATGACTTTGAAACTGGAATATGAGTCTCCTGGGTGCCATTCGCGGTGGAAGCTGTAGTCAGATTGCTTGATTTAACGAGAAATTTACCATCACTGATATTTATATTACTATCATCCAGGCCTTTGACTGATTTCTATTCCAAAACAAGAGTCCAAATCAGCTCATAGATTGAAAGAACATC
This sequence comes from Dendrobium chrysotoxum, assembly GCA_019925795.1. Taxonomy (NCBI): domain Eukaryota; kingdom Viridiplantae; phylum Streptophyta; class Magnoliopsida; order Asparagales; family Orchidaceae; genus Dendrobium; species Dendrobium chrysotoxum. The sequence goes on from CM034310.1 coordinate 6,289,323, forward strand.
AGAAATTTAAAAAAAATATGTATGAAAACAAGATTGCTGCTGCTTACCTTAGATTTCTTCTTCTTTCCAGCCAAAAACAAAGCCAAACAAGAAAATATTGCCATTATGCAATATTTAGAAAATAAAGCAAATGAAAGATCTCACAAGGTTGCAAACCTTAAGATATGTTACATAATTTATGATATCTGCTACAAATCTTACAGTACTATCAAAAAGGAGAGGAAAGTGATAGCAAAGAATGTAGAAATGCAAATTAGGATCGCATAGCCTTCAGAGGTTAGCCATTGTCGATTGGAGATCCCTTCTGATTACAACAGAAAGGCTGACAAAGATGCAGAGCAGAGAGAGAAAAGTAATATAGGAGGACAATAGCATCCTTCTGATCCCACACCTTTCTCAAGGTGTAAGGATAATATTCCGCGGTGATGGCCAGAGTGCTCGAAGTATAAGTGTGATATTAAGAGATATCCTGTTTGACTCCGTCTTGAGAAATAAACCTACAGAACCATTAATAACATTTCACCACACAAGCACGAAAGAAATGGGTGAAAAAAGAAATATTTCATCCTCAAATTTCCTGTTAATCTCTAAGCTAAAAACTGCTTGACAGTATGCAAATAAGCATTTATGCAAACATGAATGAGACCAAAGAAAGAAGATTCTTCGTTCTATTACTATTATTTCAAACCATAACGAGGAAAAGAAAAGAGTATTAGTTCATAACAAGAAATTTTCAGACCTCAAATAGAAGGAAAGAACACTTAGAACCAGTAAAATTCCTTGATGAAGAATCCACAGCTCATCAAAAACAGGCCTAAATATACAGAAAAGACCTTCCACTTCTCATTACACAGTAAATTCGACTCGAAAAAGGACTCATTCATTCTTAGGAAGCAATAATTCCAGGCCTAATCAAACCAATTTATCCGAAAATACCTTCTGAAAAAGAAGAAATAAAAAACAGAGCAAAAGAGGTTCACAAGATCGCGTATTTCCAAAAAAACAAAACATAGCAAAACAAGTTCACAAGATCGCGTATTTCCAAAAAAATCAACTTAGAACATCAAGCAAACACAAATTCAAACCCAAAAAGAATAAAAATCCAAATCATTAACCTAATGACCCAAAAGCCAACCTTTGGCCTCCCACAAAAAACCCTAAGACAACTAATCTTCCTCGGAGAAGAAACTTTAAGGAGAAGAAACTTCAGAACGAAAGTGGAAAAGAATAAAAGACCAAACAAACGAGAGAGGAAAAGTACCCAAATATCCTGTCTTTTGTGCTCCAAATCAGCAAGTTCTAATTTTGATGAGAGCTCTCCTTACCAAGCGCCAGAGATGGATGCTTTGGCTTGGGAAGAGGAAGAAGAGATTGAGAAGGGAATACGAATAAAGAAAGACGGAAGAAATTGGTGATGGCCGGAGCCGCTGAAATTCTCTCATCAACGAGGTTCACACACGAGCGCTCTCTTCGCTCCAACGCTCCCTCTCTCTCTCTCTCTCTCTCCTATCAGTATTTCTCTCTCTACACCGCAAAACAATTTAAAATTTAATAGTTCTATTTTATAATTAATATGTAACAAACCCTCCTTTCGGGAGCTTTGCTTCCTAATTATTTTGTTTTAGTGTGTCGTCAGCAAACACGTATAAAGCTTTAATTGATTGTTACTATTTAATTGTCCTATTAATATAGTACAGTGATCCCTCAAAGATTATAAAAATCAGACTGGACAATAAATCGATAGAAAGAGAGGTTCATGATTTGATCTATTCGACTTGAAATGAGGTCGAATTGGATGACGTAATAAATAAAATTTATATGACATAAAAATCATATAATAATATAATTTTTTATTAAAAAATAAATTGAATTGACACAATACTAATATCTTATGTAAAATATATTCAATCTTTAAATTTAATTCAAACTTAACAAAAAATTAAATTACATATCAATTTATAAGTTTAATATAAATTATTGTTAATTTATGCTATATATTTATATATAATTTACACTTATAATTATATATTAAATTCATATTATTTTTTTACATTTATAAATTATTGATGTTAGATTAGATCATTTATTATACATAAATAAATAAATAATTTTTATAGTACATAAAATAATAAATGAAAATTATAATTTATTTAATATTATTAATTAAAAATAAATATCATTTATTTAATATTATTAATTAAAAATAAATATCTTTTGGGATAAATCGGACATGGCATAAGTAAGGGTGTTAAAATCGGATCACAGGTCGATTCGGTTGACCATACCTGACATAAAATTGCCTGCAACTTGAGAGATTTGGGCGAAAAAGTGCGCGAATGGGAGAACGGAGAGCTCCTCTTATCATCGTCATTACTTCCGATCCAACAAAAGAACATGACTTCTAACCCCACATGAAGGAACATTGTCGAAGCCTCAAAGGAGAAGTTCCAATGAATCTGACTTGAAGCCAAAGGAACGTTGTCGACAGCGCAGTGTAGGCGGAAGAAAAGAAAAAGCAAATCAGCCAGCTGACAAGACAACGGCAGCGACAGCAGTAACGGGAAGACGGCAACGGCAACGTGGATTCGACCAAACATTAGTCGCAGCGCGAACATGACGTGACAATGAATTTCAGCCAGACTCGACGAGACAAGACGCGCTCACCGGGTTATGCTCTGACGCGAGTGACACGACAATGTTGATGAGATAGATCACGTAGAATGTTCCTGGTTCAATTCGGGTTGATTTTGAGTTTACGAGTTAACCCGAACCCTGTCCGGTTTTACAAATGGGAATTATGAACCCGAATCCGACCCATATGGCAAACAAGTTGACCCGAACCCAAAATTTTTTGGGTTAGATTTGGATCGGGTTCGGATCGTGTCAGATTTTGACACCCTTAACCATAAGACTTGTTCACGGTTGAATCGGTCGAACCTACCAGCCACTCGATTTTTAAAACCTTGATCCCCCTAGGCAATTTCAAATGAAAGAAAATAATGTAATAATATTCTATAGTGAATTTGAATATTTTTAACATTATGCTAAGATCAATTATCATATGTAAATATTAATCTCTGCATAAATTCGAGATCATTCAAGTCCATCCAAATATAAATTATATCATAATATGCTTACACCATTTTTTAAATTTTAAAATCACAAATTAGTAATTTTTGAAAATGAGATGAAGAGTGATCATAGTAATTGTCTAAATTAAATAGAAAGAAAATTAAAATTTCATTCGGTACAGTTTTCTTACTGTTTTATTTTTTAGATTGCAACCATAGTTTTTTGATTAAACACTATTTTTTCACTGCTTTTATTTTTTTTTTTTTTTGGTTAGAAAGCAACTTTCTACAAGAGCTTTCTTCATAATAACTTTACAACCACATTTATAAGAAGCTACAGTTATTTCAAATGGATCCTAAGTTGATATATTTTATATCAGTAATTATACTAAAAAAAAGAGTTGAAATATCTCTAATAAATTTGGGTTATAATTGGTGTAGAATTGTTAGATTTACTTTAAAATGAATATAATAAATAAGAAATTAATTAAATTTTATATTACCTACTTTCACATACGTGGACCTTCTGATGACCTTATTAGGAGAATGAATGTATTAGATCCGGCATATCTTTAGAAATATAGAGGAAACCCTAATAAGACTTAATTAAAAAGTATTAAAATAATCCTATTTTATTAGATTTAAATAAGAATTTGACTCTTAATTAGGACACAATGAGGAAAAAATTTCTTGTAGCTGATCCCATATAATTAGATAAAGATTTGTTGTTGTTGTTATACTCTCTCACAATAAATAAAATGATTTTGACATCTATTATGTTAAAAAAATATATTAATTAGAATATCTTAAGCAAATTTTCTCCCTTAATATCTTTGTCAATGCAATCTTGTCATCCTCCTCCCAGTCGAATTCTCATGGGGGCCTAACCAGTTTACTGTTCTAATCATTCATTGAACTTATTCAGTCAATATTTATTGTACTCTTAATTAAATGAACATGCCTTATCATTTGTCATAATAATATTTGTGAATGTCTAAATATTTGTCTAATCATTTAGACATTTTGTCAATCAGGTTAATTCTCATCATTTTGTTGTCCTGACAATACTTATGTTTGCCTAATTATTTCATTATTTTGTCTAATCATTTTCATGTTTCATCATAGTAATTTCTATAAATATCTTTTGTTGCCAAATTTAAGAAAATTTCTTCAAAATTTCATGTATAATCCTATTGATTCTCATTGCTTTGTGGTCCTAATAATACTTATGAATATATGATTATTTTATTATATTATCTGATCATTTTGATGTTTTCTCATTATTATTTTATTACAGCAAAAAGTCCTCGCAGAGAAGATAAAGAAGACAATGAGAATTTAAATCTTAACATGACACAATGGAGAAAAAGAAATCATGTAGTCAACCCCCCGTAGTGGGATAAAGGCTTGATGTTGTTGTTGTCGTTGTTGTAAAGAAGATAAAAAAAAATTTATTGTGTACAAAATCAACAACATCAAGCCTTTGTCCACTACGTGGGGTTCGCTACATGAATCCTTTTTCTCCATTGTATCCCGTTAAAAGTCAATTTCTCGTTTAAATATAATAAAAAAAGATCATTTCTAATATTTTCTAACCAAGTCTTTTTAGGTCTACCTCTATCTTTCTTAACATAAGTCAAATCTAATACCTCTACTTTCCTAATCGGGTCATTGGAAGGTCACCGTTTTATATTACCAAACCATCTAAGGCGACTCTCTCTAATCTTATCTTCCACTAGAGCTACTCCAACCTTTTCACGTATATGCTCATTTTGTATCCTATCTCTAAAAGTAAAGCCACTCATCCACCTGGGCATCCTCATCTCTATAACACTTAACTTAGTATTATGCTTCTCTTTTAATGGCACAATAAAGCATTACAGGTCTAACCACCATCTTATAGAATTTCCCTTAAGTTTGAGGGGGACTTTTCTATCACACAATAAGCCCGATGCATTCCTCCACTTCAACCATCCAACTTGAATTCTGCTGATAATATCCCTATCTATTTCACCATCACTATGAACAATAGATCCAAGATATCTAAAACATGTACTCTTATTAATGACTTGAACGTCCAAAGTCACAGTCCCCTCACTAGGTCTATTACTACTAAAATTACACTCCATATATTCCATTTTAGATCTACTCAAGAGAAAACCTTTAGACTCTAAGGTTGACCTCCATAATTCAAGTTTACCTTCAACTCCCTCTCTAGTCTTTTCAACAAGAAGAATATCATCAGCAAAAAACATACACCAAGGTACATCCTCTTATAAATGTCTAGTGAGAACATCCATGACTAAAGAAAAAAGATATGGGCTTAAGGCTGATCCTTGATGTAATTCAACCGAAATAGAAAAATACTTGGTCAAACCACCTTATGATTGAACACAAGTAATAGCTCATGCATACATATCTTTAATGATTTGAATATAAGTATTATTAACTCATTACTTTTCAAGAACTCTCCATAGCACTTCTCTTGGAACTTTATCATATGCTTTCTCTAAATCAATAAATATCATATGTAGATCCTCCTTATTCTCTCTATATTTCTCCATCAAACCTCTCAATAAATGTATGGCTTCCATAGTAGACCTACCCAGCATGAATCCAAATTGATTTTGAGAAACATTAGTACCATGCCACAACCTAGCTCCATAAATCACTCCCATAGTTTCAAAGTATGACACATTAACTTAATTCCTTTATAATTCGCACAATCATGTGCATCACCTTTATTCTTAAAAATAAGAATTAACACACTCATTCTCCACTCATCTGGCATCTTTTTAGTATTCAAAATAGTATTAAAAAGTTTAGTAAGCCAAAAAATTACGTCATCTCCTAAGCATTTCCACACCTCTATTAGAATATCATCAGGTCCAACAGCTTTTCCACCCTTTATTTTCTTTAAAGACTCTCTAACTTCGGTTTTACTAAAATGCCAATAAAAACATAAATCTTTATTTTTATTTAGGGTGCTAAGGTTACTAAAGTTAATCATAATTTCATATTCTTCATTAAAAAGTTTAGCAAAATATCTCATCTACCTTTGTTGAATATCATCTTGTAAGAAAAGTACTTTTTGATCTTCATCCTTAATACACTTCACTTGAATTAAATCCTTACTACTCATATCTCTTTATTTGGCTAACTTATACATATATCTTTCTCCCTTCTTAGTATCTAATCTATTATATAAATCATTAAAAGCTAAGATATTTGCATCGAATATTGCTTTCTTAGATTCCTTACGTGCTTCTTTATATCTTTCCTAATTATCAGAATTTTTACATTTAAATCAATTTTTATAACAAAACTTCTTCTTTTTTTATCTTTTCTTGCACATTTGGATTCCACCACCAACTATTTTTACTATTAGGAGCTTATCCCTTTGATACTCCAAGCACATCTTTTACAATATTCTTAATATCACTAACCACTTTTCCCAACATAACATTAGCATCCTCATGCACAGACAAAATCTTAAGATCTAAAATCCTATTCTCAAAAATATTTTTATTAATATTCTTTAAATGCCCCCATCTAATCCTAGAATATTATTTTATTTTATTTTTTTTATTTTTTTCCCTCTTATCTTAAAGTCTAAAACTAATAATCGATGTTGGGTACATAAATTTTTACTTGGAATAACTTTATAATCTTCACAATCTAAACGATCTAATTTTCTTATAAGAAAATAATTAATCTGAGTTTTACTATATCCATCTTTATAAGTGATAAGATGCTCATCTCTTTTCTTAAATAAGGTATTAGCAATTAAAAAAATCATAAGCTAAATAAAAATTTGATATAGTCTTACCACTTTCATTTGTCATTCCAAACTCATGACCTCCATGAAAGCTTTTAAAATCAACTACTTCTCTACCAACATGCCCATTTAAATCTCCTCCAATAAAAACTCTTTTTTCAAGAGGTGTCTTTTGTATTAATTCTTCTAATTCATTCTAAAAATTTTAATTTTGAGCCCATATCCAAACCTACTTGAGGAGCAAAAGTACTTAAAATATTAATAATCTTAGCATCAAAAAGAATCTTTAAAGCTATAATTCTATCTCCAATTCTATTAATTTTTATAATATTATCCTTCAAATTCTTATCTATAATCACACCTACACCATTTCTAGTATGACTCATACCCGAATATCATCGTTTAAATCCTAAACTATCAATCTCCTTGGCCTTCTCTCCAACCCATTTAGTTTCCTGAATGCATAAAATATTTATCATCCTATGCATCATAATATCTATTAATTCCATTAATTCTCTTATACGTAAACCTATATTCCAAGTTCTTATCCTAAATTTAGTCTCATAGTCTAGCTTCTTTGCCCACATCCGTCCTTGATGTGGGAACCCTTGCCTATTTAATAATGCACCCGAGCGCCAGTGCAACAGCAGTATTTGAAAATTTTATTGTGTAATATCTCTATATAATTTTTACAGAGAACTTAGGGATGCATATAAAAATTTACTAATGGGAGAATACAAGACACAGCTAAAAGAAAATCGAGAACCAATTATATAGAAAACAACGAGCTGATAGCAATATATTGGTGAGTTAAAGCAGCTCATGAGATTATGTAGCAAAGCAATGACGTAATAATGCCCCTCAAGATGGACTATAAATATTTTGGATAGCCATCTTATACAGTAGTGATGATGACAGATGAGAGGCCTAGGAGCAACATTTTGGTGAAAATGTTATCAAGTAGATGTTGAGTTGGATGGGCATAAGTTTGATGACGCCATTGGTGACTTTGCCTCAAGGAAATGGCAATTAATCTAAACTTATTTAAGTCATTCATGAAAAGTGAGAATAGTCGCTATACAAATAGAAATTTGATTGTCACAAAAAATAAGTGTAGAAAGAATTAAACATATCTCAAAATTTAAAAAAAAAAGTTGAATGAGGCATGTTAACTCTATGGTTGTAGCTACTAATACAGTGTATTCAGCTTTGATAGAGGTTTCAAATATGTTACTCTATTTCTTTGCCTTCCAAGAAATTATTGAGACTTCTAAAAAAATACAAAATCTAGTGACTGATCTTCTAGCATCATGACTAGAGCTAGCCCTAATCTGAATACAAGAATGATTTGAGTTTAAGATAAGAGGAATTAGAGAAATATGTTCCCTATCCAAGAGTGGACTTAAGACATCTAAAGATATAGTAAGTAGCAAGTGGATGAGGTATTCATCGCTAATCTACGAATTAACTAGTTTTTTAATAGCAAAAGTTATGTCAGGGTGAGATATCAAGAAATACAATAAGTATTCATGAGGCGCCTGTATTTCAAAGAAGTGGGAAGGATATCTTCATTTAATTCATTAAATTGGTTTTAAGGGTCTGTGAAAATAATAGATGGCTTGTTGTAGAGAAGATCCATCTCTTCCAAGAGCAGTAGTCTATGATTTCCTTGAGAGAGGATGATGTCATTGCTTGATGGGTAATCTCAAGAATGAGAGTATTTTAAGATGCTTAAGTATTTGAGGTTGAAGTGGGTGAGAAGAGAGGTTTCAATCAAATTGATTGAGTGAGTCGAGAGTCCCATAATGATGATATTATTGACATAAACCAATAATGTTGTGAAGCTAAGACCAACTCCTTTTGTGAATATGGAGCAATTGAATTTGGATACTATTAAGACAATTTTGATAAGTGATTTTAAGAGTTTTAAATACCACTTGAGTGACATTTGCTTAAGTCAATAGATCCATTTGTGTAATCAACAAACAAGTTTCCTTCCTTTTTGATTCCTGAAGACCCCTTTTATGTTGTATCCAAGTAGTAATTTGGGTGAATAGTTGAGTAAAAACTTAGAAGAATGAAAAAAATGAGAACTCAAGCAAATAACCAATTATATATAACTAGAATTTTGAAATTGAGTTGATGAATAATATAGCTAAATATTCAAGGATGAGATAATTTTGATTCTTTAAAGTCATGTGAGAAAATTGACCTTTAAGTCTAACTCAATATTTTTATTCTTTAATATATCATTGGTTTGGCCATTGTATGTAGTAGGCCTCATCATACACCAGACTTTATCTTTGTGAGGTAATTATTTAGACTCATCATATATAAATGCCTCACAAGCTACTCGATGTGGATGTTGTTGTTAAAGGGGGAAGTTTAGTTGTAGTGCATAACCTGTGTTTTAAAGGGCATATTTAAAGAGGAAAGTTTTAATGTTTGAGTGCTTAGGAGATATTTAGTGATTATCACTAAATTTAAGGTGAATTCCATAAGGAGCATCAAATCTAAAGGAAATTTGATAATGTGTATCGAATTCTAAAATCAAAATTTTCGTAAATCTTCCTAAAATTATGCCAAAAATATAATTCAGTGTGTGGAAGGAATTGAGTTCTTTATTCATTAAATTTTCTTTTCCCTTAACTATGTCTTGGCGAATGGGAATGGTGACTATGCTAAGAACTGATTTTCCATCTTTTTGGAAGTTTTACATTGTCTTTTAGGGAGTAGTCTCGCTATTTTTAAGCTTTACCTTGAGCCATGATCTCTTGAACCTTAGACCCAAATTTAGTTAGTTTCACATTATTTATTCAAGTACATTTTAAAAGGAGTTTTTTAATGTCAATTTAAGCCAGCCTCTAAATTTAATGTTGGTCAGCTTTAGATATAACCACTAAATTGAATCAAGAAGATGGGAATCTCATCAATATCTATGAGCCTCCCAAGTCCTTGCCTATTTGTTGAGTTCATCCAGATTGTAATATAATAATTTAAGGAATGGTGAGTGTAATGAATTTATTTATTTATAAAAATGGGTAGAAAATCTAGTTATAAAGAGGTTAAGCTAAGGATAGAAGGTCTTCGAATAATCATCACTCTATGTCCTTGAGACTTTTTTTCCAAGGTATGTTTTTAAGTCGATAATCTTCTGGGTTGTCTAGCTCTTTCATGATATATATGACCCCAATTTATTGAATACTAAATATTAATAGGTAGCATCAATTGTCACAACCCAATCTAATATAAGCCACAAACATAATAGGTCAAATCATGTTGGCTGGTGCTAAACCAAGCGCAAGATCTTTTTTGTGGGAACTTATTTAGATCTCTTTAATAATTAATAGATAGCATATATTAATTGACCGCCAATGAATAGAAAACATATTAATCCATATATATATATATATATATATATATATATATATATATATATATATATATATATATATATATATATATATATATAAAATCTTTACAATATAGTACATAGCTATAACAGAAACAGAGTAGAGCAGAATAGACAATAGCCATAACTAAATAAAATTTAAAAAAAAATACCTACATAGACTCAAACTATCATAACAAAAAACCTCAGCTACTCAACCCTCTTCTTACCCTTATCATGACCTGAAACATAATGCAAAATAGGTGTGAGCCAACACAGCTTAGTAAGTCACACCCATCAATCTATCTTTTTAATATTTAACCCAAGATACATTTACTAAATTAAAATATTTATTGATAGACTATTGTATTGAGCAGAATGGTGCTAGTAGATAATAAAAATTAAATAGGCCTTGCACAAAATATAAGTAAACAAACACTTCATATATCATAGCAGAAAGTAATAGGATTTTTTTAGGCCCTTATACATCCCACTAAAAATATATATCAAAATCAGGCCCTTATGACTCTCTGTGCTAACATAAAAAAATAGGCCTTTATGACTCTCAAATGCTTAACACAACAAATATTCAAAAATTTAGGTCCTAATAGCTCCAAGTGTATTTAACACAGTTGAACTTTCTCCAGCCTCCAAAACCCCTCAAAATAACATATTTCAAGTAAATAAGCATATATATAATTGCATTTTAATAAAAAAAGGGAATAATTAAAATGCCAAAATTCACAAAATGCTATATCAGTAGCCAACAGATTCAACTATAAAGTAGAATTTCATAATTTTAGAATTTTACCAGATTACCAAGGATTATTTAGAACACTATTATGAAGCTCTAAATATTTTACAACATTTTTAGAGGTAAAAAGGTTTTTTCAATTTACTAAAAATAGCTCATTTTTAGTTGACTCAATGAAAATTTCAAAAGAAAATACTAAAATGTCTAGAATACTTATATGTTGTATACAAAAATTTACATGGTAAAAGTTTAGCAAATATAAAATTTTTCGTATTTTTACACTACGAATTTATAATTTTAATCAAAAAATTTCTTAAATTTTCACAATATTAAAAAATGAGATAGGTAAACTATAATGTACCTCGATCCGAATAACTTCATGAATTAATCCAATAATAAAAAAGGATCAAAGTCACCTGAACCCTAGCTTTCTCTTACTATAGTCTTCCTCTCTCTCTAGAATGGCATGTTGGATGCCTATGGCACCCTAAGAGGGGGGTGAATTATATTTTAAAAATTTTATTAAAATAAGATAATTAAAATAATTTTAATGCTATTTGGCAAAGAGTAAATAATCACACAATTTTTATGAAAAAGATAAAGAAAAATAGATGCAAGAAAAGAAAATGGCATACACAATATTTTTACGTGGTTCAGCCCGGATTCCAATCTGCCTATGTTCATGCTAGCCAACTCTTAAGCTAGAATCCACTAATCCCATGTTTGTCTTACAAACCTCAATTCTTTAAATCAAAGAAATTGTTTACAACCTAAGTACTCTCCTACACAGGCGAATATAACCCAATCTAATTATAATTTAAACTTTAATAAACTAAATGGCTTAGATCAAGAAAAAAATTTATAATTTGTTGTAAATAATACAATCTCAAATTATCTTGTAATAAAATGACTAAAATATTTGAGGTGATCTTACAATTTAATTTTAATCACCTCACTACTTACATATGGAATATAAAGTTTGCTCACTTTAAGATAGATTTATATCTTAATAAAAATATGAATAATATTTATCTTACTACTAAAAATTATAACTCCTCAAATCATATAATACTTTTAAAAATGAATTAGATTTGAAATGTAAATCTATGCCACGTAAAAGAAAATAAAAATACTTGCTTTGCTATCTTTATGGATTTAAAAGATTTAACATAGAAAACCTAATATAATATTCTCAACTAGTATTTCACCAAATAATAAATATTTTTAAGAAAAATATATGATGAAAACTAAGAGAATGGCAAGTAAATGTTTAGAGAAAAAAAGCAAACTCAAGAACTCCAAGATATATTACATGATTTAGTGCGTTGAAGCTTTACAATCAAGAATTTAATCTTGCAAATGAAAAGAGCTCTTGGAAGGAAGATCAAAGTTACTCCTCTCAAGATTTAGCATGTAAAGAAGGAAAGAGGGATTAAAAAGATTGCTGGAGTTTTCTTTTTTGAACAGCCCTCACAAGAAGAGAAAGAGGGGTATTTAAAGGAAAATAATAAGTAAAGTTAAATTTGAATAAAACTAATAATTTAATATTAATCTATCAACTAACAATATAATATTTAATATAGAATTTATTTATATTAAATAATTATAAGTTTCAAATGGCTATAAAATGGCTAGTCATATAGAAAAGTAATAAAGTCTTCATATACATCCAAAATAAGGCAAAAACTGCTACCCAACATATAATATTAAAATTTGATAATATTTAGAAATTTATTGTAAAGTCAATTTAGCTTCAAAAAGAGTCATGTAACCTATCCATTTCCATCTACAGAATCCAAGGAATCTAATGCAACAAAAATCAAGCCATGTTTTTGTCAAAGTAATATCATATACAGCAAAATAAAAACTTATGCATATTTTAATTCATTTAAACATATATTAAATATACATATAATAATATGATGTAAATTAGATAAAATTAATTATATATCAGTAAATTTATATGAAATAAGTTCAATTCAAAAAGAACGCATAATAAAAATTTTACCACATAAGCTTATTACATTTAATTTCTCTAATTAATTATATTTCCATACTTGATAATATTTATGTAATCTATGAAGCATATAAAATTTATTTAAAAAAGGAAGCTTATAAATTTTTAAATCAAGCTTATTATCCTTAATTAATAATATATAAATTATTTTAATAGATATTTAGATTGTGAGCAAATCAAACAATGCAAGTAAATATCAATGGATCTCTAACATATCCCCATGTTAATATAAAAATCTTCAAGCTATCCATTTTGGTCCATCTTGAGTTCTTTAAGCTCAAATTTTGATTGAACTTGAGTTGTGCAATGTACATCCTATATAAGTAATTATTATGTACGTCCATCAAATTATTACACCGGAAATACTTAGCACACAAATTAAAGCATCCAAACATATGTTTGTTATCATCAAAATTACTAGAATAGGTCATGAGATAAATAATATCAACATGGTAGTCTAAGGGGGTTTATTTGGGAAAATTAAAAATTAAAGTGGAAATTGATATTTTTATTAAAATTTGAACTAGCACCATGGCACTCCAAATAGCGGCACCATTGCATCGACCTTATTTATTTTAAAATGACCTAAACTAGAGAGTTAGCACCGCAGCGCTCCCAAGATTTTTTTAGATTTTAATTTCATGCACGTAGGCCCCTGAGATACACCTTAGAGCTTAATTAAAACATTCACATGCATATAGAATATTCCTAGATATGTGTAGAATAAAAATGTAGAAGTTTAAACTCATAAGGCTTACTGGGCTGAGTCAGAATTGATGTAACACTTTTTTAGTAGGTATTATGATCCTCCCCCCTTAGAAAAATATCAGCCTCAATATTTTAACACTCAAGTCAGGTAAATAGATTAGGGTACAACTATCTCATCTCTGATTCTTTCTCCCATGTAGCTTCTCTTTTAGCCGTGTGCTTCCACTACACCTTAACTATCAAAATTTATTTATTTCTCATCTTTTTAACAACATATGTTAGTATCCTTTCTAGATCTTATCTACCTCAGATTTGGTTATACTTCAACATCTTTTACAGATATTCAATTTTTAGAATCAAATACCCATTTCCTTAAACATGACATGTGGAACGGTCTTCAATACATTTTCTGCTATCAACCCAATTTTAAAAGTTGTCTGAATTTAGATAGTTCATATTTCGCCTATCTCAATTTAAAAAGTACTAATATTTTAGGATTTCTTTGATTTAATTTATAATTTTATAGTTTAAAAATGAGGATAATTTCACACTCACAAAAATTTTATCATACAACTTTTTATTTGTTATAAATATGACTATTTTTCATATTAAAGTATTTTTTCTCAAAAAGTTTTGCTGGGCAAATGGAAAAGTGTGCTATTTTAATCCAATTAAAAATTAATTTTGATCCCATAAAATAATATTCTAGCATAATTAAAGCTTCAAAATAGTGTTCTAAAAAACCCTGCTAATTTGGTAAAATTTTAAAACTGTAAAATTTTGCTTAGTTGTTGAACCTTTTGCCTATCAGTAAAGAATTATATAAATTACTAAGATTGATTCATTTCTATTTCATTTGCTGCAATACAATGATATATATGTTTATTTGTTTGAAATGTGTAATTTTGTGGAGTTATGATGTTGAGAAACTTCATTATATAGGATACACATGGAATCATAAGTGTCTAAATTTTTGAATATCTAATATGTACTAAGCATTGAGAATCATAAGAGTTTATTTTCTGATATGATAGTATTGGAAGTCATAAGAGCTTATTTTTTGATATGCTAGCATATGTAGTTATAAGAGCCTAAATTTTGACATCTTATTCTAATGGGAGGTATAAGGGATTGAAAAAAATCTATTATTGTCTACTTTGATATATAAAGTACTTATTTATTTATTTATCTTTCCAATATTATTATTTAAATTTCTAATAAATTCAATGAAAGTTCGATAGGGATGTTAAGCCTTAGTGAACTAGTCCCGAGGCTAACCAAGAGGGGAAGTGAATTGGTTATTTAAAAATTTCACGAGCAACAGAAAAATCTTTTCGATACTTTACAGCGAAAACAAGTAAACAAGAATAAAAAGATCAATCACAGATATTCACCCAAGCAGTTAATATCAGAAAAGTAAAGTACAAATTAGAATTAGAAAAGCAAACCAAATTTTATAGTGGTTCGGTCAACTTGACCTACGTCCACTCCCCAGAGCCTCCCCTCCGGGTATTGCACTAAACAAAAAGTGACTCTCCTTTTGCTCCCACAGCAAGGCGGAGAAGCCTGTACAAAAACCTCCTTTCCACCACCCGGTGAGGCAGAGAACCTGAACTCCTTTTGCTTCCTCCTGAAGTGGGCAGAGAACCCGGACTCCTTTTTGCTTCCACCTGAAGCGGGCAGAGAACCCGGACTCCTTTTGCTTCCACCTGAAGCGGGCAGAGAACCTGGATCTTCTTGCGACGATCCTTCTAAGAACACCCACAAAGACAATAGACGAAGAATGGAGAAGACGACTCCCAAACATCATTTCTTACAAACTGATTCAATTCTTCTTGCATTGCTACAATCCAAAACTCATCCGAAAGGGCTTGATTGATGTTGGTGGGTTCAGTCATTGATAAAGGCAGAATGGTTTACTTCCTTTCTAAGTCCATGCCTAGTCTTAACACCTTCAGAAAGGTCTCCTAAGATCAGTTCTTTAGGATGACTTGAAGAAAATTTCTAATCTCTAGGCAGTGTGGGTTGAGGTTCTACCCTTTCCTCCAAGTTTACATTTCCTTCACCTTGGGTAACCTCAACAATCTCTTCATCTTCTACTTCAGATCTAGACTCCTTAGGATCAGATTCATCGAACACTACATAGGTTGTCTCTTCCACCACCAAAGTCCTCTTATAGAATACCCTAAAAGATTTCCCCACACTTGAATATCCTAAGAACACTCCTTCATCAGATTTGGGGTCAAATTTTCCTAAGGGTGATTTCCCATTATTGTGAATGAAAACCTTACAACTAAAGACATGGAGGTGGGACAGGTTTAGAGTTCTACCCTTAATGATCTCATAAGGTGTCTTGTTCAGATTGACTCTCACATTCACCCTATTCAGCACGTAACAGGTAGAGTTCACCGCTTCAGCCCAAAAGTATTTAGGAAGTGAATACTCAGCAAGCATGGCTCTAGCGGCTTCCACTAAGGTCCTATTCTTCCTTTCAACTACCCTGTTCTACTGAGGGGTCCTAGGAGCTGGAAAGTTGTGACTATCCCTTTCTCCTCACAGAAAATTCTAAATATTTCATTTTCAAACTCCCCTTCGTGATCACTATGGATGGTAATAATCTCACATCCTAACTTCTTCTGAATCCAAATAGAGAAAGCTTTAAACTCATCAAACGACTCAGATTTATGTGACAAAAATTTAACCTAAGTGAACCTCGAATAATCATCTATAATCACAAAACCATAGACTCTCCCCCCTAAGCTGGCAGTGTTAATGGGTCCAAAGAGATCCATGTGAAGGACTTCTAAAGGTCTAGAGGTGCTAATATCCTTAACAGAGTGAAAGGAGGACTGGACTTGCTTCCCTAACTGACAGGCATCACATAGGTGATCCTTAGTAAACTTAAGCTTGGGAACTCTTCTAACTAAGTCTTTTTGGGTGACACTTCTAAGAGTTTTCATACTAGCATGACATAATCTCCTGTGCCACAGCCAAGACTCATCAGTAGCAGTTTTTAAGCAAATTGAAACATCAGCTTTAAAGTAACTTACATCACGCATATAGACATTGTTGATTCTTTGTCCTTGCAAAACAATTTTGTCATTTAAGCTTATTATGCAGCAAGCGGGAAGGAACTTGACGTTGTATCCTTTGTCACAGAGTTGACTGATGCTCAGTAAGTTGTGCTTCAATCCATCTACAAGCAACACATTGTCAATCATAAAATTGTTTGAATCACCAATTATACCTTATCCTACCACCTTCCTGGTGGTGTTGTCTCTAAGAGTAACCTTGCCTCCAGCTCTGGTCTCCAGTGAAATAAACTGATTCAGATCTCCGTTCATGTGTCTTGAACATCCGTTGTCCAGGTACCATATGCTCTCACGAGGCCTTTTGTGAGAGCACACCTACACAACAATCAAATGTTAGATTTAGGAACCCAACCAAGTTTGGGTTCCTTCTTATGAAAGATAGAAGAATGTGATGCATGTGTGCAGTGCTGTGAAACAGGCAATTTGGGCCTCCACACCCAATGTGTACTACGGTGAACAGTGAAAGTGTGTGAGATGTGCCCTAACATGCCACATGAAAAATATCTAACACCAGGAAAAGGATTAACTAAACATCGTGAGTGATAGTGCCTCTTCTTAGATGTGTATGAAACATGCTTTGATGATTTTAAATCTGAATCTACAAAAGGTGGAGGTGAATAAAACTGTGCAAATGTAGGAGGTGTTTGGTTTTTCTCAAAAGCACTGATTTTCACTTTCAAAAGTTCATTCTCTTTATTTAAACTTGTAATTTCAAATTTTAAAGCACCATTGATACTTTCTACTTCACATGCCATGGTATCTAATTCTTTAGAAGCTCTCTCCAAATCAACATGAGTGATTTTTAATGAATCATGCACAGTAACTAAATCAGAATATTTTTTGTTCAATTCATCAAACTCATCAAGCAAAGACATGTGATTAGAATCAACAGTGGAATGATCTTTAATTAAAACATCATGCTCTTTTTGCAAAGTTAAATAATCTAATTTCAAACTAGCATGAGTTTTCTTAAGCTTCCTATATGATGTATGAATTTTTTCAGAAACTTTAAATAATTGATCGTATGTAAGCTCACATACCTCTTCTTGGTCGGACTGACCAAGGTGCTCACCGGCCATCAAACATAGGTTTGTAACCTCCTCTTCAGTTTTAGTTTCTGAGGAGCCGGATGCATAATCGGCCCAGAACGCCTTTTGTATTCATTTCTTGTCCTTTCTAAACTTTGGTTTCTCCTCACCCTTCTCCTTGCTTGGGTGAGCCTTGAGTGTAGGACAATCCGCCTTTATGTGTCCAGGCTTCCTGCATTCAAAATAAATAGATTCAGATGAACCTTTAAAGTTTCTACTGGTCTTACCTTTGTTCCACTTTTAAAAATTCTTATTCTTCTTCCTTAGAAAGCTCTTGAATTGCCTTGTGATGAAGGTAACTTCATCGCTATCAGACCCGGAAGTGCTAGCATCTGAATCATTGGCCTTTAGCGCCACTGTCTTCTCCTTCTTTCGTTCATCTGCATCAAGTTGTCTTTGGTTCACCCCTTGCTCATAAGCAATGAGTAATCCAAGTAAGCTGTCAATAGAGTAAGTATTTAAATCTTTAGATTTTGTGATCGCAGTAATCTTAGCATCGTATGAAGAAGGCAAACATCTAAGAATTTTGTTCACTCTTTCATAATTAGTTAGTTCTCTTCCTAGAGCATGCAAAGAGGTAACAATTTGAGTGAACCTTGTGTACATTTCTGAAATCATCTCACTAGATTTCATGTGAAAAAGTTTGTAATTATGTAACAAGATGTTTAACCTAGACTGTTTGACTTCAGTTGTACCTTCATATGTTATACATAATCTATCCCAGATTTCTTTACCCGTTGTATAAGTAGAAACACGCATATAGTCTTTAGATTTTAAAGCACAAAAGAAATAGTTCAAACATTTTGCATTTAACTGTGCTAAATCATGATCATCAAAAGTCCAATCTGTAAACGGGAGTTCAGTTTTAATACCGTTAATAAGTCTATGTGGTGCTTCATAACCATCTTTAACTAACATCCACATACGATAATCGATTGATTGAAGAAACGTAGACATGCATATTTTTCAAAAATCAAAAGGAATGTTATCAAACAATGGTGGTCTTATAATAGAATAACCTTCAGCAGTATTACGATTGTTATAGTTAGTCATGGATCAAATTTAAAAGTTTTTAAACTGAAATTTTGAATCACGCTTTGATACCACTTGAAAGTTCGATAGGGATGTTAAGCCCTAGTGAACTAGTCCCGAGGCTAACCAAGAGGGGGGGTGAATTGGTTATTTAAAAATTTCACGAGCAACAGAAAAATCTTTTCGATACTTTGCAACGGAAACAAGTAAACAAGAACAAAAAGATCAATCACAGATATTCACCCAAGCAGTTAATATCAGAAAATAAAGTGTAAAACAGAATCAGAAAAGTAAACCAGATTTTATAGTGGTTCGGTCAACTTGACCTACGTCCACTCCCCGGAGCCTCCCTTCCAGGTATTGCACTAAACAAAAAGTGACTCTTCTTTTGCCCCCACAGTAAGGCGGAGAAGCCTGTACAAAAATTTCCTTTCCACCACCCGGTGAGGCAGAGAACCTGAACTCCTTTTGCTTCCTCCTAAAGCGAGCAGAGAACCCGGACTCCTTTTTCTTCCACCTGAAGCGGGTAGAGAACTCGGACTCCTTTTGCTTCCACCTGAAGCGGGCAGAGAACCTGGATCTTCTTGCGACGATCCTTCCAAGAACACCCATAAAGATAAGAGATGAAGAACGGAGAAGATGACTCTGATCCGTACTTGGAGCAACCTTTGTGAATCCCTCACAAACTCCCCCTCACTAGATCCTCTCTATCTCTCTCTAGGGTTTCTCTAGACAGGAAAGTGGCAAAAGATTTTTTTCTATTCAAAGAAAATGATCTTTTATATGAGGGCTCAAAAATAACCCTAAATTTCAACTGGTCGGCCAAGATCGTCCAGGATGATCTATAGATCGTCCTGTACGATCAGTTCAAAATCAGCTGCATCAGCCTGGACGAACTGGCTCTTCTGAACGATCAAGAGAAAAAGTTGTTCATATCATCCCGTACGATTCTGCGATCGTCCAGGACGATTAGTGTAAATCGAGGAATATCATCCAGAAGACAGTTCGGGTCGTCCAGAGAAAATTGTGTTGGACGATCAAAAAATGACTTGATCGTCCAGGACGATACGGGTATCATCCTGTACGATTAGTTCAAAAAGTGACCAAATCATCCTAAACACAGTTCGGGTCATATAGCTGAAATGCACTAAACGATCATGATCGTCCAGGACGATCCTGCGATCGGCCAGGATGATATGATCGTATCAATCAGGTATTAATTACTTTCCTTAATCATCAGATTAATTTAGGCATGATTGTAGTTGATCGTCCAGGATGATACACGTATCGTCCGGGATGATCAGACCAAAATATCTAAAAATATAACTTGCCTAACTTGATCTGGAGGCTGAAAATTTTTTATTTGAGTATATCGTCCCGTACGATGCAATTATCGTCCAGGATAATCTGCTTAATCAGACGCACGACGATGTGTTTATCGTCCAGGATAATCTGAACAAAAATTTGAACAGAAACTATAACTCACTCAAGCTCTCCCCCTGAGTGTGTGTGTGCAAGGTTACTTAGCTAGGGGATCAGTTATATTACAATTGACTCAAGAAAAAAAAAATAGTACATTGGACACACTTGGACCCGATCTTGAGTTGGCTTGAGTTGCTTATGATCTTTTGAGCCTAAAACGGGTTAGCCAAGCAAAACACAATAAAAACATGTTTGTCATCATCAAAACTAGATTTGCAACATGCAAGCATTATAATATTCAACACAATGAGTTCATATTAGCTGCTTTTAAAATTAGGATATATAGCCCCGTAGCTTAAGGTAGTCCAACCTTCCAGCCTAAAAACTTTTTTGATGGAGTGTGAAGTGTGATTATTATTCATCTAATTTAATTTATTCAGTTAAAGACTTGTTAAGTTTTTTATGATTTATTAAATTTTCATATTTGTGTATTATTTAATTAATCGAGTTTGATCAAATTTTGACTTCTTAATTTACTTTGAAATTTAAAGTTTTTGATCTTTTTTAAAAATACTAGACCCAGAGATGAGTCCAATGCCTTTGAGTTTGGGTTGTTTGGGGTTTTCTATAATTAGTTAAGATTTCTTATTTTGGTGCCAAATCAACTCCAAACTTTTTGAAATCCTTCCTAAATGTCACTGATGACTCCTAGGGATGATTACAAGTATTTAAAAATATTTTTTATATTTTTTAATTATTTAATTTAATTTATTATTGATTTTTTTAAATTACTTTTTATTTTGATTGAATTTCAGAGGGATTTTAATTTTATTTGTCAAAATATTAATTCAGAGTATTATGACACTTAGTTTGTATTTTTTTATTTAATTTGAATTTATTAAGAATTTTGGAAGTTTTTAGGTCAATTATGTGTATAAATCCTAGGTTCACTAATTGATATACCAAATGACCCCTAAATCTAGTGAAATTTGAAACATATGTTCACTAGAACATATGCTTCAAACCCACCAAATTTGAAGCCATCAAAATCTCCCTAGGCTTCATAATTGATCCCCAAATATAAAATATTTATATATTTAGGGATTTAATTTGAATTTTCTACTCTTTAGATTAGCGCAAAATTAGTTGCATTCTAACCCTTATACTAATATACACAAACAATAAAAAAATCAAGACCTAATTCTAAGTGGTGAGTGAATTGTGAATTTCCATAGTTTTTGGTGAAAATGTGACCAAAACTTTGAAAATTCAATTCACTAAAATTCATTAATCATAAGGGGTTGGAAAATTATGGCATGTAGAAAACATACCCAAGTTTACCCCATCCAAATTTGAGCAATTGGACCACTAGTTGATGAGTAATTAAGGAAAAGTAATTTACAATTAAATACAAATTACTTAAAATCTTGTGGTCAAAATCATGTGAAATTAATTTTAAAATAAAATTGGGCTCAAGAAGATTTCAATAATCCCAAGAACACCAAATTTGGGCTAGAAATAGATTTATGGTGAATTTTTGTTATTTCTAAGCATTTTTATAATTATTTATTCATTTTGAATCGAATTAGCTGCTGACAAATCATTAGCGCCGTGACTTTCATCATACATCATGACATGGCAGGGGTCAGGACATGCACGACATAGAGAAATGGCAACTTATCCACATATATACATGATTGGAAAAGTTTGATTCACACGGATCGTATCAATAGCCCCGATCAAGCCATGTAGGCCCGCACGGTCTTAAGTCTAACCCACATACAAACTCCAGCATAAATACGTGTTGTCTAACAGCTTCTGGGTCATCTGATTATGATACATATGCGATTGGACTGCTCTGATTGATCCAAATTCTTCAATTCAAATGAATTAAAACTTCAAATACTTAACTTCTTGCATACTCATCCAAACTCAATGAAATTTGAAAAATAGCTTCATGATACCCTAATCTTCTAATCCATAGAGTTTGGGGGCTCTATGCTTTAAAATATTAAATTAATTTTAAATTATATTTTAAACATTCAAATTCAAAAATACCTCTAACCAGTAAATGAATTTCCTTCATTTTGGGCTTTATGGGCTCATGTAAATATCCTCTACAACTTCCTTGAAAATCCTA
Organism: Dendrobium chrysotoxum; assembly: GCA_019925795.1. Classification (NCBI taxonomy): domain Eukaryota; kingdom Viridiplantae; phylum Streptophyta; class Magnoliopsida; order Asparagales; family Orchidaceae; genus Dendrobium; species Dendrobium chrysotoxum. Next base: position 6,311,816 of record CM034310.1, read on the forward strand.
AGCTCTAATTTTTACTAGATTGAAAGCTATTTGAGAATTATCACTTTCTCTCTCTTCTCTCTCTATTCTCTCTCTCTCTTCTCAAATGGAGATTTATTTTAGCTATGGAAGGCTGAGAAAGGCTATCGGGGAGCTTGGGGAGTTATTTGGAGCTCAGAGGATGAAGTATGAGGGCTTGGGAAGCTATAGGTAGAGAGTATTGCTCCTATGAGTATTTATGGAATTTTCTCCCTAATTTAAGATATGGAGCCTTCACCAAGGGTTGAGATTTATTTGGAGACTTCCCTTGATGTTTGTCACATGGCTAAGGTTGTTGGGGGATATCTCTTTTGGGCAGGTGAAGGACAATGCAAGAATAAGTGATGTGGAAAGAGGGATTTTGGAGCTTTTGTGCACATGGAGCCAAATTGTACCAATTGACTACTTGGCGTAGGTGAAAAGGAGCTTCTAGAACTTATTTGAAATATTTATAGCAACCAATTTAGGAGGGGTTAGCTTTGGGCCCATGAATTTGGGTTTCGGAGGGCTTGGGTTAGCTTAATTGGTTGACCCAGGTTAACCCATGGGTTGGGCTTGTCGGATTTGGTGTAATAGGCCAAGGAACACTTAATACAGCTATTGGTGTCATTTAATTTCATAAGAATGGGTATTTGGCTCAAGAAAACCACATTGGGTTCAGTTGGTTTAAGGAATTTGGCTATACCAGGTGGGCCTATGGGCTGAATTTTTTTAATGAGACTCATGGTGACCATATGGACTGTCCTCGTGAGTTGGGTTCATTAATTTAGTCAAAATCTTTGGATTTGAATTTTTCAAGAATTTAGGTGTGTTTTGGTTTGGTTAACTCATAAGTTGACTTGGTTAGCTAGGTTTGACCAGGAGTCAAGGAGGGGTCCAATCAATTTCAAATAATATTTTGAGTTTATTGGAAGTGGTTCCAAGATTTGGTGGGATTTTTATGCATGAAATGCAATTTTAAAGTGTTAAAGGGCATTTTTGTCAACTTAGGCTGACTTGTTCAACCAAGGTTGACCATGGTTTTGGGTTTGGTTTAATGCACTCCAAATCACATTTAAAATATGTTGGAAGAGGTTTCAGGGTTTGGTTTGGGTAAGCCTTGTTGAAGTTTAAGGAAAATTCAGTTTTAGGAGGTTTCAGGGTTTTAGAATTTTTAAGATTTTGTGGTCAACCATGATCCACCAAGGGTTCAAATTGCTTTGATGCATCATGACAATTATTATGAACATGACCAATAAGTTTAGGGAGGTTTTCAAGATAATTTTTCACAAGATGCAAGGTCTAGTGGCATAGGCTATAAATATTTGAAAGTTTTGTAGCCTATGAAAAATAATTTAGTTTTGGGGGTTAGGAGGCTTGAAATGCTACCAAATTTATATGGTTGACCATAGGTGTTACAAATATGGACCCTAATCTTGTGATTTTAATTATAACAAACATTATTAGATTTCTCATTTTGCTAATTGAATTTATTGCATATCTATTTTTAACATGTTCACTAACATTTCAGGTCCATAGTTCACTTGCAATCTCGATCAGCTCAAGATGGGTAGAATAGGATTAAAGTCTATATTTTTCAGTTTTTTTATACTTTTTACTTTTCTTGAGTTAATCATGTATTCTAGTGGATCCTAAAACTAAGTAACCTTACACACACACACACTCAAGGGAGTGAGTTAGTAAGTTAAGAAAAAGTTCTATTTTTAACTAATCGTACAGAATGATTTATATTGTATTAGATGATCAGTTAACCAGAAAATCCTAATTAGGGCATCTCTGTTAATTAAGGATTGATTAAACTAATAGTACCGTATGATCCATATTATACAGGATGATCAGTTATAATCAGTAAAATAGCTGTCAATCATAATTTAGGTAATATTTTATAATTTAAAATTTGTGTCTAACCATAATCGTATTATATATATCGTACTGTATGATATATGACAATCATGCCTAAATTGATCCTATGATTAGGGGAATAATTATCGATAAATTATTCGATCAAATCGTACAAGATGATTTGACCGATCATACTGTATGTCTTGATTCCTACATGGGATGATAATTAATCACCGCCCATTATACTGAACAAATACCCATATTGTTTATACTACTCGTATTGGGCGATGCTCTCAATCATCCTGGATAATTAGTTCACCCTCTTTAATTGATCGTACAAGGTCTATCTCCTCATATAGTACTAATAGGAGTACTTTGAACTAATCATATAGGATGATCTTGGATCGTACTGGATGATCAGTGGCGTGAGAATTAAATTTAGGGCCTTTTGAGAGGCTCTCTATTTAAACTCTCATATTATCTTATTTTTAAGACTTTTACTGCTAAGTGTTTTTTAGAGAGAGCATAGAGAGGGAACTAAAGAGGCTCTGGGAGAGAAGAGAGGGAGAGTTGGTTATGAGGGAGAGTTGAGGGATTCACAAGGTTACTTCAAGCAAGGTTCTTCCTTGTCTTCTTTAAGCTTCTTCCTTAATCCTTTCCATAGCTTTGAGGAAATATTCTACAACATTCGGTCTTTGTTCTCTGCTATCTCCAGGTGGGAGAAAAATGATTCTTGGTTCTCTGCCATCTCTAGGAGGGAGAAAAAAGATTTCAGCTTCTCTGCCTTCACCAGGAGGGTGAAAAAGAGTAAGGTCCTTCGCCTTGCTGTGGGGGAAAAAGGAGAAACACTAGTTTTAGTGTAATACTTGGAAAAGGAGGTTTTTAGGGAGTGGACGTAGTTTAGGTTGGACCGAACGACTATAAATTCTGGTGCATTTATTTTTATTATTTTTCCACACTTTTATTTTTCTATGATTTACTGTGTGGTTGAAAAACTCTAATTTTTGTGTTATTTATGAAATTAATTCACTTCCACATTGGGGATTAAGGTGTTTGTTTTCAGATATTAAAAAGGCTCTAAAAAGATTTACTTTTTGTTAAAGAAATTTTTTAAATAACCAATTCACCCCCCTCTTAGTTAGCCTCGAGCTGGTTCTTTGAGGTCTCATAACCTCCTCAAACTTTCAAGTGGTATCAGAGAGGGATTCAAAAACTAAATTTTAGAAAACTTTTAAAAAATGATCCATGGATAATTTTGGTAATCGTAGTACTGCAGAAGGGTATTCAATCACATGACCACCATTATTTGATAATATTCCTTTTAATTTAAAAAAAAATCGCTTGTCTACATTCTTGTAATCTATAGATTCTCGTATGTGGATGTAATTCAAGAAGGATACTCTGCACCTTCTCATTCTATAAATGGCATTAAAACTGAATTACTTTTTTTCAATGGAGTATAGAGGATAGAGATTTAGCTCAATTAAATAAAAAATATTTAAACTGCTTTTTCTATACATTAAAATTTGATGATTACATGTGTGTATCTACTTGCATAACTGGTAAAGAAATTTGGGATAAACTCTACATAACATATCAAGGAGCAAATGAAGTGAAATAATATAGGTTGAATATTCTGCTCCATGACTATGAACTATTTCGCATGAAACCTAGTGAATCTATTTTTGAATTGTATAGTAGGTTCACTCAAATTATCACTTCCCTGCAAACAATAGGTAAAGAACTCACAAATTCTGAAAAAGTAAACAAGATTCTGCATTATCTACCTAGTTCTTATGATGCCAAAATGACTGCTATTACTGAATCCAATGACTTACATATTTATTCAATAGATAACTTACTTGGATCACTCATTGCTTATGAGTAAGGAGTGAGTCAAAGATAAACTACAAGTGAGAAAAGAAAAGAGAAAATTGTAGCCTTAAAGGCTGATGATTCTAATAGTGACAATTCTATTCCTAAAGATGATAATAACATTGCATTGAAGATAAGGCAATTTAAAAGCTTTCCAAAAGAAAAAGCAAAAGCATCGTCAGTAATGGAATAAAGGTAAACCTAATTAAAATTCTAAGGATTGTTCTGATGTCATATGTTTCGAATGCAGAAATCCAGGGCATATGAGGACTGATTGCTTAAATCTTAAAGCTCACCCAATCAAGGAGAAGGGTGAAGAAAAAGACAAATTCAAGAAGAACAAGTAATGGACTCAAAAGCCTTTTTAGGCAAACTCCACTTCAGACTCATCTGAGATAAAAGCTGAAGAGGAGGTAGCCAACCTGTGCTTAATGACAGATAACCATCTTAATCATTCTGATCAAGAGGAGGTATGTGAGCTTTCTTATGATGAATTATTTAAAATTTCTTAAAAAATCCATAATGTATATAGAAAGCTCAAGAAAAGGTATACAAGCCTTAATTCTGATTTTTCATATTTGTAAAAAGCGCATGAATACCTCAGAAAAGATTACTCTACTTTTGATAACAATCATATGATCTTACTTGATGAATTTGATGTATTAAACAAGAAGCATCTTGATTTAACTATTGAACATGATTCCTTGAAAGCATCTCATATTGATTTAGAAATTTTAATTAAAGAATTAAAATCATGTTTAGATGAAGCTGATGATAGGAAGCATGCATTAAAAATTGGCAATTCAATTCTTGAAAGTGCAAAAAAATATTTGTAAGTGGAAGTAGAAAATGAACCATCACCTGCACTTATAGAATTTCATAAATCATCGTCACAGCATGTATCATTTAAACCTAAGAAGAGGCACAATAACCCACATAGACTAGTGAATCCATTCCCAGGAGTTAGGTGCTTTTCTTGTGGCATTCTAGGACATATATCCCACACTTGCATTATCCACCGTCGAACACATTTAGTATGGAGGCAACTGCATAAATCACATCATAACATACAAGCATTTCATCCATCAATCCATAAGGTGGAACCCAAACTTTTTTGTGTTTCCAAATCTAATCCTTGAAGACTTTTTTGGATCAGGTATAATCAGTAACTCAAAAAATTTCATCATTGAAAATATCTTATTAGGGGATGGCCTAAAATATAACTTTCTTAGCATCAGTCATCTATGTGATAAATGCTTCATCATAAATTTTTTATCTATCAGTTGCATGATTAGCTTAAATAGAAATATTGTTTTACAAGGAAGAAGAATTAATAATGTTTACATGCTTAATTTAAATTTTATTGAATCTATTACTTCTCTTTGCCTAAAAACTATTGCTGATGAATCCTGGTTATGACATAGGAGACTGTGTCATGCAAGCATGAAAAATCTTTAAAACATCACCCAAAAAGACTTAGTGAGAGGTGTACCCAAACTAGATTTCATTAAGGAGCACCTATGTTATGCTTGTCAGTAAGAAAAATAAGTCAAATCATCCTTCTACTCAATTAGGGACATTAACACTAGCAAACCATTAGAAGTCCTTCACATGGATCTCTTTGGACCCGTTAACACTGCAAGCCTAAGAGGGAAAGTCTTTGGGTATGTGATTATTGATGATTACTCGAGATTTACTTAGGTTCATTTCTTATCTCATAAAAGTGAATCATTCGAGGAGTTTAGGACATTCTCCACTTGCATTCAGAGAAAGCTAGGCTGTGAAATTCTGACCATTCACAGTGATCATGGTGGAGAATTTGAAAATAGAAAATTTGAATCTTACTATAAAGAGAAAGGGATAGATCATAACTTTTTAACTCCTAGAACCCCTCAATAAAATGGGATAGCTGAAAGAAAGAACATGACTTTGATAGAAGCTGCTAGAGCCATGTTAGCTGAATACTCATTTCCTAAATACTTCTGAGTAGAAGCGATAAATACAACCTGTTATGTTCTGAATAAGGTTATTATTAGATTCAAGCTAAACAAGATACCCTATGAAATCCTTAAGGGTAAGTCACCCAATCTATCTCACCTTCATGTCTTTGGATGTAAAGTATTCATTCTACAATAAGAAATCTCTGCTAGAAAAGTTTGACCCTAAATCTGATGAAGGAGTTTTCATAGGATATTAAAATGTTAGAAAATCATTTAGAGTTTTTAATAAAAGGATACTGGTTGTAGAGGAGATCACTCATGTAGTATTTAATGAATTTGATAATTCTGGAGGATCTAGGGTAGAGAAGAAGAAGTGGTTGAAATCACCCAAGGAGTAGAATCTATAAATCTGGAAGAAAGAGTAAAATCTAAAAATTTACTTCCTAGAGAATGGCGATATTCTTCAAGTTATCCTAAAGAACTGATCTTAGGAGACCCATCTGAAGGTGTTAAAACTAGGCATGGACTTAGAAAAAAAGTTAACCACTCTACCTTTATCTCAATGATTGAGCCCATAAATATAAACAAAGTCCTATCTGATGAATTCTGGATCCTAACTATACAAGAAGAATTGAATCAATTTGCATGAAATAATGTTTGGGATCTAATTAAAAGACCTAAGAACCAGAGTATTGTTGAAACAAAATAGGTTTTCAAAAATAAAATGAATGACTCTAATGTAGTGGAAAGGAAAAAAGCAAGACTAGTGGCTATGGGGTACAACCAGATAGAAGGATTGACTTTAAAGAGACCTTTGCCTCTGTAGCCAAACTAGAAGCCATAAGGGTGCTACTAGCTTTTTCTTACTTTAAGGGATTCAAATTATACCAAATGATGTTAAAAGTGTATTTCTTAGTTGGGTAATAAAAGAAGATGTGTATGTTGAACAAACCCTAGGCTTTGAAAATTCATAATTTCCCAATCATGTGTTCAAATTAAAAATAGACATTATACAAATTGAAATAAGCTCCTAGAGTATGGTATGAAAGGCTAAGCACCTTCCTACTAGATAGAACTTTCATTAAGGAGAGCATAGACACAACCCTATTTCTCAAAAAGGTAGGATAAAAACTACTCATTGTTCAAATCTATGTTGATGATATTTTGTTTGGATCCTCTGATAAAAACTTATGTGATGAATTTTCTAAAATAATGAATAAGGAGTTGAGATGAGTATGATGGAAGAACTGAACTACTTTCTTGGATTTAGTATAAGGCAGAAGGATGATGGAATTTTTCCTAATCAATCAAAATACATTAAGGACATCCTTAAGAAATATGAAATGGATAATGCCATGGCAATTAACACTGCCATGAGCTCTACAGTTCAGTTGGATAAAGACTCAAGTGGAAATCAATTGATCAAAAGAAATACAGAGGAATAATTGGATCACTTCTTTACTTAACTGCTAGTATACCTAATATTATGTTTAGTGTTTATCTCTGTGTTAGATTTTAGGCTGATCTAAAAGAATTCCACTTGACTGCTATTAAGAGAATTTTTAGATATCTCTTAGGAACTTAAAACATAGGAATCTGGTGTTTAAACATAGCATCTTCTTTGAAATCATAGGATATTCTGATTCAGACTTTATAAGATATAGGGTTGATAGAAAAAGTACTTCTGGAACCTACCAATTCATAAGAAAATCTTTAGCCTCCTGGTCTAGTAGAAAATAGAACTCAGTAGCTCTGTCCACTACTGAAGCTAAATACATAGCCTTAGGAAGTTGTGTGGCACAAGTCCTTTGGTTAAAATAATAAATTCTAGATTTAGGACTACTTGTAGACATCATTCTAATCATATATGATAACACTGGTGCTATATGTATTTCAAAGAATATAATCCAACACTCCATGACTAAACACATAGAAATAAGGCACCATTTCATTAGGGGCCATGTCACTAAAGGAGATAAAAAGCTACATCATGTAGCCACTAAAAATTAGCTTACAAATATCTTTAAAAAATCACTGGCTTTTAAAACTTTCAGCACCATAAGAACCAGATTAGGTGTTATAGATATTCATGCTTGAAACTGGATACTTCGAAAATTTGAAATCTGATTGTTGTATTTTCTTATTTTATCTTTCAATGTTTTATGTTTTTTGTTCTGCATGTGCTTGTTTATTTCTTTTAAAATTTATAAATCTAATCACTACTCACTTGAGTAGTTGAATTTTTCCTTAAATGAAAATCTTACCTATTTTTGTAAGTAATGATTGACTCCTCTAAAATAGTTAAGGAAAGAAAAATTGGTGATTATCTCTTTTGCTATAACTCCTTTAGTGGTATAATTACTTTTTGAATCAAAATCTATTTCAAATTAAAAATTGTACCAAGAAATAGAGATCTATTTCATCTTCCTACAGTTCTTCTTCTCTCATATTAGGAAGATAATCTCACAATTGAGATTTTTTAATGATTTAGAAAGGAAGCAAATTTGCAAAAGTAAAAAGAGGCACAAAATAAGCCCATAAGCTGAAAAGATGCGCAATCTATGCCAAAATTTAAAAGATGCATAAAGTGTATCAAAAATCAAAAGATACATAAAGTACGTCAAAAACTAATTAAAGAGGTACAAAATGAGCCAACAATGAGTTAGCTTCCCTTTCTTTCAAATATTTAAATCTTAGAAAAATTTATGTGCCAATTGATACTATCTACACCTGATTTTGAAAATCATTATTCCTGATTCATCACTTTGCAATGCTATTCTCTTAGATATATTTCTGAAAAAAAAAGTTTGAAAAGATCACATTTTCTTTTAATTTATTTTTCTGAATTAGATTTTTATTTAAAAAGGACTTTAACCTGTAAGGAGTCTGAGCTAGGGCTAACAAAATTTAAATTTCTAACCTTTTCTAGATCTTAATGCTATCACTGCATTTCTTACTAAGTTTTTGCTCTAATTATAGGGTAAAAATTTCATTTGATGCGATTGATCGATTCTTTAAAAAAATTATTATTTTGATGTGTATTTTTGCTTGATTTACTTGATTTCTATTGTGTTTTGTTTGTCTTTTTATTGTCATTTTGATGTATTCTCTTTCATGTAGCTTTCCTAATCATCCATCCCCATTAGTATGATCCCCATCATACTGTGCGATCCTCATCATACTGTACGATCATCACAACTTGAACGGTCGAGATGCATGCCAAGAGTTCTAATATTTAAAAGATTTTTCAGATCTTCAATCGGATGATTTAACTCATCAAATGCGGAAGCTAATGATTTGTAAACAATTACAAAGATGGTGATTATATTCTAATTATCTCAACAAAAATATTAAGCTGGGATTTTCACCAAGCAGTTATCAAAGAAAATAAAGTGCGAGAGTAAAAATCAGGATGAACACACCAAATTTATAATGGTTCGGTCAAACCATTGTTGTAAATCTGGTTTTGATGATGACAAACATGTTTCCAGTGTGTTTTACTTTGCTAACCCGTTTCAGGTACAATAGATCACGAGCAAATCAAGCTAACTCAAGATCGGGTCCAAGTGTGTCAAATGTATGATTTTTCATTTTATTGAGTCAATTGTAATGTAACTGATCCCCTAGCTAAGTAACCTTGCACACACACACTCAGGGGGAGAGCTTGAGTGAATTAGAGTTTCTGTTCAATTTTTTTTCAGATCGTCCTGGACGATATTCACATCGTCCTGGACGATCAGGTATAAACAGAAACCCTAATTAGGGCGACCAAGTTAAGAGGGTCTGATTCAGCAGACTGTCCTGGACGATCTTTGGATCGTACGGTACGATATGCTCAAATCAAAAATTTTCAGCCGCCAGATCAAGTTAGGCAAGTTATTATTTTTAGATACTTGGTCTGATCATCCCGAACGATACGTGTATCATCCTGGACGATTCAGTATAATCATGCCTAATTTAATCTGGTAATTAAGGAAAGCAATTTATTATTGATTGATACGATCATATCGTCCTGGACGATCGCAGGATCGTCCCGGACGATCATGATCGTCTAGTTCATTTCAGCTGTACGACCCGAACTGTGTTCAGGATGATTTGGGCACTTTTTGAACTAATCGTACAGGACGATATCCCTATCGTCCTGGACGATCAAGTCATTTTTTGGTCATCCAGCACAGATTTCTCTGGACGACCCGAACTGTCTTATGGACGATATTCCTCGATTTGCACTAATCGTCCCGGACGATCGCAAGATCATACGGGACGATATGAATAATTTTTTCTATTGATCGTCCAGAAGAGCCAGATCGTCCAGGCTAAAACAGCCGAATTTGAACTGATCGTACAGGACGATCTAGAGATCGTCCTGGACGATCTAGGTTGACCAGTTGAGATTTAGGGCTATTTTTGAGCCCTCATATAAAAGATCTTTTTCCTTGATTGGAAAAAATCTTTTGCTACCTTCCTTCCCAGAGAAACCCTAGAGAAAGAGAGAGTTAAGAGAGAGAGAGAAGATCTTGTGAGGGGGAGTTAGTGAGGGATTCACTAAGGTTGCTCCAAGCAAGGATCAGAGTCGTCTTCTTCGCTCGTCGTCTTCCGTCTAGTCGGTGTTCGTCGTGGGAGGATCGTTCGCAAGAAGATCCGGGTTCTCTGCCAGCTTTAGGAGGAAGCAAAAGGAGTTCAGGGTTCTCTGCCCGCTTCAGGTGGAAGCAAAAGGAGGTCGGGTTCTCTGCCTCACCGTGTGGTGAAAAGGAGGTGTTTGTACAGGCTTCTTCGCCTTGTTGTGGGAGCAAAAGGAGAGACACTTTCTGTTTAGTGCAATACCCGAAGGGGAGGCTCCGGGGAGTGGACGTAGGTCAAGTTGACCGAACCACTATAAAATCTGGTTTGCTTTTCTGATTCAATTCTGCACTTTACTTTTTGATATTAACTGTGTGGGTGAATATCTGAGATTGATCTTTTCATTCTTGTTTAATCATTTCTGCTGCTAAATATCGAAAAGATTTTTCATCGTTGTCGTGAAATTTTTAAATAACTAATTCACCCCCCTATTGGTTAGCCTCGGGACTAGTTCACTAGGGCTTAACATCCCTTTCGAACTTTCAAGTGGTATCAAAGCGGGATTCAAAATTTCTGTTTAAAAACTTTTGAATTTGATCCAACAGCTAACTGTAACAATCGTAATACTGTTGAAGGTTATTCTATTACAAGACCACCGTTGTTTGATAATATTCCTTTTGATTTTTGGAAAACACGCATGTCTACTTTTCTGTAATCTATTGATTATCGCATGTGGATGTTAGTTAAGGACGGATACGAACCACCTTTTAGATTGATTAACAATGTGAAAACTAAATTGCCTTTTGTTGATTGGACGTTTGATGATCGTGACTTAGCACAATTAAATGCCAAATGTTTGAACTGTTTCTTTTGTGCTTTAAAATCTGAAGACTATATGCGTGTTTCTACTTGTACAACGGGAAAAAAAATCTGGGATAGATTATGTATAACATATGAAGGTACAACTGAAGTCAAACAGTCTAGGTTAAACATCTTGTTACATGACTATGAACTTTTTTGCATGAAACCTAGTGAGTCGATTTCAGAAATGTACACAATGTTCACTCAGATTGTTACCTCTTTGTATGTTTTAGATAGAGAACTTACTAACTACGAAAGAGTGAACAAAATTCTTAGATATTTGCCTTCTTCATACGATGCTAAGATTACTGCTATCACTGAATCTAAAGATTTAAATACTTATTCCATTGACAGCTTAAAGAAAGAAGGAGAAAACAGTGGCACTGAAGGCCAACGAGAGTTATTCTAGTTCTTCCGGGTCTGATAGCGATGATGTTGCCTTGATTACAAGGAAATTCAAAAACTTTCTAAGGAAGAAACATAAGAACTATCACAAGTGGAACAAAGGTAAGTCCGGTAAAAATTTCAAGGGTTCATCTGATACTGTTTGTTTTGAATGCAGGAAGCCTGGACATATTAAAGTTGATTGTCCTACACTTAAGGCTCATCCAAGCAAGGAGAAGGGTGAGGAAAAACCAAAGTTCAGGAAGGACAAGAAGCGAATTCAGAAGGCGTTCTGGGTAGACTCTGTATCCGACTCTTTTGAGACTGAAGCTGAAGAGGAGGAAACAAACTTGTGTCTGATGGCTGATGATCACCCTGGTCAGTCCGACCAGGAAGAGGTATATGAGCTTACTTACGATCAGTTATTTGAAGTTTCTGAAAAGATTCATACATCGTATAGGAAGCTTAAGAAAAGCCATGCTAGTTTGAAATTAGATTATTTGACTTTGCAAAAAGAGCATGATTCTGTAGTTAAAGATCATTCCATACTTGATTCCAATCACATGGCTCTGCTTGATGAGTTTGATGAATTGAACAAAAAATATTCTGATTTAGTTTCTGAGCATGATTCTTTGAAAACCATGCATGTTGATTTAGAAAGAGCTTTTAAAGAGTTAGATACAATGGCATGTGAAGTAGAAAGTAACAATGGAGCTTTAAAATTTGAAATTGTAAGTTTAAAGAAAGAGAATGAGTTTTTGGAAGTGAAAATCAGTACTTTTGAAAAGAACAAAACACCGCCTACCTTTAAACAGTTTTATGCACCGCCACCTTTTGAAAAATCTGTTGCAAGTTCATCAAAGCATGTTTCATACACTACTAGGAAGAGGCACTATCACTCACGACGTTTAGTTAATCCTTTTCCTGGTGTTAGATGTTTTTCATGTGGCATGTTAGGACACATAACACACACTTGTACTGTTCACCGTAGTACACATTGGGTGTGGAGACCCAAACTGCCTGTTTCACAGCACAGCACGCATGCATCGCATTTTTCTTTTCATAAGAAGGAATCCAAACCTGTTTGGGTTCCTAAGACTGACATTTGATGATTTTGTAGGTGTGCTCTCACACAAGACCTCGTGAGAGTATGTGGTACCTGGACAGCGGATGTTCTAGACATATGACTGGAGATGCAAATCATTTCATTTCGCTGGAGGCCAGAGCTGGAGGCAAGGTTATACTTGGAGATAACACCACCAGGAAGGTGGTAGGCTCAGGTATAATTGGTGATTCAAAGAATTTTATGATTGATAATGTTTTGCTTGTAGATGGACTGAAACACAACTTGCTGAGCATCAGTCAACTCTGTGACAATGGATACAGCATCAAATTCCTGCCCACAGGCTGCATTTTAAGCTTAAATGATAAAGTTATTTTGCAAGGGCAAAGGATCAATAACATCTACAAGCTGGATGTAAGTAGCATTAAATCTGAGAATTCAATTTGCTTAAAAACTGCTGCTGATGAGTCGTGGTTGTGGCATAGGAGATTGTGTCATGCTAGTATGAAAACCCTTAGGAGAGTCACCCAAAAGGACTTAGTTAGAGGTGTACCCAAGCTTAAGTTCACTAAGGATCACCTGTGTGATGCCTGTCAGTTAGGGAAGCAAGTCCAATCCTCCTTTCACTCTGTTAAGGACATTAGCACCTCTAGACCTTTAGAAGTTCTTCACATGGACCTCTTTGGACCCATTAGCACTGCCAGCTTAGGGGGGAGAGTCTATGGTTTTGTGATTGTAGATGATTATTCGAGGTTTACTTGGGTGAAGTTTCTGTCACATAAATCTGAGTTATTTGATGAGTTTAGATCCTTCTTTACTTGGATTCAGAAGAAGTTAGGATGTGAGATTATTACCATCCATAGTGATCACGGAGGGGAATTTGAAAATGAAAGATTTGGAAGTTTTTGTTAGGATCAAGGGATTAGTCACAATTTTTCAGCTCCTAGGACCCCTCAGCAGAATGGGGTAGATGAAAGGAAGAACAGGACCTTAGTGGAAGCCGCTAGAGCCATGCTTGCCGAGTATTCACTTCCAAAATACTTTTGGGCTGAAGCGGTGAACACTGCCTGTTATGTGCTGAATAGGGTGAATGTGAGATTAAAACTGAACAAGACACCTTGTGAGATCATTAAGGGTAGAACTCCAAATCTGTCCCACCTTCATGTCTTTGGCTGTAAGGTTTTCATTCTGAATAACGGGAAGTCACCCTTAGGAAAGTTTGACCCCAAATCTGATGAAGGAGTGTTCTTAGGATATTCTAGTGTGGGGAAATCTTTTAGGGTGTTCAATAAGAGGACTTTGGTGGTGGAGGAGACAACCCATGTTGTGTTTGATGAATCTGATCCTAAGGAGTCTAGATCTGAAGTAGAAGATGAAGAGAGTGTTGAGGTTACCCAAGGGATTGGAAATACAAATCTGGAGGAGAGGGTAGAACCTCAAACCACACTGCCTAGAGATTGGAGATATTCTTCGAGTCATCCTAAAGAACTGATCTTAGGAGACCCTTCTGAAGGTGTCAGGACTAGGCATGGACTTAGGAAGGAAGTGAACCATTCTGCCTTTATTTCTATGTCTGAACCCACCAACATCAATCAAGCCCTTTCAGATGAGTTTTGGATCTTAGCGATGCAAGAAGAATTGAATCAATTTATAAGGAATGATGTTTGGGAGTTAGTAGAAAGACCTAAAAATCAAAGTATTATGGGAACCAAGTGGGTCTTTAAGAATAAGATGAATGATTCTGGTGTGGTGGTTAGGAATAAGGCAAGATTGGTGGCTAAGGGGTATAATCAGATAGAAGGGATTGATTTTGAGGAGACTTTTTCCCCTGTAGCTAGATTGGAAGCCATTAGGGTGCTACTAGCCTTTGCCTGTTATAAGAGATTTAAGCTGTTTCAAATGGATGTCAAGAGTGCCTTTTTGAATGGGGTGATAAAAGAGGATATTTTTATAGAGCAACCCCCAGGTTTTGAGAATTCTCAGTATCCAAATCATGTTTATAAATTAAAAAAGGCCTTATATGGATTGAAACAGGCACCCAGAGCTTGGTATGAGAGGCTTAGCACATTCCTGTTAGAAAGAGAGTTTGTTAAGGGGAGCGTAGACACCACCCTTTTTCTCAGGAGATTAGAAGATGACTTACTCATTGTCCAGATTTATGTTGATGATATAATTTTTGAATCTTCTACTAAATATTTATGTGATGAATTTTCTGAAATAATGAGTAAAGAGTTTGAGATGAGTATGATGGGAGAATTATCCTACTTTTTGGGGTTTAGCATAAGGCAAACGGATGATGGAACCTTTCTCAATCAATCTAAGTACACTAAGGACATTTTGAAGAAGTATGAAATGGACAAAGCCAAGCCAATCAGTACTCCCATGACCTCCTCAATTCAGTTAGATAAGGACTCAAGTGGAAAATCTGTTGATCAGAAGAAGTATAGAGGAATAATAGGATCACTGCTTTACCTAACTGCTAGCCGACCTGATATCATGTTTAGTGTCTGTCTTTGTGCTAGGTTTCAGGCTGATCCTAAAGAGTCCCACCTGACTGTTGTTAAGAGAATTCTTAGATATCTTTTAGGGACCCCAAACCTAGGAATCTGGTACCCTAGGCACAGCACCTCTTTTGAGATCATTGGATATTCTGATTCTGACTTTGCGGGGTGTAGGGTGGATAGAAAGAGCACCTCTGGAACCTGTCAGTTCATAGGACAGTCGTTAGTTTCCTGGTCCAGTAGAAAACAGAACTCAGTTGCACTTTCCCCTGCTGAAGCTGAGTACATTGCCTTAGGGAGTTGTGTGGCCTAAGTTCTTTGGTTGAAGCAATAAGTCTTGGATTTAGGGTTACCTGTTGGCACAATTTCTGTTCTGTGTGATAATACTAGTGCCATCTGTATCTCTAAGAATCCAATCCAACATTCTAGGACCAAACACATTGATATAAGGCATCACTTCATTAGGGACCATGTTACTAAAGGGGACATTGAGCTACATCACGTAGCAACTAAAAATCAGCTGGCTGACATATTCACTAAACCACTGGCCTTTGACTCATTCAGCATTTTGAGAACCAGATTAGGAGTGATTGATATAAATGCTTGATTCTGATGACTGCTGATTTCTGATTATTTTTTTATTGGTATTTTGTTTTCTGTTAGTTAGTGTTTGGTTTGATTATTTGCTTTCAGTGATTTTATTTCTTCTGCTGATTTCTGTTTTAGCCTAACTGTTAGTTTTGATTTAAGTATTTACTTTGATGTGATTTTCTACCTATTTTTATTCACTGGTTCATATCTTGCACTTAGTGTTTTATGCTTTTCAAAATCTGATCACCGCTCACTACTTCTGATAATCTGAATTTCTGACTGGGAGTTTTTACCTTGGTTTGATTTGAAAGCTGGTAAGCAGTGATTGATTCCACTGAATCTGTTAAAGGGAAGAAACATTGATGATTGTTTCTCTTCCTCTAACTCCTTTACTGGTGTATTATTTCTTTTGGATAAAAATCTTTTTCGAAATTAAAATATTAGTTTTTGAAATAGAGATTTATTTTATCTTCCTACAGTAATCTACCTCATATAAATAGTGTTTTCAAAGTCTTGACTCATTGTTATGATTTTCTAAAACCAAGTGATTGCACTTATCATACGACATATGGCTTTTGTTTTGTGAATTACTCTTCCTTATTATGAAAAGCTTCTCCTATATCTGGAAGATAATTTCACAGCTAGGATTCTTTAACGATTATGAATAGAAGAAAGCTTACAAAAGATGCGCAGTGCGCCAACCAAATTGAAAAAGAGGCATAAAATGAGCCCAAAAATAAAAAGATGCGAAAATGCCAAATACACAAAGTGTATCAAAAATCAAAAGATGCGCAGTTTGCCAAAGAAATGGAAAAAGAGGCACAAAATGAGCCCAACCAAGCTTTCTTTCCTTTTCGATCGTTAAATGTCTTAGAAAAATCCGTGCGCCACTTAATATTTTCAAAAGCTTATGTTTGAAAATCCTGATTTCTGATTTTTTACTTTGTAACACTATTATATCAAATATTTTTCTGGAATGAGGCTTGAAAAGATCTCTTTTCGAATCTAATGTCTTTTCTTCTGAATCGGATTTTTGTTTTGAAAGAGGTTTGCATCGATAAGGTGCCCGGGGTCGGAGTTACGAAAGTTGATTTTTCCAACCTTTTCTGGATTTTAGTGCTGTCAATCTTCTTCTTATTGGTTTTTGAATCTCACATCAAGAAAAAATTCTAATTTACTCGAGCAGCTTGATCAAAAAAAAATTTGCTTTTGCGTATTTTTTTTTGTGCTTTTATTCGCCTTGTGTTCTTTTTTATTTCATGGTTATTTTTTTTTATCCTGATCGTTCATCTTCATCATCCATCTTTTTTTGTTTTTCTTCACATCATCCTGGATGATACCCCTATTGTCTTGGACTATAATCTTCGTCCCGGACGATCCAAAAATCGTCCCGGACGATCCAAAAATCATCCTGGACGATTCATTCAAAATCGTCCCCCCACTGCTCCTGCTGCTAAAAACTCAAATTCTTGGTGATCGTCCTGGACGATATGATCCAAATCTTCATGATCTGATCAAACGGCTGGCATTGCACCAATTATTATACATCATCCCAGACGATCCACTTCATCGTCCTGGACGATCCACGTGTCAAGCCGCTGGACGATTTGAATTCGGCCCGTCCGACATATTAATTACATATCGTCCCAGACGATCCACCTAATTGTACGGAACGATACCTTTTCATCAACGGTCATCCAGTCTGACTCCTCGGGACGATCGCCTGTGTCTAATCATCCTGGACGATCTGACCGCTTTTTTTACCAATCGTCCAGGACGTCATAAATGTCCCGATCGTCCCGGACGATGTCGCGATCGTACGGGACGATCAGGCCGTTTTCTATATAAACAGCAGTTTTTCTTCAGTTTTTCCACACCATTCTTCTTCCCCTCTCCTTTGAAAGTTCGAAAGGGATGTTAAGCCCTAGTGAACTAGTCCCGAGGCTAACCAAGAGGGGGGGTGAATTGGATATTTAAAACAAAATAAAAATCTTTTTATAATTTGCAGCGGAAATGAATTAAAACAACAATAAAAAGATCAATCACAGATTTCACCCAAGCAGATAATCGCAATAAAATAAAGTGCGGAAAATAATAAGAAAGAACACACCAGATTTATAGTGGTTCGGTCTAACTTGACCTACGTCCACTCCTCGGAGGCACCCTCCAAGTATTGCACCATACCACAAGTGTCTCTCCTTTAGCCCCCACAGCTAGGCGGAGAAGCCCTTACAAAATCGCTTCCACCTTCCCCGGTGCGGCGGAGTAGCCGGGTCCTTCGACACCAAAGAGCACTTCTTCTTCCCAAAACTTCCTTCGAGACGAGCCTTGAATCCGACGGTACTTAGGTGCAAGCCTGCCGGAGCAACCGTGTGAACCCCCTCACACTCCCTCGAGAAACCCCCTTCCCAGGCTCTTCTCCCTCTCAAACTCCACCCTTTCCTCTCTCCCTTTCAAGCTCTCTCTTCAAGTTTTCTCCAAAAGAACGAAGCCTCAATGGCTGCCAAAGACACATATCAAGTGCCTTGAGAAAGCTTAAATAAAGAGCTCCAAAAACCCTTCCAAATTAGTTCTGGCGGCAAATATCGTCCAGGACGATCGCCGGATCGTCCAGGACGATGTGCTCCAAAAGACGGCTTCAGAAAACCCTAAAAACTCAATTCTGTCGCCAAAGATCGTCCAGGATGATCGCAGGATCGTCCAGGACGATGTGCTCCAAAAGGTGGCTTCAGAAAACCCTAAAAACTCAATTCTGCCGCCAGAAATCGTCCAGGACGATCGCAGGATCGTCCAGGATGATGTGCAGAATTTGACCTGATAGTCCCGTACGATCCTGGGATAGTCCAGGACGATCAGAACAAATTTTGCACAAATCGTCCAGTACGATATATAGATCGTCCAGGACGATTAGAACAAATTTTTACTCTTAAATCCTTGCCTAAATTATCATGGCGGCTAGGGTTTTGAGATCATATTAGATCGTCCAGGATGATTAGTTCAATGAACAGATCGTCCTGGACGATCCGAAATCGTCCAGTACGATTTGTTCAAAAGTTGAACTTCTGGTTTTGACAGGATCTCACTCCCCCTAAGTATGTGTACACATGGTCATAAATAAGCATATACTATTACAGGACTTGACTCAAGGAATCAAAAAGTACATTAATGAGAAATACAATAAAGCCTTTTCTACTCATTCTTGAGTCTTGAATCTTTCTTGTATTGATGCATGCTGTTCCTGAAATGTTAGTGCACACACAAATAAATATACATTCCAAATATTAGAAGATGTGAGCCATAATGTTTGTTATCATCAAAACAGGAACTCTTGAGCCCGAGTCGTAACAATCTCCCCCTTTTTGATGATGGCAAACATTACTGGTTGAATTTACAAAAAGATATTTTCTCCTAATCTCCCCCTCACTAAGAAAAAGTCTTTTAAAAATAGGGAGGAATACTTTCTTCTTCTTCTTCTTCTTCTTTTAAATTTTTGAAATAACTACAACAACAATATGATGTAAAATAAACAACATAAAAACAAATATCACAAATACGTAAAAAACATCACAAATACAACAGTATGTTCTCCCCCTTTGACATTATCAAAAAGAGGAGGAGCAAAAATTTGGAAAGTCACCTCTTGAGGTTCTCCAAAAACTTAGTAAGACATGAATTGATCTCTTTGAACCTAGAAAGGTTAGAGAATCAGAAAATGTAAATCTAAACTCAGGTTTTAAAAAGGCGAAAAAACTTTTTAAGCCAATATCTAAATCAAGGAACAAATTAGATAAGGAAATAAAACTTCTTCAAAACTCCTTTCATAAAATACATCTAGTAGAAGATTAATACAAAGTAATGAATCAGAATATCTTGATTTTCAAACTCAAGTAACGAATCTATCAAAAAGTCATAAGAGTTTTCAAAACTTTAGAGATTTACAAGAATGGAAGCAGCTTTTATGGGCTAATTTTGTGCCTCTTTTTCAATTTGTTTGGCGCATTGCGCATCTTTTGATTTTTGATACACTTTGTGTATTCAATTTGGCAATTTCGCATCTTTTCAATTTTGGGCTGATTTTGTGCCTCTTTTCAATTAGTTTGGCGCACTGCGCATCTTTTGATTGCCTCCTTTCTAAATCTTTAAAATCAGCAAACCTTATTCTTATGATAAAGACGAACAACCTGAATAAGATAATCTTAAAGTTGGTTCAATAATTTGCAAAAGATTCCTACGAGATAGACAAAATGTTGGGAGATGAAAAAAGTTTTAATTTCAAAAATCAATTTATAATCTGAAACAGATTTTGACTCAAAAGCAAGATAGCCTTATTCAAAGAAATGAGATAGAGAGACAAAATCATGAGTTTTCTTCCTTTACTTGATTTTAGAAAAATCAACCACAACTAACATAGTATTTAGAAAATACAAGAGGTAAATTTTCCATTTTAAAAAACAAGATCTTTAAAAAATAATTTTTAAAATAAGAGGTGTTATGTGTGTGCTTGATCAGAGAAACAATAAAAAGCAACATAAGGAATTTGAAAAGGAAAATCAAAAATAATAAAACACAGAAAACACAATGAATAAACAATAGTAATAGAAAAACAAAAACATAAACACACAAAAAGAACATTAATTTACATCAGCTTGCTCCTGATCAGATGATTCAGAAGCTAGATCTGCCCAGGACATTTTTCGTTTTGCATTGTCAGCCCTTATTAGAATTTGCTTAGCTTTACCCTTTTCCTTTTCAGGAAGGGTTCTTAAGTTCGGGCACTGATTTTTCATATGTCCAGGCTTCCTACATCCAAAACAAATAACATCAGAAGAAAACTTTACATTCTTACCATTTTTACCTTTGTTCCACTTTTGATGTTGATGTTTGTGCCTTAGCAGATTTTTCAATTTATTTGTTGCTGATGCTAACTCTTCACTTTCATCACTTTCAATGTCTTCAGTTTTCATCACTATCGTTTTATCTGCATCGAAAAGCTTTTGACCCAAACCTTGCTCGTAGACAATGAGTGAGCCAATCAAATTATCAATAGAATATTCGTTCAAATTTTTTGATTCAGAAATTGCAATGACTTTGGCATCAAATTTAGCAAGTAGAGAACGTAGGATTTTATTAACTTTTTCAAAATTTGAAAGTTCTTTTCCTAAAGCATGTAATGATGTCACAATTTGAGAAAACCTAGTAAACATGTCTAAGATCGTTTCATAAGGTTTCATGCTAAAAAGTTCATAATCATGTATTAACATATTTAGCCTAGATTGCTTGATTTCATAAGTACCTTCATATCTAGTGCATAATTTATCCCAGATTTCTTTGCCAGAAGTGCATGCAGATATTAACATACAATCATCAGAATTCAAAGCACAGAAAAAACAATTTAAACATTTAGCATTTAATTGAGCATTGATCTGATCTGTTCTACTCCATTCAGAAAAGGGAATATCAATTTTAATTTCATTTACAATACGTGACGGTGCAGAATAACCAATTTGAATCATATGCCACATACGATAATCAATAGATTTCAAGAAAGTAGACATACGAATTTTCTAAAAATCAAAAGTAATATTTTCAAATAAAGGTGGCCGGGTGAATGAATATCCTTCCGCAATACTACGATTACAAAAATTAGCCATGGATCGAATTCAAAAGTTTTTAAACTTAAATTTTGAATCCCGCTCTGATACCACTTGAAAGTTCGAAAGGGATGTTAAGCCCTAGTGAACTAGTCCCGAGGCTAACCAAGAGGGGGGGTGAATTGGATATTTAAAACAAAATAAAAATCTTTTTATAATTTGCAGCGGAAATGAATTAAAACAACAATAAAAAGATCAATCACAGATTTCACCCAAGCAGATAATCGCAATAAAATAAAGTGCGGAAAATAATAAGAAAGAACACACCAGATTTATAGTGGTTCGGTCTAACTTGACCTACGTCCACTCCTCGGAGGCACCCTCCAAGTATTGCACCATACCACAAGTGTCTCTCCTTTAGCCCCCACAGCTAGGCGGAGAAGCCCTTACAAAATCGCTTCCACCTTCCCCGGTGCGGCGGAGTAGCCGGGTCCTTCGACACCAAAGAGCACTTCTTCTTCCCAAAACTTCCTTCGAGACGAGCCTTGAATCCGACGGTACTTAGGTGCAAGCCTGCCGGAGCAACCGTGTGAACCCCCTCACACTCCCTCGAGAAACCCCCTTCCCAGGCTCTTCTCCCTCTCAAACTCCACCCTTTCCTCTCTCCCTTTCAAGCTCTCTCTTCAAGTTTTCTCCAAAAGAACGAAGCCTCAATGGCTGCCAAAGACACATATCAAGTGCCTTGGGAAAGCTTAAATAAAGAGCTCCAAAAACCCTTCCAAATTAGTTCTGGCGGCAAATATCGTCCAGGACGATCGCCGGATCGTCCAGGACGATGTGCTCCAAAAGACGGCTTCAGAAAACCCTAAAAACTCAATTCTGTCGCCAAAGATCGTCCAGGACGATCGCAGGATCGTCCAGGACGATGTGCTCCAAAAGGTGGCTTCAGAAAACCCTAAAAACTCAATTCTGCCGCCAGAAATCGTCCAGGACGATCGCAGGATCGTCCAGGACGATGTGCAGAATTTGACCTGATAGTCCCGTACGATCCTGGGATAGTCCAGGACGATCAGAACAAATTTTGCACAAATCGTCCAGTACGATATATAGATCGTCCAGGACGATTAGAACAAATTTTTACTCTTAAATCCTTGCCTAAATTATCATGGCGGCTAGGGTTTTGAGATCATATTAGATCGTCCAGGATGATTAGTTCAATGAACAGATCGTCCTGGACGATCCGAAATCGTCCAGTACGATTTGTTCAAAAGTTGAACTTCTGGTTTTGACAGGATCTCACTCCCCCTAAGTATGTGTACACATGGTCATAAATAAGCATATACTATTACAGGACTTGACTCAAGGAATCAAAAAGTACATTAATGAGAAATACAATAAAGCCTTTTCTACTCATTCTTGAGTCTTGAATCTTTCTTGTATTGATGCATGCTGTTCCTGAAATGTTAGTGCACACACAAATAAATATACATTCCAAATATTAGAAGATGTGAGCCATAATGTTTGTTATCATCAAAACAGGAACTCTTGAGCCCGAGTCGTAACATCCTTCTACTTTCTTACTCCTTGCATTCCTGATGGCTGGTGGCAAAAGATCTCGTCAAAAGGGTGCCAGTTCCTCCCGGGGATCAGTTGATCCTCGCTTCCCCAATGCAGCCGATCAGGCTGCCTACGAGCGGTACTGCGAAGTGGGGATCACACCTTCGAAAATCGTAAATCCCCGCACACTCACTTATCCTGTCCTTGACCTTTTCTCACACACCTCCCTCACCTTCATCCTGACTCTCGCATATCCCTTTAGTTCTGAACTTCTCCGCGTTTTCTTTACGAACTTGCAGATTTCCGCTTATTACTCCACTCTCCGTTCCTATATCAATCAGCGCCCTGTCGAACTTACCTATCAGGACTTTCACACCATTCTCCAACTATCCATCACTGGCGACAAACTCCACACCCTTATCACCGACCCAGACTACGATTGGAGTGTCGCCAATCATTTCCTTCGCAACACCAATGCTCCTTATCATGACAATGCCAGCTCCACACTTCTTAAGGACGCCCAGACTATTCAGCATGTCCTTTGTTCCTCCGTCATTCCAAAGGTGGGGGATCGAATTCACATCACCCCACTTCTGTCCTTGACCACCTACTACATCCTGGCCAATAGGGAATTCAATGTCGCAGACCTTATTATCCGGTACCTCGAGCACCTCATCACCATTCGGGATCCAGGTCATCGCCGTCGTCCAAATCTAGCCTTAGGACACATCGTTGCCTATGCCCTCGAAACCAAATATGACCTGCAATATCCCGCAGCTCCAGATGTTCCTCCTTCTTTCCTCACCAACAATGCCTTCCATGTCCTCCACAGCACACGATTACATCCGGAGCCTGCCCCGGATGTTGAGGAGGAGGAGGAAGAGGCCGTTCCAGCTCCTGTTGCACCTGAGGCACCTGCTCCCCTTCGCATTGCCTCTCCCTTTGACCACCTAGTGCAGCTTTTCGATCAGTGGGAGGCCAGATTTGACTCCTACGTGGTTGCCCAGGAGCAGCAGCACACCGAGGATATCCAGCGCTTCCATGACTATGCTGCGCAGCAGCAACAGCAGCATGACCAGGACATCGCCTGGCTCGGAGCCCACTTTCAGGAGATTCACACCTACTTCAACCCACCACCACCACCTCCTCCTTTCGATTAGGATCCACCTCTGTTCTAGTCTTTCTATTTTTTTAGTTGTTTTCTTTTATGCTTTTGTAGTTCGATTTTCGTGTTCTGTTTTACCCTCCTCCTTTTTGTGATGTCAAAAGGGGGAGTCAGTTGTAGTCGTTTCAGTCTTTATTATGTGTTATGTTTTCTGTATTAGTTTGATTGTTAAATGAAAATAAAAAAAATATTTGTTTTACGATCTCTTGTTTAATTTTATTTTCAAACTACTTTACAAATGTTTGCCATCATCAAAAAGGGGGAGATTGTTGTAAATCTAGTTTTGATGATGACAAACATGTTTCCAGTATGTTTTTCTTGGCTAACCCGTTTCAGGTACAAAAGATCACGAGCAAATCAAGCTAACTCAAGATCGGGTCCAAGTGTGTCAAATGTATGATTTTTTTATTTTATTGAGTCAATTGTAATGTAACTGATCCCCTAGCTAAGTAACCTTGCACACACACACTCAGGGGGAGAGCTTGAGTGAATTAGATTTTCTGTTCAGTTTTTGTTCAGATCGTCCTGGATGATATTCACATCATCCTGGACGATCAGGTATAAACAGAAACCCTAATTAGGGCGACCAAGTTAAGAGGGTCTGATTAAGCAGATCATCCTGGACGATCTTTGGATCGTACGGGACAATATGCTCAAATCAAAAATTTCCAGCCGCTAGATCAAGTTAGGCAAGTTATTATTTTTAGATACTTGGTCTGATCGTCCCGGACGATACGTGTATCATCCTGGACGATTCAGTACAATCATGTCTAATTTAATCTGGTAATTAAGGAAAGCAATTTATTGTTGATTGATACGATCATATCGTCCTGGACGATCGCAGGATCATCCCGGACGATCATGATCGTCTAGTGCATTTCAGCTGTACGACCCGAACTGTGTTCAGGACGATTTGGGCACTTTTTGAACTAATCGTACAGGACGATATCCCTATCGTCCTGGACGATCAAGTCATTTTTTGGTCGTCCAGCACAGATTTCTCTGGACGACCCGAACTGTCTTCTGAATGATATTCCTCGATTTGCACTAATCGTCCCAGACGATCGCAAGATCGTACGGGATGATATGAACAATTTTTTCTACTGATCGTCCAGAAGATCTAGATCGTCCAGGCTAAAACAGCTGAATTTGAACTGATCGTACAGGACGATCTAGAGATCGTCCTGGACGATCTAGGCCGACCAGTTGAGATTTAGGGCTATTTTTGAGCCCTCGTATAAAAGATCTTTTTCCTTGATTGGAAAAAATCTTTTGCTACCTTCCTTCCCAGAGAAACCCTAGAGAAAGAGAGAGTTGGGAGAGAGAGAGAAGATCTTGTGAGGGGGAGTTAGTGAGGGATTCACTAAGGTTGCTCCAAGCAAGGATCAGAGTCGTCTTCTTCGCTCGTCGTCTTCCGTTTAGTCGGTGTTCGTCGTGGGAGGATCGTTCGCAAGAAGATCCGGGTTCTCTGCTCGCTTCAGGAGGAAGCAAAAGGAGTTCAGGGTTCTCTGCCCGCTTCAGGTGGAAGCAAAAGGAGGTCGGGTTCTCTGCCTCACCGTGTGGTGAAAAGGAGGTATTTGTACAGGCTTCTCCACCTTGCTGTGGGAGCAAAAGGAGAGACACTTTCTGTTTAGTGCAATACCCAGAGGGGAGGCTCCGGGGAATGGACGTAGGTCAAGTTGACCGAACCACTATAAAATCTAGTTTGCTTTTCTGATTCAATTCTGCACTTTACTTTTTGATATTAACTGCGTGGGTGAATATCTGAGATTGATCTTTTCGTTCTTGTTTAATCGTTTCCGCTGCTAAATATCGAAAAAAAATTTCATCGTTGTCGTGAAATTTTTAAATAACCAATTCACCCCCCCTCTTGGTTAGCCTCGGGACTAGTTCACTAGGGCTTAACATCCCTTTCGAACTTTCAACCATGACCTACGTCCACTCCCTGAAGTCATCCTCTCTGGGTATTGCACTATCACTATAGTGTCTCTCCTTTAGCCCCCACAGCTAGGCGAAGAAGCCCTTACAAACTCTTTTCCACCAACCCGGTGCGACAGAGAACCATATTCCTTTCATAGGCAGAGAACCTTAACTCCTTCTCACCCTCATGGTGAGGCAGAGGACCTTGACTACTTTTCACCCTCCTGATGAGGTAGAGGACCTTGAATCCTTTTCACCCTCCTAGTGAGGCAGAGAACCTCGAATCACTTTCACCTTCCTTAGTACGACGGAGTAGCTAGGTCTTTTGACACCAAAGAGGCCTTTTTCTTTCCAAAGCTTCCCTCAAGAAAAACCTTGACTCTTGGAGGAACTCAGGTGCAAGTTCGCCGGAGCAACCGTGTGAAAACCCCTCTCACACTCCCTTGAAAACCATAAGGATCTTCTACCTCTCTTACAAACTCTACCCTTTCTCTCCCTAGCCCAAAGCTCTCTCTTTAACCTTTCTTTAGAAGAAAATAACTCAATGAATTCCCAAAAGACTCATACAAAGTCTTTTGAGAAAGCTTAAGTAGAGGACTTCAAAAACCCTAAAAAATCTAATTCAACTGTCAAAGATCATACAGTACGATCGCAGGATCGTCTAGTATGATGAGCATAATTTGACCTGTTAGTACTCTATGATCGCAGTATCGTACAGTATGATTAGTTCAATCGAAGTACAGTTCATCCAGGATAAACCATGGGACGACCAAAAATCATCTATGTTGATCATATAGTACGATCCAGTTTGTACAGTACGATCCAAATATCAAAAACACGCATATTCAATTGACTAATCATAGGATTAAATTAGGCAATGTTTTAAACATTGTACAGTATAATTAGATTCGTACAGTATGAATAGAACAACTTTCAAATTCAAATTTTTGTCTAATTTAATGAATGACGAGGTTTCTAATTATAACAAATCATCAAGTACGACATGGTGTTCATACTATACGATTAGTTATATTTCAAAAATATTTTTTTAGAAAAATATAATATTTTACTTAATTTTTGTAAAACTAGATTGTACAGTACGATGTACAGAAAAATAAAATATTTAACATAAAATTTTCTCCCCTTGTTTGCGTGTGTACACGGTCACCAGGCTAGCATACACCCTTACAGGACTTGACTCAAGAAATTAAAAATAAATAAATGAAAATTACAGACTCATTCAACATAACCTTTTCTACCTAAACTTGAGCCCTGAATCTTCAAAGAACGGTTCCTGTTGTACCTGAAATGCTAGTCAGCACACAAACAGAAATACACTACACACATTAAGAGAAATAATGAGGCAACTATTAATAATTCTTATCATCAAAATTATAATCTTGGGAGCCTGAGTTGCAACATAACTATCATCACATGTCTAATCACAATGCATCTAATGGTTCAAAGTTATCAATTAATTGTGATCATATTGTACGAACACCTCTATCAATTATTTACCTCAGTCCACTAATACTTCCAGCCACCACCTCCCCCACCTCCACCTGATCAAGACCCCTCCTTGTTTTAGTTTTTTTATGTTTATATGATCATTATACTTTTGTTATTTTTTAGTTTCCTGTTTGTTTGATATTATTTTGTCTTCCTTTTGTGATGTTAAAAGAGGGAGAAGCATATGTTTGTAGCTTATATTTTTCTTTGAAATGTTTAATTCCATGTTTGTCTGTTAATCTTCTATGTTTTGTTGTTGTATGTATTATTTTTTACTTTAAAATAAAAATAAAAAAAATGATTTTGACACCTCCCCTATATTTGAAAAAATTTACTTAGTAAGGGGAGCTTAGGGAATAGCAAAAATACTCTTGAATCAAAAAACCAACAATATTTGTGATCATCAAAAAGGAGGAGATTATTACAAATCTAGACCTAGGTCTTATGATTTTGATGATAACAAACATTTCTGAATTTCTCATTATGCTATTTGAATTTATTACATATTTGTTTTTGCCCTGCTCACTAACATTTTAGGTCTACAGTTCACTTGCAACCTCGATCAGCTCAAGATTGGGTAGACTAGGATTAAAGTAATATTTTCAGTCTTTTATACTTTTTACTTTTCTTAAGTCAATCATGTATTCTGGTGGTTCCTAATGTAAGTAACCTTGCACACACACACACACTCAAGGGGATTAGTTAGTTTTTTTTTTTTTTTTTTTTTTGGGGGGGGGGGGGGGGGGGACCCTCAGCGGGGCCTACATGTTAATATCAAAAAAATTAATACAGGGTCCTTAAAGGGCCCTCAAGCTCACTACTGCTCGAACGAACTACAAAAAAAAAAGTAAAATAAAAATACTAAGAGCTTGAGGTCCCTGCTAAAGAAAAGTACAAGAATAGCAAGGAACATTCTATGGTGCACAAGAGCGAGCACCCAAAAAGAAAAAGCGGACCAAAAAAGGAAAGCCAGATCTAGCTTCTCGCCAAAAATCAACATACTACGAACACCTATAAAAAGAGGAATCTGCAAAACAGGGAAATGCACAAAATAGATGTAACAAAGGTATAAATAAATTCTATCCAATCCAGGCAGCCAAGATGACAACAAACAAGTAACCGCAAACCCATCACTCCTGCCATCAGGAGAAAATAGCAACCACCAGAAAAAGGGACAGGAACAGTAAAGCTAGTTGCTACGACCCGAAGAGGACCAAACCACCCAAAAATCATAGAAATCTAGCACGAGGCCTAACTTGACAAGGTGATGCAGGAGACAAGCCATCATCCCAGTATCAAAATGAAACAACCAATTCAGATAAGGTACCAGTAAAGCAATAACATAGTCCAGGCAGCCCAAATAACCATCTTGATTCCCACGAACACCCCCAGTCTTCCAATAACAAAACTTGAAGGTAGGAGAGCAACAACGAGACATACCATCAGCATCATTACTAGTGCAATCATAGCTCAAGTCATAATCACCAAGACAACCGCTACAATGAGAAGCACAGGGAGACACTAGTAGAAATACAAAAACAACAAAGTCCCCACCAGTACCCAAGGCCACCCAGAATTCAGCACAGAAAAAAGCAAGGCAACCAGAAAGCTCCACAAATGCCCCGCCCAAACATAACAGCTGAATAAAGATCCTAGCATATGCCAGTTAGTCATGACACGCCTCCACAAAAAGATCACCAACACTAAATCACAAAGAACTAGGAGGCAAAACACGTTAGGAAAACACATAAGGGATACCAATCTCATCCAGCCGCAATAAACCACGAAGAGGAACCAGCACTGAGGAGCCAACCACATCAGTAAAATAGTCAAGTTGACAACCCCAGTGAGCCAACAAAGCAGCACATTCATCTCCTTCTTTGTAAATATGATGAAATGAATGATTCACAAGTAACAACAGCTTTTTAATATCTCTAATCTTGTAGAAAAGATTAGAACTACAAACCATATCACCATCAATAAAAAAATGTTCTAAAATCAAAATCAGAATTGACCTCAATTACTAAATTAATTAAGTTAAGGGAAACATATAACTAAATGCCACAAAGAATGGCAAAAGTAATAGTAGTAGAAGCATTTCCCATATGAACCGGCCCAACAAAGGCACTAATAAGATGATCATTACTATCTCTGATAGTACCACCACAACCCCCAAGGAAATCACAACAAATCCCATCCACATTCAACTTAAGAAAATCCTTAGGAGGCTTGGTCCAATAAATACTATAGGCATGAAAGGCAGATGGACCTTCAAATAAAGAAAGACCTAAAGCATTACCAACAAAGAAATAATTCTTGAAATTTTTATAAGAGAGTAATTTAACTGCTATCAGATAACATATCTTATCTTTAAACTTTTGAATCAGATTAACATGATTCATTGTCACATCATTAAAAAACGAATTATTTCTTTCCAACCAGAGAAATTAAAGAATAAGATAAGGAATGATATTACGGATATAACCTTTAGATTTAATAAACCAATCATTAAGCAAGGACTTAAGAGAGAGCTTTCCATTAAAACAATTTAACCTTAATAAGTCATCAAAGTAAACCCAAGTACGAACAGCCATCGGGCCCAAGATGAAAACATGATACATACTCTCCATATGACAACAACATTAGCATTTGGATGCCAAACTAAAACCTTTTTTAATGAGGTTATCATCAGTGGGTAAATATCTATTTAAGATTCTCCAAACATAAATAGAAATATTAGAAGGAATGCTCTTGTGCCAAATATACATAAAAATATTGTCAGTATTTCTTTTAGCTCAAAAAGAATGCCAAGCATCCTTTAAGTGAAATCCACCATCTTTAAAAAAATCACATAAGATAATATCCTTAGACTCAGTGTTAATAGGCAAGTTAAGAATAAGGTGGATAATACTTTCAGGAATCATATTAGAGAGCTTGTCATAGTCCCAACAATTATCATTGAAGAAATACTTAACCTTGACTAAATCAGTAGAAGACGTATTTAAAATAAAGTCAATAGAGTGCTTACCAAGCCACCGATCCTGCCAAAAGAAAATATTATCATCACCAAGGCCCCAGGATATAAAGGACTACACCTCCCATTTAATTTTATAAAGCCTTTTCCACACTTTAGAATCACCTTGTTTAGCAACATAATTAGTAGTATACCAACACAGTACTTAGAAATCATAAAATTAGCCCAGAGATTATCATTAGTGCGAAGATTATACCAAAGTTTAAAAGTAAAAGCCTTAGAAAGATCATAGAAGTTCTTATAACCAAGACCACCTGCAGCCAAAACACCACAACATTTCTCCCAAGTAGCTCAAGTAATTTTAGAGCTACAGGAGGTGCCTTTCCAAAAGAATTTGTTAATAATTTTATGAAGTCTATCTCACACAACTTGAGTATGAAAAATAATTCTATTTTTTAAACTAATTATACTGTATGATTTATATCGTACTAGATGATTAGTTAACTAGACAAACCTAATTAGGGCACCTCTATTAATTAAGGATTGATTAAACTAATCGTACCATACGATCCATTTCATACAAGATGATCAGTTATAATTAGCAAAATAGCCTCCAATCAATTTAAATTTTTTGTCTAATTGTACCATACGATATGTATCATATTATACGATATATGACAATTATGCCTAAATTGATCCTATGATTAGGGGAATAATTATGGATAAATTATTTGATCAAATCGTACATGATGATTTGAACGATCGTACTATACATCCCAATTCCTATATGGGACAATAATTAATCGCTTCCCATCATACTGAACGATTATCCATATTGTTTATACTAATCATACAATATGATTTATATCGTACTAGATTATCAGTTAACCAGACAAACCTAATTAGGGCACCTCTGCTAATTAAGGATTGATTAAACTAATCGTACCGCACGATCCATTTCATACAAGATGATCAGTTATAATTAACAAAATAGCCTCCAATCATAATTTAGGTAATATTATATAATTTAAAATTTTTGTCTAATTATACCGTACGATATGCATTATATTATACGATATATGACAATTATGCCTAAATTGATCATGTGATTAGGGGAATAATTATGAATAAATTATTTGATCAAATCATACAGGATGATTTGAACGATCGTACTATACATCCCAATTCCTGTATGGGACAAGAAATAATCACTTCCCATCATACTGAACGATTATCCATATTATTTATACTAATTTTACTGGATGATGCTCTCAATCATCTTGGACGATCAGTTCACATGCTCAAACTAATCTTACAAGGTCTGTCTCCTCATACAATACTAACATGAACTTTGACCTAATCATACAAGATGATCTTGGATTGTACTGGATAACCAATGGCGCCAAAATTTAATTTAGGGCATTTTGAGAGGCTCTATATTTAAACTCTTCTATTATCTTATTTCTAAGACTTTTGTTGCTAAGAGTTTTTGAGAGAGTACATAGAGATGGAGTTAAGGAGGCTCATGGAGATAAGAGAGGGAGAGTTGGTTGTGAGGGAGAGTTGAGGGATTCACTAGGTTACTCCAAGCAAGGTTGTTCCCTATCTTCTTCAAGCTTCTTCCTTAATCCTTTCTGTGGCTCCGAAGAGATATTATATAACACGGGGTCATCATTTTCTGCCATCTCCAGGTGGGAAAAAAGGATTCTTGGATCTTTGCCATCTTCAAGAGGGAGAAAAAGGTTTCTAGGTTTTCTTTCATTACTAGGAGGGTGAAAAAGAGCAAGGTCCTCTGTCACACTGGATTGGTGGAAGAGATTTTGTAAGGGCTTCTTTGCCTTACTGTGGGGGCAAAAGAAGAGACACTAGTTTTAGTGCAATACCTAAAAAAGGAGAATTTTAGGGAGTGCATGTAGGTCAGGTTGGACCGAATCACTATAAATTCTAGTGTATTTGTTCTTATTATTTTTTTATACTTTTATTTTTCTGAGATTTACTATGTGGTTGGAAAACTCTAATTTTTTTGTTATTTGTGAAATAAATTTGCTTCTGTATTGGGGATTAAGGTGTTTGTTTTCAGATATTAAAAATGCTCTAAAAATATTTATTTTTTGTTAAAGAACTTTTTTAAATAACCAATTCACCCCCGTCTTGGTTAACCTCGAGCTGGTTCTTTGAGGTCTCACAACCTCCTTGAACTTTCACTAGGGACATGCTTGATCAATATGCAACTAACAAATCATAAATCGAAGGTCATTTGATAAGGTTTTAAAGGATTTCAAAATTTCCCAAAAATTATTTTTGGCCTAAGGGGTATTTAGTTTGGATTTCAACAATTGATTTATGATTTTGGATTTATGATTTTGAATTGAATTTTTTATTTGGAGTAATTTGGGATTGAATTTGATGTGAAGTTCTTGAGCTTACATAAAAATGAGGTTAACAAGTAGATGTAGTCTTAGGTTCTAATATGTCTGAGTCTGTATAGGTATTTTGCTTTCTTTACAATCATGGATAGTCCTTCATTTACTCTATTTTGTTCTATAGCCATGCACTATAGTGTGCAGTTATTTTATAACTTTTTGATGATGAATGAAAAGAATATAAATTTATGGATGAGATTATTTATCCTCTTATTAGAAGTTAATTAAGAATTCTATTTTTATTTAATTCAAAAAATATATAAAAAATCCCTAAGACTTTGATCTTGGGCTCGATCTGTCACCATTTAACATGATATAGTATATCATGTTTGTAAGTCATATTGGGTTGGGTTGTGATACCTTAGACTCAGCTTTCTTCCTCTTTAAACTTGCTTAAATCGTTCATTAGTCTGATCTTCACATACATAAAATCCTTAGTATGAAATTCTATAGCATGAGGCTTCATATTGTAATATTGTTTCTGCCTATCATATATAGCCTTCATTATATTTTTGATCAAATTGATCTTTTTAGTAGTATCATCAATAAGAGATAGCCTAATCAAACTCATTTCTCCCACCTCCATCCAAGATAGTGGGCTTTTGCACTTTCTACCATATAAAGCTTTGTATGGGGCCATACTTATACTTGACTAAAAGCTGTTATTGTAGGCTAACTCAATCAGAGGAATATGATCCTCCCATTTTCCACTAAAGTCCAGAACACAAAGCATCAAAAAATCTTCCAGAATTTGGATAGTTCTCTTAGATTGGTTATTGGTCTGTGAAAAAAAAGTTGTACTAAAGTATAATTTAGTACCTAGACCTTACAAAAAGCCTTTCCACATCCTTAATGTAAATCTACCATCTCGATCAAAAATAATCACCTTAGGCACTCCGTGCAATCTAACAATTTTCTAGAAATAAATTTGTGCCAACCTATCTACTGAATTAGCCTGTCAAAGTGAAACAAAATGTGCAAACTTCATCAGATGATCCACAATAACCCAGATGGCATCATTTCCTTGCTTTGATCTAGGGAACCCATAGCAAAATCCTTCATCACTTCTTTCCATTTCCACTCTAAAATGGGTAATGGTTGTAGAAGACCATCCGATTGTCGATCTTCTATTTTCACTATTTGGCAAGCTTCACATTTTGAGATAAAGTCAGGAGCATCTTTAATTAATCCTCACCACAAAAATAGAGTTTTCAAATCACTTTACATTTTGTGACTTTCTAGATATATAGTATAACCTGAATAATATACTTTACATAGAATCTCATGCCTAAGATCTCCGACACTGGGGACCAATATCCTACTCATATGGAGATTAATACCATAATTAGATAGCAGCAATTTAGGTTTTTATCAAATTTGATTTGATCAATCAACTTCAAAAAATCTGTATCATATTTTTGAGCTTCATAAATCCTTTCCTGTAGAGACTATATATTATCATTTGAGCTAAAGCATCTAAATCTTGTTTAATATATCAAAATACTTTAAATTCTAATCTTTCCATATCCTAAATAAGAAAATCATGAGAAGTGAGCAGAAGACATGACATCCTAAAGACTTCCTACTCAATGTATCTGCCACTATATTTACCTTACCAGAATGATACCAAATAGTTATATCATAATACTTAATCAGATCAAGCCACCTTCTTTATATTAGATTTAAATCTTTTTGCATAAATATTAACTTTAGACTCTAATGATCAATAAAGATCTCTCACCTAACTCCATAAGATAATGCCTCTAGATCTTTAAAGCAAATACAAAAACAATAAACTCTGAACTATACATCAAACAACTCCTCTTTTATGATTTTAAATCCTAGAAGTATAGGCTATAACCTTTACGTGTTACATTAGAACTATGATGCCCAAGATCTAATTTTAGAGGAATTGTTCATTTTATCTTTTAATTAATCTACAAGAGCTTCTAATACTTTATCAATATGAATAAATCTAGTAAAAGTATCTATAAATCATGTACATCAAAATATTTTTATATTCATTCATCAAAATTCAATTTACAATAATTAGAAAATTAATCATTATATTCAATCTATCTTTTTTTATATTCTTAACTATAAAAAAATAAAACTAAAAATATGGAGAAAAAAATTAAAACCTGAAATTCTAATTAACCTCACTCTATTGGATCCTGACCCCTTCCTGAAAATATGTAAAAATTACAAAGTGAACTAATAGCTCAGTAGGTTACCAGATCCTACAACTGCAATCAATGTACAATAGTAAAAATAATATATATATATATAATCATTCAATCCAAAGTAGTGTAAATATATAATTATAAGAATACATAGAAATCCATATGAATAGCACCATATCATATAGACAATAAACATCAGTACAAGCTATATATTTTATGATCAGTAGTCATGTAAGGGATCAGTATAATCTATCATTCTTATATCCCCAGTTACAAAATAATTCAAATATATCATTTTATGTAAATAAATACACTGGTTATGTGCATCTCAAATAATGTCTATGTATGTATATCATGTAATTCAAAATATATGATTCATATATATATCATACCATTATATTAATCTTATCAATTTTATCATTTGCATGTATCAGTCATGTCTTGTATTATACTATCATATCATATGCATATACAAGCAAGCTAGGGCATCTGGCTACTTAAGGTGTTTTTTCTGTATCATAGGTCAGGTGGCTTTCATATAAGAAGACATCACTTCCTACTCATCTAGCATAGCCTAACCCAATAGGACACACAGATATACATGTCCTATTATGTTGACTCATAACAAGCTAGCCCAAGATCTAAGTTTTGGAACTTTTTAGAGTTCTTCTAGTAAATCATACAAACCATAGAGCACATAGACTAAAACAAAGAAATTACATAACTAGCCATGATTGTACAAAATTAGAAAAATACTTATACAAACTTAAATAGATCAGATCCTGAACTAAGCCCTTCAACGAGAATTTTCCCTTTCCCCTGACCTGAAATAGAAAGCATAATAGGTTTGAGCAAATACAGTTAAATAGGTCACACCTACCGATCTAAATTTTCAATAATTTATTTATTAAGCAACTAATTGAGAGCATTTCAAAGAAATGTATCATACTGAGCATAAAATAAATGGTAGATGACTGAAATAAAGTAGACTATACCTTCAAAGTAAATAAACTGTACTTCAAATATCAAAGCAAAAAATAATAAAATTCCCTCATGCTCTTATACTCCCATTAGAAATAGATATACGAATTTAAGCCCTTATGACTCCCTATACTAGCATATAAGAAAAAATTTCCTCATCACTCCCAATACATAGTACATATCAAATACTAAGACATTTAGGCCCTTATGACTCCCTATGTTAGCATATTAGAAAACAAACCCTTATGACTCCTAATGCCTAGCACATATTAGATATTAGAAATTTAGACCCTTATAACTCCTTATACTTTTAACACCAAAATAAAACTTCTACCACACATCAAATCTCCTCAAAATCATCCATTTCAAGTAGAAAATAATATATAGCATAGAATTATATTAAGGAAATGTAAATAAACCCATTTCAGAATTTTGCAGAAGCTTTATCAGCAGATAATAATTAACTGCTCAGTAGAATTTCATAATTTTAAAATATCACCAAATTATCAGGAATTATTTAAAATATTATTTTTAAGTTTTAATTATACTATAATATTACTTTTTGGATCAAAATGTGTTTCTAGTTAAGAAAATAGCACACTTTTCAAATTACCCTATAAAAATTTTCTAAAAAATTACCCAAATGACTTGAATGACTAGCTCTACAATATATAGAAAGTTGCATAATGAAAGTTTTTTGTAGATATAAAATTATCTATAATTGTACAATATAAATTTATAAATTTAATTAGAAAAATAAAAAAATTTTATTATTTTGAAAATTGAGATAGGCCAAATGTAACCTACCATAATACGAATAACTTTCAGAACTTGGGTTACAGTAAAAAATGGAACAAAGTCATCCACACCCAACTTTTCTCTCTCTATATTCCTTTCTTTCTCTCTCTAATCGGTTGCCTAAAAATGAGAAATAGCTTTTGATAAAATAAAAAATGGTGGAACTAGATATTTTTATAAAAATTCAGCCTAGCGCCTGATCCTGTGTGCTGCAGTGCTTCCTAAAGGAAGAAACTGCACCAAATCCCAACGCTTCAGCATTAAATTATTTTGGCTAAAAGATAAAAAGTATGATGACGTGGGGCTACCTACACTAGTATCTGACGTGGGGCTACCTACACTAGTATCATGGTGCCCTAAATAAAAATATTCTAGATTTGTAAATCATGCACACAGACTCTTAGAACTCACTTCAGAATAGATTCTAATATTTATATATATGCAAAATATTCCCTGACACATGCAAGGGGTGTTAAATTTAGAAATTTAGCAGGTTCAAATTAGGTCAGCACAGCTAGAATGTACACCAATCTAATAAGAGTTATAATTCTCCCCTTCTTGAAAAAAATGTCATCCTTGATATTTCAGAACTTAGATCAGCAGAACATAATAGGATATGACTATCTTATCACAAATTCCTTCTCCCAAGTAGCTTCCAATTCTACTATATGCTTCCACTCGACCATAACTATTAGGATCTACTTATTCCTCAATCTTTAAGGCCATGTGCCAGAATTCTTTATGGTTCTTCCCTGTAGCTTAAATTCAGACGTATCTTAACTTCATCAACATATATTTAATTTCCAGAATTAGATATCCGCTACCTTGGAGATGACATATGAAATATATTATGAATACCAAACATATGTTCTAACAACTATAATATGTAAGAAGATTTTTTAATCATTTCAGTTATTTTAAAAGGTCCAACATACCTTAAAATCAACTTTTTTCTTTTCCAAACCTATTAATGGTTTTCATTATTTTAATTTTCATATACTTAAAATCTTCAACTTGAAACTCTACCACCTTTATCTTGGCATTATATTTTTTTTTCTATCTATCTTGCACAGCTTTTATTCTATCCCTGATCAAATGAATCTTTTTAATGGTGTCATTAATTAAGGTTGGCCCATTTAGACTCTCTCACCTACCTTTGTCCATGATGGAGGGGTTTTGCACTTCTTGCCATATAAAGCTTTGTACGGGCCATAGCTATACTTGACTAAAAATTATTATTGTGGGAAGATTCAATCATAGGTATGTGATCCTCCTAGCTACCGCCAAATTCTATAACACATAGCCTCAGAAGGTCTTCTATCACTTGTATAGTCCTCTTTGATTATCCATCACTTTATAGATGATAAGATGTACTAAAATACAGCTTCATGCTAAGACCTTGCTGAATACCTCTCCACAGTTTGGAAGTAAACATACCATCTATAAAAAATTATCATTTTTGATATCCCATATAGTTAGATGATCTCTCACACTTATACATGTGTCAATCTATCTAAAATCTAACTGTGAGATAGGAATGAAATGTACAGACATTGTCAGACGATCTACTACTATCCAGATGGCATCATGTCATAGACTTAATCTAGGTAATCCCATAGCAAAGTACATTATCAATTCTTCCTATTTCCATTCTGGAATAGGCAACAATTGCAAAAAATCTCCCTATCACTAATGCTCCGCCTTTACTAATTGACAAGCTTCACACTTAGGAAAAAAATTTATCACATTATTCTTTAATTCAGACCACCATAATATGCCTTTTAATCACTAGATATTGTACTGCTCCTCGAATGAATAATATAATATGAATAATAGGCTTCATGCAAAATCTCACATCTTATATTTCCAAAATTGGGAACCATAATTTGTCTTTATAGAGGAAAATACTATAATTAAATAATTATAACCACAAACTTCTTCCCAGAGTCACTATGATCAGTTAGTTTTGGGCAGGGGTGTCAATATTTGACAGGACCAAAAAACCTAGACCCAAAAAAATTTGGGTTTGATTTAACCCATTTGTAGAACAGGTATGGTTTGGGTTTCAAATCCTGACCCATACAAATTCAGGTTAGGTTCAGGTCAACCCAACAACCCAAAACCAACCTGCGCAATCCAGCTCACATCCGCTTGTTCATTTAAGGTCCATCGTGTGTAGTCATCCTCGCACTATCACGCTTACCCCATTGCCAACATGCCAACTTTCTCGGTAGCCCGCATTACATCACAAGCGATGTGACATGTTTGTACATATGTGCACCATATGCCTCCTTGCCTGCTCACCTAGATGAACATGCATGCCCGCTCGCCTGCACATGCCTACTAGCTAGCCGCCCGCACTTACCCGCATAATTGCATGCTAGCTCGCCAGCACGTGACAATACTCGGCAACACATTTTCCCTCACTTGAGTCAGCAGGTCATGTCTAATCAACCAGAGTTAGTGGGGTTGCTTCGTGGCTTATATTTTTGACCTAATATTTTAATCATGTAGGGTTTAAGTTGGATCCATTAAAGGTGGGTCAATTTTGGGTTAGACTCGAATCCGACCCATAAACCCATTTTGAAACCTCTATTTTCTAGTGCTCTGAATCTAACTTCTGGGCTTACTGAATCCTTTCCTACAGAGATGGTTGAATAGTCATATGAGTTATAATGACAGAATCTTGATCAATAGGGGTAATCACCTCTAACTCTAATTTTTTCATATCTTTAATTAGAAATCATCAAATATTAACAGAAAGATTGATATCCCATAAGATGTCCTACTCAGGACATCCGCCACTATATTGACCTTATTGGGCTAATACTGAATAGTAAAATCATAATCTTAAATGAGTTCAAACTACTTTCTATTTTAGGTTCACATATTTATGAGTGAATATATACTTCAGACTCTGATAATCAGTGAAAATCTCACACCTGACTCCATATAAATAGTACTTCTATATTCCATACAAAACTAATAGCATTAAGTTCTAAATCATGTGTCAAATAATGTCTCTTATGTGGCTTCAATTTCCTCAAAGCATATGATATAACTTTTCCATGCTATATCACAACACATCCCAGTCCTTTTAGTGAAGCATCACTGAACACCTGAAATCCCTCTAAACTTGATGAAATAATCAGAACTAGAGCAGATGTCAAATAATTCTTTAGTCTTTAAAACTCTCCTTAAAGTCAAATGTCCACATAAAAGCCACTAACTTTTGAGTCAGTCTCATCAGAGGTGGAAAATTTTGAGAAAATCCCTTTATAAATTTCTTGTATTAGCCATCCATGCCAAGAAGGTTATGTGCCTTAAATATGGTAGTAGGCCTTGGCCAATCAGTAATAATCTAAACTTTCTTCTAGGGATCCATAAAGATACATGCACTACTCACCACATGCCCCAAAAATGAGATACTCTTCAGCCAAAATTCACACTAAAAAAATTATAAATAAATGTGCTGCCATAATATCTCTAGAACAATCCTCAAATGTGCTGCATGATCCTCTTCAAAAGTTTAGTAAATTGAAATATCATCTATAAACAAGGTAACAAACTAATCAATATACTTCCTTAATGTCCTATTCATTTTATCCATAAAAACTATTGATGCATTAGTCACCCCAAAAGGCATGATTAAAACTTAAAATTCCTGTCATACCATCACATAATAATATCCTTGTATTAAATGCAGTTTTCATCACATTTGCCTCTCTTACCTTCACATAATAATATTTAGACCTTAAATTAATCTTGGAAGATATAGAAGATCCTACAAGCTTGTCAAACAGATCATCGATCCTTGATAGAGGATATTTAGTCTATAATCAACACACATGCGCATCATACCATCCTTCTTTCT
Organism: Dendrobium chrysotoxum; assembly: GCA_019925795.1. Lineage (NCBI taxonomy): Eukaryota > Viridiplantae > Streptophyta > Magnoliopsida > Asparagales > Orchidaceae > Dendrobium > Dendrobium chrysotoxum. The sequence continues at coordinate 6,352,426 of CM034310.1, forward strand.
AAATAAAATAGGTGCTCCCCACGGAGACACACTAGGATGAATAGAACCGTAGTCAACTAGCTCCTGAAGCTGTACCTTTAACTCTTGATGCTCCCTAGGTTTCATCCTACATAAATTTTTAGATATCGAAGTAGTACTTGAGATTACATCAATACATAACTCAACATCCAATGAGGTGGTAAACTCACTAACACCTCAGGAAAAATATTGGGAAATTCCTGCACCATCAAAACGTCAGATAGAGATTCAGATTCTATACTCCCATCTCAAATTTAGGCCAAAATATCATACAACCATCCTTCTATAACTTATCCTCTTGAATAATGGAGATAAAAAATGATAGAACTCCTCTAACTCCTCAAAATAAGTAGCTCTTGCTACAAAATAGTAATGAAACCCTCTTTTCGTAATAATTAATTTGAGCTCTATATCAACTTAACCAATTCATACCCATAATAATATCAAACTCAAAAATAGGCAATAGTATAAAACTAGACCTCCATTTCCTATCAGACATCTCGATGTCACAAAAATGCACCCTACTAGCTATCATATCGTCTCCAGTTGACAATATAATGGATAGAGAAGAAGATAATAATATGGAAGGTAATTGTAACAAATCAAAATATCTCTCAACAGTAAATGAATAATTTGCTCCAAAATCAAATAAAATATGACATAGTAGATTAGAAACATCAATCATACATGTAAACATTTAAAGCATCACTAACCTCTTGCTTAGTTAAACTATATAAATGTGTTCAAATTGGAGTTGGAGTAATAGAACTACAAGACACTCTCTGATAGCTCCAAAAAGACCTCACCGCTATAAAATCTACTACCAAACCAAAACCATTGCCTCTGCTAAATGACCCTTAGCAAACACACAAGGTAGAACAATCCTCATTCTCCCTACTGGTATGATATAACTCTTAATCATGGGCTTAAAATGTTGGTAAGGTAGTCTATGCTCAACCTAACCACATCAAAAGCATTATCCCATCATCCTGTAACACTACTAAAATACCTCCTACCATAACTCTGGCATACAGATGCCCCACTAATAGAACTTTTAGAACCAACAATGTTGCCACTACGAGAAATTGACATAGACGGCCCACCTCTCTTGGAATCTCCAGATCAAAACATACTACTCTTTCAAGAAATTACACTACTTGATGCCTCACTGCCAAATCTCTTGCTAATAGCAACCCATTATTGTTGAGTAGCCGATAAATCATTTTTTATTAAATGGGGTTTCTCCACTAACTAGATAATTAGAAATATGAATTGAAGCTAATGGCTGCATCAGACTATCTCAAAGCCATCTCAAAAATCTATAACAATTTTCCTTAGAAGTTCTAATTAGCTGTAGAGCATACCTAGTTAATACACTGAACTCTGCCTCACACTCCATAACTATCCTGCTCCCTTAAACAAGCCATAAAAAATGTCATGCATCTGCTGACACGTCGATAGAGGTACAAACCACACTCAAAAAACATCTGTAAACTCTTCCCAACAAAGTAAAGAGTTTAACCTCTCCTGTAACTTCTTCTACTAAGCCAACCATCAATGCTCAGCCTCCCCATGTAACAAAAAATAGCCAACAAAACTTTCCTCTCAGACGGACACCGCATCCCATCAAAAGTCTTCTCTAACCTCACCAACTAGTCTTTCATTGCTCTTGGCTCAACGAAGCCCTTAAATCTCAAATCCCTCAATCTCATAAATATATGTAAGTGTCTATCAACATCTTCAAATCTAACAGAGGAAAACTTGCTATGAGCCTCACCCATCAGTTAGGCTACCAAGTTGGTAAACTATGAAATAGAATCAGAGCTGATAACAGGAGTAGTACTTTGTACTAGTGTTGCCTGACTAGAACTCCACCCATTTATCATGTTAGGTTCTGGTGGATCCATCAAACAACCATACATAACATAGCTAAATAAATATAAACATTAAAATAAGAAGAAATGAATGTCTAACATTACTCAGAACTACCTCACTCGACTATAGATCAATTTTTATTGCTCTATTTTATAACAAGTTTCTCCAAAATTACTACTCTACACTAAAAAGAGTTATCACCACCCAACCCAATAAGACCCATAGATATACAAATCCTATCGTGGTGACTTGTAACTGGGAAGCTCAAGATTTAAGTTTTGGGAACTTTTTAGAGTTCTTTACTGAATCATATAAATTATAGAGCTTCTAATTAAATTCTATAAAAGGATAAAATAAACTCATCCACAAATTTTTCCATTCATTTCATTAAAATGTATATACAACATTTATACTATAGTACAAGACTATATAGATTAAAATAGAGAAATCACATAACTAACCTTAATTATACAAAATCAACAAAATACCTTTACAATCTCAAATAAATTAGATCCAGAACTCAACTACTTAAAAGGTTCTTTCCCTTTCCCTCAACATGAAAAGTGTAAAATATAAGTGAGGCAATAAAACTCAATATATCACTCCCATCAATCTAAATTTTCAATAATTCATTTATTAAGTAATTAATTTAGGGCATATTAAAGGAATGTATCATGCTAAACATAAAATAAATTATAGATGACTGAAATAAAGTAGTATGTGCACTAAAAGTAAATAAGCAAGTACTTCAAATATCATCTTAGAAACTAACAAAATACCCTTAGGCCCTTAAACATCTCATCAGAAATAGATATCCAAATTTAGGTCCTTATGATTCCCAGTATTACCATATAAAATAATAGGCTCTTATGACTCCCAGTGCCAAGTACATATCAGATATTTAAAAATTCAGGCCCTTTTAACTCCTAGTGCTGGCATGTTAGAAAATAGATCATTATGACTCTCAAAGCTTAGCACATATTAAATATTAAGATATTTAGATACTTATAACTCCTTACGCTAACATATCAAAAAATAGGCTCTTATGGCCCCCAATACCTAGTACATATCAGATATTTAGAAATTCATACCTTTATGACTCGTTATGCATTTAACATCAGAATAGAACATCCACCACACATCGAGATCTCCTCAGAATCACATATACTGAGCAAAAAGGTATATATAAATAACTTTATAGTAAGGAAATGTAAATAAACACATTTAAAAATTTTAGAAGCTTTATTGGTAGGCAATAGAATTAACTACTAAGAAAATTTCATAATTTCAAAATGTCACTAAATTACCTAGGATTGTCCAGAATATTATCTTGAAGCTTTAATTAACTATAATATTATTTTTTGGGATCAAAACTATATTCTAATTAAATAAACTAATGCACTTTTCAAATTACCCTACATATTTTTTTCTAAAAAAACTGACCAGAATAACTAGCTCTACGACATATAAAAAGTTACATGGTGAAAATTTCACAGATACGAAGTTATCTATATTTGTACCATACAAATTAATAAATTTAATCAGAAAAATCCTAAAGTTTCTTATTTTTTCAAATTTAGATAGGCAAAATATAACCTATATCGATCTGAATAACTTCCAGAATTATGCCGGCAAAAAAAATGGGTCAGACTCCCCCAAACCTAGCTTTCTCTCTCTCTCCATCTTGTCAACTTCTTAAAAATGAGAAATGGATTTTGATAAAACACGAAATAATGAGCCTAGCCTTGCTGCTCCCGATCCTGCGCACCGTAGAGCTCCTCATATAAAGATACTGCACCGCAATGCTGCACCCCAGCACCACAGCATTGAATTATTTTAACCAAAAGATAGAGAGCATGACAAGGATACCTACCCCAGTGCCACAGCGCCCCAAGAGAAAATTTTTGAAATTTCCAAATCATGCATACAAACCTTGGGACCCACTTTAAAATAGATTCATACATTCATATATAAGCAGAACATTCCCAGACATGTGTTGTCATAGCCCAAACTCTTAAATATCAAGATATTATTTGCTTTAGCCTAATTCACATGTGTAATGGGTGTTATATACAAAAATTTAGCAAGTTACCTTTATTAGATTGGGTAAAAAAAGGTAAACTATGCATGAATCTAATAGGTGATACACTGTTGGTGTATCATATCATATAAGTTAATCCCTTTATGCCTCCCTTTTCATGTCATTTAGGATTACACCACAAATCTTATTTAAAGGAAAGCTTATAATCCCATCCTCTTATATGGGTAACATGTCTCCAGCCAATTTGAATAAATCAATCATTTATAGCCAGTCTTTCTTACCTTTACACATATTTCATATCATATAAAGTATACTTAAAAATATCACATATACTCATCAGTATGCCAGTGGTATGCCAAAAATGTATGTTTGATTATATGAATAATAAAGATATGCATATTATATATTTCATGTATTAATATCGTACATTGATTTCTAATCATTTTATAATCAATATTATACTACTCATTTCAATTAAAATGGCATATAAGCAAAATCGCACGATGAAATTTTAATATTAACTAATCAAAATGCTTAAGATAATGATATCTATCACATATTAAAGTTACACGGTGATAAATTATTAAAATGAAAGATATTGCATTTTAATCAAATTTAGGAGAGATATAATCTAAGAAAACAAAATCATTGAAAATAGAAATAGGATTCGGGTTACCAACCACAATTAGAAAATTTTTTCCAACTAAAGTGATGGGCAAAAATGACCTAGAACAAGCTCTCTCTCTCTCTCTCTCTATATATATATATATATATATTCTCTTCTCTTTTCTCTTTTCTTCTCTCATGGTCAAAGAACAAAGGAATGGGGAGGGAATGGCAGGGGTAAGCGCTTAGGCAAATGATTTGTGATACTTTTATTAAAAAGAAAATAAACTTACAGACCCAGTGCCTTAGCGCTCAAAACCCTAGTGACATTGTGCTCAATTAATTCCCCAAAAACTTAAGTGCTTAAAACAAGGGCATTGCTCATCTTGGCACCGCAATGCTCTCATTAGACATTTTTGGAAATTTAGAGAAATAAAACTGGGGTTATCACAAGAACACATCCCAATCCTTTTAGTGAAGCATCACTGAATACCTAAAATCTCTTTGTAGCTAATTGGATGGTCAAAATCAGAGCAAATGTTAAATAATCCTTCAACTTTTGAAAACTCATCTCACATTAAGGTGTCTAGATGAATTCTACTAACTTATGAGTCAATCTCATCATAGGCATATAAATATGAGAAAACCTATTTATAAATTTCTTATAATAATTGGGCATGCTTAAAAAGTTACACACCTCAAATATTATAGTAGGCCTTAGCTAAACAATAACAACCTAAACTTTTTGGTGATCCATATAAATGTCTGCATCCCTCACCACATGCCAAAAAAATGAAAAACTTTTCAATCAAAATTCACACTTAAAAAATTTGCATGTAACTTATGTCACCTCTAAGTTTCAAAATTAATCTTCATATATGTTGCACGCTCATCCTCAAAGGCTAAATAGATAATAATTATGATGCTCTGAGATCTAAATTTGGAAAGAATTATCTATTTTTATCCCTTAATTAATCTATAAAATATACTAATATCATTTATTTAATGAAAACTAGTAGAAGCAACCATATACATCGAAATATTTTTACAATATTCATCATCTATAAAAAATCCAATTTATAATAGTCAGAAATGAAATCAATATATTAGTTTACCTCTCTAAAATTTTGACTACAAAGAATAATACAAAAGAAAAGGATACATATCTAAACTTAAAATGCGTGGTCAACAACACTCCACTAGATCCTGACCCCTTCCTAAAAACATGTAAAAACCATAGAGTGAATTAACAATTCATTATGTTACCAAAACCTAGAATGACAAACAAGGCACAATAATAGAAGAAATATGAACGTAATCATTCAATACAAATTAGCATAAACATGTAACATTAAGAATAAATAGCAGCTAATATGAATAGTATCATTTTATATGAGCAATGGGAATCAATATAATGACGTAACTTTTAATTAATGATTGACAATCATATAAAGGATCAGTATGTTTCATCATTCCTATACCCATGTCCATAATATAATGTAGTAGGTTCATTATAAATCTCTGCATGAATATAAATTATGCTATAAATTAATAAATATATCCATCAATTAAAAAAAAACTAGTAGAAGCAATAATAAATTTTATACATCAAAATAATTTTATATTCATTCCTTTCAAAATTTAATTTATAGTAGCACGAGGCCACTTACAATATCAATCTATCTCATTAGGCTTCTAACTATAAAAGAATAAACTAAAATACAAAAATAAAATGAAACCTGAAAATACTGATCAGTCTAACTCTACAGGGTCCTGACTTCTTCCCAGACTTAAAATTAATAAAATCACATAATGAGCTTACAAAGCTTAGTAAGTTTTCAAAACCTACCACTAAATTCAATGCAAGACACAAGAATCAAAATGAATAATAAATGATCTATACAATCATAAGTAAAATCCGATATGCTTAGTAAAATAAGAACATCTCAATAAATAGAATGAGTCTATCAATCTATAAAAAAATTGATGAAAAGTCTATAAAGCAATATAGGTGCTATATAGTAAAACAAGCATTATTATATATCAATTATATTCATGTTAATCATCATATTATATACTTTTATGAACTATTATGCCAATTATATATGCCTGTCAGTATGTCATGTCAGTATAATATGTCAATATGTTTATTAATGTGTTATACACCCCTACATTATCAATGACTAACAATATATCTATCAAATGTCATGTTATGCTACATACATCCCAATACTTTAATCACTCCTACATGTGCTATCATGTAAATGTAATATGGATACAATTATGAATAGCAAGCAAGACATCTGGCTTTAGAGTGGTGTTTTCATTCTTTAATATGTCATATCAATCCATCATTATCTATCAATCACATTTTTTATTTATTTTTATTAATCATTTTCCTTAACAGGTGACTTTCAATAAATCAATGAAGAGTCGTCACTCCTTACCTGCTGTTAAGTTTAAATTTTATAGTGTTCCATTATTTTAAATATAAGTAAAAATATTATTTTTAGTTGTTATTATGCAGGAATGTCTCAGGAAAAGGAGAAAATTCATAAGTATTAAAATAATATCGCAATGCTCTAACTGCCAGTGCCGCTGCATCCACAACATCCTGGTGTCTGATCAAGGGAAAAATGTCAATTAATTTAGTACCCTGATGGAGCCAAGGTTAGCACTACAGTGCTTCATAACACCATAGTGCCAGAAACAAGCATCATAGTGCCAAAGTCTTAGGAAATTGAGCACTAGAGTGCCAAATTATACAACATCACAGTGCCATATTACCCATCAAGCACTGTAGTACTCAACTTTTTCAGTGTTGTGGCAGAGTAATTACAGAGATGAGGAGCCATACTGACTCAGATAAAAGATGCACATGTCCAGTCAAACAATCACGTTGGATCTGTCCAACACTGCAGTTGAACAATATCAGTAGCACTGAGGTACTAGTTCATTCTATAGCATCACAGTGCCACCATGTCAAGCGCCATAGTGCCTGAGTCTGTTTATGTACTTAATATAAATAGTTTTTTAATCTTTTGATTTGGGGATTCTATCATTTTAGAGGGGTTCAGTCATTTTGATGAGTCTTGAGAGCTTAAGTGTAGTACCACCTTAGAGTAAAGTCTATGGGAGACCAAAGGAGAAAAAGATACACCTTTTTGAGATCATTGGCTTATCTTATTGTGAGTAAGCAGACTTTCGGAGTAAGGAAGGAGTGTGGAAACTAAACTTGTACTACCAAGGTAATATTTATTTTCACTTTGACTCTTGTACTTTATCATTTATGCAACTAATGAATTATGTGTGTTTTGTTTTAATTCCATGGCTGGCTAATTCTCAAATTTTGGGTTAATGGTGTGAATGTTTGTTAGTACTAATATAAACTATTGTGCTTTAATGAATTAATGAATATTTTCAATATCTCCTATTCTTAATTTAATTTATAAAATGGCCATGTGTAGAGTTAAAATATAATGTGGTATATTCCTCGATGGAGGAATATTGGAATGGAACTCTTACATACCTAGATATAAGATGTTTAGTATTCTAGAGTCTATGGAGAAATAATAACTATAGAAGGGTCATAAACTTTCCTTTACTTTCTTACAAGTTCAATAGAGATCTAAGGATGTATATGCTCTGATTCACAACCAACTTCTAAGAGTCTACTCAGAAAAACTTTGGAACTCTATAATCATTAGTCCAAAATATTTTATCAACTGGTATCTTATCTTTTCTATTACAAATTCAAAAGAGACATAATCCAAATCTAGATTTTTATTGGTAGGATAAATATTGTACCTAGAGTAAATAATATTAGAATATTTTCATTATAGCAGAACACTTTATTATGGGATCGACACGTGACCTTATGTTATTTAGTGGACTTTTATACCAAATAAAATCTATGAATATTTTGCACACATTTGTCTATCATACATACCAGTGCAACCCAATCCCACACACATCACCCATCAGCATAATCAGTCAATCATTTATAAGCTAACATCTGAGTTTATATTGCAAACCTTTATTTTAAGAAAAGCCTGTCAGCCCACCCTCCTATACAGGATATTACATTTTAATGGACAACATATATTAATTATAACGTTCACTGACAGCCTCTCCTTACTTAATGAAAATGCCACATTTATCATATATTAGTCATACCATTTTTCTATGCAATTCAATATCATGTATGAAATGTAATAATCTATGAAATGCAGGGAAATCTAAATACTATTCATTAATTTAAAAATCATAAATATTAGTTACTTGATAAAATTTAATAATATTACTATTAAAATGCCCATGAAAATCATATCTATCATGTATAAAAGTTACATAGTAAATGTTTGATAAATTAAGAGAAAATATATTTTTTCAATTTTAGGAGGAATAAAATTTGAGAAATCAAAATCATCAAAAATAGGAATAAGATTCAAATTACCTACCACTATAAGAGGAAATCTTAGAACATAACCTACAAATACAAATGCCTCGAATAGCTTTCTATTTCCTTTTTCTCTCCTCTTCTCTGTCACCCCCTCCTCTTTCTTTTCCTTCCCTTGCAAGGCAATCAAAATGAGGGAGAGAGAGGCTTAGGTGAGGATTTTAGGCAATTGGAATGTGATATTTTATTTTAAAAAATAATTTATCTAATCTGGCACTGCAATGCTCTAAAAATAGCACCATAGTGCTACCCGCTGGAAAGCACAACATCGCAGTGCTCAACCTCAGTGATGCAGCATTAGCTCACTTGCTAAAAATTTGTTAGAGAGCTCAATGCCATCATGCTGTCCACCCAATGCTACAATGCTCTACCAAATAAATTCCTAGAATCTATGAAAAATTCATTACAATATACCTACCTTAGAAAAATATTATCCCCGACATTTCACTTTCCCTACACCACAATATAAAAATAAGAATAAGTATAATAAAAATTATTACATTTAAATTAAATCAATAGTAAAAATTAAATCAACAACCAAATTGATATAATCATTAGTAAAGCTAATGCATTATTGATCATTTATTCATACATCTGTCCACTTATAGAATTCTCTTTCCTAATCCATCAAACATCAAATTCAACACACATGCACACATATGCAATAAATCAATCCAATGCAAATAAAATAAAATCTAAACTACCCACTTCTACCCCACTCACGATTAAACCTATAGCTTGAATATATTATGTTAATATGTTTATCAATATATTATATGCCCGCACATCTATCAATATCTAACAATATATCTATCATATGTCATGATATATTACATTAGTCTCAATGCTTCTATCGCTCTTATATATGATATCATATAAATGCAATGTGGATATAATTATGAATAGTAAGGCAGGACATCCATCTTTAGGGTGGTGTTTTTATCCTTCTATATATTATCCATCTATCATATCAATTCATCATTATCTATCAGTCACATCTTTTATTTATTTCCACTAATTATTTTCTTTAATATGTGACTTTCAAAAAATCAATGAAGAGTCATCACTCCCTACCCGTCAATATAATCAGTCAATTGGCTATAGGCTAACATCCAAGATTATGCCACAAACTTTTATTTAAGGAAAGCTCATCAACTCATTCTTTTGTATAGGGTATTATCATTTTAATAGTTAACCCTTATTAATTATAATATTCACAACTAGCCTCTCCTTGCTTACATATAAATGTCATATTTATCATATATCAATCATAGCATTTCAATATGCAATTTAATATCACGTATGAAATATAATAATTTATCTTTACACTATTTATTAACTTTAGAAAATTACTATCAATTTAACTAGTAAAAATCAATAATATTACAAGCAAAATGCCTACAAAAATTATATCTATCACATATAAAAAGTTACATGATAAAAGTTTGATAAATCAGGAGAAAATATATTTTTATTAATTTTAGGAGGAATAAATTTTGATAAATAAAAATCATCAAAAATAGGAATAAGATTCATATTACCTACCACAATTAGAAGAAATCTTAGAGTAGAACCGATAGACAAAAATACCTAGAATAATTTTCTCATTCCTCTCTCTCTCTCCCCTCCTTTTCTTTTCTCTTCCTTCCCTGGCAAGGCAACCAAATGAAGGAGAGAGAGAGGCTTAGGTGGGGATTTTAGGCAACTAGAATGTGATATTTTTATTCAAAATAATAATAATTTATTTAATCAGCGTTGCAGCACTCCAGAGCCATCGCCACAGCATTGCCCGTTGGAGAGCACAGCACCACAATGTTAGTTCATTTTCTAAAACTTTGCTAGAGAGCTATGCCGACCTAATTCTTGGAATTTAGTAAAAATTAATTCAAGGTTACTACACCGTACATATTAATGTATGTATATCATGTTATCTATCAAATGTAATGCATCATATAAATTATATATTTCATATATCTCATATGCTCTTGTATCACTCTTATCAGTCTTATCATATATTTGTATCAGTTATATCAAATATCATATGCATATTATATTATATAATGTCACTTATACAATTTATCATGTATGCTCATCTCATATGCATATATAAGTAAGGTAGGACATCTACTATATGTGGTACTTTTCCTACATCAAGTCCTGTACGCTAATCCTACAGGAATCAATTTCAATCATATTAATCCTATTTCCAAGAATCAATCTCATAACACATCAAAAGTTAGGTAGATTTCATGTAAGAGGATGTCACTTCCTGTCTATTGGAATATCATATCATATCAGTCATTCTCCTTATACCACCCTTTTCATATCACTTAGGATTACATCACAAATCTTAGTTAAAGAAAAGTTTGTCAGACCATCCTTCTGTACACAATAATATGTCTCCAATCAAATTGAATCAGTCAATCATTTACAGCCAACCTTTGTTACTTTTACATAAATTTTACATTTTATATAACATAATAACAACATTATTGGCACATCATATGCAATGATCATAACATGTGAACCTATTTAATATACTCATTAGTACACATCTAGTATACAAAAATGTAAGTTTGACTAAATGAATAATAAATTTATGCATTTCATATATCTTATATATAAAAGAAATATACTGACTTCTGATCATTTTATACTCGATTAAATCCTACCATGATTAAATAAAGATATGATTAAGGTTACCTACCATGATTAAATCCTTTTCAAAACTAGAGTAGTAAAAAATATGGGACTGATCCTTACTTTCTCTCTCCTCCTTCCATCCCCCTCTTCCTTTTTCTCCTTTCTCTCACTGGAATGCACATGTGGAATGGGGAGGGAGATGGTAAAAATGAGGGTTTTGACATTATGGTTTTAGATATTTATTTTTAAAAAATAAAATTTCAAACCTAGCACTACAGAGCACAGGACCCCAATAGCGTAGTGCTCACTTAATCCCTCAAAAACTTGAGAGCTTGGTGTCATAATGCTCAATATATTCTATGTCGTATCATTCCCACAAATAATTTATATGAATTTAGTAAAATTAAATTTGAGGCTATTACAAGAATGTTGTCTATGAATACAATTACAAATTGATCCAAATATTTCTTAATAACTTATTCATCAGATCCATAAAGACTACAGGTGCATTAGTACCACAAAAGCATGACTAAAAACTCTTAATATCCATATTTGGTATTAATGCAATCTTTACTACATCTTCTTCCTTTACTTTCAGTTAATAATACCTAGACCTCAAATTGATCTTAGAAAATACATAAGATCCCATAAGTTGATCAAACAAGTCATTAGTCTTAAGAAGAGGTATTAATTTTTAATCATCACCTTATTTAATTCTTTATAATCAATGCATATATGCATAGTACTACCATATTTCTTTGCAAATAAAATAGGTACTCACCATGATGACATAATAGGATGGAAAAAACTTCTATTAACTAACTCTTGAAGCTGCATCTTCAATTCTTAAAGCTCCATAAAATTCATTCTATACAGAGCCTTAGATATCATAGTGGTACCCAGAAATATATAATTATAAAACTCAATTTCACAATCAAACAATAAAATTGCTAACTACTGAGGATAAACATCAAAAAACTTCTACACTACTAGATACTCCAAGGATCAAGAGTCCATTCTTCTATCCCGAATAGATGCTAGAAATACAATACAACCCTTCTTTCATAATCTATCCACCTATACAATAGATATCAGATATGATAGAACATCCTTGACTCCTTGAAATAAGTAGTTCTTACTATCGAGAAATAAAATGACTATCTTCTGTAACTAATCAATTTGGGCTTTATATTGACTCAACTAATCCATTCCCATAATAGCATCAAACTTAGAGATAAGCAAAAATATAAGACCATATTTTCATTTTTTATCAAATATCTATAAGTCACAAAAACACACCCAACTAGTTATTATACCATCTTCTATTGGTAGAGCAATAGCAAATAAAGTAGGCAATAATATGAAAGGCAAACACAACATGTTAGATTATCTCTTGAAAATGAATGAATGACTAGCCCCAAAATCAAATAAAATATGATAAGACATATCAAAAATATAATTCATACCGGTAACCATAGTTGGACCATCTTTGACCTCATGCTAAGTTAAACTGTACACACATGCCTAAACTAGACCTAAAGTATTAGAGCTGACAGGTTCCCTCTGACAACTTCCAAATGATCTCTTTTTTATAGAACCACTGCCTATACTAAAAGTTCCTTCAATAAATATACATGGTGGAACTATCCTCAATCTCCCTATCGGTCTAATAAAATTCTCAAACCTAGACTCAAAACATCGATCCAATCATGACATATAATCTATCCACACCCAAAACACTGACATATCATCTGGTAATACTATCTCAGATGTTTACTGCCACAACTCTGGCACACTAGTGCTCCACTTATTGAACCTTCAAAACTAGAAACACAGCCATCGCTAAGGTCCACCCCTTCTGGCATCTTCAGGTCTACACTTGCTTCTCTTCCCAAAAAACCCACAACCAAAAATTTCTCCACCAAACATCTACCTACTAGCAGTCCACCGCGATTGAGTGGCTGACATGTTACTCTCAATCAGATATGTTCTCTCCACTAGCTCAGAGAAATAAAAAAATATAGAATCGAACCATCAGCTATCTTAAACTATCTCGGAGCCTTCTCAGAAATATGTGATACTTTTCCTCAAAAGTTTTGGCTAACTATGGAATGTATCTACTAAGGAAGTAAACTCTACCTCATACAGCATTATAGTCCTACTCCGCTGAATCAGCCTCAGAAACATCTCCTACATTTACTACTATATAGATAAAAGTATAAACTATAATATAGAAGTATCTATAAACTTCTCCAAACTAATCAAGGAATGCAACCTTACCTGAAACTTCTTTGTCTACTAACTCAACCACCAATGCTCAACCTCCCTATCTAGCAAAAATACTGCCAAAGGCACCTTTTTCTCAGGAGGACACTACATGAGAAAAAAGTCTTTTCAAATCTCATCAACAAATCCTCTACCACCATGGGATTAATAGCACCCTCAAACCTTTGAGGTTTTAACATCAAAAATATCTATAAATGCTTGTCCACATCATCAAACCTAATAGAAGAATATCTACTTTAGGCCTTGATGTGATAAAAATTACTTGTTCCAAATTACTTATATTATGTTATTTTTTATTTTAATTTGTGAGTTTTGTGTAGGAAAATTCATGAAAATTGAATAGTGATGCCATACCAAAGCTCATTTCAGCACCACACCGCCACACCTTCAGCACTGTAGTGGAGAGCTCATAGAATTTAACTAGAAAGCTTAGTGTTGAAGCACTATTTAGGAAGCACCACAACACCAAACCAAGGGTTGCAGCCCCAAATCACCCAACACCATGATGGGAGTCAGTTGAACCGATGAACTAAAGTGGCCAATGGTGAACTAAGACACCAGTTTAGGTTTGTAGTGCTAATTTAGTTATTTAGAATAAATATAAATATTAGCCTTAAACTTCTTATAAAGAAGCTAGTACATTATGGAGTCATTTTGTGTAAGTTTCTGTGAGTGTGAGGACTATCTTGAGAGAGCGTAACTCGTATACTTGTAGTTAGAGTTTTGTACTAGTGTGGATCAAAGTGAAGAAATGTAAGAGAGTTGTAATCTTAATTCCAGGTCATTTCTAAACCTTATTTTATTTTTTATCTTGTGTTTTTAGTTTTTAACTTTACTATTTATTCAGTAAAATTTCACGTGTAACATATATAGTCCCCTTGTGTAGCTAAATATTTACTCTAAATATATGATTATTTGAAATGTATATATTTCTTAGAGTATGTTTAATCTTTATAGTATCCATGCTATTTTTTATTTCTTCGTGCTTCAATTGGTTTATGTATAGGATGTACATAAATTAAAAACCTAATGTGATCTAAAGCCTTGATAAAGGAATAGAAGAATAATTAGAGATTTTAGAACGTAGTATAGCCATAACATAGATATATGATGGTTAGGATTATGGGGTCTTAAGGAGATGGAAGAACTATAGTTATAAGGGATCCTAGCTAATACTCTAATGAGCTCGACAGAGATGAGGAGTACGTATGCTCTAATCTATAGTAATAATAGGTAGTAAACCACTCTAAAGTAATCATGTACTTTTAAAAATCATAGGTTCAAAATTTCTAAAAATAGTAAATTTTATTTTGGCATTTGAAGGTTTCTAATTTTAACCTGCACCACCCATTTTACATCATCTAGCTAGAGAAATTTAGTAGTTTAGTAGGTAGTAGCAAAACGAATTTAGAAATTTCTAGTTTATTCCTCATGGGATTGACACTCTTCTCATCAATATATTACTTGACACTACACATGTTCTTGCATTAAATAGGCCTTACACTATAGTAAAATTAGACCATATAAAGTGACATCAATAGTGAGTGTAAGCTAAAGCATGAAGCTCTGCAACATTTGCAGAGCTATAATATAAGTATCCTGTTAGGTCTCACCCATCAACTGTGTTACTAGGCTAGCAAATTGGGATATTGAATCAAATTTTCATATTAAATGTTGTGATTACATGTTAGATATAAAAATTTTTCATGTTCATATCATGTCATGGTAGAAGTTTTGATGTGAGAGATGTTAGAGTGCACTATAAGCAATGTTACAATGGGCCCTTTCTATTATGTTATATTTCTATTTTTGTTCCTCCATATGCATTCTATACAAGGGTGGGATGATCAAGGGAGCTATAAGTGAAAGTGAAGTTATAATAAGAATTGGGCATGGGTTACTCCATTTTTCTTGTGTAGGTGGACTGACTAAGGGAGGCATAAATGGATGTGGATCTATAAACAGGCATCAAGACATGCGTATCATCATGTATAAGTTTAATTGCAAGTTTATTAAATAATATGTGTTGATACTCATGTTCAAGTTAAGTTATAGTTTAATCTAATGTTCTAATATTAATAAGAAGGTATAAGTGAAATTCAGGCTCTGTTCAAGTTCATGTTTCTGATAACAACCTAAGTTCATATAATGTATATTTTACATTTCTAATAAAGTTAAACATATAAACATAAGTAAAACCAATATTAATGTTTTATGAATAGTAAAGATATCCTATGTTACTTTTATAAATGTTATTTAAATAACTTATGAAATATTTTTTATATAACTACAAATGTAGATATTGATTTACGTAATAGGATTTGAGATAGCCTACTAAGTGAGTAACTAGTCACTCTATGAATTTCATGTATTTTCAAGAAAAAGAGAAAAGCCTAGTTGAATAGGAGTTGATGAGGTGAGATTTTAGTAAGAGCTAGTTTAACTAAGAGATAGATATTTATATTTGGAGAATTTATTAGGATCTAGTAACAATATATAATTCTTTTGGAATGAAATTAGGATAAATATTTATATTGCTTTAATTATTTTTGGATAATTTATTTTGTTCTGGTATGTGTTTAAATTGATGATGAGAATAGTAGGGTTAAGTTCCATTCTTTCATAGATCCTAGGCATGATAGGGTGATGTTAGAGCAATGGTTGGAAGAATTGGAATTGAATTATATCTAGAGCCTTAAGACATGATCAGTACATAAGTGCATGCAAAAATGGGGTAGTATAGTTATACTTCCTTAAGTGTCCTCTTATGTTAATTTTCATATACATAATAGGAAGAAGTGTGGCTAATTATGGTTCCCCAAGACCCAAAGGCATATGATGGATAGAGTTCCATTAGAGCTGCGATTGTAGAGAGTAATATGGGGGTGATAACTTCTTATTCAAAGATGTTGTCTTAGTAGCTCAAATAATAGGAAAAACTTAGAGCAGGATATCATGAGTGAGTAGGGATGAAGTAAACCAACCTTTACAGTTACTACTGAGGTTTAAGCCTCTTTACTTTCATGGTGAAGTGGAACCTAAGGCAACTGAAGACTAGCTAATGAGGTTAGAGAAATCCTTTGATGGTATGCAATGCCCTGAAGGTAGAAAATTCCTTCACCATAGGTGGCTGGAACTAGGTAAGGAAGAAATTTCAGAGGAAGGGATAATACAAAGATTTCGTAGAAGGAGTTTACTAAGACATTTGTGCCGCCTTTAGCCAGGAAATAAATGTAAGAGTTTCTTTTGAGATTAGTTTAGGGGAGCAAGATCGTGATGCAAATATAAGGCTAAATTTATTGCCTTGGTATGATATGCTCCTCAATTATCCAACACTCCAAAAGGAAAAGAATCAAAATTCTTTAATGGATTGAGTGATAATCTGAGGCATCCACTAGTCTCTTTCCATATTTGTGATTTCGCTAAGTTAGTAGAGAGAGAAATGTTGGTAGAGAATGATTTATTATTCACTTAGATGTGGTGGGATGTGAGCAGAAAGAGGTTTGGGGAAGATCCCTCCAAGAGCGATGTTAGTGGGAACAAGATCAGATTCAAAGGAAGTGATTCTAAGAGAGGAGGAATTGTATTCTCAGGGAACGCAGGTGGAACTTTAAGAAATGCTCTAATATGTGATTTTTATGGGAAGCGGCAAACTGGTTCTACTACTCCCTGAAAAATGAAGAGGCTTTAGCCTCAAGAAGATCTACATGTGCCTATCCACTTCATCTCACTTTACTACAGAGACCTAACTATATGCTTTTCCCATCAACTAGGCTACTAAATATGCAAACTACATTATTAAATTAGAGACCATTATACCTACTATACTCTGTATAGTCAGAACCTAACTAGAACTCTGTCCATCAGCTACCTCCTGCTCCTGAGGGTTCATGGCTTTTCAACACTTCTACCCATCATAAAGGCATAGGGTTCACTTAACCTCACAAAAAATATAGATAGATAAAAAATAACTTTACACTACTATGGTTCACACTTGCTCATCTAAAGGTCATTTCTTATGGCTCTAGCTATAAGTCAATTCTTCCAACCATTACTCTGATACCACTTATGTGATATCCCATAACCTAATGGAAGGGAATTGAACCTATTCCTATTTTATCTTATCAGATAGAACCAGAGCAATTAAAAACCTTTTATATGAACAATCATTCCTCTTCACCAAATGACACAACCAAAGCCATTAAAAACCTTTGATATGAATAGTAAACATGAACATTTCCATACCCAAAATCTAGTGCAACTTCAAACCACATATAAATTTTAACTGGATTAGCAAAAGAATACCTTAGAAAATACCAAGACACCCTAATAACTAGACCTTATCAACACTGCCCTATTATGTCGGGGTCATGCTCTTTCTTGAAACAATGTATGAACAATACAAAGTGAGCATATACATGCTCAATAAGCTACACAACCTATTGAAGAATTTAATATTCCACATTTTATCAAATTATATAATACTAATTAAATAACAAAATGTATAGGTAAAGGAAAAATAAGTAAAAATTTATATATGATTACTGTAACAAAAGAACTATAGTTCTTGCACCATAATAGAATATAACAGAACCTTGCTTACACCAGAATAGAATAGAACTTTACTTGCCCCATAACATAACAAAATAGAACCTTACTTGCACTAGAGTAATAGAACATAACTTTGCTTACACCAGAACATAATAGAACAAGAATGAATGCAACATGTAGCACATGAATCACATGAAATATATGCAATAAAACATGTCCCAAAGCCAGCTTATAACTCCACTTTCACTTATATCTCTCTTGATGATCTCATATCTATTCCTAGTAAAAAGAAGAATACATATGCACATACCCTTATAACTCCACTTGTATTGCAAAGAACAAAATATAACATTCACAAAAAATACTTTAGATTCATATACATATGTGCACAAGCCCTTATAACTCTACTTGCATTACACAAAACAAAATACATCACTCGTAAAAAATGCTTCAGATTCAAGCAACACTTCATATTCAAATAACATTTCAGATTCATATGCATAAGTGCATAAGCCCGTATAAATCCACTTGTAATGCACATAACATAATATAGCCACCACAAATAACACTTCATTTTCTTTTCATATTTCCACCACATGAACAGAGAAATGCCACATTGCTAATATCTGTGTATAATAAGCAAGATAATATAGAAATATACAAAAATTACACATGTATGATAATTTTAGTAGTGTACATGGTATAATTTGTATACATACTCAATAATAACAGTTCAAAGAATCATTCATAGAGAATGTAGATAACATCAATTTAAAGCATTTATTGTATAATAATGACTTACAGAGATGTCAATATACTCATAGAAAACCATTAGGAAAACATAAAAATCAAACAAATCAACCAAAAAAAAACCTTGAGCATACATGAAATATGTAAAAATGATTTTTGAATAGTATGAAATAAATTCTAGTGTATCAAGATATTAAAGTTAACTATAAATTTTTGTTTAACTTCTAATAATAATTGGAATTGCTCAAAAATTATGAGTTAATCCTAAAACTCTATAAGAGAGTGAAACTATAAAAATACCTTACAAAATCCAAGTGTTGGTGTTATGTATCGATTGAATGACTTG
Organism: Dendrobium chrysotoxum; assembly: GCA_019925795.1. Lineage (NCBI taxonomy): Eukaryota > Viridiplantae > Streptophyta > Magnoliopsida > Asparagales > Orchidaceae > Dendrobium > Dendrobium chrysotoxum. The sequence goes on from CM034310.1 coordinate 6,372,001, forward strand.
AACTCAAAAGAAAAATACATACACATGCACACACACAATGACAACTCGGTCGATTAGGCTTACAAGCCAAGGGTCTGAGTTCAAGCTCGCTAGCTCATAGTCAATTTAATAATCTTGAGATGTTGCCATTTAGATCTCATTTCCAATGATGCAAAGTCATAATACCGGCATTTAAAAGTGGCTCTAAATTCAATGGAAAAACACTTACATTATGAAATGTCTGAACTTATGTTGATAAGTTGTGGCATATTTGACAATTCTTAATAAATTAGAGCTATTCAACAGTCTTATTAAAGCATAGAATAACTATGCAAAGCAAGTGAGATTCCAAATAAATATATCTCAAGATTGTATGTACTTTGTCATCCTACTCTTCCAAATGTCAAACGGAAAATTGGAGTGTCATTCACTAATTTTGTCGATAGTGTGATCAAAAGATATAATTAAAAATTTTAGAAGCAAATATATGTAAATTCCCAAAGACCACTTTTGATTGTGATGCCAATAAACATAGAGCCAAGGCTTTGATATCAATGTTCGGTTTATATATGCCCAAAAAGGGTGCGGCGGGGCAGAGAGGTGAATTATACTTAAAAAATTTTACAAACAATTTAATTTTATTTTCATAGTAGAAATATCATGAAGCTCAAAAGGAAAAAAAGAAAATTTTTACAAACAATTTAATTTTGTTTGATTTCATTGCAATAATCTCCAATTAGTATTCCCCTTCATAATGCTCCAAAGCAATACAAGAACAACCCAATAGAAATCAAATAATACAAAATAGAAAAGAGTTCATACATGTGGATTTTCCAAAGCATGAATAAATCTAGTTTTGACCTCTATATACAGTCCATAATCAACTCAAGCAATGAAAGCGACTACTGGTGGACACGACACTATACCAGGCTACTCGTACAATCTTTGATTGTAAAACAGACCTCATCGATGTGTTCAAGATATCGAATTTATCTAAAGGGAGATCTGGCGTACATAATTTGGGCAAAGGCTGTCGAAATCAATGGACTACAAATGAAATTTTGCTCGACGTTGTCAGAATGTCGTCCGTTTGCAAAACAGACTTCGTCGTTGTGTCTAGAACGTCGAAAATACAAGAAAATGACTGTAATATTGCTTGGGTCCTTGCACGAGTGAAAATATAAAACTGACATAAATTACGAGATGATGACATGTAAATCAGGATGCATAAAAATTGAAGAAATACATGGTGGATATTTCTCAATCATTTATTTTTATTTTTACTCAAATTTCCTCATAATATTATTATTATCTAATACTTTATTTAAAAGCATGTAATCATTACATTTATAATTATGTGAAAAAAAAAACAATTACTTTCTTTTTTTTTAGCCGATTTGGAGACGTGTAGTGCAGCTCCGTGGTTGAGTGCAGTGCAGCTCCGATTTGGGGACGCACGGTGCAGCTCTGTGGTTGAGCAGGGTGCAGCTCCGATTTGGAAACACGAGGTGCAGCTCCGTAGTTGAGCGGAGTGCAATTGCCTCCCGCAGCTCCCGTTCATTTCCACAATTACACTTTCTTAAGCCTGATATTTTAATCCTCCCATCAAACAATTAAATGTGAAGCTCATTCAGCACCACGTATCCATTTTCAAATCCATGTGCCTTCATCTAAGTGTTTTTATCAGAATTTTAATGTTCACGTGTCCTGCATGCAAGTGCATCCACATTCCACCCCTTTAATTTCTTCACTAATGCATATTCTCCTACTACGTCGTCAGAACAGGGAAAAATTATTACGTGCGGCATTCGGGTTTGTTCAGAGGCGAATTTGGGCGCACCACATCACCGGGTCAAATGCATCCAGGTGACGTGGCGCGTCCGGATTCACCTCCAGACGATTCGGACGCCGCACGTAATAATTTTTCCAGAACAGGGGAGCCTAAAAATTTTTTATACGGGGACATAGATTAATATAAGTCATTAAACTACTCTTAAAATATAATTTTTATTCAGTATAATCATATATTTCGAGACATATTTTTAATAAAAATTATAAAAATACATCTAAAATCATATACATTCCCATTAAAAAAGGAATATATATATCACTCTCTATTTTATTATTTATTAAAAAAAATTAATATTTTTCCGATGGTTATTAATGAATTAAGTTCAAATAAATTGCTTTAATACTTAAGGTTATTTTATTTGAATTAATTAAATTAAGTCTTAATTTTGAACTATATTTAGATTAATTAAATTTAAATTAGTATAAGATTATAATCCATCAAATTTTAAATTAATTGTTAATTAATTCTAAATTACTTTTTATTATGTTAATTAGACATAATTTGTAAAGAAAATTATAAATAATGCAAAAGTATAAAGATAATATAATTAAACTAATTAATTTACTTAAATTTATTAAAAATATTTATCAATTCCCTCCTTCAAAAAAATAAACAAATATGGGTGGGAGAGAAAGAGAGAGAAGGGGTGGGGTGGGGGTAAAGAAGAGAGAGAAGGGGGAGAGATATTAATGAGAGAGAGAGAGAGAAAGCATGCTGCCAACAATTTCAGCTAAAAAACAAAACGGCTAAGGCATAAGCGGAAGGGATTGATTAGTTTTAAAAATTAAATTTAATCTTATATATTAATAATTATATTATTATAATTTAAAATGAGCTGATTTTTAATTATTGGATCAATAGGGGCCCTGAGCACACAGGCTCCCACTATAGATCCGCCCCTGCATCAGAATATAAAAAAAATTATTTGTTCTCTCTGTTCACTTCATAACCCCCCAACCTTCCTCTCCGCCCCTCTATCCTCCAAACAGCCAAACACGAGCCCCTCTTGCACTCCTTATTCGAAAACTCCAATAGCAACATTACAAGAAAAACACTGATTTTTGACGGAATTTTTAGACATAAATCTATCAGAAATTTCGACGGATTTTTCACTGGATTTCCAGTAGAAAATCTCCAACAGATTACTAGTAGATTTTTTTATGGGATTTTTTGACGGATTTATTTTCATCAGATTTATAACGAAATTTAAAATTTTAAAAAAATAATTATTATAAATATTTAAAATTATTATCTTATTAAATTTAAATTAATTAATTTAATAACTTATTGTTAAATTAAATTAAATATTGTTAAACTAAAATAATTAAATAGTTTTAATCATTATTATTATGTTAAATTAACTAATTTAAATAAATTAATTAGCTAATCTAATAGATATTATTAAATAGATAAAATAATCTTAACATACAATGTATTAAAAAATATATTATAACAAATTATAATTTAAAATTAAAAAATGTAGCTTACAAGCAGAAGTATGCATCACAGCTTAATGGATAGGTGTTGTGTTCGCGTAGGGGTTGGGGTTCGAATCCCGCGCAGACATGGGTGAGCGTGCGCAGGCGGGTTCACAAGCGGGCCTGGTTCACGAACGACAGGCCGGCCTAGTTCACAGGTAGGCAGCGGGCTCGCTCGTGCTAAATATGAACAAATTTTTTTATTTTTTATCTAATCAATATTTGTCGAAAAATCTACTGAAAATATTTTCCGACGAATTTTTTCCACCGGAATTCCACTAAAAATATTTTCAGCTGAATTTTTTTATCGGTGTTTACTTTCCAATGGCCTGACGCATATATTATTGTCAGAAATTTGCCGGAAATAGAAATTATCAAAGGATTTTAGCCATTTTCCAGGGAAAAAGACTTTTTTTTTTTCCTGTAGTGCAGCTCCAACTCCTATACACGTGAAATCCTCCATTCTCAGCTGATCTAGCCTCCAGCTCCCTCATAAAAGTCACGGCCCAGCCTCTTTCGTCAGCTCCTCAACTCCCTTTCCCGCTGGCGAAGCTATCGTCCACCTGGCCTCCTTAGCTACTCGCACCACTACGTACCAAACCCACCCTAAGCCGCCGGCCAGCCTAGTCGGCCCCCTTTCTCCTGTCGTCGAAGACCACTCCCACGCAGCTCCACTTGAGCACACTCACCTGCTCGAGCAAGCAACTCCTCTGTTGCTTATACCGAACTTCCCTCATCTCTGTTCGTACCTCACAACCGCCCCAACTTCCAACCAAAGCATCCAACTGACCTCTTCACTGCCGAAGCCGAGTGTCCAAAATCCTTTCATGTGAAACTACGTTCAAATTCTGTTTCTTCTCTAACATGCCTTCACAACTTCTCTACTACAGTCAACCTAAACTTTCAAGGCTTCTTACCTCTTCCAGCCATCTGACAACTAATCATACAAAATAGCCTTCTTCCCCTCTTATCAAACATAAGATGCTCCATCTCCTTGACTCAAAATCCTAGCCTTGCAATTCTCCTCACCTCTACTACTACATTACTGTGTCTCTCTCACAGCCACCTCACAAGCCCTCTACTCCCTCTACCAAAGCCAACATCCTCTCCCATCAACTGCATTACATTCTCCACTAGCCAACAACCTCCTCTCATGCGAACTCCAGCACACCAAACCACACCTTATCTACAGCAGCTACATCTACCCAAACATGTCCATGCACCTAGCCATCAACACTCCCAAGCAGCCTCCTATTCTTCCAAAACAGAGAACATCCCCACCCTTCTTTTTCTCACTAATCTCTCCCCCATTTCTTTAAATAGAGAACATATTCCTCCCCATATTGTTAGTGTTGTGATTATTAGTAGTAGTAGTTTAAAAAAAATCAGAAAAGCAAAAAAAAAAAAAATTTGTGATTTAACTCATTGTCGCTCTCGTGCCATCAACACTGTTGTCGTCACCTCGCACATGCTAAGTTATAACGCTCACTAAAATTTAAACCTCAAATCTCGTTGTCGACGCTTGCGACGCAACGAGTAGACCTCCTATGCGCGCTTTTCTTAGCACGATGGAAGGAAGTTCACACTACATGAAAGGCAGGTTTTTGTTGCAGAAAAATCCACCGCAAAATAAGCCAAATCCATTGTATATTTTATTTTATGACGGATTCACATCCAACGGTAAAAGTCGCATCATAAAAGTATTTATGACGGACTAAAGCAGCCGTAAATATTTTACGGTGGATTTACGATGGATTCAGATTGAGGAAAATGATGGTTTCATTTTTACAAAACGTCACAAATTCCCTGGCAAATTATGATAAATTTACGGCTAATTTGTGGTGGAAAATTCATCACAAGTTGCGGTAGAAATGTCATCATAAATTTTAGCGGATATTCCACAGCAAATTCGTCGCTATTTGCGATGGATGTTTTCATCACAAAATACGATACTCGCTCGTCATTTTTGCATTTGCGATGGAAAGTCCGCTGCAAATCTGTCGCAAACCTATAAAAAAAATAAAAAAAAATCTCCTATAATCAGCTATTTAGATTTTTAACAATAATAATCCAAGCAGTTTAAAGGCAGTATTAAAAAATGCTAACATTTTAACAAATGATGGTAAAATAAATAGAAGAAACACAGTTTGTACAATCACATTCCAACTGCTCATATAAACAATCACATTACACAAAATTCTACAATTACAAAATTTTTAAAGTATCAATAATTCGTATACATCAAAAACCATTAAAAAGAGAATATAAGCGAAATTAGTATCTTCACTATCATGCTCGGCTAATGCAGGCGCAGGCTGATTTCCTCCAAATTGCTCTCTCAATCTCTAGAGCTCATTAAGTATCTGAGTGTTAATCTCCTCTTATAATTTTCAGATATTTTTTAGCTCTGCTGTCAAATTAGCCAACTATTGGCTAAATAAACTCTCATGGCTGTTTGCAGAGTAGCTGGAGGCAAAAGAGGACTGTCCCTCATATGCGTAGGCCTGCAAACCTAATTCATAATTTCATCCCTTCTGCGTTTTGTCTATCGTCTGTGACCAAGTGTGGTAGTTAGAAATATCTATTGAACCCTAGAGGATCCCTCTCTAGCTGTAGTATGGCTCTCTCAAAGCCGTGTATACTCATCCTACAAAATATAATATAAGATTAATCATCATATAATCATCACTTATAATATTTTTGTAAGTATAATATTTTTATATACTTTCATGTGCTCTTGTCGCTCGCTCATCCATCCACTATTGGTCTTCTTGGCGCTTATGAATGTGACTATGTAACTCAACTACAGTGAAGTCCAATACCAATATTCTGGCATGAATCCTCTGTGATATAAATCAACAGTAATCTCATCCAGTGTGAGGTAGGACTAATTTTTATGTTTGGAACATGGACAATGAAACCTACCTTCTGATATAAAGGAAGGTAATTGACAGTCTGCCTGAATGAAATAATTCATTCCGTTCAAAACTTCATCTATTAATATCTTACATCCAGGCAACAATCGATTATACATCCAACTTCTATAGTTTTGAATATCCATAACACATTTGGGCTATAAATTCCAATAACCAAATAATGAGATTTGTATCAATTTAAAAAAAAAATGAAATCATGTAATATGCCCATCTTATAATGGACAACTTTATGCGTCATAAAGCATTGCAATATGCCCAGGTCTTTTTAAGTCTACTTCTAGCTTTTTAAATATAAACTAGATCAAAAACATCTGCTCTCCTAATAGGGTCATCTGAAAGCCAATTTTTTATGTGACCAAACTATTCAAGATAACTCTCTCTAACATTATCTTCCACTAGATCTACTCCAAACTTTTCGTGTATTCTGTCTCTAAGTGTGAAGTCACTCATCCACTTGAACATCCTCATTTTTACAACACTTAAATGTTATGATTCTCTTGTAATGGCCAACATTATGCGTCATAAAGCATTACAAATATGACCACCATTTTATAGAATTGTTCCTTATGTTTGAGGGGTACTTTTTTATCACACAATAGGCACAATGCACTCCTCCACTTCAACCATCCAACTTGCATTATAATAATAATATCCACATATATTTCACCATCGCTTTGAACAATAGACCTGAGATAATTAAAAAGTGCACTCTTTGTAATGAATCAATCACCAATGTCACAATCCCACCACTAGATAATATCTAGTAACACTAAAATTACACTCTATATGTTATGTTTTAGATCTACTCAATTGAAAACTATAGATTCTAAGGTTGACCTCCATAATTCCAGTTATTCATCAACTCCCTCTCTAGTCTTATCAATAAGAAGAATATCATTAGTTAAAGCCATACACCAAAGTACATTATCTTGCAAATGTCGTAGTAAGAACATCTATGCAAACATAATATATGCAGGATTTGATAATATCATTAGAAAAAAAAAACATACACCAAAGGCTATTTGGCAATAGGATTTATGAAGGATTTGAGCAGGATTTATGCTAAATCCTTCCAGCGGTAGTTCTTATGGCAAAATAAATCCCTCCATTTTCCTCTTTTTGTCATAAATCTTAGATCCACTAAATCTGGGAGTTTGATGGATTTAAGGGATTTGGCTGAAGAAGCACACGAAAGGTAGAAAGCTAGTTACCTTCACAGCGAGCGAGCTCACGTCGCTACTTCTAACCAAGTCGTGATCAGAGGAGACGATGGATATGAAGATAAAGAAGAATGGCGAGGAAGTGTGACTTTGGATGCGATAGGAAGGAATGTCGTTGAAGGAGGCTATGCCATAGGGGAATGTGGAGCCGAGAAATGTCGTGGTCCAGACCAGAACATGAGCGAATGAAATAAATGCCTAGTTAGATGGTTTAAATAGGTTTGTTTGTGTCTGATTTGTAGCAGATTTATGACAGATTTGTGGCAAAAATTCCACCACAAATTCACCATAATTCTATTACAAATAAAATGACAAATACTTCCATCACAATTTTCAAGAAAAAAAAATTCAGCCGCAAAGGCCGCTGCAAATCCGCCCCAAATATTTAACTTTCTTACAATGTCGATGTGATGCCTGCGATGAATTTAGTAAGCCCTGTGTGCTCTTTCTTAGCACGATAGGATAAAATTAAGTACTCATGCATGCTTTTATGTTAGCGAGGAAATTTGTGAACTTCTATGCAGGTACCTAAAGATCCATGTATGTCTTTCTTAGCGTGGTTGGATTGAAGACCACAACTGTGGTGTCATTTTATACCGATAATGCACACCTTTTTTGGCATGCTGGGCAGGTTTAGACTCACTAAAATTTCTCCAAAATGGGAGAGACACCAGGAGGCTACTAAAATTTTATTTGAACAATGATTGGACTAAGAAATTTTAATAAAAGTAACATGCACAGTTAAAAATGCAACGAAATAGAAGACTTAAAAGAACTTACAGGGAACCAGATCTAAATGAACATTTATAATTAAATAAAATCCATAAAATTAAAAATTGATCATTGGATTTGCAACATATAGTAATCTGCCTAGGGGGAAGACAAGGGCTTATAATTAATGATATAGCTTGCTTACAAGTAAAAAAATATTTGTAGTGCGTGGTAATCCACCTACAGATAATAATAGTGAACATGTAATGAATGTGATAATTCTCCAAGTGGCATATATTGAGAAATTGCAATGAATACAATAGGCTGCTTATGGGCAAAGATATGAGATTTATTATGAATATAGCCTTCCTACAAACAAAGACAGGAGAGTTGTAATGAGTACAACCTGCCTAAAGGCAACATTAATTAACTTGCAAAGAACACATACCACTTGCAAGCATGTACATGGCCTTTATAGTGAATGTGACACCTCACATATGATCAAAAATAGAGAACTCATAACGGGCATAAAAATTCTCTTATGAGCAAGGATAAGGGGCTCATGGTGAATGTGATAAATTATCTACAAGTATAGATAGATGTCTCAGGCGTACTATAATCTGCTGATGGGTGACAACATGGGAGTGGAATGACACAATAGTTCACTTGTGGGCAGGAGCAGGGAATTCATAGTGCTCATAATAACTCTCCTATAGGTGAGGACAAGGGGATTGTCTCAAACATATCAATCTGCCTACAGACAATATCAATCAATCTGTACTACAATTCACCTGTGAGTAGGAGCATGAAATTTCTAGTGCACAGGACTAGTTTATAGGTAATGAATAAGGGGCTCGTATTGAATAAATCAGTTTGCCTACAAGCAACCATAAGAGATTCATAGCGAACAATGTAGCTCACCTACAAGCTAGAGCAAGATCTCCTACTGCCTATTACACAAACATTACCTATGAATTATGCTAAATGTTAACCTGAAGGAGGTAAAATGAACTAAAAAATATATCTCCAATATATAACATCTAAAATTTAATTCAGCTTCATGCCACCAGATCCACAACACTATTACAAGTGGACAGAAGGCATTTCTTTAATTTCAAATGAAATCTTGCATATTTTCCAATGACAATCACTTGCGTAAAAGATATATTTAAATATTTTAAAATGCCCCTCCTGCATTAAAATAATATTTTCTAAATCTAAATATAATGCTTCGAGTAGAGTGCCGACGCCTCTAGGATGCATGCAGCAGCATCGAAAGTAAGCGACTATCCCGAGAAGAGTGCTACCACCTTAAGAAACGAGTCACTATCTCGAGAAGCATACATATTATTTTAATTAAAATTTTGAAAGACCACATATGCTCCAACCAGTGTTTTAAATACCTGAATATAATGTCTAAGAATGTTGTACGGGCTGCAATAAAAAAAATAAACTCCAGCTTGATTTCATAAAACCCCGCATGTGCTTTGATAAAATGTACTAAACAGATAAATATAAAGTTTGAGAATGCTGCACAGGGATCTTATTTTCTAAATTCTCCTAAATTTCAAAATGTAAATTATTTTTGGAACTAAATTTCAAAAAAAATGTGAAAATTGAATTTTACAAAATTTAAATATTCAAGTGAAATTTATTATTTAAAACTTAAAGCAAAAAATCCATCCATCATTCACAAATATTTGTTAATGATCACAAATTTAAGAATAGCTTTGGCTCACAAAGATCAAAATGTTTAATTAAATGTATCAATATAATTCATTCTCAAATAATTTCTGCAAAATAGCACAACTATATTACGATTACGAGTAAAGCAAGTATATTCTTCAATGGTTAAAAGCCCTTTGAGTAATGAATCATAGAGTGCGCTCGATAAGAAAATAAAGCTTTATGTTAGCTGAGGTGGACTAAAAATTATCTCCTTACAAACATCCATTGCAAGTCTATAAGGGACCCTTGGACGAAGCAACCCATGCTGCTAATAAGGATCAATCGATCAAGTCGTGTCAACTATCTCCTTTGACTAAGTAGATTAGTGACCATGAAGATCCGGGATAACAAAATAATGGGATATTGATCAAGTTCATAATTATTCCTCTTTAAGTACAAAAACAATAAATTTTAACATTAAAAAAAAATTACATGATGTTATTATTATCCTAGGCACTTCGTACATGTTTAATGACTAGCCTTAATCGAGAATGTTCTCTAATTATCGGGAAGGGTAATAAACCATAGGTGCTTGAGCCTATGGGAAACCTAGAACTAGATTATAAAGTCCTAACAAAATGAGGGCGAAATCTTTGGGTATGCTTTATCTCAAACTCAAATTCAATCTGCCTTCTGAAAATTCAACCTAGAACACTGTTAAAACTCTTCTGAAAGAGGGGAGGACGAGGCATAAATTTTTAGAGCCCATATCTAGCATAATTAACATCAAACCTTGATGATCAACATCATGAGAAACAAGTTTTCAATCTCCCTCAAACTAATCTAGAAGAAAAAACTCACTTAGAGAATCTTGCAAAAGGTATTGGTGGCTGAGTTTCTTAAAAATGGTTAGGGTTTCAATGAAAAGCAATCATATTAACCTAGTAGCTAATGTTATTATTTATATTTAACATATAGGGCTTTTAAGAATGGATTAAATTAATTAGAATAAGTCAATCCAAAAGATGGAGTGAAATTTGAAATTAATTAAGTTCCAAATAGCAAAAATACATCATTAAAATCTTCCAAAAATCGACATTTGCTGAAACCTACAAAGTTTTGCTGATGCCAACAAACCTTTGTGAAGACCCATCATATTAGGAATCAATAACTCTATATCACTATGGAGACCTATTTGACTTCGCAGATACCTGCAAAGTAATTTTTTGCAACTCACAAACCTTCACAAAGTCTTATAAAGTCTTTGTATTATTTTTAATTTTCTTAATCAAGTTTAGGTCATTTTACTTCAATATTTCACATAAGGTCCTAAAATAATTAAAAAATATTTTAGCCTTAAAATAGATCATTTATTCATGTTACTAAATGAAAACATAAATTAGTTCTAAATGAAAACTTCGACCATTCTAGCTTGGAAGCTTTACACGTCTTTACTATTTCTGTTATTATTTGCTCTTATACATAAAAGACAATATATTTCCTAGTGTACCTTAGTTTATCTTCGCATGTTTGAAACATTCTTATAGTGTACATGATTTTTACATATACAAGATTGAAACCGTCAATTCTATTTTCTTAGTGATATTTGAATGTTCGTAAAGGTTGTTAGATCTTATAGAACTATTCCAAGGCTAACCAAGAGGGGGTGAATTGGTTATTTTAAAAAAAAATTTGGATTTTTGAAAACCTTTCTGAATCTTTTAGATAATTAAATCATTGATCTAAAAATATGCAGTTGTTTAGATATGATTATCACAAAAGATTTTTCAATTACAAACCTTTAAAGTACAGAAAATAAAAATGCAAAAAAATTATAGAGAACAGAATAACACCAAATTTTATAGTGGTTTGGTCCAAACTTGACCTACGTTCACTCCCTAGAGACTCCTTCTCCAGGTATTGTACTAAACACAAGTGACTCTTCTTTAGCCCCCACAGCAAGGTAGAGAAGCCTTTATAAAACTCTCTTCCACCAATCCGGTACGGTAGAGAACCGTAGTCCTTTTTCACCCTCCCGGTGGAGACATAGAACCATCATCCTTTTTCACCCTCCTGGTGAAGGTAGAGAACTGTCATCCTTTTTCACCCTCCTAGTGAAGGCAGAGAACCTTCATCCTTTTTCACCCTCCTGGAGAAGGTAGAGAACCTAGACATAAAGTTGAAGATATTCTCTCAAGAGCTTCCAGAGGAGATGGGAGAAACTTGAAGAAGACAAAAAGATCCTCACTTTGGGCAACCTTGTGAATCCCTTATAACCCTCTCTCACTAGATCTCTCACAATTCATACTCACAATCTCTCCCAAACACACATACTCAATGGCTACTCTCAAGAGAAATTTACAGCAAAGGTCTTGAGTGACAGTTTTTAGGACTCCTTATATAGAAAACACATAAAAAACCATTCAAAAATTAAAAAATTATAAGAGAACTGTCCTACAATCGTACCATATGATCGTGGATCGTACTGTACGAATAGTTTAAAATCAAGGCTTTATCTAGTACGATATAGTATAAACTCAATTTCATACCTTATTAGTCATCTGTATGAATTCAGATTGTATTATACGAATAGTTAAAAAAATCAGGGTGTTTATTTGGTACGATATGGTATGAATCTTATTTCATATACTATCAGTCGTTTGTATAAATTGACATCCACAGAACGAACAGTTCACAAATCAGGACTTTGTTTAGTACGATCTTAGACAAATCCAATTTTATACTCTATCAGTAGTCTATACGAATAGACATTATAAAGTATGAATAGTTCAAAAAATTCAAGCCTAGTTTTGAGAAAATGCATTCAAGAGGAAATCAATGTTAAATCATACAGTACGATTGGATATCATAAAGTATGATTAGTTTTAAAATTTTTAAGTTTTAACTCTCTTTCCCTGTGTGTGTATGCATGATTACCCAATTACAATCACACTTGCTCAGATTCAAGAAATAAAAAAAGAGATGTACACACTCTATTACATGAAATCCTATTCTAACATGTCTTGAAGTCTTCAGCAATCTAGAATAGTAAATAATTTCCCTGAAATGTTAGTACACACACAAAAATAAATAAACATATCCAATATATGCTAGGAGAAAAAAAATAATATTTTGTTATCATCAAAAATCATAATCTTAATTCTTGAGTTGTAATAATATTTGTGATCATTAAAATCTATTCATAAAATTAAGTCTTATGGGGTCAAGAATTATCATCAGTAACGACACAAAGTCCATCTCAACTCTCCTCTAAACCTACATTTTGTATTCAAGATAAATTTACACAACCTTTTTTCATTAATTTTCTTCATGTTAAAGTACTCACAAGTCCTTTTTTCTAGTCAAGGAAAATATACCACCAAAATCCTCCATAAATAAATTATATTTTACCACAAACCCCCTTTATATGCATATTTATTTCAAACCTTTAACAAATAATAATTCTACCACATCCAACACTAATCCAACTCTTTACTATTATACAAATGACTCCCTTTTAATATCTCCCTATAACCAAGCCATATATATCTTTTATAGCCAATCAACCATGCCAATTCATCGACAATCCTCTTTGTATCCACTTTCAATCACTTAAACTACTTATGCGCTCTATCACTTATGACCTACCCATTTAAAATGGAGATTGTATGTTATATACTTATTCATATATATTATGTGGCAGACAAATATAATATAAAATCTACTGTTGAATTTTATTTTGATTGAAGAAACACACTTGTTCATATATTGTTATGAAATAAAATAAAGAGGCCCAATCATCCAAGAAAGTGAAATACAAAGTCTTAGCATTAATATCAATCAACAAAATTTGACTATGAAGACTAATATAAGAATTTATATTTTGGTTAATCAATTCTCACCTCTTTATTGTGACGACATCTCCGACATGGCTATCTAAGAATATCAAACTTGACTATTACTTCGTCTATAGCATTGATACATCATCAAAATATTATCTTAATCAGGCACGAATCTCGAGTCAAAATCAAGTTGGAAACTTCTAAAATTAAAATTGGGACAATCTGAACTCTGATTTTAGCAAACTTTTAGTTGAACTAAACGTCTCGAAAATACAAACCCAACAACCCCAAAATCGACTCAATCCAAGACCAAATTGGTCCAAATCAAGGACCCGAAGCATTATTAGAAGGTTTAAACCTTAATTTGGATTACCAAACGGTTTCTAGACATGACATGCTTTTAGTCGAATCGAGCGGCTTGATGAGACCAATCCAACGAGGCTAAGATCACTAAATTCTGATATCATTAAGACATTCAAATGCCCAATAAATAATCCACGATCAAGGGATTCAACATCAGTCGTCCATCCAAACCACTCCCAATTTACCTTTGATCTTCCACCTATTAATGTGCCATACCACTCTCAAAAATCTAAAAATAGAGCCCCCCTTTCTCATGAAAAGGGACCCCAAGGAAAAGGAAGAGAAGTAAGGGAGAGATCAGAGATCGCTCTTACCTCCTCACTCCTCCTCGACCACCACCTGGAGTACATCCAGGCCACCAATTGATGACCGGAGTTCTGTCGGACCACCAACTGATGATGGAGTTCTATCAGACCACAGAATGACGTTGGATTTCTACCGACCACCGCCCGAAGTTAGAGTTCTGCCAAACCACTGATTGATGCTGTAGTTCTGTCGGACCACCGACCACCACTCGAAGTACCGCCATATCACCGCCTGACAACCAGAGTTCTGCCAGACCATTGCCTGATGTCGAAGTTCTGTCAGACCACCGCCTGATGCCAGAGTTTTGCTGAACCACCACCCGACATCAGAGTTCTATTGGACCACCACCCGACACCGGAGTTCTGCCGGACCACCGCTTGACACTAGAGTTCTGCCAAACCACCGACTGATGCTAGAGTTTTACCAAACTTCCACCTGACCACCGACTGATGCCTAAGTCTCGCTAAACCACTAACTGATGCTAGAGTTCTGCCAAACAATCGCCAGACTATCAATTGATGCCCGAACTTTCAAGTGATGCCGGACTTTCGTCTAACCCCCATTTATCACCAGACTTCAACCATATGATTGAGATTTGTAATCTAATCATCCTCAAGGGTGAGTCAGACCATTGTACTCTACTTAAATTCTAGTGAAATCATTTTTAACTAGGCCAGGCCTTGTAATTTTTCCCATTTTCATAGTTTTCCATGTAAAAAATCTTGTGTTCTTTGTGTGTGAGCTGGATATTCGTACAATGCTAAGATGTAAGATTATAAATCTATCTTCACGTATATTCTAGCCCATAATAGTTTAGCATTATCTGTGAGAAATCCAATCCCACTATCCTAAGCACCACTTCAATGGCCAACAGGTGTGGCAATCACATCTTGGGAGCCTCTCGCTCCAACTCACACTAATCCAGGAATCATTCCATAAACCAGGGATGTGAGACATCTGCCTCTTTTCACTCCGATGGGCAAAACCTTGCTGGGGAAGGGACATCAGGACCATCCATGGAAGATCGCATCTAAAAAATGGAGGAATCTCAGAATGAAATCATTTGACTCCTGCAAGAGACTCGGCGGCCGATATTATCACCACATGAAGAAATTCTTCTCCCTCAAGATCCGCCACTAAGCGATGATGTTCAACCCAAACATTTTTATGTAGAAATTCCTCTCCCTCCTCCAAGGATACATCCTTTGTCATGTCAAGATAATGAACTTGCTAACACAGCAAGCTCCACCCATCCTTCACGCACAGTTCAGCAACCTCAAATTCCTCTGAACTTCACTGAGGACTTAGCCTAACAACATATGACTGAGCTCTCTCATAACTCTCATAACTCCTTATGGCAAGAACTGCAAAGATTGGTCTGAAAGAATTTCCCATAAGAGGTGTAAAACAATCTCTTTATCAATGGAACTTCCAAGAGTTTTCACCCCTGACTGAAGCCACCCTTCAACACACCATTCCGTAAGATTCAAGCTACTGAGAATTAATTCCTATGACGAGACATCTGACCCGTACGAGCATATCGATCACTATAGAACAATCTTGCATATCCAGTAAGCCTCAGATTCATTCCTCTGCTAGGTTTTTCCTGTCACCCTCAAAGGGCAAGCTCGAATATGGTTCTATACATTTTCAGCTGGAACAATTCCAATATTTGTCAAATTGGCCAAAGTGTCCATTGAATAATTTATTAACAATTGAAGAATGATCAAAGATTCTTCCCACCTCTCAGAAATTGGCCAGAATGAAAGTGAGTCCCTCAAAGAGTACTTTCAAATATTTTTTACTGAGACTCGATAAATTCTAGGGGTAGATCCTGAATTACTTAGAGGAGTTTTCCTCGAAGGGCTTCGTCCTGGCCCCTTTTTAGCACTCATGTGAGATATGGCTCATTAATATGTTGATCTGATCCATCAAGTGGAAGCATAAATATCTACTGATGAAGCCATTAATGCTCATCGAAAGTAATTTGATCAAATAAATTGAAAGTGTAAAAGTGCATGAGGGGCTGATAATCCATCATTACAGTAGAAGAAGCAAATAAATTATAACTTGCCCCCTTGACCATCACAGCCACGATGAGAGCCTCATCAAGAAAAGGAGCATACGCTACTTAATGTATCTCGGGCAAATATGTTGATGGCCATCAAAGATCAGAAGAATATAAAATGCTCGAATCCTTTGAAGCCCAATATGAAAAATCAGGAGCAATACTGTCACTTCCACCTTAGTCGGGGACACACTATTGAATCATGTAGGTAACTCAATAAAGAAATTATGAGAATAATCTGATAAGGATATCTCCGATAATTTATCCAAAACCCATCTGCTCGAGATGAAGCTGGTTCCACCGGGGGGCAGAATCAATAGCAAAGGCAATCGTCAAATAGTCATCAAATGGTTGGTGAAATTGAAACCATTGTCAGGGGCCCTTTAATGCCTAGTCAAGTCTTGATTGCAGCCCGCAAGGAGCCAACACCAAAGAAGTCTTGCACCAATCACTCTATTGCTTTTGATGATTTTGACTTAGAAGGAATAAAGACCCTTCATTAAGACCCACTCGTGATTAGCGTAGGGATTGGTGATCCATATTACAATGTCAAGAGGATCTTGATCGATAATGGGAGCTCTATAGACATCCTATTATACTCCACTTTTCTTAATATGGGCCTCACTAGAGAGAAACTATAGCCTACCACTGGTTCATTATAAATGTTTGACAATTGACCTATACGAATGGAAGAAATAATTAGTCTCCCAGTCATACTGGGAGAGTTCCCCCGATAGATTGCACACTCTATCCACTTTATTATAGTGAAATTGGAATTAGCCTATAACGCTATCTTTGGAAGGCCACTTCAGTCAATCTTTGGGATTATTTCTTCAATCCCTCACCTCAAACCGAAATTAGGCCTACTACGCCCATCGATTACTCTAAGTATCGAGGATTTCAATCTCCGGAATGAGGACATTCCTCAAAAGGCCTCCCCTATGGAGGATCTTACTTACATCTCTCTATCAGATGAGCATCATTCAAGAACAGTGTAGATTGGATCATTTTCTTGGAGGAAGAAAAGATAAAGTACATTAATTTTTTATGAAGAAATTAATATGTCTTTACTTGGAGTCCAGCCGATATGCCTAGAATTAGTCCTAAAGTGATTATGCACTCCCTCAAAGTAAATCCAATGTGTAAGCCAGTCATCCAGAAGAAATAAAATTTTGTGCCAAAACACCAATAAGCGATTGAGAAGGAAGTCGATAAATTTCTTGAAGCTGGATTTATAATGGAAGTGCACTGTCCCACTAAACTAGCAAATGTGGTTATGGTCAAGAAAGATAACGGAGCTTAGAGGATGTGTGTAGACTATACGGACCTCAATAAAGCTTATCCAAAGAATAATTTTCTGCTCTCTTATATTGACCAATTATTTGATGCTAGATCTAGGCACCAATGTTGAGCTTAATGGATGTCAGCTCAGGCTACAATCAAATAAAGATAAATCTTGCAAATGAGAAGGCAATATATTTTTAAACTGATAAAGGACTATACTTCTATCAGGTTATGTCGTTCAAACTTAAGCATACTAGAGCCACATATCAGCACATCATGAATAAGGTATTTAAAGACCTTATAGGGCATACTATGGAAGTGTATGTGGATGATATGCTGGTGAAAAATCTTGAAAAATCCCAGCATATCTTATTATGATTTGTGTAAATCTGTTCATTCAAGAAAATTCTGATACAAATTGTTTTTGATGATTACAAAAGCTTATTATTTATTTTATTTTTCTCCTAACATATATTGGAGTTCTCTTTTTGTGTGCACTAATATATTTTTCAGGATATTCACACTTTAGATTATTGAAGACTTCAAAGTCATTTGTTAATATTTACTGAGAGTAAAGTCTGCATTTCTTATTTTTCTTGAGTCTAAGGAAGTGTGATTGTAAGTTGGATAACTGTGCACACACACACAATGGGGGAGTAAAAACTTAAATTTTAAAATTAATCATACAGTATGATAGTGTATCATACGGGACAATCTGTATTACATATCCTCCACAACGAACCTGTCTGGCTTAAAAATTATTCTAAGTTTAGTTCGTATAGTATGAAATATGGTTCGTATAGAAGGTTTTGTGGTACGAACGGCTCTATTTTTGATTCGTACTGGTTCGTATGGGACGAATCGTTCAATTTTTGTACGATTCGTACAGTACAAAATATAATTTGTACATAAGATTTTGTGGTACGAACGTCTCTATTTTTGGTTCGTATTGGTTCATACGGGACGAATCATTCAATTTTTGAACTATTCATACAGTACGAAATATAATTCGTACAGAAGATTTTGTGGTACGAACGACTCTATTTTTTGTTTATACTGGTTCGTACGGGATGAATCGTTCAGTTTTTGAACTATTCGTACAATATAAAATATAATTCGTACAGAAGATTTTATGGTATGAACGGCTCTATTTTTGGTTTGTACTGGTTCGTACAGGACGAATCGTTCATTTTTGAACTATTTATACAATACGAAATATAATTTGTATAGAAGATTTTGTGGTACGAACGGCTCGATTTTAGGTTTGTATGGGATCGTATAAGACGAATCGTTCAATGATTTGAACTATTCGTATAGTACGAAGATCGATCGTATGGGACAATAGGGACACGTGAAACTTGAAAAATTCAGTTTTTGGACAATTTTTCTTATCCTTAGTATTTAAGGACCTTTAAACTGACTTGAATGAAGATGCTTCTATGAATTTCTTCTTGAGAGTGGAAAGGAGAGTGATAAGACAGAGTGTTTGGGTGTGAGTTGTGTGAGATCCTTGGAGTAAAAATTGTGAGGGGATTCACAAGGTTATCCAAGAGTGAGGATTTTATTGTTTTGTACTTCAAGTCACTTTCCTATCTTCTTGAAGACTCTTGAGAGAAGACCTTTGAAGAAGGTCCAGTTCTTTGCCGTCACCAGGAGGGTGAAAAAGGATGACGGTTCTCTGCCATCACCAGGAGGGGTGAAAAAGGATGCTTGGTTCTCTGCCATCACTAGTAAGGTGTAAAAGGACACTTGGTTCTCTGCCATCACTTGGAGAGTGAAAAAGGACGACAGTTCTCTGCCTCACCGGGTTGGTGGAAGATAGTTTATAAAGGCTTCTCTGTCTTACTGTGGGGGTAAAAGGAGAGTCACTTGAGTTTAGTGCAATACCTAGAGAAGGAGTCTCTAGGGAGTGGATGTAAATCATGTTTGACCGAACCACTAAAAATTCTGGTATTTTCTGTTCTTACTTTTTACTTTTCTGCACTGTTACTTTTATTCATTTTACTTTTCTGTGGTTGAATTTATGTGATTGAAGAATGCATTGTAAAACACTCTGTTCGTACTGTACGAAGGTAAATCATACGGTACGATTTGCATTAGAGTTTTTATTAAAAGTTTTTCTAAAATTCCAAGAGAAATTTTTAAAAGGACCAATTCACCCCCCTCTTGGTTAGCCTAGGGACGTAAGCAATAGGTCTAACAACCTATTCGAACTTTCATATCTTTGACTTAGAATAATGCTTCTGCCTCCTCCGATCTTACAACATGTGCCTCAACCCATCCAAATGTGCATTCAGAGTTGCCTCAGGAAAATTTTTGGGGTTCATGGTTACCCACCATGGAAATGAGGCAAATCCTAAGAAGATCAGAGCACTAAGAGATATTATGTCATCAAGGAGCATCAAAGAAGTCTAACATCTAAATGGAAGAATTGTAGCCCTTTCTCGCTTCTTGGCTCGCTCTAGCGATAAATACATGCCTTTCTTCAAAATATAAAGAGGAGCCCATAGCTCGGGGTTCTAGTGGATAGATGAATGCTAGGAGGCTTTCAAGCAGCTCTGAACTTATATAGCCTTAGCTCCTTTACTTTCAAAGCCAATTCAAGGAGAAATGTTGTACATGTATATGGTTGTCTCATCCCATGCTATAAGCTCAATCTTGGTCTGAGTAGACAATGTTATTCAATACCCTATCTATTATATTAGCTAGGTTTTTTCTGAGATGGAAGCACGCTACCCATTAGCAAATAAGATAGCTTTGGCATTAGTCTTCTTGGCCACGAAGTTATGTCCTTATTTTCAAGCACATACGATTGGGTTTTATACAAACCTACCATTAAGAAATATTCTCCAAAAAGCCCAAGGCATCTGGAAGATTAATCAAGTGCTTAGTGAAACTTAGAGAAATTGACATCCATTTCCTACCTAGACCCAACATCAATTCATGAGTGCTTGCAGACTTTATGGTCGAATGTACTAACCCTACCTCTTGACTAACCACTGGCTACATCTCCTTCTTCCTTGTGCTGGACCTTATATGTCGATGGAGCTTCTAGGAGTTCTGGCACCAGTGTTGGAATCTTGTTAATTTCTCCATAATAAACTACACTCGAATACGGACTTCGATTGAAGTTCCCATCAATATATAACATTGTCGAATATGAGGCCCTTATTCCTGGATTGAGGCTGCCAATCAATTATAAAGTGTAAGACTTTGTGGTTCACACCGATTCTCAATTAATCACCTCTTAGGTGGAGAGAGAATTTGATACCCATAATCTGCTGCTGGCCTAGTACTGCCAAAATAGCAAACTCTCTTTTGGCCTAAATAATAAAGCATCAAATTATCCATATCCTCTAAAAGTAGAACGCACGAGCAGACACTCTCTCTAAACTAACTACTTCTACAATAGGTGATGTTTTCAAAAGGAAGTGTATGAGGAGATCCACTTACCAAGTATACAAGGCTTGTGGGTTATACAATCAATCGATGAGTCAAGAGAGGCTTCTTAGATCAATCCCACTTTATCCTTCTTACAAGATAATATTCTTCCTGAAGACCCGATGGCAGCAATGCAACTTCAGAGGTAGGCAGCAAACTTCATTGTTATTAGTAGAGAGTTGTACAAATGAGCCTTTACGGGACCATACCTCAAGTGCCTTCCTCCTTCAGAGATGAATTATACACTTTGAGAAGTACATTCAAGCATTTACGGAGAGCATTTGGGTGGAAGAGCATTAACTAATAACATAATGAGATAAGGATTTTACTTGCCAACTATGAAGCAAGATGCACTAAAGTTTGCATAAAAATATAACAATTACCCATTATACACCAACCTTAACCATTTACCTGTCGTAAAGATCTCAGTATTATAGAGTCCCTAATCTTTTGCCCAATTGGGGATTAAAATAATGGGACCTTCCCCATAGCCATCGGACAATGAAAGTTCATCATTCTGGTTGTGGACTATTTCACCAAGTGGGTGGAAGCAGAATATCTGGCAAAGATCACTGAAGCCAATGCCAAATAATTTTTATGGAAGAATATAATATGTTATTTTGGCATTCCAGCAAAAATTATCATCGATAATGGAACTCAATTCATTGGAAAGATCTTTACAATATTTTATAAAAATCACTATATTCAACTGGTACATACGGCTATGGCCCATCCTTAGACAAATAGGAAAATAGAGGTCATAAATTGGACTATGCTGAAAGGGGTTGAAGACACGACTGGAAAAGGCTAGGGGCAATGGGCTGATGAACTCCCAAATATCCTTTGGGCTTATTCTAACACTACCAGAACTCTAATAGAAAAAACACTGTATAATCTCTACTTTGGTATGGAAGTTGTTATTCTCATCGATATTGGAGTCCTAAGTCATAGAGTTCAAACTTTTGACTTCAACATTAATGAGGAGAAGCTTAGATATCACTTAGATCTCCTTTCAGAAGCAAGGGACATGACAATGCTCAAAGTTGCTGCATATCACCAAAGAATTCCCCGTCACTATAATCGAAGGATGAAACCTTGATGTATTTTGATTGGAGATTTAGTTCTGTGCAGCGTCGAGGCAACCAGGAAAGGCCCTCAATGTAATAAACTCTCCCTTCTCTGGGAGGGTCCTTACTTAATGGCAGTCATGGTAAAGCCCAAAACTTTTAAGTTAAAAAGTACTAAGGGAAAGATGCTCCCTAGAACCTGGAATATAGAGAATCGTTACAAATACTATCAGTAGAGGATAATAGTACTATTTATTTCAAGTATTGTATGTCTTCAGTGTTGAACATTATGTATCTCATATATCGCCTATGTCATTTGTAGCTCCTTTATCCCTAAGCTATATCAGGGAAGTATGGTTTTGTTTAATGTAGTAAAAATTTGTTCCCTTATTTATTCACATTATTGCCTCCTTCAAGTGAGATTGTAATGATAATTTCACATACATTATAAACTTAAATCTTAAATCCTTGATTTGAGAAACACTCAATCCTTATTACATCTCAATCACTAGATGATCAGTCCTAGCGAAATTCGATCCGACCTCTTCCACACAGGTTAAAAAGCATTAAGTAATACTTTAATTAATAACCTCAGATATGTTAAACATCCTAGGTGGGTGTCACTTAAATCTTCAAATAATTGATTTGAAAAGTATACAATCTTTATTATATCTCAGTCACTAGATGATCAGTCCCAGGGGGGATTCGATCCGACCTCTTCCACTTAGGTTAAAAGATATCAAGTAATACTTTAATTCATAACCTCGAATAGGTCAAGCATCCCAAGTGGATGCCATTTAAATATGATATCCTTGATGCGAGACATATGTAACCTTTATTGTGTGTCAATCACTAGAGAATCAATCTCAGGGGGATTCGACCCGACCTCTTCCACACAGGTTAAAAAGTATTGTATAATGCTATAACCTATTGTAAATATAGGTCTAAGGACTGTAATTTTAATAATAATAAATATTATTACCTTTTTATCACTATTATGACTACATATCTATTTGTTGCCCAGCTCACTAACATTTCAGGTCCACAAGTCTACTAGCAACATCAATAAGCTCAAGATCGAGTAAACTAGGGTAGAGTCCGTTTGTAATTTTAATTTTTATATATTTTTATATTTCTTGAGTCAAAGCATATATTTGGTGGATACTAAGCTCAGTAACATTGCACACACACACTTAAGGAAGTGAATTAGTGAGTTAGAAAATTTTTTTATTTTTTGAACTATTCATACAATACTATATATATCATACTACATGATTAATTATGCAAAAAACCTTAATTAAGGCACCTATTATTAAGTGAGATTAATTAACTAATCATACTGGATGATTCAAATCATACAGAATGATCAGTTATAGACATAAAAAATAGCCCCAATCATAATTTATGTAATTTCTTAATATACAAATTATACTTTAATCATATAGTACGATCTCTATCATACTGAATGATTTATGACAATCATGCTTATATTGATCCTGTGATTATGGGACTAATTATGGTTAAATTGATCAATCATATCATACAGGACGATCGGAGAAGATCATACTGTATAACCAGATCCCAATATGGTACGATATTTAATCGTCACCCATTACACAGGATAGAAATTATAATATGTTAACTAATCATCTTGGACGACACCCCTCCTTTGTATTGCATTAACTGATTGTTACATGGGATGATATTTAATCATTGACTATTATAATGGACGATAAATATAAACCCGTGCACTGATCATCCAGGATGATCCATATAAATACTTAAATTGATCGTATAGACCAATGTAGTTCATACTAGCTGAATATGCTTTTTTGTGCTGATCATACAGGATGATCTCATGATCGCATTGAATGATCTTTGATGGAAAATTAAAAATTAGGGCTTCTTTTGGAAGTTCTCTATTTAAGCTCTCATATAATCTGGAGAGAAAATCTTTTGCTATTGAATTGATCTAAGATAGAGCTTAGAGAAAGAAGAGAGACAGAGAGAGCTTGGGAGACAGTAAAATCTTTGTGAGGTGGAGTTGTGAGGGATTCACAAAGGATGCTCCATGCAAGATTTTCGCCATCTTCTTCAAGCTACTTTTCTAGCCTCTTGGTGGCCCTAGGGGAGACTTTCATCACCATCAGATCTAGTATCTCTACCTAATCCAGGAGGGAGTAAAGAGATTCCAAGATTCTCTGTCTACTCTAAGAGTGTGTAAAAGGATTCTAATGTTCTCTGCCTACTCCATGAGCGAGTAAAAGGATTCTAAGGTTCTCTGCTTACTCTAGGAGGGAGTAAGAGGATTTATAAGATTCTCTGTATACTCCAGGAGGGAGTAAAAAGATTTCTAGGTTCTCTGCCTACTCTAGAAGGGAGTAAAAGGATTCAAGGTACTCTGCCTCACTGGGTCAGTGAAAAGATTTTGTAAGGACTTCTCTGCCTTACTATAGGGGCAAAAGGAGAGACACTACTTTTAGTGTAATACCTAGAAAAGATATTTTTGAGTGGATGTAGGTCAGGTTGACCGAACCACTATAAACTCTAGTATATTCATTCTGATTATTTTTCTACTTTTTATTTTTACTACGATTAACTGCTTGGGTGAAAACTCTAATCTTTTTATTGTGAATCTAATTTGCTTCCTCATCAAGTTATAAAAAGATTTTTTATTTTATTAAAGAATTTTTTTAAATTACTAATTTATTCCCCCCCCCCCCCTCTTGGTTAGCCTCGAGACTAATTCTTTAGGGTTTAACAACCCTCATAAACTTTTAAGTGGTATTAGAGAAGAATTCATAAATTAAGTTTTAGAAAACTTTTAAAAAATGATTAATGGCTAACTTTGAAAATCATAACACCGCTGAAGGATATTCCATCACATGACCACCTTTATTTGATAATATACCTTTTAATTTTTGAAAAATTAGCATGTCTACTTTCTTACAATCAATTAATTATCACATGTGGATGTTAGTTCAAGAAGGATATACTGCACCCTTTAGATTAGTAAATGGCGCTAAAATTGAAATACCATTTTCTAAATGGAGTACAGATGATAAAGATTTAGCCCAACTGAATTCTAAATGCTTGAACTATTTTTTCTATGGACTAAAATCTGAAGATTACATGCGTGTCTCTACTTATTCAATTGGAAAAGAAATTTGGGATAAACTATGCATAACATATGAGAGAACTAATGATGTAAAACAATCTAGGCTGAACATTCTGCTTCATGATTATGAAATTTTTTGCATAAAACCTAGTGAATCTATTTCTGAAATGTATACTAGGTTTACTTAGATTGTTACTTCCCTACATGCCTTAGGAAGAGAGCTTACAAATCATGAAAAAGTTCACAAAATTTTGCGTTGTTTACCTTCTTCCTATGATGCAAAAATCACTACCATTATTCAATTTAAAGATCTGAATGTTTATTCCATTAATAACTTACTTGGTTCACTCATTGCCTACAGACAAGGAGTGAGTCAAAGGCAGCTTGATATAGGTAAAAAGAAGAAAGAAAAAATTATAGCCTTAAAAGCTAATGATTTTGATAGTGATACTTATGGATCAGAAAATGATGATATTACATTGATAACTGATAATTTAAAAGCTTCTTAAAGAAAAAGCAAAAAAGTCATTAGTAATGGAATAAAGGTAAGAATAATAAGAATTCAAAAAATTCCTCTGATGTTATATATTTTGAATGCAGGAAGTCAGGGTGCCTGAAGTCTGATTGCCCAACTCTTAAAGCTCACCCAAGCAAGGAGAAGGGTGAAGAAAAGCTTAAAGTCAAAAAGGGAAAGCAAAGGACTCAAAAAGCTTTTTGGGTAGACTTAACATTAGACTCTTTTGAAACTAAAATAGAAGAGGAGGCGACCAACCTATGCATAATGACAGATGATCATCTTGATCATTCTAATCAAGAGGAGGTATGTGAGTTTGCCTATGATCAATTATTTGAAATTTATGAAAAAAATTTATGTTGCATTTAGGAAGCTTAAAAAATCACATGCCTGCCTTAAATTTGACTTTTCAATTCTGTAAAAAGAACATGAATGCCTAAGGAAAGATCACTCCACTCTGGATAGCAATCACATGGCTTTGTTAAATAAATTTGATATTTTAAATAAGAAGCATTCTGAATTAACTGATGAGCATGATTCCTTAAAAGCATCCCGTATTGATTTAAAAAGTTCATTTAAGAAATCAAAGGCATATTTAGATGAAGCTGATAATAGGGAGCATGCATTAAAAATTAAAATTTTAATTCTTAAAAGTGTAAACTAGTTTTTATAAATCAAGTTAAATGCTTTCAAAGAAAATAAAACATCACCTACACTTACACAGTTACATAATCCATCACCACAACATGCATCATTCAATCCTAAGAAGAGGCACCATCACCCACATAGATTAGTTAACCCTTTTATTGGTGTTATATACTTTTTTTGTGGCATTCTAGGGCACATCTTCCATACTTGCACTATCCACCATAGAACACATTTGGTGTGGAGACCAAAATTACATAATTTACAGCATAGCATGCAAGTATTTCATCCCACATTCTATAAGGTGGAGCCCAAACTTATTTGGGTTCCTAAATCTGACCACTGATGATTTTATCGGGGTGCTCGCACAGAAGGTCTTATGAGATCATGTGGTACCTAGATAGTAGATGTTCAAAGCACATGACTAGAGATGCAAATTAATTCATTTCACTGGAGGCCAGGGCATGAGGCAAGGTAACACTTGGAGATAACACCATCAGGAGAGTGGAGGGCTTAGGTATAATTGGCAACTCAAAAAATTTTATCATTAAAAATGTTTTACTTATAGATAGCTTAAAACATAATCTGTTCAGCATCAGCTAGCTCTATGATAAAGGCTTCAGCATAAAATTTTTATCTACCATCTGCATAATAAGCTTAAATGACAAAACTATTTTGTAGGAAAGGAGAATCAATAATGTCTACATGCTTAATCTTAATTATATTAAATATGATACTACTCTTTGCTTAAAAATAATTACTGATGAATCCTAATTTTGGCATAGAAGATTGTGTTATGCAAGTATGAAAAGTCTTGAAAAATCACCTAAAAAAACTTAGTGAGAGGAATTCCCAAACAAGAGTTCACTAAGGACCACCTGTGTGATGCCTGCCAATTGGGAAAACAAGTCAAATCTTCCTTCCCCTCAATCAAGGACATTACCACTAGCAAACCCTTAAAAGTTCTTCACATAAATCTGTTTGGACATGTCAGCACTACAAGCCTAGGAGGGAAAGTCTTTGGGTATGTGATTGTTGATGATTATGTGAGGTTTACTTGGGTTTTAATTCCTATCTCATAAAGTGAATTATTTGAGGAGTTTAGGTCTTTTTCTACTTGGATTTAGAAGAAACTAGATTGTGAAATTTTAACCATTCATAGTGAAGACGGTGAAGAATTCAAGAGTAAAAAATTTGAATCTTACTGTAAGGAGTAAGGGATAGATCATAATTTTTTAGCTCCTAGGACCCCTCAGTAGAATGGGGTAGCTGAAACAAAGAACAAGACATTGGTAGAAGATGCTAGAGCCATGTTAGCTGAATACTTGCTTCCAAAATACTTCTGGGCAGAAGCAATGAATACAACTTGTTATGTTCTAAATATGGCTAAATCCAAGCTGAACAAGACACCCTATAAAATCCTTAAGGGTAGGACACCCAATCTCTTTCACATTCATGTCTTTGGATGTAAAGTGTTCATTCTGAATAGTGAAAAGTCTCAACTAGGAAAGTTTTAACTAAAATCTAATGAAGGAGTGTTCCTAGGTTACTAAAATGTTAGAAAATTCTATAGAGTCTTCAATAAAAGGATACTAGTAGTAGAGCAGACCACTCATGTTATATTTGATGAATTCGATAATTTTGAAAGGTCTAGTGTGGAAGAAGAAGAAGTAGGAGAAATCATCCAGGGAGTAGAATCTATAAATCAAGAGGAAAGGGTATAGCATGAAAATATATTGCCTAGATAATAGAGATATTCTTTGAGTCATCCTAAAGAACTGATCTTAGGAGACCCATCTGAAGGTGTTTGAACTATGCATGAACTTAGAAAAAAAGTAAACCACTCTACCTTCAACTCAATAACTAAACCCACTAATATAAATCAAGCCCTATCTGATGAATTCTAGATCCTAGCCATACAAGAAGAGTTAAATTAATGTATAAGGAATGAAATTTGGAAGCTAGATGAAAGACCTAAGGACTAGAGTGTGGTTGGAACTAAATGAGTTTTTAAAAATAAAATGAATAATTCTGGTGTAATAGTGAGAAATAAAGTAAGATTAGTAGCTAAGGGTATAACCAGATAAAAGAAATTGACTTTGAAGAGACCTTTGTTCCTATAGCTAGATTAGAAGCTATTAGGATGCTACTAGCCTTTGCTCATTTTAAGGGATTCAAATTGTACCAAATGGATGTCAAGAGTGCCTTTCTAAATAGGATAATAAAAGAAGATGTGTATGTTGAACAACCCCCATGCTTTAAAAATTCATAATTTTTTAATTATGTATTCAAATTAAAAAAGATATTATATGGATTAAAACAAACACCCAGGACATAGTATAAAAGACTAAGCACATTCCTACTAGAAAGAACCTTTGTTAAGGGGAGCGTAGACACCCCCCTATTTTTGAAAAAGGTAGAAAATGAACTACTGATTATCCAAATTTATATTGATGATATTCTGTTTGGATCTTCTGATAAAAAATTATGTGATAATTTTTCAAAAATGCTGAGTAATGATTCTAAAATGAGTATGATGGGAGAACTGACCTACTTTCTTGGATTTAGCACAATACAGAAGAATGATAAAACTTTCCTTTGTCAATCAAAATACATAAAGGATATCCTTAAGAAATATAAAATAGATAAAGCCAAGCCAATCAATACTCCCATGAGTTCCATAGTTTAATTAGATAAGGATTCAAATGAAAAATTTGAAGATCAAAAGAAATACAGAGGAATAACTGGATCACTTCTTTACTTGACTGCTAGCAGACCTGATATTATGTTTAGTGTTTGTCTCTATACTAGATTTCAGACTGATCCAAAAGAACCCACTTGGCATCTATTAAGAGAATTCTTAGATATCTCTTAGGAACTCAAGATATAGGAATTTTGTATCCTAGGTATATCACCTCCTTTGAAATTATAGGATATTTTGATTCAAATTTTACAGGATGCTAAGTTGATAGAAAAAGTACTTTTGGAATATATCAATTCATAAGACAATTCTTAAGCTCCTGGTCCAGTAGAAAATAGAACTCTGTTGCCCTATCCACTGTTGAAGCTGAGTACATAGCCTTAAGCAGTTGTGTGGCCCAAGTCCTCTAGTTAAAGCAATAAATTCTAGTTTTAAGATTACTTGTAGGCACCATTTTAATCCTATGTGATAACACTAGTGCCATCTTTATTTCAAAGAATCCAATCCAACACTCCTGGACCAAACATATAGATATAAGGCACTATTTTATTAGGGATCATGTCACCAAAGGAGACATAAAGCTACACCATATAGCCACTGAAAATCAACTTGCTGATATCTTTACTAAACCACTAACCTTTGAAACATTCAGCACCTTAAGAATTAGATTATATATGATAGATATTCATGCTTGAAATTGATGCCTTCTATTTTTAATTTTTTCTATTTTATGTGTATGTTTGTTTCTACTTATGAGTTTTTGCTTTATGCTTTATGCTTTTTGATTTTTTATTATTTTTTCTTCAATATTTTTAAAGAATGCTCACTTCTGATATTGAATTCTCAAATGACATTTTTGCCTTGCATTTGGTTTTAAAAACTAGTAAGTAGTGTTTGGCTCCTCTAAAAATAATTAGAGGTGGTTTTTCTTTTTGAAGTAAAATATATTTCAAATTAAAAGTTGGACTTTAAAATAGAGATCTATTCTATCTTCTTACAATAATCTATCTCATATGAATAATGTTCTAAGTCAATGAATCACTCTCAAGTTTTCTTAATCAGGTTTTTGCATTTATTATATAGATATGAATATATTTTGTGGTTTACTCTTCCTTATATTAGAGAGTGAGTTTTTCTTCTCTTATATTTGTGAGATAATCTCATAACTAAGAGTCTTTAAAAGTTTTAAAAGGAAGCAAGCTCGCAAAAATGACCAGAGGCATAAAATGAGCCCAAAAATGAAAAGATGCGTAATGACTGCCAAATATTTACTATATATATAAAGTGTATCAAAAATTAAAATATGCATAAAGTGCACCAAATGACTGAAAAAGAGGCATAAAATGAGCCCACAAAGAAATAAGCTTCCTTCTCTTTCAAATCTTTAAATCTTAGAAGAATCCATATGCCACTTGGTATCTTCAAACACTTGAATTTAAAAATCATGATTTTTGGTTAATTACTATGCAATATTATTCTATTAGATATTTTTTTGAAGTGAAGTTTGAAAAGATCACTTTTCCTATCTAATTTCTTTTCTAATTTAGATTTTTAATTGAAAATAATTTTGACCTGTACGGAGTCTAAGCTAGGGTAAACAAGATCAGTTTTCTACCCTTTCTGGATTTTAGCTTTGTTAATTCATTTCTTACTAATTTTTTAATCTACTCATGAAAGAAATTTATCATTTGTTGGAGTTGATTGATTCAAAAAAAATTGTATTTTTAATTTTAAATTTTGACTGTTTTTGGTTTGTTTTGGTTTTATTTTATGCTTTTTATATTTTAATTTTTGTGTTGAAATCCTCCTTATCATCACATTCTATCTCCTAAATTTTTGAAGTTTTGCTCACATCGTCCAGGACGATCCATATCATCCTGTATGTGTGTTCTTGTATGTGTGTTATTCTTTAGTTTTGTATGTTGCGATATCTTTTCTATATGTCTTTTATTTTTCTGTTATTTTCTCCTTTTTGTGATATCAAAAGGGGGAGTGGTAGTTTATTGTTAATTACTTCCACATTCTATTTTAATGAAGTTTGTTTCCTGTTTACTGCTTTGCATATTTTTTAAATATAAATATAAACTCTCCTTACATTCAGAATTTCATCTTCAAAGGGGGGATTTCAGAAAATGTCAAAGGGCTTTAAAATTTTTTTAACAATAATATTTGCCGTCATCAAAAGGGGGAGATTGTTACAAATCTGGGTCCAAGGACTAAAATTTTGATGATAATAAATAATATTGTCTTTTTATTACTGTTATGACTACATATCTTTTTATTTCCCAGCTCACTAACATTTCAGGTCCACAAGTCCATTGGCAACATCAATAGCTCAAGATTGGATAAACTAAGGTTGAGTCAGTCTGTAATTTCAATTTATATATATTTTTTTCTTTCTTGAGTCAAATCATATATTTGGTGGACACTAAGCTGAGTAACCTTACACACACACACACACATACTCAAGGAAGTGAGTTAGAGTTAAAAAATTTTTTTTTAAAACTAATCATACAGTATGATATAAATTATACTAGACGATCAGTTATATAGAAAACCCTGATTAGGAACCCATTATTAAGTGAGATTAATTCTCTAATTGTACTCGACAATTCAGATCGTACATGATGATTAGTTATAGACATAAAAAATAGCCACTAATCACAATTTAGATCATTTCTTAATATACAAATTATACGTTAATTATACAGTATGATATCTATCATACTGGATGATTTACAATAATCATGTCTAAATTGATCTTATGATTAGGGGACTAATTATAGTTAAATTGATCAATCATATTGTATAGGACGATCATAGACGATCATACAGGACGATCGAAGACAATTATACTGGATGACCAGATCCAACCATGGTATAATATTTAATTGTCACCCATTGTACAGGATAAAAATTATAATATGTTAACTAATCGTCTTGGATGATACCCCTCCTTCGTACTAGACGAACCGATTGCTGCATGGGATGATATTTAATCGTCGGCTATCATACTGGATAATCAATGCAGACTCATGAACTAATCATCCAGGATGATCAAAAGATTGTACGGGATGATCCATATAAATACTTGAATTGATCATACAGACCAATGGAGATTGTACTGGCTAAATAAGTTTTTTGTATTGATCATACAGAATGATCTCACGATCATACTGGATCATCTTTGCCGACAAATTAAAAATTAGGGCTTCTTTTAGAAGTTCTCTATTTAAGCTCTCATATGATCTTGAGAGAAAATCTTTTGCTGTTGAATTGATCTAAGAGAGAGCTTAGAGAAGGGAGAGAGAGAGAGCTTGGGAGAGAGAGAAATTCTTGTGAGGGGGAGTTATGAGGGATTCACAAAGGTTGCTCCAAGAAAGATTTCTACCATCTTCTTCAAGCTGCTTTTCTGGTTCCTTAGTGGCTCTGGGGGAGACTTTCATCAGCATCAGATCCAGGTTCTTTGCCTACTCCAAGAGGGAGTAAAAGGATTCTAAAGTTCTATGTCTATTATAGGAGGGAGTAAAAGGATTTCAAGGGTCTCTGCCTACTCTAGGAGGGAGTAAAAGGATTCCAAAGTTCTCTGCCTACTCTAGGAGGGAGTAAAAGGATTTTTAAAGTTCTCTGCCTACTCTAAGAGGGAGTAAAAGAATTTCTAGGTTCTTTGTCTACTATAGGAGGGAGTAAAGGATTCAAGGTACTTTGCCTCATCAGGTCGATGGAAAGATTTTGTAAGGGCTTCTCCGCCTTGCTGTGGGGGCAAAAGGAGAGACACTACTTTTAGTGCAATACCTAGAAAGGAGATTTCCGAGGAGTAGACGTAGGTCAGGTTGAACAAACCACTATAAATTTTGGTGTGTTCATTCTGATTATTTTTTTGCATTTTAATTTTATTGTGATTAACAGCTTGGGTAAAAACTCTAATCTTTTTATTGTGAATTTAATTTGCTTCCACATCAAGTTATAAAAAGATTTTTCATTTTGTTAATTTTTTTTTTTAATTACAAATTCACCCCCCCCCCCCCCCTCTTGGTTAGCCTTGGGACTAGTTCTTTAGGGTTTTACAATCCTCACAAACTTTCATAACTAACAACCTTAGATAGGTTAAGTGCATTAAGAAAACATCAATGAAACCTTTTTGAGTTGAGTGAAATGCTGGAATATTTATCACTTTAAAATAAAAGAACTAATAATTCTTTACTAGATCATAGAAAAATCATACATATGAATATAAACAGCTAACACATAACAATCACTAAGAAAGATAAAGTGATATAACTAGTGGAAAATAAAAACACTACTCAATCTCTATAATCTCATCATCTTTCTTAAGGGGAAAGACCTTCTACAGCTTACTCTCTATTTCATCACCATTAGAATCTATAGGGGAATCATCAGAAGCCTGACTGGGTGTAAAGCCTTCAACTTCCACTCTAGTTTTCCATTGTACCAAGCGAACTCCCTTCAAAACGCCTCAGATGAAGCCCTCATCAATACACTACTGCTCCAAAACCTTCACTTCTACATCATATATGTGATTATAAGCCTCCTAAATGCGATCTTGGATGATGGTTTTGAAGGTTATAGACTTCTTAAAATCTTTGATGACTCTCAAAGATTCTAAGCAAAATAAAGCGGCCTTCTTCTCGACTATAAGAGTCTGGGATCTCTTATTCTCAGCTTCAAGCACCGCTATCTTCTCTACAGAGGCCTTTAAATCCTTCAAAAGCTGGGTGATCGTTGCTTGTGCCTCCACTAGGTCAATCTAGAGTCAATCTATCTGTTGATTTTAAAGAGAAATATAATGCATTATGTTAGTAAGCTTAGTTCTACACTCAGTCAACTCCTCCTCCACCACCTTCACCTCTTTGGTCTTATGGTCATACTTTCACTTATATTCTCCTTAGAGATATTTGACCTTCACAAATTTATTATTCCATTCATTCAAGGCCTTAGTAAGCTCGACCTCAAGCTCCATGCGCCGCGATAACTGAAATAAGGAAGAATTTAAAAAAAGGCCGTCATAATTGATGAACAAAAAGAGAAGTATTTAAAAAAAAAGTGATACCCACCAAGTTATTAGCTTTGCAACATTCAATATACTAGTGGTTCAACACATCCCCAGGAATACGCAACTTGAGAGGGGAGGAGTTGGGTGGAGCCTTGCTAGTACTCATCGCAACCCCCTCCAATTTCTTCTTCTTTAATAAAGCCTAGGGATTGTCACCTCTCGCTTGTCGTTTAGGAGTACCTTTTGATGCTGGGGCAGGTATCTCAAGAACCTTGGAGGACTTCTTCAATATCCTTGCATCAGACCTCTAGCTTGAAAAGATAGTCCAACTTTGAGCAGAAATTCTTCTTCTGTAAATTTGTTTAAATAGCAAACCATGTATAGAAGATGCTCGATGTCAAGAATGTTGAGAATCCTTAGAATATCTTCCTCTCTAATGAGTAAAGGTGAAGGTAGATCCCTCAACTTCCCTCATTTGTCTATAAGACACCAATCATTTTTTACAAAGAAAAATGTACTGGCCTAGCTCCTCGACGTATCTCGGGTACAGACATCCAACCATTTGGATCTGAATATTACATATCCCTGTGCATCACTGGTAAATTGACCCATCCTTGAAAGACATTTGGGCGTCAGAATAGCTCCTCGATCTCTGAAGAGGGCAATCAGTCCCACCGTCATGGACATGGCCTTATAAGAAAATTGGACTAGACTTACCTCACACCTTGCTGAAATATCGATCAACTTGAAAGAAGGAGAAAATCGTAGCCCCACTCACAGACTGGTCTCATAGATGGCCAGATACCCTGGAGGAGGAAGGCACGCCCGATCAGATCTTTTAGGGACCATTGCCACGAGATTGTTGGGAAAGTGGAACTTCTTGTAGAGAACAATCAAAGAATCACTCGTAAAGGTGGACACAGCATCATCCGCCCTGGCTCCCTTATTTAGCCTCCTCTCATCGTCTTTCTAGGCTACAGGATGCGAATCTCCCCTGACAACAGGATCTCTTGAAGAAGGATTCTCACCCGTTATGGCCTCCCGTATGGAAAGGGAACTGAAGGGAAAGACGGAGACGGGGGAGGAAAAACTCTCACTAAGTGAGAAGCCCTAGATCTGGGCAGGGGATACCACCTGAATAGGACTAGGGGAAAGCCTCAGCTTGAGTAAGAGAAGGGAGGGAGAAGGTATGGTTTTGAATACCCTGGGAGGGGGGGAGGGGGTATTTATAGGGTTGGAGTTAAAAAAAAAAAAAGAGTCAGCTCGACTCTAAGCTTGCTTTTCACCGGCTAATTCCCTCATACGAACCTGGCTTGGCTTGGCTAAAAGCTGGTTTAAAGGCTCTATTTTAGCCTTCCACAACCCAACAAGCCGTGGGTGCCACATCAGCCATGATCCTATATATCTTAGTCACGTCAGCCATGACCCAACAGGTCATGAGCGCCACGTCAGCACTGACCCAATAGGTCGTGGGTGCCATGTAGGGCACAATCCTTTGTGTCGTGGCCACGTCAGCTACAACCCAACAGGTCATGGGCCATATCATCCATGGCCCAGCCAAAGACGCCAGATCAGCTAGGATAGGCCAGGCAAGCCGAGCAGCCCACCTGGCTCAAAGCAAGCTGCTCGACTTGCGGGCAAGCCGGGCAATGCCTAGGAAGCGTCGGGGCAGCGCGGGCTGCGCCGGCGGCGAACCGGCGTACATGCGAGTGGTGCCAGTGGCGGCAGTTCATCCCTGCCTATTTTTGGGCCTAATTTGGGTCCGAAAAGGTCAAATCAGATGTTTTTGGCATCCCCAAAACTATTTTTTGTTGTTCCGGACTCATTTTGGACACTTTTAAAGTTATTCGGGATCTCTATGCCCAAGTTTGAATTGTTTTAAGTTTTAAATTACATAAAAATTTTCTCAGGAGCTATAATGCATTTTTTGAACTTCAGGAGCATCGACGTATGGAAATAGGGGGCAACTGATACATCATCAAAAAATTATCTTAACCGGGCATGAATCTCGAGGCAAAATTAAGTTGGAACTTCCTAAATTAAAATTGGGACCATCTGAACTTTGATTTCAACAAACTTATATTTGAACTGAACGTCTCGAAAATACGAACCCAACGACACCAAATTCGACTCAATTCGAGCCCAAATGGGTCCAAATTAAGGATCCATAGCACTATTAGAAGGTTCAAACCACAATTTGGATTACCAAATGGTTTTCAAACATGACATGCTTATAGTCGAATCGAGCGGCTTTATGAGACGAATCCAATGAGCTTAAGATCACTGAATTTTGATATCATTAAGACATTTAAATGCCTAATAAATGGTCCATGATTAAGGGATTCAACAACAACCGTCCATCCAAACCACTCCCAATTTACCCTTGACCTTCCTCCTATTTATGAGACATGCCACTCTTAGAAATCTATAAATAGAGCATCTTTTTATCATGAAAAGGGACCCTAAGCCAAAGGAAGAGAAGTAAGAGAGAGATCAAAGATCGCTCTTGCCTCTTCGCTCCTCCTCGACCACCACCCAGATTACCGTCGGACCACCGCCTGATGCCGGATCATTCTGCCGGACCATTGCCCGATTCCTAAGTTTTCCCGGACCACCAACCACTGATTGCAGTATCGTCGGACCATTGCCTAATGACTGGAGTTCTGCCGAACCACCACCCGACGCCGGAGTTCTACTGGACCATCGCCCGACGTTGGAGTTCTGCCGAACATCCACCAGACCTCAGACTGACGCTGGAGTCCTGCTTAACCACTAGCTGACGCCAGAGTTCTGTCAAACCACCGACGGACTACCAATTGACTCCCGGACTTTTAAGTGATGAGAAACTTTCATCTAACCCTCGTTTGTCACTATACTTCAACCATATGGTTGACATTTATAATCTAATCACCCTCGAGGGCGAGTCAGTCCACTGTACTCTACTCAAATTCTAGTAGAATCATTTTCGACAGGGCCAGGCCCCATGGTTTTTCCCCTTTCTAGGTTTTTCAATGTAAAAATTTTGTGTTCTCTGTGTGTGAGTTGGATATCGGTACAACGCTAAGACGTAGGATTATAACTCTATCATTGCGTATATTCTAGCCTCCAACAAGCATATTCTCTGTAATGAGATAAAATTCTTCAGATTAGGTCTCAAGATTAACATATCAATATCCTCACCAAGGTTTCATTTGGGACAGCTTTAGACTACTATTTTTTTCAGCTTTCAAGAGATTTTTGTATTAAAAAGTAGCTTTACAAAGTAATAAGAAGCCGTCCCAGATGAAACCTAAAGCTCTTTCCAAAATTTGGTTTCAATAGCTATGAAATAAGTAGATAATCCCTTCCTTGGATCATCAACCTAAGGAGCCATAATAATGGCATAATAAACTCTTGTGCAGCTGTGCATGATAGGCACTATCTCTGGGAAAATTATTAGGTGCGGAGTCCGGACGGCGTCCAGAGGCAAATAAAAATGTGCCACGTCACCCAGAAAGTGTACCGAGCTCGATATCGAGCTCAATACCGACCTGTACCGAGCAAAAAACCGCTCGGTACTGCACTTTGTACTGAGGGAAATCGAGTACCAGCCTGTACCGAGCACGGTACCGCTCGGTACCGTGCTCGGTACCAAGCAGAACCGGACGGTTCTCCCGTCCGGTGTCCGCACAGAATAATCGCTCCTATCTCTGCCACAATGTTCACAACCTCTCCACCTTAACCACTCATACAATCTGGCCTGTATTATGAAACTAACTTTTATGCCTAATAATATATATATAGAATAATTGTCGCATGGAAATGGACTGTAGATGATGGTTGTATTCCTCTAAAAACATACCGTCTTCTTCTCAAAATTACAGTAAGACCTATAAATGAAAAAGCAACAATAAATTGAAAAACTTTTTGCTAGAAAAATAATCAGAAGCAAAACAAAATTTTGACAAAATTTCTAAAAGAGAATAGATATCTATTAAAATTTAAAAAAACTGAATGAATGATCAATTAAATCACTAAAAGAGACACGAATTTTTATCACATTGTTCTTTCAGTTATCCTTTGCCAGCCACAAATATTACCCGAAAAAAAATTGTTGGTTTTGTGTAGAATTTGATTGTATCAATCAATCCGATTGTACTATTATCTCCACTGTTTTAAAAACTGGACCAAATTGGCCGGTTCAACCGGTTGAACCGTGAACCACTCCGTCAGCCAATCCAGAATATTATCAAAACCGCTTTAGACATGAACCAGCTTAAACAGCCTTGAACCGACGATTCAATCGGTTAACGGACGAACTGGTGCCTATTTTCAAAATCCCTTTCAGCTGGTATTTAATTAAATAAAATAATTTAATAAATTTATTATTAAATATTTTACTTAATAAATTAATTTAAATTTTATATATTTTAGTTAAACAAGCAATAACAATGCTTTATCATATGACCCAATATACCATGTGACTTCTTTTCCCATAAAGCTTATATATGCAAAAACAATACTAACATAGAGTGTATAGATGATGCGGAACTAAAAAATTAAGGTGAACTTCTCTAGTTCACTATACTTGCACTACATATTTCTATATATATTTCTTAATTAAATTTTAATAATGCAAATAATATGTAATTTTTATTTATTATTTTTTATTTTATTTAATTCTATAATATAACAATTGATTTTTTTTCTTTTTATCTATTTTTAATAATAAATTTAAAAAAATATATCTACTATAAATATAATTTTATAATATAAATTTTGTATACTTCTCATGGTTATAAATTATATCTAAACATATAACATAAATTAGAAATTTTTATATTAAATTTAAAAATATATATATATATATATATATAAACTAATTTTATATTAAATATAAATTATATTCTTTATAAAGTGTGATTTTAAACCTCCAACTTATTCTTAGTTTTGATATTTGATATAAATGATAGGACGGTTTGTGTTTAAGTTTAATGTTAGATTGTCCTATTATTATATTAATTTTATTAATTTTGAAAAATATTATTATTTATTACATCATTCGGTTCGATCCCGGTCGAACTGTGAACCTCTTCTTCTTCTGGTTCGTTGTCCGATCTGATTTTCAGCTGTCTCATTAGGGCTGCAAGCGAACCAAGCGTTCGACGAGCTACTTGTTGCTCGGTTCGATTAAAGCTCATTTGTGATCGTTTAACTAATTAAACAAACAAACTTGAACAACATTTTAAATATTCGATCCTTAAATAAACAAGCTTGAACACTAATGTATTCAATTCATTTATGTTCACGAACAATATTATTTGAAGCTCGTGAACATGCTCGACATTAAGCTCAATAAAAAACTCGATAAAAGCTCGATTAATCATATTTTCATTTTAAATTGGCAACTGTTCTTATTATAAAATTAATTTCATTTTATTTTATACCTTCAATAGAATGAATTTGTTTATGAACAAGAGAAATTTCACATTTGTCCATGTTTGTTTAAGATGTTCATGAACAAATTTAAGGTTTGTTTGTTTAATAGATTGTTTGCTAAATATGTTCACGAACATAGCTCGTTAAAGCTTGTTTGTTTAAAACTTGATAAGCACTAAACGAATCGAATATGAACCAAATATGAACACCCTTAAATTAAACAAACCAAATACGAACACAAACAATAAAGCTTGAATCAAACACGAACCGAACTTGAACAAGCTAATAATAAACGAATCAAACATGAACACTTAGATAATATGTCTCATTCTCTCTAACCTAAATACTATTGGTTGAGCTAGCCCTGCTCGCAGTCAGCTCTTCACAGACAGGTGTGCTTCATTTTCCACCGTGGTTCAGTTTCAATGATTCCAATTGAAACGGAGCAACTGGCTGATTAGGAAAATAAGAAAATCACATGACGTCTGATTTCATTAACAACCATAATTAAATTAATATAAATAAAAAAAGGATTAGACTATCCTAATCCAAAATTTCCCTCCTCTAATTTATCATCAATCAATTGGTTCACTTGGCGCCAACGCGGTCTACCTAATCTCCTACTGGTAATTTTACAATTTACATCACTAATTACGGCCAAACAACAAAAAAACAACCTCTGCGCACCAAACAAATTGACCCCAAATCGAACAATCTGGCTCCACACAATAGCTCAGTTTCTCACCTGGTCCCAAAGTGGGCATCTTCACCTCCCCCGCATAGCGCCGAAAGTGAACGCAAGAGATAACTTTGCAAAAAGAACCAGAGGGAAGACTGTGAATCTAGAGGGATTAAAAAAAAAAAAAAAACTAGATATATGATCCCCGTGCATTCGAACAGCTTTTCTTTTTTGGAATAATTTCGAACAAAATTCAGTGAGGCCTTGTACTTCTTTTAAAAGACGAACTCATTGACGCTAATCGTTTGACGGTGACAGCCGAGTGGGTAGTGCGGTCTTCGGATCCAAAGGTGTCTCCTTTAACTCGCTGCACAATCGATAGCCCGCTTCCCGTTCTTCTTCTTCCAGCTCGCTCTTCATCGAAGAAAACCAAGCAGCTTGCTCCTCCTAGATCCTCGACGGGAAGCTCGATTGCACAGCTCGTTCGTGTTCTCTGGCGGTTCTCTCTCTCTCTCTCTCTCTCTCTCTCTCTCTCTCTCTCTCTATCTCTCTGAGCTATCCCTCACTACGGGTTAGCTAATATGAGATTAGTTCAGCCTGTTTACGGGTTGCAGTTTTAGCAGTTTGAGTTTTTTTTTTTTTTGGTTCTTGTTTTGCTGCGTATTTGGGGATAGGGTTTCCGGCAGTCGAGTAACCTGAGATATTCTAACCTAAAATTGCAAATATGTAACTGGGAGTTTCTGATAGTAGCTTTGGAGTGAAATGTTTCCTTTAAAAGAAATATACTAGACTTTACTGAATCAAAGGGTAAAAAGATGGATTTGGTTTTTGCGTTTTGCCATTTTATCAGTTTCTTGATAGCTATTAAGTTGTTTATGGTGTAGCATGCTTCTTGTATTGCTAAGTTGTGATGGTTTTTTTTCTTTTTAATTGTTCGTTGTGGGTTTCGATAAATCATGGGAAAAAGGACTCTGAAGAGCTTCTTTTAATTAATATAAATCAATAGTTTTTGTGTTTTAAAAGGGAAGCAATATTTGGAGAACATATGGATTTGTAAAAGCAATGTCTGCATTTGTCTAAGACAATAATTCTATGTCATGTTACATAATTGGAACATTTTTTAAGGCCATCTTCTCCACAATTTTTGTGCTTTACACCTGCTATTGCTTCGTTATTTGTTTGTTGATCACATCATATTGCTTTTGTAGGGAATGGCCTTTCTATTTAAACCGTCACATTCATGACTATATTATCATCTGTGAAAATCCTTGAAGAAATATGAGACTGAATATTTTGAAGCTTTTGCTTGCTGGACTTCTTTCAGTTGTTTTAGCTGATATTGAAGGTACATTTCTTTCCTTCTTATTTGTTTCTTGAGCATTGCTACACTGCCCAAACAAATTGACAAAAGCATTTCTTTATGATCCGCTTTCTTAGGTGGCTCAATCAAAATGGGGAGTGTCATGCACTTTTGTTTGGGGAGCCTTTTTATTGTTCAATCTAATCAAATTATGATACGACATTAGTTTCTATGTAGATTTGCTTAGGGAGTGTAACATTTCACTTTTTTTTTTTTAATCCAAGATTATCAAGAATTTACTTCTTTTTTATTTTGGTCCTTTTTGGGTTTTTTTAATCAATTTAGCAACTTGGTTTCTACATTATGTAGCGTGTGGTGCTTTAAGTTGGCCTTAGTGGGCTATTTGGTCACTATTTCTGGAAATATGGTGTTATGAGTTTCTAGTTCTTCTC
This sequence comes from Dendrobium chrysotoxum, assembly GCA_019925795.1. NCBI lineage: Eukaryota > Viridiplantae > Streptophyta > Magnoliopsida > Asparagales > Orchidaceae > Dendrobium > Dendrobium chrysotoxum. Next base: position 6,414,057 of record CM034310.1, read on the forward strand.
AATTTCTTTTTGTTTGGTTTGTGTATTATTGCTTGTAAAGATTGTAGTTCTATAGAACAAACAATGGTGATTTGGAACCCTTTTTTCTTAGTTTTTCAGCCTGAAAGATGGGTGCTAATTGAAGATGCAAGCCTTCCAAACACTAGCATTAGTTATTAATATTATGTAACCCCAAAAATGTAGTAACTATACCTAACTTTAATGGCACCTCATTTGTTTTTTTCGTATTTCCAATTCAAGGGTAACTGCCACTTTGAGTACATAGGAGAGGAAAAAAATGCTCCCCATTTATTCCCCCAATCATTTGAAAACTATAATTCATAATTAATTGGTTGAACATAAATCATTACCCTTATCGTAATTATTTAGAGTCGGCTTTATGAATCCTCAGCTTACATTTATTCTTAGAGTGTTATTTGAGTTGTTACCCTATTATTCATAAATCATTATGATCATCTTCTATTCTTGTTATCTTAGGTATGTCCTTTCTCCTTCTTAACCCGCTATTACTTATTTATGCACTTGATATATGTTCTATAATCTGTTATACATATACAATATTCAACAAATACCCAAAACAACCCTCCAAAATTGAAATTCCCTCCTACTCACCCCCTCCCCCCAGTAGAAATTGACCCTGGGGCACTACCCCAAGTGATGTGCGATCAGTTTCGAGTGGAAGCCTTCCGCCTCCCGAAGCTTGCTTTGCCTTCTGAAGCCCATTCCGCCTTCTGCCTCACGTAACTCTGGTCGGTACAAGAGGGATTGACCAAACAGTGACCGATCCAGGTTGGACCGGTTCATCAATACCCTCTCTCAAAGAGCCATCTTTTTCGCTAGATGAAAAAATAGAACTGCTGCTTCACTGTCACCTCCCTCCTCAATTTCCTTATCATCACAAATGGTGATAACTTGAAGAGTTCGATCTTTACACCCGTGCCCCAGTGTATACCTCTCATCACATCTGAAACACAGCTTCTTTTCCCTCTTCTCATGTAACTCCGTCTCTGTGAGCTTCCTGAAGTTTCCCTCAGGTCTCCCTCCTACATCCTTTACTAATTGGTCTAGCTCTATAGCCTCTTCCAAATCATGAAGCCTCATCACTCTAATTGCAGCCGAAATATTTGGTCTGAGCCCTTTCATAAAGTTTCCCTCTAGCACAGTCTCCGTAAGCCGATCCAATCAGCTGGCCAGGTGTTCAAACTGCTCACAATATTCCACCACTTACCCCTTCTGCTTTAGGACGAAAAATTACACATAGAAGTCCCCTCCCCTAGTGGTTTGAAAACGTTCCAACAAGCCGTCCTTAAACTTCCTCCAGACTCTGTATGGGTTATCTTGTATCCCTCCATTGGTACAACGCCAACGCCTTCCCCTCCAAGCACATCCCGGTCACCGTCAGCCTCTCCTCATCACCTATTGATAGTGATGTACCCTATAGATTCATCAATGTGCATCCTCTCCCTCAAAAATAGGCATCTTCAACTTCCTCACCCTTCGGTCTCCTCTGTTCCTTATGTTTCCTCCATAATTTCCTATTCCCCAAGGGGGTGATTCCCCTCAAGTGTCCCAATCATCCTTTTATGCTCGTACCCAAACCTGTTGTCAAATTCCCACTTTCGCCTTTCAAATCCAGCACCCCTTGGATCATAATCAGTCATTCTCCTTTCAAATTGAGCCCCTCTCCTTTCAAATTCAACATCCCTTCAATCATAATCAGCTCATCTCCTTTCAAATTCAGTACCCGCTCGATCATAATCAACCCCTCTACTTTCAAATTCTGCTCCTCTCATCTCAAATTCTGCTCCTCTCATCTCAAATTCAGCACCCCTTCATTCATGCCCGACCTCCTTACGCTTCTCCCCATACCCTCTACCTGAGTCCTGCCTAGGAATAGGCTCTAGGGGAGGCATTTTCTCTTCTCACTTCAGAATCTCCACCTCCTGATCTTCCCTTCGCCTTTTCAGATTAGGGTTTTCCCCACTTCCTTGGTTGCTGGCTGCCTCCCTTGCCTTTGACGATGCCGTTTTGGGTTGGCCCTCGAGCAACTTCTTCAATATCTTCTCCAGGATGGAAAATTTCCCATCGATCTTCTCACGGACATCTAAAATTTGACTTTTGAAATCTGAAAATTGAGTTTGGAGATTTGAAATTTAGATTTCAATTGTTCGATCTCTCCATCTGACATTTTTATCTTTCTTCTTGCCATAGGTACCCGGATTTAGGCTCCAATAGCCAAAAAATAGCAACTTTGATGCGAATTTGGCCTCCAAATAGCAAAAAACAGCAAGATCGGAGAGGAAAATGCAGCAGAAATCGGCGAGAAAGACTTTTATTTCAGCTCAGGAAATGGCTCTGATACCAATTTGATAGGAAAGCTCGTAGGAATCCACTATTCCCTTGGCTGAAATGTAATTTCTGTAGCCCCAAACACAATCCCTAAGAAGAATTAAGAGGAATATCCAGAGAAAAACATTTTTAATTGATGATATAAGGAAGAAAATAAAAAAGATACAATTGATCTTCAATTGGAGGGGAAGATCCAACTCTCCCAAATCTCTAGCCGCCGGCTAGAGCCCAAACACCCTAAGAACAATCTAATTTCAACCAATCAAACCCTAGGTTTAACTAAACTACTTAAAGCATATGATATTCAACAAATACCCAAAATAGCCCTCCCAATTTGAAATTCCCACCTAGCTGCCCCCTCTCCCCAGTTGAAATTGACCTTGGGCCCCACCCCAAGGGACGTGCGACCAGTTTCGAGCAAAATCCTTCTGTCTCTTGAAGCTCGTTCTGCCTTCTGAAGCCCAGTCCACCTTCCGCCTCAAGTAACTCTGGCCGGTCCAGGAGGGACCAGCCCAACAGTGACCGGTCCAGGCAGGATCGGTCCATTATTTAGCCTTTGAGGAACCTTTGAGGAGAGGATGGAGGTTATAGTTCATGATTTCATTTAGTTTAAAGGTAGAAGGAAGTGGGAGAAAATTGAAAGCTCCAATTAGTGTTTTGGAATGTGGTGGAACGAAAAAGAGAGGAAGAGAGATATTCAAAACACTTGAAATGCTAACCTGAATAACTCACCAAAGATTTCAACAAGAGGAAGCGACCAAGCCAACAACCCTATTACAACAAGCAACTGAGCTTTGTAATTTTATTTAGGGGCTATTTGGTTGGCTGAAAAAGAAATGCAGTGTATTTGAAATGCTTTGAATTTGGTTGGATGAGTGTAAAATAAATGCGAGGAATTTTTTTTTGTTTGGCTTGAAGTAAAATGAATGTTGTGTAAAGTCCAAAGATAGGGTGGTCAGTGGCAGTGGTGGGCATTGGTGGCAGCCAACGACGGTGGCCGGTGGCAGTTATAGCAGTTATGGCAACCGGCTGTTGAAACTAGAGGTTGTCGGCGATGGTGGCAGCGGTTGGTGGTGGCGGCAGTCGATTATAGCGGGGTGATGGCGGTCGTGCAGGCAGCAATATGCAATGAAGTTCCAGTGTATTTGAAAATTGCATATTTGGAGGAATTCCAAATACACAAAAAATGAATAAAAGAGTGAAGTCCAAATACATCAAAACTTTATAATGTATTTATTTCACTTCAAACTAAACACCAATATTCTCCAAATCCCTGCATTTGCAATACTTTACACCCCTTTTATTTCAAACCAAATAGGCCCTTAAAGAATATGAAATAAATATAGTTATATTACATTTTAATGGTTTTATGGCATATATATATATATATATATATATATATATATATATATATATATATAACAAAATTTAGGCATGGTTAATCCAAACGTGAGAAGAAAATATCCTATTTGGAATAATACAAACTCAAATCCAAAGTCTAATACACTTTGCAACATATGCATTTATTATAGGTTAACTTTCGAAGTTTGCCTTCAAATTAAATATTTACATTGCACTTCTTTCTAATTTATATTAAAATTTAAGTCATTTATTAAATCCCCAATATTTTACAATTGCTACTAAGCATATCATTATATTTGTTGAAAATTATTACTTGATGTGATTTATATGCATGTGATATAAGTTATGAGAGTTAATAAATGCACTGCTTAGCTTTGCGCATTGAAACAAGAAGGAACCCTTGTGCATCGCATTGTGCTTTGAGCTTTGAAAACATTGATTTTAGATGCTTGTATTGGGCTTATTTCAATGTTTGGCCTCTTTATAGTCTTATATACATAGCACTTGCAACTATAATTAATTATTAAAATTTTAGCACATTCATTTGATTATTATTTAAATTATAATTCATAAATTTATGTTTCATTGTCCATAATATTTTTATCACATATGACTCTTGAATCATTTCTTACATTATAATGTAATTTAATTATAAAAATTATTTTTACATCTATATTTGTGTACAACTTATCAACTAATTTAAGCATTAAAAGCTATTACATCCAAATAATATTTGATTCCCTAGAATTCTTTATTATTTGAATTTAATTCACATATCTATCACATACAAATAAGATTTGATTCACCAACATTCTAATTATTAATTTAATTTTCATTTAAATTACTGTTAAATTCAGAGAATTGATGAAGAAAAAGGCTTAATTTTATTATACAAAACTAACCCTATTTATAGATTTATACAAGATGTCTTAATAAAGAAACAAATAACTATAGAATCATGCATAATTATCTTAATATAATCCTTTTTAAATTAGCCACCCAAATATAGAAGGAGATCGGTGTGATCCAGGTGAGCCTCCCACAGATCCTCATGCTGGCTGTGGGATCAAGGGCCAAGGGATGGCTGAGATTTAACACTCCCCCTCAAGCTGGGGAATATAGGTCTATCATTCTCAGCTTGGTAATTAGTCCCAGAAAGATAGAGTTATCAAGTCTCTTAGTAAGAATATATGCAGCATCAGTTTCATCCTTTTCTTGCACCCTATGCATATTAGTTTCACATTTAATAAACTCCCACTGCTATTTTTTTAGTAGTAGCACCTTTGCATCACCATCATACAAAATTTTATATAATCTTGTTCTTTGATTAAAAGAATCAACAATGTCATCATAAAACCTTTGATCATCTAGCCACCAAATTTTTATCTTTGAACCAACAATTATGTCATCCAAGCTTTTCCCATGCTTCTGTGGTCTAGAAGCCTCTTGTAGCACTGAGCACGCTTCCATCTTGATTTTGTTTTACTAGTATCTTTAATGTGGTTATGATCTTTAACCAAATATTTCACTGTAGACTTTTAAGAGGAGAAAACTTTCTTTTATTTCAATTCTTTGTCTTCAGCCTCAACATGCTCAACTCCTTTCTGCTTCTTAGTGCCAGCTGTTTGCTTGTTTTCCAAGAATATCACTCTAACTTTTCTTTGAGATCCATTTTTATCTCCATTACTTGGAAGCTTTTTGTCAGAATTATTCTGAGCTTTTTTCTTATTACCAACTCCATAATGATCATTGCTAATTGACTACTGCAATGAAGCATTTCTTCCTCCATTGCGAGAACTTAGATATGGCCTTCTATCGGGTTTTTGTTTCTGAATCCAAGCTATGTTCGGTATAAACTCTAGATTTACCACTATGATGGTGAAATTCAGTCTTTTGCTTTGCAGCCATGAATCACCATTCTCATTCTGAAAAGATCCATTATTCTTCACCTGTTTGGAAGATCCGTCAGCAGCAACAACTATTTTTTTAGGATGAAAAATTTCACCTTATTGTACAGATCCCTGAGGTGAGTCATCAGGAAGGAACCACTTAAATAATTTATGGCCAGCTTCCTGATTTTTACCAGAAGCATTCATTTCATTATGTATTGATGTGTCAAGTTTCCCCTGAAATACAATAGCAACAATTTTGATGTAATCACTTAACAGAGCACTATTTCCATTAAGTAATTTAGTTAAATAAGTCTTTAGCTTCAAGGAACAGTTAACAAGCATTTTCTCAACTAGCTTCTTGGTTGTATGCATAATATTCTTTTAAACAACTTTCACACCATCCAACAAACATGAAAGAAGTTGTCTAGAAAACCTTAAAGTCTCCTCCAAAACAAGTGTCATGATAGTCTCCATTAAGTACAAGACACTATTAGAATACTTTGACCTTTATTGTCTTTAGGAAATGTTGAAACATTTCTAATATCAAATCATCACAATCTAGATCTAACATCAAAACACAGGATCATAACTTTGCAACAGTTTTAATTATTGAAACTCTCTTCGGAAATGAACGGGTTGACATATCATCCAAATTCTTGAAAGTTCTAACAACAAGCTCAAATATCTCCTTCATTGTATCATCATCATATGGAGCATCTGGTGCTGTTATTCTTATTATTTCACTAAGACAAGATGCAATGGAAACGTTCACATCCATGTCTGAGTGTCCCAAAAGATCATTGGAAATCAATGCCTTCATAGCATGTTGAACAACAATCAACATTGAAGTAGATGGAGATTGCTCCAATTCTTTACAATATATTTTCAGCTTTATCAAGAAGTATCAGAAGCTATTGTAAATCGGATGGACGAGACGTCAGCTTATTTCTAATGTCTTTTATCCCATCCTCCAATATTAAATCATCAGGCGAAATTTGCACTAGGGAGGCCGCAGGTACGTCAATAAAGGCTCCAAGCTCTTGGTCCCTTGTAGGCACGCACAAGATCACTGATCCAAGTGTTCGGCTCTTCCTAGCCACGCACGTTGAAAAACTCCTGCATGACTCCTCTTGACGCTTGATTCTGCTTTCGTGTAGGTAAGAATGCATGCACAAAAGCTCGATCTCCTTCGCACATACAAGGGTTCCTATTTGCTCCTATCTGCTCGGCTTTCAGGAAGAGATGTACAAAATAGATGACCAAGAGGAACACCGCTCCTCTCTCGATCGCACGCAGGGACAAAGACTGAGCCCGATGTCCTTGCTTTTAGAAGGAGGTCCTGGCCGCTATCTAGACGCATGCAAGAGGAGAGGTCATGCGCTCGACTTCTCTCGCTTTTGCTTGGTCGACTGTGGACGTCACATGAAAGAACGAAGATCGAGCCCAATGTCGTCGTTCTTAGGAGGTTCTGGTCGCTGTCCAGACGCACGATTTCTCGTCTCGTTCAGTCGCACGTATGAGGAGCTCTTACACTCGATCTTTCCTCGGTCTTAGACGCACTAGAGACTCCTGTCTCTACTTTTGTGGCTGTAAGCATGAAACAGAGGGCATGAGAGATTTGGATCGCTCTACTCTCGTTTGATCTCCAATGGTAATGAAGGCCGCTTACTCCTCTCCGCTTCCTTCGATTTGTATATTCAAGAGATTCCGGCAAGAAGGCAGGCGGAAGGACAAGTATTCCTCAGAATTCCGGCAATAAAGGCCGGCGGTGGGAATCTGGCTCTGATACCATGTTAAATTTAGAGAATTGATGATGAAAAAGACTTAATTTTATTATACAAAACTATCCCTTATAGATCTATGCAAGATATCTTAATAAAGAAATGAATAATTACAGAATCATGCATAATTGCCTTAATATAATCCTTTCTAAATCAGTCACCTAAATATAGAAGGAGATCGGCGTGATCCAGGTGAGCCTCCCACGAATCCCTATGCTAGCCGTGGGATCAAGAGCCATGAGACGACTGAGATTTAACAGCCTGATTCAGGTGAGCCTTCCCATGGATCCCCATGCTGGCTGTGGGATCAAGGGTCAAGGGACGGTTGAGATTTAATAATTACAAATAAGATATTCAAATTTAATTAATTATTTGAATTATAATCTTTTTATTTATATACTTTTAAAATCAATTTTGTTAAATTTATTTTTCATGTCTTTCAAATGAGATTATATTTATTAAAAATCCATTTTGAAAAATATTCATATAAAAACCTTTTAAAAATATTAAAGATAAATTTCTTTCAAATGAGATTATTAATTTAATTTTCATTTAAATTACAAAATAATATATTCTTACAAAACCCTAAAAAAATTGTACTCACAGTTTCAAGAGCTACAGAAGTATGTGGGTTACAACTGAATGATGGAGGGAGAGAAGGTCATGGCTACTATGTGCTAGTTGAGGATGAAAGCTTGGTTGAAGAATTTGTTGCCTCTTATATTAATAATTGATTGGCTATTTAACAAGAAAAAAAAGACTAACCATTAAACTCTAAACTTGATAAAATCAAGCCACTAAGTCAATTGTTGTTGTGCTTCTTGCAAGTGCTTTAGTGTTCAACAACACTTACTGCCCGCTTTGTAGTCAATTGAATACGAGGCGACGTGGATCCTCTTCACATTGCACCTCTTCACTAGGGTTTCAATGAATGACCCTACATGACAACCTGATACCTCGGAGAATCTAGGTTTAGTTTCACCCGATTAAAATTTTAAATTAGGTTCGGGTCGACCCAAAAACTCGAAATTGACTTAAAATTGACCTGATTAATATTTGGGTTTGGGTTAAATAGGTTGGATTTGGGTTAAATGGGTCATATTTGGGTAAATAGGCCATGTTCGAGTTAAACAAGCCATGTTTGCGTTAAACAAGTCATATTCGAGTTAATTGAGTCATATTGATCCAAAATTGCATGACGCATCTAAGAAACCTATTAAATTAGCTAGGTTTTGGCTGATCAGATTGGAGCTAAGTTGGGCTTGGGTTGAACATTTTAACCCATATAATAAATGAGTTAGATTCGGGCCAAGCAAATTTGGGCCCGTCAACTTCATGTTAGACTCAAACTCAATCCATGAACCCTGGTTGACACCTCTACACTTCACATGAGAAGCACGATTTTAACAATGTTGGCTTAAATAAGGAAGAGAGTGGATCCTTTTCATTGCATCTTCACATAACTTCCTTTGAGGGGTCACCCTGACGGATGATGATGTTGGTCTTCTTGCTTGACGATGATGATGGTGATCTTCATGCCTGATGCAAGGCCATTGTCTAGGATCTTATAATTGGTCTATGTGTATGGTGAGGTTGTGATAGATCAACTCCATCAGATCACAAAGAATTCTACTAGGTTAAAAATCAAGGTAGTCATCCATTGAGTATGGTGCAAGCATCTTGACATCTTCCATAGTCACCCAAGTGCTTCAGAAAGAGGCTGCAAATTCTTCCAATTGATGAGGAACCTATTGGGAGAGTATATAAAGAGAACAGCTTCATTTGGAATGATAGTTTCAGCCTCCTGAAAGTTTGGATGGAGATGCACTGACAAGCAATGATTTTGGTCTCTTGTAAGAGGAGTCTAGAAGTTTTAAGGTTTTATAGTTTCTCTATGGGGAATTATATCTTCCATAATAAAAATAGGATTAATAAATGCGTTCAAAGGCAGTTCAGTAAAATAAGCATTCGATCTAAATTTTCTTTTAATTTTTATATTTTCTGGTTGTCTAGTGTTTAGAATGAATACAAATTGAAATATTGGCGGTTGGTTACATGAATGGGGCCACTAATTGATTTATTAAAGTCAAAGAAAATTCAAGTGTTGCAAACGGGCTCTAGGCTAGCCACATCAACAAGCCCAGTGACGCCCATAGTTGGAGAACAAGTGGACATTGACCTCAAGCGAACCACAATGGCAAGCCAAGGATGAGGATGGCGAATTGTGACTCGTGATAATGAAAATCCTTTTTGCTTAATTATTTGGTTTCTCCTTTTGTGAAGTTGTTTTTGTCTATTTTAAGTAATGTTTATCTTCACTTTATTCAAGAAAAAATGAAAATAATGTACTAGGATCATTGCTCTTCAAGAACGTCTGGTTCAGATCATTCGTATATAACCTTTTAGTTCCCACAGCAATAAGTGAGGCGTATTGAATACCTACATACGATGATACATATGATTACGTTGTTGGATAATTGCACTCAAATATTTCCCCCCTTTTTTTCTTCTGGAAACAAGCAGAAATTACGAGAGAGACTACAAAATAAATGCATGAAAGACACCTGTTTTTTTGGGTATTTTCTGCTAATAAACTGTGCTAATCTAGGATGATAATCTGCAGCAATTGCTACATGTTTTCTTCTCTAGCATTCTCAAACTGATGGAATTACATCTTGACATCGCATCATTTATATATCACTACATTATCTCAGTATCTTTCTGATTGTATGTTGGGAAATGTTTGTTTCCACACTTCTATATCATGACTTGAATACTTGCCCTTTCCTCATATGTATCATGCTTGTGTTTCATAATTAGCTACAATTATTATTTTTTATTTCCTTGGTGAAATAACTAAGGCCTAACTGCCAAATGTTTCAGGGGATGCATTAATTGACATGAGAAATAAATTAAATGCTACTAGTACTCAGCTTAGTGATTGGAATCAGAATCAGGTTACTCCTTGCACTTGGAATTCTGTAATTTGTGACAACAATAACAATGTTGTTCAAGTGTAAGTTGGCCTAGTGCCCCATGGCCTGCATTTGTCCTGCAATGTTTTGTGAATATCTATGTTATGGTTTGTAGTACAATCTTGCAAAAACAAGTGTAGGGTATTTTATTGAAGTGGTGACATCTATAAGGAGCTTATATTTACCTTTATTTTATTAGTTACCTAACACATCTAATGTTTTCCATATTTCTGTTGCAGAACATTGGCTAACATCGGGTTCAGTGGAATTTTGTCGCCAAGAATTGGAGAGCTAATGCATCTCACAGTATTGTAAGTTTACATGGTATTCTTAAGGCTGCTTTTGACAAGTTTCGGTAAACCTGGGTATTTTTGTATTTTTGTATTGAAGAGAAAAATAACTTACAAATAAGTTCATTTTACTCCATCAAATTTATTACCATATGTACTGGGATCATGTTTCTACTGTCTTTTTTCTATCATTAATAGGAGAGATTCTCTTATTATTAGAGGATATTTTTTATATATTATTTTCCTTTGTTGCTCTACTTCTTCTGCATATATATAGACTGTATATGCTGTACAAACACAATTCAGTGAAGATCAATTTTCCTCTCATTTTCTATGATGCCATCAAAACTACAAGTCTAGACCTCTCAATGGTTCATGCTGCAGGTGTTTTCATTTGAGCATCAGAGATTCCCTATCATGCGCGATGCCTTCATCCCTCTCTTGTATTGTCAACAAGTCCCATCTTTAACCTTGATTGCAATTCCCATATTTGAGATTAATGCTGGTGTCCGTCTCTAAATTCAATTGCAATCACCCATCTATGATCCTGACCAAATTGTCCGGTCTCCAATGCCACCGGCTTATGACCCCAGCCACAATGGCCAGTCTCAAACATCGCCCGTTTCCATTCGTAAGCACCTGTTTCGAACCCTACCTTTGCCAAGTCTAACAACAATGTCTCAGTAGATCTAACATTTACATCACCACCTTTTCTTCTACACTATCTTACAAGATATGCAACCACTTATTCAATGCTCATCTTTGCTAGTGCTCACAAATCTATGTTGCATTATATCTACCGACTTTGCATCTATATAGATATCTACAACCATTATCAATGGCTTTCATGCTGACTTTTTTATCCTTGATCCATTATAAAGTTTCACCGCAATGGTCTCCACTGCACTATGTGTGATTCCAGCACTACATGGCTCTAGAAATAAAAATCAATTTTAAAGCCTTGACTATTCCACACACCATCAAGAATGACTACTTTTCGAACTAACTCTATACTCTACTTACACCTATGACTCTTCTAATCAGACTAACAAGACGACGACAAACCATCTATTGTGAGTCCAACATCACGGTTCTTGCACCGATCATGGGTCTATTATCCTATGGCTTCTAGTCCACATTTGCAGTCCATGATTTCATCTTTCTCCATGCACCTTGACCTCTCCGTTTGTTCCGTGATTGTGAATTCACATTAGACGTATTGGCTTGGTTGTATGCACACTTCTAACTCCCTCCATCACACCTCTGCTCAACCTTGCATCATTCACACAGCTGAATGCCAATCTCATAAAACCATCCTTTCTTAGCTACCCTATTCATCACATGACTCGTTGTCCATGTGGCTTGCCACCATCATACATCCTCTATTTGAGGATCTTATCTTGCCTTCTCTATCATAAATCTTGAGGTCACCACACCGCATCCCTATATGCAATCACTTTTTGACCATTTATCATGGACCTCATGAGTTATAGTCATGTTCTTCCTACTACGCTTTCAACTTCTTGGCATTCCACTTGCAACCGCTTTGTTAGAAACATGGACCCTTCTCTTCTTGTGATTTGACATTACTTTTATTTATGGCATCTCTTACCGTCTAACGTCTTGTGACTCAACATTACTTTTATTAATGGCATCTCGATGAGGGTCTTCTATGTGCCAATATTGTGAGAACTTCAGTCACATTATTAGGGGTTGTCCTACTCATGTGGTCTTTTGGAGCCATACCTTCTATGAAATCTTTCTGGTCCAATACTTCATTAGGTATTAAGACTTCTACTATTACTGCTACTTCCACCATTATCAAACCTTCTTCATCCTCTATGGTTACTCTTTCTCCAAAAGACTTGTAGGTTGTCTTCAAGCAATACAAAACTCAAACTGGTAACCTTGGTAACCTTATCTCTTTTTTCATGTCTACTATCTTGGGTACATTTACATGGTGCCTTGATTTTTTTTCCTTTAGTAATAATATGACTACTGCCTACTAGTGCTCATCGCTCTGCTAGGGTTTCTTGCGAACCCTAGGCCACTGGAGGTTCTTCCCTCTTCCTCCCGTCGGGAGGCTGCTCTTCGGGCCTTCTCCATCTTTTTCTCCTTCTCTAGATGAATCTTGCTGCGGATTTCCCTCTGCTGAAGTCCTCTTCTCATATTGGTATTTGACCTATGACGGCTTCCTCAGATCCGCAAGATTGGAGGGGGTAACTGACTTCTTGTCATTCCTCTCCTAAAGGTTTTTCTGTTTCTTTCGTTCCTTCCTAGCTCTATTTTCGGATGATGATGTTCATACTGCTTCAAAATCTTGGGGTTTAACTTGGGTAGGTTACTTCTTAGGTAAGAGGCCTTTCTTTGAGGCTTTACGTTCCGTGATGTTAAAAGCTTTAGAAGTTAAAAGGTACGTTCATGCTTCTTTCTTTGAGTGAAGGCTTCTTGATGAAATTTTCTTGTCCAAAAGATTTTGATTTAGTCGGGATGGGGGTGCGTGGTTTTTCTTTGGGAAACCTTATATCATAAAAAAATGGTTGCCTCTATTTCGTCCAAAGCGAGAGGAATTTGTATCAATCAATTTCTCTTTGGATTAAAATTTTGGATCTTCCTTTGGTCTGCTAGACTTTTGAGGGTATTTCAAAAATTGCAAGTTTAGTAGGTGTCCCTATTGAGGTTGACTCTCTTACTATTGAGCAATTGCGGCTTAAATTTGCTCGTGTTTATGTTTTGATTAACAAGGATTCTCGTCTTCCAGATGAAATTAATGTTTCTATTGATGATACTATTTTTACCTTAAAAGTTGTTTATGATTGAAAATTGTTCTGTCTGTAGTTCGATTGTTCATTCTCCTCTTTGTCCCTCTAACCCCAAAATTTCTACTGTTGAAAAAGATCCTCCTAGGGGTCGTAGTAGGAGTAGAGTGGCAAGGAAGGTCCCTTCAAGTCATCTTGTTCTTACTTCTGATCAAAATACTTTAAATGGTTGTGGTGATCTTCTAGATGCTTCAGTGGCTCAAGTTTTTGTTGCTACCTCTTTGGCTGAGAAGTCTGTTGTTTTTAATTTGAATTCACCTTCAGATGTTTCTCCTTCTGATGATCCTCATGCTGATTCTTCAATTATTCCTCCTCCTGTTAATTCTTTAATTAGTTCTAATTTTTAAATTCAGAATCAAAATTAGTTTCATGTTTTGTGGTTTGAGGATTTACCTTCTCTGGTGAAACAAGGTGATGAATCTCAGCTTACTTTCTTCAAAGATAATTTTACTTATGTTATCAAAGGATATAATCTTCCTAATCAGATAGTTTTAAAGCTGCCCCTGGCAGCTAACAATGCCAGGAAGGCATCAAATTCTACTCTTAAATCTTAATGTTTTTTTTCCTAATATTACCGTATGGTTAGAGGCTTAATAGTCTTGAAAAAGTTAATTCTTGTAAGGATCTTATTATCTATTTTAATGTGGATATGATCTATATTCTTGAAACAAAAGTTAATTCGGCTATGGTGGAGGATCCTTGGTTCTCTGCTAGGCATAGGGTTTTTCAAATTGAAGCTAGCTGCAATAATTTTAATTTTTTTTAATCCGGGGAGAATTTGGCTTAAATGGAATGTTTCATGCATTTATTTCTCTCCAATTTTTTCTAATAGTCAATTGGTTCATGGCTCTTTGAAGGCCGGCTCTATTTACTCCTTTCTTATTATTGTTGTTTATGCTTCTAATTCTCCAGTGGAGAGGTTAGTTTTGAGGAATGATATTCTTAAGTTGTCTGCTGATATTTCGTCTTAGGTTCTGTTGGGAGACATTAACTGCTGTCAATTCGCTACTGAAAAATTGCTCGCCGCGGGGAGGGGGGGGGGGGGGGGTTTGACGGGGAATATAATTCCTAATAGTAAATTGTGGGATTTTAACAATCTTATTTTTAATATTGGTTTTCAAGACCTTTCTTTTGTTGAGTATTTTTTCACTTAGTTTAACCAAAGATGTGATTTTCCTATTCATATTAAACTAGACAGGATTTTGGTTGGAAGTTTTTCCTTCCGCTTATTAGAATGTGGACAAACCTAGATGCTCTGATCACTCTCCACTGATTCTCTGCAATAATAAAATCTCTAATGTTAAGCATCGTTTCATTTTTAAAAATTTCTGGTGTTGTCAACCGGAATTTTGGGATTCACTTATTGATGCTTTTGCTTTTTCCCCATTGGCAGTCCGATTAATGATCTTCATTATAGGATGCATAAGCTTAAATGTAGTATTAAACATCAACTTTGGATTTATTCTAAGTTTGTTTCCGGTAATATTGATGACCTTAAGAAGAAACAAAGTCTTCTGTTAGGCTGGCCCAAGTGGGGCCAGCTGCCCCTATTGAATCGGTCCCTAGTGGACCGGTTTTCTATTACAACCGCCGGCCTAAGGAAGGGAGAGAGAGAGAGGACCGGTTGCTCCTATGGGGCCCACACCTTGATTAAAGATTGTTTGGAGAAAAATATTTGAATTATGGGCTGTTTAGGGATTTTGTATTACTCCTTTGGCTTTAATTAGTTGCTAATGCTAGAATTAGGGTTTCATCTTGAATTTGAAATCTGATTTGAGATCTAGGGTTTGTGCTTTTGGGCTCTAGGCATTACTAGAGAATTGGAGAGTTGTTTCTTCGTCTCGAATTGAAGAAACTTGTATATTGTATTGCTTTTCTTGTTTGTTGATTGAATAGAGAAGTTTTTCTTTTGTTTTCTCTCCAATATTTTGAATTTCATGCATTGTTTTGCTGATTTCTCTCTGAAATTAGCATATCTCTCGCTGTTTTTACCAATTATTACTAGTGTTGCTTGCGAACTCAAGTATTTACCTTAGGGTTACTTGCGAACTCAAGTATTTCCTATCATATTGGTATCAGAGCATTGTCTTGGGACCATTGGCGGCTGAAATTCTTAAATTTCAGCTAAGCAATTTCATCCGGAAGAAGATCTTCTCGTAAAGAAATATGGCTGGGAAGAAGGTTGAAGTTTTGGAAGGAGAAATTGGGCAACTAAAATCAGATTTGGAGGGAAAATTTTCTGATTTTCAAAATCAGCTTTCAGTCAATAATGAAAGGATGGAAGAAAATTTTGCCATGATGGAAGAGATGTTGAAGAAATTACTAGAGGTGAAGATCCATACCAATCCGGTAACATCGGAAGCAAGGGAAACCATCGGCGGCTATGGAAGAGGTGGAAACCCTAACATGTTTAGGGGAAGGAAAAATCCGGAAGTGTAGATCTTGGAGGGGGAAGACAGATTGCCTCCTTTAGAACCACTTTCTAGGGAGGAGATGAGCACTGGTATCAAAAGAAGGGTTGCTGATTTTGTAGGGAGAATGGAGGATTTCTACTGCAGAGGTGCTGAATTTGAAAGAAGAAGAGGGAAATTTGATGGAGGGGTTGGGTATGATCGTCGGAGGGAAGATCGTGACAATTGAGGAGCACTTCCTCTTCGTGAAATGGGAGGTTATGGAGGATTCAGAGTCAACGGGGGTGACCTGAAGGTGAGGAAGCTGAAGAGGCCCATCTTTGAGGGCGAGGATGGCCATGGCTGGATCTACAAGGTGGAACGATATTTCGTCGTCAACGGGTTGACGGAGGAAGAAAAGTTGATGGTGGCTGGACTGTGTCTGGAGGGAAAGGCACTGGCATGGTACCAATGGCCTGACATGAGGCAACACATCTGGAGTTGGAGGGAGTTCAAAGAGTGCTTACTAGAACATTTCCGAACTGGTAGGGGAGGAGACTTCTATGAGAAATTCTTTGCCTTAACACAGGAGGGGATTATGGCAGATTATCGTGATAGGTTCGAGTACTTAGCCAGCAGATTAGACCGACTCTCTGAGACAGTGCTAGAGGGGAATTTTATGAAGGGGCTTAAACCGGAGATACGGGCAGCAGTTAGGGTGATGAGGCCAAGAGACCTAGGGGAGGTCATGGAGCTAGCCTAGTTGGTGGAGGATCAGAAGCAGCTGGAGAGAGGGGCTAGGGGGAGCAGCTGGGGGAGGGGGAGGGTTGTATAGGATGACCACCACCTTCTTAGCTCCCAAGGGGCCAATGCCAGGGAGTTTGAAGGAAGTGCCCAAGGAGAGAGTTGGAGGAGGGGGAAATGGGGGAAATTTCAAAAGGTTGATTGAGAAGGAGATACAGGAGAAGAGGGCAAAAGAGGTTGTGTTTTAGATGCGATGAGAAGTATATGCTGGGACATAGGTGTAAGGATCGAACTCTTCAAGTTCTCACCGTCTGTGATGACGAGGAAGTTGAAGAGGGAGGTGGGAGTGGGTTAGAGATGGAGGAAGAGGAGAAGTTGCATTTGGATATGACAGAAGTCTCCCTAAACTCTGTGGTGGGATTCACTCCGAATCACACTATGAAGGTGAAGGGAGAGATAGCTGATTGAGAGGTGGTAGTGCTGATAGATAGTGGGGCAACCCACAATTTCATCTCCACCCATATTGTTGATCTGCTGGGGGTGAAATTAGTGGATACAGGAGGCTATAGGATGATGATGGGCACATGAAAGGTGGAAATGGGTAGAGGAGTTTGTAGGGGAGTGGTGTTAACCATTCAGGGGATACATGTGATGGAGGATTTTCTTCCCTTAGAATTGAGAAGCACTGATGTTATTTTGGGGATGAAGTGGCTACAGACCTTGGGAGAGACCAAGGTCAATTGGGGGACATTAAGGATGGAACTGGTGATTCGGGGGAAGAGAATGGTGATTCAGGGTGATGCACGGCTATCTAAGACTGGAGTATCTCTCAAGTCCCTGATCAGAACCATAGAGGAGGTGGGAGGAGGATATTTGGTGGAGTTGCATCTCTTGGAGGGAGTCAGACTGGAGGAGGAGAGCGACATTCCCTCTTCAGTGTAGCCATTCATACATCATTTCAGTGAGGTTTTTCAACCTCCTCAGGGCCTACCACTACAGAGGGAGTTGGAGTATGCCATTATTTTGAAGGATGGGGTGTCGCCGATCAGTGTTCGTCCCTACCGCTATCCTCAGATTCAAAAGGATGAGATTGAGAAGCTGATCTGGAAGATGCTGGAGGTTGAGATTATCAGGCCGAGTATGAGTCCTTTCTCTAGTCTAGTCCTACTGTTCAAGAAGAAGGATGGGAGCTGACGGTTCTGTGTAGACTACAGAGCTTTGAAAAAGGGGACAGTGCCAGATAAGTTTTCTATTCCTGTGATTGATGAGCTCTTAGATGAATTGTATGGGGCAGTCATGTTTTCCAAGCTAGATTTGAAATCAGGGTACCATCAGATCAGGATGAGGGAGGCAGACATTTCAAAGATAGCTTTCAGGACACATGAAGGGCATTATGAGTTTCTGGTAATGCTGTTTGGGCTTACTAACGCCCTTGCTACTTTTCAGTCTTTGATGAACAGGGTGTTCAGGCAGTACCTTAGGAAGTTTGTTCTGGTGTTCTTTGATGACATCATGGTGTACACTAAAATTGGGGAGGAGTATCTGGAGCACTTGAAGATGGTTTTGGGAGTTTTATAGGAGCATCAGCTGAAGGCCAATATAAAGAAGTGCAGCTTCACCCAATCCAGTGTGGAGTACTTGGGACATGTGGTGTCCTTGGAGGGAGTGGCGGCTGACTAAGCAAAAATTGAGGAAATGCAGAAATGGCCTATGCTTAGGAACCTAAGGGAGTTGAGAGGTTTCCTAGGACTGACCGGTTACTACAGGAGATTTGTGAGGGGGTATAGTACCATAGCTTGGCCCTTGATCGAGCAACTGAAGAAGGATAATTTTTTGTGGGGAGAGGCACCGACTCAGGCTTTTGAGAAATTGAAGAAAGCCATGACTACTGTTCCAGCTTTAGCTCTTCCGTACTTCAGCCAGATCTTTGTAATAGAGACTAATGTGTCAGGATATGGGTTGTGGGCAGTACTGATGCAAAATCACAGACCTATAGCATACTTCAGACAAGTGCTGTCAACCAAGGCTAGATTGAAGTCGATGTATGAGAGAGAGCTGATGGCCATTGTTTTGGCTATTCAGAAGTGGCGCCCTTACCTTTTGGAAAGGCGTTTCATTGTGCGGACATATCAGAGGAGCTTGAAGTACTTGTTGGAGCAAAGGATGGTGACCGAGGAACATCAGAGATGGCTATCCAAACTATTAGGCTATGATTTTGAGATCCAGTATAGGCCTAGTTTGGAAAATAAAGCGACTGACGCCTTATCCAGATGTGTTGTGGAGCTTTAGGAGTTGGCTGTTTCAGTACCACTGATGGTTGACTAAGGGGCCATCAAGGAAGAAAGCATGCAGAATGAAGAGTTGAGAAAGATTAGGGAGGATTTAATGAAAGATATGAGTAGCCATCCTGGTTACTATATTGAGGGGGAGAGGCTGTTGCATCAAGGGAGGTTTGTGATGCCACGAACTTCCATACATATTCCTCACTTGTTACAGGAATTCCATGGCAGTGCAGTTGGAGGTCATTCGGGAGTACAGAAGACCTATAGAAGGCTGGCATCTAAGCTTTACTGGTAGGGGATGTATAAGGATGTTGAGGAGATGGTGGCGAGGTGTGAAGTGTGCCAGATGAACAAATATATGGCAATGATTCCAAGAGGACTACTACAACTCTTGGCACTTCCAAATAGAGTATGGGAGGAAGTGTTCATGGATTTCATAGACGGCCTATCATGATCAGCGGGATTCACAGTCATCATGGTGGTAGTTGACAGACTCAGCAAGTATACACATTTTATACTCTTACGACATCCCTGCACCATTGTATTAGTGGCAACAACATTTATTAGGGAGGTGATTAGACTACATGGAATTCCTGAATCGATTGTGTCTGATAGAGATAAAGGATTCCTCAACCAGTTTTGGAGGGAGCTGTTCAAATTGCAGGGCACTGTTCTTAAGAGAAGCACCACCTACCATCCACAGACAGACGGGCAAATGGAGGTGGTGAACCGAAGTTTGGAGACCTATTTGAGGTGTTTTGCTTCTGAAACACGTCTATGTGGGCAAATGGTTTCCATGGGCCGAGTATTGGTATAATACTTCGTACTATTATGCTTCTCAGATGACTCCCTTTAAGGTGTTGTATGGAAGAGACCCCCCCACACTTAGTGCATTTTGGGAGAGGAAGCATACTAGTCTCTTCCGTTGAGCAGTACTTAGAGGAGAGGGACAAGGTGTTGGAGGAGTTAAAGAAACATCTGTTGAGGGCACAATAAATCATGAAAAGACAGGCAGATACACATAGGAGAGACATACAGTATGAGGTGGGGGAGAAAGTGTTATTGAAACTAAGGCCCTACAGGCAGAAATCAGTTGCTAACAGAAGGAACGAGAAATTGGCCCCGAGGTACTTTGGCCCCTACGAGATTGTGGACAAGATTGGAACAGTGGCATATCGATTAAAGTTACCCCCATTTGCCACCATACACCCAATCTTCCATGTGTCGCAGTTGAGAAGAGCTCTAGAGGAGCATGCAGTGAGTGCGGAGTTGCCAGCTACACTAACAGAGGAGTTGGAAGTGGTCTTAGAACTACTGGAGTTAAGAGGGGTCAGATCGGGAAAAAGGGGAAACAAGGAAGTGCTTATCAGATGGAGGGACCTTCCCGATTTCGAGGCCACTTGGGAGCCATATGAGAGAGTGAAGCTCCAGTTTCCTTCTTTTCACCTTGAGAACAATGTGAGTCTTTGGGCGAGAAGTAATGTTAGGCCGGCCCAGGAGGGGCTGGCTACCCCTGTTGAACCGGTCCCTAGTGGACCGGTTTTCTATTACAACCGCCGGCCCAAGGAAGGGGGAGAGAGAGGGCCGACTGCTTCTATGGGGCCCACACCTTGATTAAAGATTGTTTGGAGGAAAATATTTGAATTAGGGGCTGTTTAGGGATTTTGTATTACTCCTTTGGCTTTAATTAGTTGCTAATGCTAAAATTAGGGTTTCATCTTGAATTTCAAATCTGATTTGAGATCTAGGGTTTGTGCTTTTGGGCTCTAGCCATTACTAGAGAATTGGAGAGTTGTTTCTTCCTCTCGAATTGAAGAAACTTGTATCTTGTATTGCTTTTCTTGTTCGTGGATTGAATAGAGAAGTTTTCCTTGTGTTTTCTCTCCAATATTCTGAATTTCATGCATTGTTTTGCTGATTTCTCTCTGAAATCATCATATCTCTCGCTGTTTTTACCAATTATTGCTAGGATTACTTGTGAACTCAAGTATTTTCTTTAGGGTTACTTGCAAACTCAAGTATTTCCTATCATCTTCTTTTGCAGGATATTCAATGTAATCCTCTCGATAAACAGTTGAGTGATTATTTAAAAGAGGTGAATTCTCTTCTTAATCATTATATATCTTTATGGGCTTCTTGGCTTATTCATAGATTAAAAGCTAGATGGCTTTCTTGTGGAGAGGATGATTTGGGCTTTCTTCATTCAAAAGTTTGTGGTAGACAATAGAAATAATATTAAAGTTATTTCTACATCTGAGGGGTTGATAACTAATTCTAAAGCTATTTCTGAAGCGTTTATTTAGCATTTTAAAAGGTTTTTGAATTCTCCAAAACCTCCTTTTGTTACTTCCAATTTTATTCCTGTTGGTAGGACTATTCCTGATGTGCTAATTCCTAGTCTTTCGGCCCCTATTTCTATGGAAGAAATAAGTAAGGTTGTATTCTCAGCTCCATCCTCTTTTGCTTATGGTCTCGATGGTTTTACGTTTGAATTTTTAAAAAATTCTTGGGATATTTTGGGGCCTTTTTTTGTAAAGCTGTTTTACATTATTTCTCTTCATGTCACATGCATAGAGTTGCAAAAGCTTCTGCTATTGCACTTATTCCAAAAAGTATTCATGCTTCTCTAATCAATGATTTTAGGCCAATTTCCTTATTCAATGTTAAAACTGTGAAAATTTTTTTGGCTAATAGAATGCAACGTATTATATCATTTATCATTCACCCAAGTCAGTCTGAGTTTATTAAAAAGAGGATTTCATCTGATAATTTTTTGTTGACATCTGAATTATTGAGAGACTTTAATTGTTTTGGCCAAAGTATTTTTGTGCAAAGCTTGACATTCATAAGGCTTTTGATTCTGTTTCTAGAGATTTTCTTTTATATAGATTGGCTCAAAATGGTTTTCCTAAATTCTTCATTTCTTGGATTAAAGGTTGTATTGAGAAAATTTTCTTCTCTATTGCTATTAATGGTTCTTTGAATGGGTTCTTTAGCTCATCTTCAGGTATGCATTAAAGCTATTCTCTTTCTCCTTATTTATTTTGTATAGTGATGGATGCCTTATTTAATTTGATTGATGATAAGTCTTCTGATACTCACTTTGAGCGTATGGCTGCTGGTGAGAATTATATTTCTTATTTACTATATGCTGATGATGTTTTGGCCTTTGGAAAAGCCTCTGTTCCTAATGCTAAAAAACTAAAGGATATTTTTGAATATTTTTCTTTTTGTTCTGGTCTTTTTGTTAATCATAATAAAAGTTTGGCTATTTTTTCCAAAGATACTGTGTTGGCGGATATTTGTCAGATTTTGAACATTTCAAATTCTCAGAACACAATGAAACGTTTGGGTTTACCTATTTCTACAAAAAGGCTCATAGCTTCTGATTTCCATCCTTTGCTTAATAAAATCACTGATATGCTTGCTGGTTGGAAAGCTAAGATTCTCTCGTTTACCAGAAGGCTTCAATTTTTCAAGTTTTCTATGAGCAATTATATTTCATTTTAGATTAGGGGTCTTATTCTTCTTAAATTTTGCTGCAAATTTATTGGAAAGGTATGTTCTAATTTTTTTTTTTCATGGTGATGTTAATGCTAAGAAAATTCATGTTATTGCTTGGAAAGATGTGTGTAAGCTTAAGTGTTTTGGGGGTTTGGGTATTCCAGATCTTAATGTCTTATATTATGCTTTTAGTTATTCTCTTATATGGAGGATTTTAAATGGTCATTGTCTTCTGTCTGGTTGGGTTAAGCATAAATACACTTCTCTTTAGAAGCCTGGAACTCAAAAAGCTTTTGTTTTTTTAAAATTCAGTTGCTCCATTGTTGGGTCGATTAATGATGAGATCTCTTTTATTATTATTCCTAATAGTTCTCTTTCCCTTTATTGGGATCCTTGGTGTGGAGGCAGAGCTTTATATCCTTTGGATTCTAATATCAGCTCTTCTTTGCATTCGGTTTCTATAAAAGACTTTATTTCTGGTGGCAATTGGTCTTTGTCGGACTCTTTGTCTGCCTTAGTTTTTTTGTCTATTTCTAATATCTCCATACAAAATTCTTCTTGTTCATGTATCGCTTGGAATGAAGTGCTTTTTCCTCCTTTTAAAAGTTTTCTTAGTGCTTTTTATAATAGTTTAACTAGGGTGGAGTGGTGTTCTTATGTTTGGCATAAGAGATTTGCTTTACATTTTTCTTGCTATGCTTGGATAGCTTTGTAAAAGGGTTGAAGATTGTTGACATTCTTTTCAAAAGAAATTTAAATGTTCCTCTTACTTGTGTGTTATGTGCTAGAGCTGAAAAAACTCAATCACCTCTTTTTTGAATGTGAGTTTTCATTTTTGATTACTTCTGATTTGATTCTTAGATTGCAATACTTCATTCTTCGGCCTACTCTTCTTCAAGTCTTTAACTTCAT
Source organism: Dendrobium chrysotoxum (assembly GCA_019925795.1). Classification (NCBI taxonomy): domain Eukaryota; kingdom Viridiplantae; phylum Streptophyta; class Magnoliopsida; order Asparagales; family Orchidaceae; genus Dendrobium; species Dendrobium chrysotoxum. The sequence goes on from CM034310.1 coordinate 6,437,357, forward strand.
TTTTATTTGGATTTAGCTAAGCATGCAAAGAATTTATTTTTTCTTACTTTGAGTTGCACTTTATATTTTTTTGTGGAGAGAAATGAATGAGAGAAAATTTGCGGATAATTTTACAAGTGCTGTTATGGTTGGTAGGCTTATTAAGCAGTCTATTCTTGCTAAGATTTCATTATGGAAATCTTATCATGAGATTAAATATTTGATTCTCTGAGCCTCGTATTGTGGTGTTTCTGGGTTGGCATTGGTTTTTGCTGATGCTGTTTCTCGGTCTTCTATGAAGGTTTGTTTCTCTGCTGCCTTTACTCATGATTTTTGTCGTTGTGGCGGTTTTTGTTCTTTGGTTGCTGGGTTCTGTGGTTGGGGGTTCTTGGAATTATAATGAATTGGTTATATTTTAAATCTCGGACCCTTGGATGGCTGATCTGGCAACATGTTTTGTTTACGATGGTCATTTCTGGCAATCAAGAATTCTTTGCTTAATGAGATTTTTTACCCTTGAATTGTTGGATTGGCAACCAGCTCTAGCTATGGATGGACGGTTCTTGAAATTTGTGGGTTTTTATTCATTGTTATGAGGCTTCAGATGGATTTTTAATTTTCCTAAGTCCCTGTTGTGGGGTTTTCTTTCAGTTTTTTGGTTATTTTCTTTGTTTTATAGCTTAGGTTGTTTTCTTGTTTGGTGTTCTGTTTGTTCTTAATTCTCCTGCTGATCAGATATTGATCTTGGATATATCTTGGAGTTTTTTTGTCTCTTTGGTGGCTTGTTTAGTTTTTGTTCTTTAAATGCTGGTTTGAGGGAATTTGCTAGATGGCGGGCTTGGATATCTGTTTGCTGGTGTCTTATCTGACTTTGCTCAGGTTTACATGTTCCTCTGCAAGGAATTGGTCCATTCTCAGTGGCTATATTGGAGCTTGTGAAGTTTTTTTTAGATTACTGGTTTGAGGGAATTGGCTGAATGGCATGATCTATTTGTTGCCGTCTTTTGCGTCCATTCTCGGCGGTTATATTGGAGCTTGGATATCAGTTTGTTGTTGTCTTATGTGGCCATTCTCGGTGGCTATATTGGAGCTTGGATACCTGTTTGTTTGTCATATGTGGCCTTTCTTGGTGGCTATATTGGAGCTTGGATATCTATTACTGGTTTGAGGGAATTGGCTGAATGGCGTGATCTATTTGTTGCCTTCTTTTATGTCCATTCTCTGTGACTATATTGGAGCTTGGATACCTGTTTGTTGCTGTCTTATGTGGCCATTCTTGGTGGCTATATTGGAGCTTGGATATCTGATTGTTCCTCTTCTTGTAATTGCTCACTATAGGCGGCAATGATGGTTTTTCCCTATTGCTTGGGTTGTCCTAAGCTGATTGTTAGTTTGTTTTCTTTGTTTTTATTTAAGCATTCTACCTTAGGTTTTGTATACAGGGTTTGTAAGTTTTTCTTATTTTTCTTACATTTGTTGTAATCTTTTAATTGTAATTTTTCATTATATTAATGAAAATTGGGCATGATTGCCCCTAGTTTCCCCCAAAAATAGTATGACTACTAATCTACTTTTGTTCTCCAAAAAATACCTTCCTCTTTTGCTCGTTTGAAATGCTACATGTCTTTCATCGTACTGACCATGTGTCTACCCCTATTTTATCTCTTCCTCCAGTAACATTATAGCTAATTTTACCCTCAATCCTATTTATGTTGGACAACTATGTGAACCAGATATTATATTTTTTTTTCACTTTGGTTGTGTGTAGGTGCCTCAAAGGAAACATATTTTTAGGACATGGCATAAGGATGTTCTCCTTTTTGCACTCACCGATCTCAAAGTGCAGTCATATTTGCATCTACTATGTTATTTTTTGCATCCAATGCTTTCACTCCCTCAATTTTTAGTATTCTTGGATTGGTCATGTTTCTGTTGGTTCTTTTTGCAAACTTATTTCTTGCATTCACTTGGTTTTTTCCGCAATTTTTAGTATTCTTGGATTGGTTATGTTTCTTTTTGGTTCTTTTTGCAAACTTATTTCTTGTGTTCACTTGGATTTTTCTGCAGTAACATCAATTGTTGCATTTCTTATCAAATGTTAAAACAACCTATTTAACCTTTGCCCAACAGTTATTCATGTGCCACCGGTCTATTTAGATCTTGTTCATTTAATGTTTGGGGTCTTGGTCCTCATCTTCATGGCAGTTTTTGATATTTTGCTATCTATATTGACGATTATTCTCATTTTATTTGGCTTTGCGAATTCAAAATCATTCTAAACTTCATCAAATCCATTCTATACTTACTCTATTCTCTATGTTTCGAGTTTTCGATCGTGCTTGTTATTTGCTTATTCAGACAATGAGCAAAATATGGTGCAAAGTTGTTTTCATCTCTATTGCTTCTTAAGATACAACCTAGAATATAAGGACTATTATTGTTGGGATCCTATATCACTTCTTAGAATCACTCATCATCTCATTTTTTTGGGAAAATGCTATATTTTCTTCTCAATTTAACTTTAATCCCTTTACCATCTATTGTCCTTCTTACTTTTCTTCTAAAGATTACACATCTAATAATGCAATGACACTGCATGAATGTAGAGCACTACCTTCTTTGATGATCTTGTCACTACAACCATACCACTCAAGGAAACAACTTGCTAACTTCATGAAGTTCCTCCAGTTCAACAATATACTAGCTCATCAAAAGGTAACTCTGCATCTTATTTGCAGACCATTATTATTACTTTATTATCTCCACCTTTCATCAGCCCTTCATCTATGCAAGGCTTATTCTGACCCCCAAGCTATGCGAGAAGAATTAGATGCCTTACATCGCACTCACACTTGGGTATTAGTTGATCTAGCTACAATTCAGTTATTGACCATAAATTTATAAAATCAAAACTCATTCAAATAGTTCTCTTGCATATCGGAAAGCCTGTGTTGTTGCTAGAGGATTCATGCTGGAATATAGTATTGATTTTGATGAAACCTTAACTTTCATTATTCATCTTACATTTGCATACTCTCATCACTGTTTTTGCTTTGTGCAATTGACCTTTATTTCAAATAGATGTCAATAATGACTTTCTAAATGGTGATCTTGACAAGAAAGTGTTTATACAGTTACCATTTGGTCTTGATATTCCAGCCCAAAAGTTCTATTTATTCTGATGAACTTTTTATGGTCATAAACTAGCTCCCAATGCACGGTTCACAAAGTTCAATTGCATTATTTAAGATCTTGGTTACCCTTCCAACTCTCATGAGCTTTTTATGGTCTTAAACAAGCTCCCTGTGCATGATTGACAAAGTTCAATTGCATTCTTTAAGATCTTGGTTACTCTTCCAATCCTCATGATTTTGCTCTATTTATTCACTGCTCTTCTAAAGGCACAATATTGTAACTTCTTTACATCGATGACCGATTTGTTATTCACCAGGACAGTGAGAATATCTTTGCCCTCAAAAGACATCTCCAACATTACTTTGAATGATTTCAATCACTTACATTACTTTCTTGGTCTTGAAATATCTTTCAACTTAACTAGTTATTTTCTCTTACAAGACAAATATGCCTCTAATCTTCTTATTCGAATTGGGATCTCTGACTTGAAGTCCACCTTCACTCGATTAAAGCCACACAGTCTTCTCAATTGTACTAATCAAGAGCCTCTATTTGATCATACTTAATATCTTCAACTAGTTGGAGGATTGGCATATCTGACTTTTGCTCGGCCTAACATTGCCTTTGTAATTCACTATGTCAGTCAATTTCTTGCTACGCCTTGGATCACTCATTATGTTGTAGTTCTTCAAATTCATCATTATAATTATTCAAATTCCTTACTATATATGAGGCACACGGGATTGTGGTATTCATTATTTTGTCCAATTTGCGTTGTGCTGGACCAGCATGAGCCTAGTGCTGGTTGCCTAGTCAGCTGATGGACATCCTGCTAATAAGAAATCTATCAATGATATTTGTTAAATCTCCTGCACCTATTTGATCTCGTGGCAAAGCATGATTGTATGAAACAAACAAGGGTTGTTGGTTCAAGCGGTGAAGTTGAATATTGCGCCTTTGTTGACACTGGGGGAGATAATTTGGTTTGATGGTAGCTCACAAATATAAGCCTAGTTCATTAAAGTCCCACTATTCTACATTGTGGCAATCATGGTGCTATTGCTATTGCTCATAATGATGTCCATTGAGACTGGTTATTTACTTGAGGATGCTAGAGATCGTGGTGCTATTGCTATAAAAAGTTTATTTCCACAGGATAATACTCAAAAAACTTGTACCATATCGATTTTATATGTCATCTCTCTTTTTTTCTTTCACCAGAAGAGTCCAAAATGAAATCACGGAGTTTCTTTGAGTTGATGCCAGGAACTTAAGCTGTTCATTGCCCTTTTTTCCTTTCTTGAGAGTTGTCGTATTCAAGCAGTAAAGTTTGATTTATCAACACTTTCAGGTCATTACCGGGTAACAATATTACTGGTCAAATTCCTGAACAACTTGGAAATCTTTCTAGCTTGACCAGTTTGAATTTGGAAAACAACCTTCTATCTGGAAATATACCAGCTTCTCTTGGCAAGCTTTCTAAACTTCAAATATTGTAAGTTTATTTTCTGTCCATTTAAACTCTAGTTAATAATTTTTTATCTTTCATCTCATAATGATACTTAAATCTTTGATGACATAAGCAGGATTTTGAGCAACAACAATCTCACTGGTGATATTCCTGATCCCCTATCTAACCTCTCAAACTTAAATGACATGTAAGATTTAACATCGACAATGTTGACCTCTAAGTCTAATTCTACAAGTGGTAGAGAGTCACTTTACATTGCTGTGCTAACCCTTGCAAGATTTATTTTCCGTTTATTTGGATGTGTGATGGTAGAATTTGTTTCTTTTCACCTAAATACAGACATGAGATTTATTTTCCTTTTATTTGGATGTGTGATAATAGAATTTGTTTCTTTTTCACCTAAATACGGACATGGCTATATTTTTTGTTGCAGTCGCCTAGAATCTAATCATCTTAATGGGCAGATACCTACAAGACTCTTTCAAGTTGTTAGATACAAGTAAGTGAATATTCTTGCTTTATTACTATTCTCAGCATAAGGACCTTAGTACTCTTTTGCATTATCATGCACCTCTTTGGTCAATTCTTCAGATTTCCTTTTCCTTCAAAATTGGTTTGACCTTGTCTTTGGCACAGCTTTACAGGTAACAATCTAAATTGTGGGGGAAGCTTTTCTTTACCTTGTGCATCCAATATTACTGATACTGGTAAATCATCATCATTCCATCACCTAATCTGAAAACATTTTCCTCCATTTTTTTGTTGGAATGTTCCATTTGTGGAGGACTTGACATATTTGTGTATGTATTGCATGGGTATGGAGTCTTGAAACTTGACCTTAGTGTCTTTTGCCTTGAGTTTTGGCAGGAGGATCTCATAGTTCAAATGTTGGAGTAATTCTTGGAAGTATTGGAGGTGCAGTAGGGCTCATTATTGCTGTGGTTTTCTTTTTACTTTGTAAGGGGAAGAAGAAGGGTCATCAACCTGATGTCTTTGTTGATGTTCCAGGTCTGTACAGTGCCCTATAATGGTGATATGTCTTAAACAATGCTATGATTAATGTTGGTTCTTCTTCTATGCAAAGCTACCATTTCTGCACCATTACTAATAAATAATGTCTTTCCTTGTCTCTATCAAGTAGATTTTTGAAGGATAATGAAAATTTCAAAGATGATTTAAATTCTTAATTGATTGTATAAATACTGTCCCAAATACCTTGAGCTTCACTGAATTCTTCTTCCTTTTTGAGATACTCATGTAGGTGTCACTAGTATGCAAACTTAAACTTCTCCATTCCTTTATCTTACTGAAATTGATATTTTGGCTTTTGTGCTTCTCTTGAACACCGCTATATAGGTGAAGATGATCGAAGAATTGCATTTGGGCAACTTAAAAGATTTGCATGGCGTGAACTTCAAATCGCAACTGACAGCTTCAGTGAAAAAAATGTTCTTGGACAAGGTGGTTTTGGCAAGGTGTATAAAGGAGTTCTTAATGATAATACAAAGATTGCAGTGAAGCGGTTGCTTGATTATGAAAGTCCTGGTGGAGAAGCTGCATTTTTGCGTGAAGTCGAGTTGATTAGTGTTGCTGTCCATAGAAACCTTTTACGGTTGATTGGTTTCTGCACCACACCAACGGAACGGCTTCTGGTGTATCCTTTTATGCAAAATTTGAGTGTTGCCTACTGCTTACGAGGTAGTATTTTTTTCATTTTACTTTTTTTTCTTTCATTTATGCGAATCACTGCTGTGATTAAATATGTTGATGTTTGTGTCCTATATTGTAATCTCATGATGCATATGGATCTTTTCTTTTCCTTATCCATGAGCTCTTTTGTTAGTTTTGTTACTTACGGATTCTGAGTATCACTTTTTGTTTTCCCTTCAAAGGTTACTCCCATTTGTCTACCACATCCATATAATCGCCTATATATAGATTTTCCTGTGTTTCTGGACGACCATACAATGCTTACTGGGGCGTGTGTAAGCTGCAAAATCTAGATATGTTTTATTAATAAATCTGTTGTTGTGTTTGTTGATCGATAAACGCATTGATATTCATTTCTTTGAAAATTGATTTCTATGGCATATTAAGGTAATGTTACTGAAGTGATAAAAATTATATATATATATATATATATATATTCTTCTGTGCAGAATTTTTTTTTTTGCTGGATATTTTTATGTTTCTACGCCACATTGTGCTTTTGCAGGTAGTAACTCATGCATGAAAGAATGATAGTGGCCATTTCGATACTAAAACCTGCAGCATTCACTCCTTTTTCCTAGTCTGATTTCTGAAGAATTTCTGAGTTGATTCTAGTTATTTTTTCAGAAACTGATGCTATTCTATGAAGCTAAGGTCATTTTTTTGCTTGGCTGCTGACATCAGAATTGATAAAATGGAAATAAATCACTGGAAAGGATATTCTCTTTAATTTAGTTTATAATTTGTTCTACATTTATCCTACAGCACAGAAAAATGCTCAAATATTTTAGCGGCAAGCTTGCATTTCACGTATGCTGTTTCAACTCCTATTTGTTTGTTGTTATTTGCCTATTTTCATTCAATCTCCCTATGCTTTAGAATGTACTGTCAAATCATCAATCGAGCTCTGAATAGGCTTGTTGTAACTTGTAAACTGGCTACCACTCCGCAAACTCTCCTACTGACACCGGCCGGATCTTACAGAAAACAGAAAACAGTGAAGAAGAAAGGAACTGTAGGAGAAGAGAAAAGAAAGAATTGCATTAACACCACCTGGTTGCAAACCCAAGATACAGAACATTCAGCTGGGCTGAATTATTACAAATGTTGTCAAAACCTTCCACTCTCTCTAGATAACTCTAGCCTCCTTAAATAGGACTTACACCATAACTCTTAACAAGATAAAATAGAACCCAACCGGGATTACACAGGTTCCCTTCTGAACCGGACCCATAGCTGGCCTAATTGGTTCGGTTTGCTGTTAGCTGGAGTAGGGTTCGAAATATTAGACACATTTGGTTCAGAATTCCTGCTTCTGGCAAAGGTCCGCCTCAAGTCCTGCGTCATTCCCCCGGTCTTGAGAAGATCTCACTGCATTTGTGAGTTCAGCAATCTTCCTGGTTGCATCCATGTCTTCTGTGTCATTCCCTTGGTCATGAGAGGTGGCCGCTATATCGGCTGATGGATTGTTGTCTTCATAATGGTGAGATAAATCTGCAATATTGAAAATATGTGAGATTTGTAAACTTCCAGGTAACTCAATTCGGAATGCATTATCATTAATGCATTTAAGGATATGGAATGGTCTATCTACTTTAGGCTTGAGCTTGCTATGTCCTATGTTTGGAAATCTCTCCTTGCTTAATCTTATCCAGACTAGATCTCCCTCTTTAAAGTTTCCTTGCCGCCTTGATTTGTTTGCCTGCCTTTGATATTAGCATTTTGTTTTTGAATCTGCTGTTGAACTTGTTTGTGAAGTTGCTGGATCTCCTTAAGGCGTGTATCAACATCTGTATGTGTAGATATTGTAGACACAAGAGGTGTTAATTCCAGTGGTCTAGTCGGATTTTGCCTATATGCAATTTCAAAAGGACTAAGACCCGTAGATTGATTTCTTGATCGATTGTAAGCAAATTCCACTTGTCCTAAAATTTCATCCCATTGACGAATGCTTTTTCCTACAAAGCATCTCAGAAGGTTTCCCAAACTCTTGTTAACGGCTTCAGTTTGTCCATCAGTCTGCTGATGAGCCATGGAACTAAATTGTAGCTTAGTTCCTAATTTTGACCATAGAGTTCTCCAAAATGACTTAGGAATTTAACATCTCTGTCTGAAGTGATTGTTTTTTGGATTCCATGTAATCAAACAATTTCATGGACATAGAGTTTTGCAACATGAGAGGCATCCAAAGTTTTTCAACAATGCACAAAATGAGTCATTTTGGAAAAACGATCAACTATAGCCATGATAGAATCATTTTTCCGTTGTGTGAGAGGTAATCCCAAAACAAAATCCATGCTAACATCCATCCAAAGTGAATCGGGTACAGGTAAAGGTAAGTAAAATCCTAGATTTTGTTATGTTGTTTTGTCCATTTTGCACGTTTAACATCTCTTAACATGTCTTGTCACATCTCTAGTAAGTAATGGCCAATAGAAGTTCTCTTGAGTAATGGCTAGAGTTTTGTCCCGCCCAAAGTGTCCAGATAATCCTCCATCATGATTTTTAGAAATAATAACATCACGCATGGAACATCGTGGAATGTAAAGTCTATTACCAAAGAATAGATAACCTTGTTGGATATGGAAGAGTTTATAAGGTTGTTGTTTACATTGCTTCCATATCTTATGAAAATTAGGATCCTTTTCATACAATTCCTGTAGGACTTCAAATCCCGCAGTTTTTATTTGTAGAGTATTCAGCAACATGAACCGTTGGCTGAGGGCATCCGCCACTTGGTTGGTAGACCTAGATTTGTATTTTAAAGAATAATGGAAGGAAGATAGATATTCTACCCACTTGCATGCCTTTCTTTTAACTTGCTTTAATATTGTAGATGTTTGAGAGCTTGATGATCTGAAAAGCGGACAAATTCTTATGCTAACAAGTAATTACTCCAATATTGTAAAGCCCTGACAATGCCATAGACTTCCTAGTCATATATAGAGTATTTTTGACGGGACTCATTAAGCTTTTCACTAAAGTATGCCACAGGGTGGCCACCTTGGCTTAACACAGCTTCAATGCCTATATTAGAAGCGTCACATTCAACTTCAAAAATATGAGAAAATTTTGGGAGAGCTAATACCGTAGCTGAAATCATAAGTGATTTTAGTTGATTAAAACTATTTTGTGTTCCTACTGTCCATGAAAATTGTGGTTGTTTGAGGAGTTCCGTCAATGGTGTAGTTATGGTGCTAAAATTCTTGATGAATCGTTCATAAAATGAAGCCAATCCATGGAATCTTCGGACATCATTCATGTATAAGGGTGTAGGCCATTCCTGAATAGGATCATAATCCATTTGAAGACCTTCAGGGGATATTAGAAATCCTAAGAATTTTATAGTGTTTACCATGAATTCACATTTAGAGGTATTGGCAAACAATCTTTGTTCTAGAAGAATATGGAATACTTGTCGAAGATGCTGTGTGTGAGCGACCATACTTTGGCTATATATTAAAATATTATCAAAGTAAACAACTAAGAATTTATTCAAAAATGGACGAAAAACCTGATTCATAAGATGCATGAAAGTGCTCGGCGCATTGGATAGGCCAAAAGGCATAACAGTCCATTCATATAATCCATCCCTCATCTTGAAAGCTGTTTTTCATTCGTCCCCTGGCTCCATTCTGATCTAGTGGTAGCTGGTCAAATAAATCATCTATGTGAGGAATAGGGAATTAATATTTGATAGTAATTTTGTTGACGGCTCGACCGTCAATACACATGTGCCACGTTCCATCTTTCTTTGACACTAGGAGGGCGGGAACGGCGCAAGGGCTAGCACTAGGTCTGACAAAGCTTGCATTTATTAGATCGTTCACCTATCTTTGTAGCTCCTCAACTTTTAGGTGACATTCGATAGGTTGGTCTATTAGGAATGACAGATCCCGGTATGAAGTCGATAGCATGCTGCACTTCTCTTATAGGAGGTAAACCTTTGGGAAGTTCTTCAAGAAATACTTGATTGAATTCATGTAGCTAATTTTTAACTTCCGCTGGGTGCCGAACTTGCTTAGCATTTTCGTTTAATACATTTAGCACCAATCTATATTGTGTAGCTTTGAGAGCTTGCAAAAACAGAGAGGGTTGCTCTGTATCCGGTTTATATAGCTGTTTATTCGCTGCTTTAGAAAGATCAGTCATTTGGTTTTCCCTAAATGGCATAAGCACCAAAGTTCGGCCTCCTTGTTGGAATGAGTAGGTATTATGAAATCCATTGTGAATTATTTTTCTGTTGAATTGCCACAGTCTCCCTAATAAGATGTGGCAAGCATCAATAGGTACCACGTCGCATAAAACTTGTTCTTGAAGATCGTTGAAAATAGAAAAGTGAACTAAGCATTGTTTGTTGATCGCTATTTCGTTACCATTTTTCAGCCACGCTAATTGGTAAGGTTGAGGATGAGGACTTGTATCAAGTTTCAACTTCTCTACCATTAGAGATGACACCACATTCTCGCAACTTTCATAGTTGCACACTTTGCCTTGCACGGTGCATCTAGTACGAAAAATATTGTGTCTCAATCATTCTTGTGCAGGGTCATATTGTGTTTAGCATGTGTCTTACTACAAAAAGTTCTCCTTTATCAGCTTGCAGAATTTGTTCAGTTTCTGGTGTACCACTTGGGATTTCCTCGGATGAATTGTCTTCTGGTGGCAATTCTTCAATTAAATCAATCGTCTTGTGGGACAGCTGGACGCTGTGGTCGAATCCATAACATTTGAAACATTTTCTAGCAGGAAACGAGGCTGCCTGTGTTGCTCCTATGACCTGATGTGGACGTGACGGGTTTGCGGTATTATATGTGGAGCTGGAGGCTGTGGTTCTTCGGTCCAGTGAAGGATGGGGTTGACTTCTTGTTCCGCCCAGCTGCTCTCCAACCGACAACCTTCTCTTCCCTTGCTTAAGATGTTTTTCCACCATGAGGGATAGATTAATCACATCAGTTAAAGTCCAATAGGGCTGTAATTGGACGATATTTGAGATAGCTAGATTTAATCCTCCTAGAAATCAAGCAATGGTATTTTCTTCTGGTTCTTCCAATTGACACTTTAACCCCAATTGCTCAAATTCAGCGGTGTAACCTTCTACTGATAATTCGTGTTGTTGTAGATTATGTAACCGGAGGAACATATCTTGACGATAATGCATTGGCAAGAACTTTATTTGTAACTCTTGCCATTTTTGATCAAGTAGTAATCTTGGATTTCCCTTCTCTTTGTCGTGAGCGTTTCGGATTTTTCCACCACAAGGAGGCATTACCCTTGAGCTTGATGGCTACAAATTTGACGATGCGTTCTTGAGGGTCTTCTTTATATTCAAGAATTCATTCAATGGTATGTAACCAATTGAGGAATTCATCCAGATCAAGCCACCCTTCAAATTCAGGAAGATCAATATGTATTCCAAAGTCCGGTAAGGGTCTTCTAGGTTCTCGTCTTAGATATCTTAAAGGAATATCGTCTTCTACACTCGATTCTTCATGATGAAAAGAATTCTCATCCGCCTTTTCAAGATGTTCTTCCATTCCATTTTGAGGTTCTCCTTATTGACCGACTTCTATGGCCGCCAATCTTGCTTGCAATCTTTGAATCTCCCTCCTTAATTCTTCAATTGTGTGTTCTTGGTTGATTCTTGGAACTCCCCTCGTTCTGCATGCCGAAATGCTGAATGTAGAACAGGGAAAAAGAACTCAGCAAGATGGGTTGAGTTTTTGGAGAGAACCTCCGCCTGGTTTGCTCTTATACCAGATGACACCGGCCGAATCTTATAGAAAACAATGAAGAAGAAAGGAATTGTAGGAGAATAGAAAAGAAAGAATTGCATTAACACCACCTGGTTGCAAACCCAGGATACAAAACATTCAGCTGGGCTGAATTATTACAAATGCTGTCAAAACCTTCCACTCTCTAGTTAACACTAGCCTCCTTAAATAGGACTTACAACATAACTCTTAACAAGATAAAATAGAACCCAACTGGAATTTCACAGGTTTCCTTCTGAACCGGACCCATAGCTGACCTAATTAGTTCGGTTTGCTGTTTAGCTGGAGTAGGGTCCGAAATATTAGACCCATTTGGTTCAGAATTTTTGCTTCTGGCACAGGTCCACCTTAGCTCCTGCGTCACCTACTCTTGATTGTGTAGGTTTTATTCACTTTTATTTGCCCGAAGAATAACATGTTCTAGTTTTCATAGAGACATTTTCCTTCATGAGTGAAGAAAGATATTATTTCCACCAGTACTCAAAATTCATCTCCTTTGCCTGTACACTTGTACTTGTTGCTCTTTGCCTCCTTTCATGTAAGTGAAGTGCTATTGTTAGCAATGAATATCTCATGATAGGTTAGGTGAAGAGTCCCTATTGCCTATTCCTTAGTATTTGGGTTGCTCTTGTTAATTCTTGTTTATCGATCTTTTCTTTTTATGGTTGCAGTTTGTGTTAGCGATAGTTTATTTGGATCTTCTTGCTCAACTAATGCTCCTCTTATCTCTTTTTTTTGCAAGTTTTCTTCCATTCATGGCACATAAATTTCATCACCAATTTTCCTATATTTTATCTACTTTCCCTTATATGTGCCCAATCACATAAATCTATTTTTATCTTTTAATATCTCAGACCCATTCAAATAATCAATTGATGATTTCTTCATTGCCCAATACTTGGGCTATATAAAGCATACCTGGCTTTATTGTTATTATTTATTTATTGGAACTCAAACATAATCATTTTAATCATTTAAATTTTCACTGTAGTAGATATATCTTCATAACACTGTCGTTGCCAGGCCCCAAGTCCTGGATGAGAAAAGTGGAGGGTTGAGTTAGGTAGTCGATAGCTAGCGTAAAACTTGTCGAATAATTATGACATGAATCCCTTAAAAAATTGTGTTAATGCTAGGGCGTCCCCTGGAAGCTACGCATTATATGGCCTGAATGCAGTGACAAGTGTGCAAGGGCCGCTGCATCGGCGCCCGGGTGCAGTGTTAAATAGGCAAGGTTTCCCACATCAAGGATGGATGTGGGCAAAGAAGCTAGTTCATGAAACTAAAATTAGGATAGGAACTTGGAACATAGATTCCCTTACAGGAAAATTAATGAAATTAATAGATATTATGATTCATAGGAAGATAAATATTCTGTGCATTCAGGAAACTAAATGGGTTAGAGAGAAGGCTAAGGAGATTGATAGTTTAGGATTTAAACTATGATATTCGGGTAGGAGTCGTACTAGAAATGGTGTAGGTGTGATTATAGATAAGAGTTTGAAGGATAATGTTATAAAAATTAATAGAATTGGAGATATAATTATAGTTTTAAAGATTATTATTGATGCTAAGATTGTTAATATTAAAAGTGCTTATGCTCTTCAAGTAGGATTGAATATGGGGTCAAAATTAAAATTTTGGAATGATTTAAAAGAATTAATATAAAAGATACCTCTAGAAGAAAGTTTTTATTGGAGGAGATTTAAGTGGACATGTTGGTAGAGAGGTAGATGATTTTCAAAGTGAAAGTTCGATAGGGATGTTAAGCCCTGATGAACTAGTCCCGAGGCTAACCAAGAGGGGGGAGAATTGGTTATTTAAAAAATTCGTGAGCAACAGGAAAAATCTTTTCGATAATTTGCAGCAGGAACAAGTAAACACAGAAATGAAAAGATTAATTACAGATTTTACCCAAGCAGATAATAACAGAAAAATAAAGTGCAGAAAATAATCAGAAAGAGCACACCAGATTTTATAGTGGTTCGGTCAACTTGACCTACGTCCACTCCCCGGAGCCTCTCCTCCGGGTATTGCACTGACACAAAAGTGTCTCTCCTTCTGCTACCACAGCAAGGCGGAGAAGCCTGTATAAAACTCCTTTCCACCAACCCGGTGAGACAGAGAACCTGAACTCCTTTCGCTTCCTCCTGAAGCAGGCAGAGAACCCAAACTCCTTTCGCTTCCTCCTGAAGCAGGCAGAGAACCCGGACTTCTTTCGCTTTCTCCTGAAGCAGGCAGAGAACCTGAACTCCTTTCGCTTCCTCCTGAAGCGGGCAGAGAACCCGAATCTTCTTGCGAACAATCCTCCCACAGAAAACACCGACAAAACGAGAGACGACAAATGTAGAAGACGACTCTGATCCTTACTTAGAGCAACATTTGTGAATCCCTCACAAACTCCCCCTCACAAGATCCTCTCTCTCTCCCAAGCTCTCTCTCTCTTTCAAGATTTCTTTGGAAAGGAAAGTAGCAAAAGATTTTTCTTGTTGGAAGAAAAAGATCTTTTATAGGAGGGCTCAAAATTTGTCCTAAATCTCAACTGGTCGGCCAATATCGTCCAGGACGATCAATAGATCGTTCTGTACGATCAGTTCAAAATCACCTATTTCAGCCTGGACGATCTGGCTCTTCTGGACGATTAGTAGAAAAAGTTGTTCAGATCGTCCCGTACGATTCTGCGATCGTCCAGGACCATTAGTGTAAATCAGGAATTTCGTCCAGAAGACCGCTCTGGTCGTCCAGAGGAACTTGTGCTGGACGGTCTCAAAATGACTTGATCGTCCAGGACGATATGTCTATCGTCCTGTACGATTAGTTCAAAAAGTCCCAACATCGTCCTGAACACCGCCTTGGATGTACAGGTGAACCATGCAGGATGACCTCAAAAAGACCTGATCGTCCGGGACGATATCGTTGTCGTCCCGTACGATTAGTTCAAAAATAACCAAAATCGTCCTGATCACTGCTCTAGGCGTATAGGTGAAATGCACTGGACGATCATGATCGTCCCGGATGATATGATCGTATCAATTAAATATTAATTGCTTTCCTTAATCACCAGACTAATTTAGGCATGATTGTATTGGATCGTCTAGGACGATACACATATCGTTCGGGACGATCAGACCAAATCACCAAAAATAAAACTTGTCTAACTTGATCTGGCAAAGATTGCAAAGATTGCAAAATTAGATCATTTAGATTGCAAAGATTGCAAAGATTGCAAAATTATTCCGAGTGAAAATTAGATCATTTAGATTGCAAAGATTGCAAAATTATTCCGAGTGAAAATTTATGTACCCAACATCGATTATTAGTTTTGGACTTTATGATAAAGTGGCAGAAAATAAAAAATAAAGTAAAACGTTATTTTAGGATTAGATGGGGGCATTTAAAGAATATTAACAAAAATATTTTTGAGAGTAATATTTTAGATCTTTAAATTTTGTCTAAGCATGAGAATGCTAATGTTATGTGGGAAAAAGTGGCTAGTGATATTGAGATTATTGCAAAAGATATGTTTGGAGTATCAAAGAAAAAATCTCCTAATAATAAAAATAGTTGGTGGTGGAATCCAAATGTGCAAGAAAAGATAAAAAATAAGAATATTTGCTATAAAAATTAGTTTAAATATAAAATTTTTGATAATTGGGATAGATATAAAGAGGCACGTAAGGAATTTAAGAAAGCAGTATGCGATATAAAGATCTTAGCTTTTAATGATTTATATAATAGATTAAATAATAAGGAGGGAGAAAGATATATTTATAAGTTAGCCAAACAAAGAGATAGGAGTAGTAAGGATTTAGTTCAAGTGAAGTATATTAAAGATGAAGATCCAAAAGTACTTTTCTTAGAAGATGATATTCAACAAAGGTGGATGAGATATTTTGCTAATCTTTTTAATAAAGAATGTGAAAATACGATTGACTTTAGTGACCTTAGTACCCTAAATGAAAATAAAGATTTATGTTTTTATCGGCGTATTAGTAAAACCGAAGTCACAGAGGCTTTAAAGAAAATGAAGGGTACGCTGTTAGACCTGATGATATTCCAATAGAGGTGTGGAAATGCTTAGGAGATGAAGGAATTTCTTGGCTTACTAAAATTTTTAGTACTGTTTTGAAGACTAAAAAGATGCCAGATGACTGGAGAATGAGTGTGTTAATTCCTATTTTTAAGAATAAAGGTGATGCACAAGATTGTGCGAATTATAGAGGAATTAAGTTAATGTGTCATACTCTAAAACTATGGGAATGAGTTATGGAGCATAGGTTGCGGCGTGATACTAATGTTTCTCAAAATCAATTTGTATTCATGCCACTACTATGGAATCCATACATTTATTGAGAGGTTTGATGGAGAAATATAAAGAGAATAAGGAGGATATACATATAATATTTATTGATTTAGAGAAATCATATGATAAAGTGATAAGAGAAGTGCTATGGAGAGTTCTTGAAAAGAAAGGAGTTGATAACGCTTATATTCAAATCATTAAAGATATGTATGCAGGAGCTATTACTTTTGTTCAAACATAAGGTGGCTTGACCAAATATTTTCCTATTTCGGTTGGATTACATCAAGGATCAGCCTTAAGTCCATATATTTTTGCTTTAGTCATGGATGTTCTCATTAGACATTTGCAAGAGGATGTATCTTGGTGTATGCTTTTTGCTGATGATATTCTTCTTATTGATAGGACTAGAGAGGGAGTTGAAGGTAAACTTGAATTATGGAGGTCAACCTTAGAGTCTAAAGGTTTTCGCTTGAGTAGATCTAAAACAGAATATATGGAGTGTAATTTTAATAGTAATAGACCTAGGGAAGGGATTGTGATTTTGGGCGATCAAGTCATTAACAAGAGTACACGTTTTAGATATCTTGGATCTATTGTTCAGAGTGATGGGGGAAATATATGGGGATATTATCAGCAGAATTCAAGTTGGATGGTTGAAGTGGAGGAATGCATCGGGCTTGTTGTGTGATAGAATAGTTCCCATTAAACTTCAGGGAAAACTCTATAAGATGGTGGTGAGACCTGCAATGCTTTATGGTGCCGAATGTTGGCCATTAAAAGAGAAGCATAATACTAAGTTAAGTGTTTCAGAGATGAGGATGCTCAGGTGGATGAGTGGCTTTACCCTTAGAGATAGGATATGAAATGAGCATATACGTGAAAAGTTGGAGTAGCTCCAGTGGAAGATAAGATTAGAGAGAGACGCCTTAGATGGTTTGGTCACATAAAACGGTGGCCTTCCGATGACCCAGTTAGGAAAGTAGAGGTATTAGATTTGACTTATGTTAAGAAAGGTAGAGATAGACCTAAAAAGACTTAGTTAGAAAATATTAGAAATGATCTTTCTTTATTAGATTTAAATGAGAATTTGGCTTTTAACATGACACAATGGAGAAAAAGGATTCATGTAGACGTCCCCATGTAGTGGGACAAAGGCTTGATGTTATTGTTGTTGTTGTTGTAGATATATCTTCATGGATGTCCCTATCACTTTATGTTTAGAACCGAGATATTTAATTCTATTTTATTCATGTATCACGTTATGTTTTGCTACTTCTGACCATATTTACTAATTTTTACATTATTTAAGTTTGTTATTCATGCATCCATCTTGTTATAATGAGCCTCTAATGCTTTGCAGTTTTCATTTTTTCCCTCGTATTCGTTTACTTCACAAGTAAATCAAATTGTTAAAACCAAGGCATTTATAAGTAGCATCCTACAAAGAACCTTATTTGAAGTATCTGTTGTAACGATATTATGACCAATATAAGAAGATATAACCTCATTTGTAATTTTGCCAAACCATGCAGTTCGAAATTCTTTTGGTAGTGCTAATTTATTAAAAATTAATTCATCATATTTATCATTAATAACTTGATAAAATCTTTGATGCAATGGCTAAAGTAGTGTTTTAGATGAAGTTTGGTGGTAATTATTTTTTATTTTGGAGTAAGAGATGTAGGGGAATGTATTAGGAGTGATTTCAGAAATCTTGGATTTTGAGAGGTGGAAGATCAAAGAGTAGAAGGAAAAGGCTTGAATCTGAGCATACATGTCAATTGTGCAAAATGGCGTGCGCCATGGCGCACGGCATGGTGCGGCACACATATGACGCTATTTTCTTGACGCGGCACAGCACGACATCAAAATAGTGCGCGCTATTTGCATCATGCATGCGCAATGGCGTATGGTGCAAGCTATTTTGTTAACATATTATAAGTTTCAAATTATAAATTATAATTAATTTTTTAAGGTTTATATATTAATACCACAATTAATTATTGATTAATTAAACATCAAATTAATAAAATGTCAAAAAATTTTAAAGGATTTAAATTTTTTTGAAGGATTTAAAGCTATCATTTTTGCTATTTGGCGGGATTTAGGCTAAAGTAGTATTTAAATTTTTCTGTAGGATTTAAAATTATCATTTTTCATGTTTGATAGGATATTTATGCTTAAATTTTACTCTAATAAACTTATTATTTGCTATTTAATGGTATTTAATATTAATAAATACATATTTTTTAATTATTTTACATTGTGCTCTATGTTTAAAATGGCGTGCGCTGGGCTGTGCTATGCACCATGGCTCCACATGTAATTTGCATTGTGGTGCGCCATTTTCCATTGACAAGTATGGATCCGAGTTATTTTGTGTTGATATATTTTGTGAGGAGCTTAAGGGGAAGTTAAGTTTGGAGTTTTGAGGGGTATAAACACTCTTTGTAAAGTTAAGGAAATTAAAATAAAGGATATGTTATTTAGGGTGGTTATGTAAAGGTTTTGGTGTGAAGAGTGAAAGGATGGTTGATTGGCTAAATTTGGATAGAATTTTGACGGCTTAGGTATTTTATGAATAACTTGATGAGTGTGAGAGCTTTTAGAGAAGCTTTATAATACTCAAAGGAGATATATAAATGGGAGATACTAACAAAAGTACACAAATAAAATAAAAAAAGCATGTATTGTGAACCTATCAGCAAAGAAGGATCTGAGGTTATCAAACTAAAGATAAGGGGTTAGCCACAAGCTTTCCCCAAGGAGGACGACAATGCTTCACCAAAAGACTTCTATTTCATCTCAATATCTTTTTTAAAGACTACATGGTATTTATATATATTACACATAAGGAGAAGATAGAGAATTCAAATGATAGTCAAATTACAATAAATGCACATTGAAAGCTTTTGATTCCATAACTTCATTTTTGAAATTCAAAGAAATTTAGTTTCATTTAATAAAGTTACTAGAAAATGTAACAGCATTGTAAAAGTTTTAAAAGATGTTTCGTCATGTTTGTTTTGACTTGGATTTTAATGATGACAAAATAAGGTGGCAAAGGTGATGTGACATGTGGAGCCCACTTTAGACTAAAATTCTAGCTTGCATTATATTTTTCAATTTTTCCTATTCTTATATTACGAAACGACATTCTCTTTAAGTTGAAATAAAAAAATGCATAATGAAAATAACAAAATACGAATAAGTGTTAGAGATGTCCACAAGTAGAAATAAATGTGGTGATTAGTTTGCGCTAAAATTGCTCCGCATCAACTTTACTTATAATTTTCTTCTCAATATCCCAAAAATAAGTTTGTATGATTCTTACTCATGTTGGTTTAAGATTAGCAAAAGTTATATTAAAATCTTTTCTCTATTTATGCATTTTGTTAATTAAGATTAGAATCTTTTCTTTTTATTTATACCAATATCCCAAAAATATGTTCCTATGATTTTTACTCATATGTTGGCTTAGATTAGCAAAAGTTGTATTAGAATCCTTTCTTTTTTTATGCATTTTGTTAATGACACTAATAGAAATACAGCCCTAGTTAGAAAATTTTCCTTGCGTTTAATCAAATTGATTATTTGATATTGATGTGATACTTGATTTTGCATATGAGAGGTTTCTATGAAACAATAGAAGTTAACGGAATTCTTTGTGGTAACTTAGGTCTTCATAGCACATATGAATTAGGAGAGAAGAATTCTTATATGGAAAACCCCAAAAAGAAAAACAATCCTGGTGCATAGCCTTGTGAACAGCTTCTATTATGTTGTTAAAAATTAGAATAAAGATGTTTCACCTTTGAACTAGTGGAGGGACTTCAGAATAAGATGTCTTTAAGGCAGTCAAAATAGGTGATGTCAATGGTACTAAGGTTAGTCTCTCCACATGGCAGTTTACACACTTAAGCACATAACAACATGGTTAACTACGTCTTCAAATAGTGGGACTAGCAGTGTTTCTGGATAGCATTGATGTGGGCTGCAAAATTTTGCTTATATGGTGTTGAACATTGGAAGATCTTTTGATGGTGTTGGGTGATGTGATCCATGTCTCTGTCATTTGTGTCATGTCTATTATCACTATTGCATTGAACAAGATGACCATCAACGGGAAAACAACAAGCATTGTTGGAGAGGAGGAATTCCTAGAGCTCTTTTCAACTCAGAGATAATAGGAACGACAATCTCAATAGCACTGGTCAGTGTTGGCAATGGTTGGACTGGACGAGCAGGAGAAGCTGGCCTTGTCCATGCACTCCATAACAATGTGCGTTGTAGTCGTCAACAAATGGTTTATAAAGATGGCTATATTTGTTGGATGTAGGGCTATCTTCAGAATTTGATTCCTCTTGCAACGACTAGAAAAGGAATTATTTATAAATTTCAGAATAGATATTTGATCTTTATGCTGAATTATTTAACCACAAGGGGATTATGTGCCTATTTTTGAAATGAGGGAGAGTGGAGTGCAAATGAGGCAAACCATGGGGGGTGAAGTTTTCTTTATTCTTCATTTTATAATAATATATATGTAGACAGCTTCTTGCAGTAGGCTATGTATTATTACGTATTACTTCCAATTAGTGTGCAAAAAAATATCTATGTTAATATTTTTTGTATGCAGAAATATGCTTTGACTCGCCTAATAATTTTCCCTTCTGTCTTGCTAACAAGGTTGTATGAATTATATGCAATTTGTTGCCCAATTCAAATGTAGCTTTTATAAGCTAAACTCCAATTACAGTGCCATCTTTTATACTATTTAATTGATATTTACCAATAATAATGCAGATTTTAAACCTACGGAGCCAGTATTAGATTGGCCTACCAGAAAACGAGTTGCTTTAGGCACAGCTCGTGGATTGGAATACCTTCACGAGCACTGTAATCCTAAGATTATTCATCGGGATGTAAAAGCTGCTAATGTGTTACTCGATGAAGACTTTGAAGCAGTTGTTGGAGATTTTGGTTTAGCTAAACTGGTTGATGTGAGGAAGACTTCTGTGACAACTCAAGTTCGTGGAACCATGGGTCATATTGCACCTGAATATCTATCCACAGGGAAATCATCAGAGAGAACAGATGTTTTTGGTTATGGAATTATGCTTCTTGAACTTGTGACAGGACAGCGTGCCATTGATTTTTCACGATTGGAGGAAGAAGATGATGTATTACTCCTGGATCATGTATGTTTCTATCCCGAGCTTTTAATAACCAAATTTTAGTGCTAGCTTTTTTTATATGAATTTTTATGCAATTTTTAATACTCTAGTTTTTTAGGTCTGAGGTTGGCATATACCAGCTGTTACAAAGAGGTTGGTATGGGTGCTAATCAGAGTGTATCAATATTAGGCTTAATATGAAAATTCAACTCTAATATGATATATAAAATTCAGGTTCTGATCAACTTATGTAGGATTCATATTAAGGTTTAGTTTTTCTTTCTTCTTTCTACATCAGCTTTCTAAATAAAAATTTCTTAAAGGTATTAAAAAAAAAAAACAGTTGTCAAAAGCTGTCTCAAATGAAGCTTAAATTCATATTGAGTCTGTAATATCTCGAGGTTACTTCGATCTGTTGGAGTCACGGAAGTTGAAGAGGGAGGTTTTGAAGAAGGCGAAGAAGCGTGTAGTCGAGGAAGATGAAGGAGTTTGTTTCAACGCTTGGTATCACGAGTAGACAAAGTTCTATTTCTTTTCTTTAAATTCGAAAGAGAGAGAGACGAGGAGAAACCAAGAGAAGTGGGATGAGCGATAGAGAGGAAGAACCTAAGATTGGAGGATGATCACGCAGGGATCGAGCATTTCTGTGATTGGGAGCAACAGTTGTACACAAGAGGTGAAGGCGAGATAAGACACGAGCTCGACGAGAGGGAGAGATGCACTCGGGCGAGTGGCTAGGGCATGAGTAAGTTCCAGAAAAAGTAAGAAATTTATTTATTTATAAAATTTGTTATATATATATATATAAACTCTAAATATATAGTTATCAAATTTTTAGGATAGTTGTATATAATTATTGATAATAAAATCTGAAATTTTAAATATTATTTAGGTAATATCTTAAGAATAATTTATATTCATAAAATAGGAAATTTAATTTAGAAAATATTTATATAGGTTAAAAGTTAAAAAGAAAGGTAAAAAGTGCAAAGTAAGTTGTTATTGGCAATATTATAACAATTATTTTAATGTAAGAAAGGAGAAATTAAAAATTATAAAATATACCTATTTATTTAACCAATAAAAGCTTTAGACTTTCATGAGATATATAGTTTATACTTTAGATTAATTTTAATGTTATAAATATTTTAAAATTAAATAAGAAAAAAGACTAATACAATTATATTAATAAAATGTTAGGTATTAAATTAAAAATTATAAATATTAATTATTAATCATTAAATAATTAAATAATGAGATATTTACAAAATGAGCATATACGTGAAAAGGTTGGAGTAACTCCAATGGAAGATAAGATTAGAGAGAGTTGCCTTAGATGATTTGGTCACATAAAATGACGGCCTTCCAATGACCTGGTTAGGAAAATAGATGTATTAGATTTGACTTATGTTAAGAAGGGTAGAGGTAGACCTAAAAGGACTTGGTTAGAAAATATTAGAAATGACCTTTCTTTTTTAGATTTAAATGAGAATTTGAATCTTAACAGGACACGATGAAGAAAATGATTCATGTAGTCGACCCCATGTAGTGGGATAAAGGCTTGATGATGTTGTTGTTGTAATCATTAAATATACTTAAATACTGTGAATAATGAGATTGCATATTGATGTCAGTAAAGTTAATGAGTGATAAAAGCAAGATAGAACTTTTGAAATTTGGCTCATTGGCTCACCGCCTTGATGCCTGAGCCTCTTATAAGAGGCTCATTAGCTCACTAAACAACTCATGGGTCATTTATAAAATCGAGCTCAAATTTTCTCCTGCTTGGTTTTTTTTATTTCCCTTGTTTGTCTACAGTCAAATATTTCTGACTCTTTTTCAGGACTGAGGAGTGCGTGTGCCCACGGACTCAGAAAATTCACCTAAAGGGGAATTTGACAGTTAAATTAGTTTGTTCTTGCTGTAAATCTATGTTGCTTTAGTGCATATTAATTTAAGGGAAATGCCACTGAAAGGCTGGTTGTTTTTTTGTCTAGCACCCATTGGAGCTTCATAATACATTCCAACTTTTACTAATTAGTTGTTAGCATAACTGACGGTAAAAATAGTATCCAGATGATTAATTAGAAATCAAACCAATACAACTATTGCTTTGCCGTAATCACAGCTAAAGCTAAGAAAGTTTAATGATTAGTAGTATATAAGTAGCTTATCTGAAACCCAAATTAATGCCATATAAAATAAGAACTTCAATAAATAGCTGTCTTAAAATGATACATTATATATGACTGGTTATAAAACACAAGTATTGTTTTCTCATCATCATTATCATTCTTATTGTTGGTCAACAGGTCAAGTCTATTCAACCATAGAGTAAAAAACAAAGAGAAAATAGAAAAAAAAAGGTCAATACACAAAAACACAATAATTTTATATAGGTTCACTCAATTAATGAATATGGCTTATTGTCGTCGTTATAATTTCATTATGAGATGACTTAGGGAATTAGAATAAAATTTTTAAAACATTCTTAATGAAATAATCACAAATATTCAATTCATGATTAAGACTTCGTTTGGGACGGCTTTCTTACTGCTTATTAAAACAGCTTTTTAATATAGAAGTTAAAATTTGTATACTCGAAAATTACTTTAAGAAGCAGTAAAAAAGCTGAAGCCTAAGTCAGGGTAGCATCATCCGGAAAAGTTAGATTCTACAACTTAACATTTATTAGTCCCAGCAGTTTAGAGGCATTTTATTCACACTTGAAACTGTCTCAAATCTTTGCAATACAGGTAAAGAAACTGGTAAGAGAAAAGCGGCTTGATTCTATTATTGATCGAAACTTGAAAAAGAACTACAATGCCGAGGAGGTGGAAAAGATGATTCAAGTCGCTCTTCTATGTACACAAGCAACACCCGAAGATCGTCCAACCATGTCCGAGGTGGTGCGAATGCTCGAAGGGGAAGGCTTGGCAGAGAGATGGGAGGAATGGCAACAGGTTGAGGTCACCAGAAGGCAAGAATATGAAAGGCTTCAGAGGAGATTTGATTGGGGTGATGATTCCGTCAATAACTTGGATGCTATTGAGTTATCTGGCGGAAGATGATGCTTTCCTACAGTTTTTTTTTTTTTTTTTTGGTCAAGAATGTATTTTGTGCTTCAAAATGTGTGCATCCTACATTCAGAGGTTTATTCTTATTATGTATTTGTATGCTGCATCATTCTGATCAAGAATTGTATGCTACTATCATTACACAATAAACGGCCATTTCTGGGAGAGTTAATAAAGTGTTGCCGGTTGTTTGTAAGATGGAAATATTTACCTTTTTTACCCTTCCATAGATTATTATGACCTTCCTCTACACAGAGAGATTATTACTTGCGGAGATCGGACACAGAGAAACGTTCAGTTTTATCTCTGTAAACAATAAAAATACAGTGTTGAAAAGTAACTAAACTTTTACATAGAGACAAAACGAATGATTCTCTGTGTCCGATTTCCGCACGTTAATAATTTTTCCTCTATACAACTCGAATTTGCTCCTATTAATTTTTTTTGAAGTTAAGATTAAGGGATATCAGTGCTATTTATGTATATATTTATTATATAATACTTCTTGTATGATGTTTTTTTTAATGAATTATATATAAAACACACTAAATAGGCATTGTAGAGTTTAAATAAAATAGGCCATTGTTGCTGTGTTGAGCTGCAGCAGGGTTCAGTTAGGATTGGTTTGAGATAAATTTTTTAAAGTAGTTTTTAATATAAAAATTTTTAGTTTAAAAAATTTTTTGCTAAAAAGAAGTAATAAAAAAATTGTCCCTTTTTTCCTTAATTTCTTATAGAATAAAGATTGCCCCTTTAACTTCACTTTCTTTCTCTGCGATTTGAGCTTAGCTGTGGCAGCTATAGAGGTGCATGTCAATTGTCAAGCCATTACAACTTGCACCTCAATTATTATTGAGTAATTAATTAGCTTGTCATCAATCTCAATCTCATGGACATCCTTCACCATCAGATCCCTACATGATTTCTCTTTTTTTTTCTCTTTCTTCACGTCACATATCTCATCGATTATCTTCTCATCAAAGTCACATATCTCATCGATTATCTTCTCATCAAAATCTCATCGCAACTTCCTCGTCTCTTCTTTATCCAAGTTTTGTTAAGAATATAATGAAGTATTTTATTATATAAATAGTAAACTTTAAATGTTAATTATATAAATAGGATAGTTTAAAGATTATGTATGTAAATTCCACATTGCTTAATCATTTAACTTGATTGACGTGAATCTCCATTGGGGCCAACCTATTAGGAGTACATTGATGTCTTTCTTAGGGGCTATTTGGTACGTGGATTTAGGCCGGATTTGAGGCAAATTTGAGGCGAAATCCAACCAAATAGCCTAAAATGCAAAACCAAATCTTATGGAAAATGAAAGCAGCCGTAGAAGGAAAATTCTGCATTTTCATCATAAATCCCAGATTTCCGAAATTCTCTCGTTCGATGGATTTCCGAAATCCTCTGTCTCTATTGGCGGCGCGGTAAGGAAGAAATTTCGCCCAAATCTTTCAACCTCCTAAAATACTGGATGGAATAGCCAAACAGTCACATAAGACTTATCATGAAGGTTATCAAACACGATTTCATAAATCCAAATTTGGAGGATTTACGAAATCCTACTTAAATGAAATCCTAAATTCTACCACACAGCCACTTAGTGTTGATTGAATGCTCTCGGATTAACAGTGAATCTCTCCCAACTAAAATATCCAAAAGCTAACAATTACATTACTTCATCTAAACAAAGCCCGTAAGCTTCCCTGCCCACACGCTGACGAATAAATTAGCTTGGAAAGTTCAAAAATCCCAACTGTAGAGGAAGACCTAACTGTAGAAGAAACATCGAAACAGAACATATAAAATTCCATTCAAGTCAGCTTTCGGCATTTCAGTTTTGGGCTTTTCGTCTGCTGTATGCTGTAGCCAAAGAGGCGCCATAGTTTATAGCAGACAAATACATCTTAAATTTCGTTTGTTCTAGCAAAAACGTAGGAAAATCTCGCATTAATAAATAACCAAAATAAAGAACCATCACATTTCACAAGAATCCTAAAGCACGATTAAGAAATATACCACAAAATCTGCATAAAGACAAACTACAGAGGAGGAAAACCCTAGTACAAAAGCATGAACAAAACCCTAATCGACAAAAAAAAACTAGACCTCATCCTCGTGTAAAAGCATATTTGGTATACCCTTACTGATTGGGAAGCGACGGCCAGTCTCGGGGCAGACGAGCGCACCTTCCTCGACGTGCAGCTGGAGGAGGGCGCGATGAAATCGGTGAAGAAAATCGTCGTCGGAGTCGAGAGCGGAGGGATTTGGAGCGTCCTGGGGGAGGAGATCGTGGCATCCGAGAGCACGAACGGCGCCGACCAGAGCGGGCCACTCGATCTTAGGGAAGACCCCGCGGAGGAAGTCAGCGTTGAAGTCCACTTCCTTCTCCACCCACTTCTCCGCCTCGAGACGAAGAGGGTAGCCGTTGGTCACCCCCTTTATGTTGCAGGCCAGCATGTTATGCGTCAAAAGCCTCATCGAGAGATCGAGAGAGAGAGTGCCGTCTTTCTTGTTCCTTCCTCGCTCTTTTGATCGTTCTTCCTTCCTCGCACAAAATGTCGAGATTTGTTTTTCTTATATAATATTAAAATAATTAAATAAAATTAAATTAGACTTCATTCCCACAATAGCAGAAATTAAAAAATATTTATTTTTTTAAAAGTATATCTAAAATTTATTCAGATTAAAATAATTTCAGTTTTTTTTGCATAGACTAAATTTTTAAGGTCATAACGATCAAACTTAATTCAAACAATTCAATTAAGTCAAACAAGTTTTAAACAAAATTGAGATAATATAAAAAAAAAAATCAATTCATGACCAAACATTATTCAAATCCTATTTGAACCATATGTTATGATTTGAATGAGTTTCATATATTGTCCAACAAGATTCGCACAATGCTCCACTATAATTTAATTATATTAAGCAACAAGTATAATATATTAGAATATAGTCATAACAGTTATAATGTAGGGCGGCCCACCCTCAAAAATTAAATAAATGTATTATATTAAGGGTATTTTGGATATTAATCTCCCCGCCAGCCCTGTTACACTCTAATAAGATAAAAAACTTACGCTAGGCCTTCTGTTCGAACGAAGAAAGCCACGTTGAGCCTCGCTCTCGTTCTTACCGAACCATCCTCCCTTGCTCGCTAAGTGTCATTCTAGTCTCTGGCTCTTCGCATCCTGCCTATGAATACAGCCTGCCTTCTGTCCGCACTCTAGCACTTCTTGAGCCTCTCTCCTGCCATCCCGCATCCCGCGGCTACCTGGCACCTGTTTTCATCTCCAGCACCCAAGCTACAAAAAGAGGCTGAATTTCTTTAGGCAAAACTGAGGATTGGCAACCCTATTTATCTTTGTTTCATTTGCTGCTCTTTTGTTTCTTCAGGTTATTGTTTAGATTTTATTTTCAATTTTTCACCAAGTTCTATTGTGGTTTTATCAAATATCTATGGTGCTTCATACAAGTTCTGCTTGTCTTGTGATTGTGTTCATGTCTTACTGTTATGAATTTTTCTCTGCTTGTCCTGTGATTTTGTTTATGAATTTTAGCTTAAACTCAATCTTGACAATAGTTTTCCCCAAACTTCACAGCCTTTGGCTACCTAATATTGTTTTCACGATCAACTTCATTAAGCATGAATAGTGTGTCGAATTTGTTAGTCATGCAAATTCATGCTTGATTTAGTTAACAGAGTTTTAAACTGGCAATTTGTTCTAGGCTATTTTATTATCTATGAAATTCTTAGTTTCCTAATCCATGGACCATGTACAATTTCTGAGCACTAATTTTGTTTAACCTGTTTATTGCGTTTAGAGTTCAGGAGATTATTATTTTTTTATTATCTTTAGCTTATAGTAGACGGATTGAGGTTTGAAGAGGAAGGAACATGTTGAGGTTGATGTTGATAATCTTCCTGTGGACCTAGGGCTTCGACCTTCAATCTGAAGTTATGATGTAAATGAGAGGGACAGAGTTCGATGAGCATATTTGGTGAAGGGACCTTATTAGCCAAAAAATCATAATTTTCCACAAACAATAATAAGAAATGTTGCTCGGAGGTTTAATTCTAAATGGTTTGAAGAATATCCAAAATGGTTGGAGTATAGTGAACACAAAGATGCTACATTTTGTTTATGTTGTTATCTATTCAAATCTCAAGAACAGATAATTATAAGTCAAGATGGTGGTAATTCATTTGTTGGCAAATGATTCAAAAATTGGAAGAGAAAAAAATTATTAGCTCATATTGGCGAATATAATAGTGCTCACAACAAAGAAAGACAAAATGTGAAGAAATAATAAATCTACATCATTCTCGAAGGTTTAATAAATCTTAAATTACAGAATATTCCAATTTTATGGCTAAGTAAGAATGATTGGAATAAAAAAGAATATCGGATCCAATTATCTGCATCTGTCGATTGTGTTAGATTTCTTATACTACAAGGTTTGTTCTTTCGTGATCACGATGAGGCATCTAATTCTAATAATAAAGGCTATTATCTAGAGTTATTTCATTTTTTTACTAATCACAATGAAGAAACCAAGAAGGCCGCTTTTGAAAATGTTAGTTTAAAATTGAAGTTGATTTCACCAAAAGTTTAGAAAGAAATTTGTTGTGCAGTAGCTATTGAAACAATAGTTTATATCATGAATGACATCGGCAATTCTTACTTAACTATTCTTGTAGATGAGACTTGTGATGTTTCAACCAAGGAGCAGTTGACAGTTGCTGTGAGATATGCGGATAAGAAAGATCAAGTTATTGAAAGGTTTATTGGTATTAAACATATTTCTTCAACTAATACATATTTCTTTAACTAATATTGGTACTCGAGATGCTTGAAATTGTTAAGGAGGAAGGGGGTACATGATCAACAGTCGATAAAAGTAGGTGTTTTGATTGATGTAATGAAATCTTTTGATTTTATTTTCATAATGCATTTAATGATTGATATTTTGAGGATTACAAATGAGTTATCATAATCATTATAAAGAAAAGATCAGGATATTAAAATGCGATAAAAATAGTATAAGTATCTAAACAATGGTTGTAGATACTAAAGGAGAATAGATGGAATGCTTTACTAGATGAAATGTCGCATTTTTATAGTATTTTTGAAGTTGATGTTCCAAATATGAATGGTGCATACAAAACTCATTGTCGATCAGTGCAAAAAGGTGAAGAAATAATAAATCTACATTTTTCTTGTTTAGTTATTTTATATTGTTGTTGACATGCAACTTCAAGAGCTAAATAATTATTTTTTCATAATCTAATACTTAGTTACTTCTTTGTGTGGGATGCTTAAACCCAAGTGATTCCTTCTTGTTTATGATGAGAGGAAATTGATACGTATAACAGAATTATATCTAAGTGATTTTTTTACAATTGATATTGTGGCTCTTAAAAGTCAGTTATTAATTTATATTATTGATATGCATACCAGTGATAAGTTCTCATCTCTAAACAATATTGTTGATATTGCAAAACAAATTGTAAAGATAAAGAAATATGGTGTGTATCATCTGGTTTATAAACTTATTACTTTAACTTTAACTTTACCAGTTGTTACTACTACAGTGGAGATAGCATTCTCTGTAACGAGGATTATCAAACATCGATTGCGTAGTAGAATGAGTGATGATTAGCTCAACGACTGTCTAGTGTCTTACATTGAAAAAGATGTATTTAATTTTTGAAGATATAATAAACATTATAAAAAAAATGTTAAACAAATTGATAAGCATGTATCAATCATAATGAAATAGAAAATTTTTCTTCAAATTATGTTTACATTTTATTTTTGTTAATATAAGTTCATTTATATAAAAAAGTTGTCCACCCTTAAATGAAAGGCTGATTCCGCCCCTTGTTATAATACAGTAAACTCAATTTTAAATAATGTTTATTCATCATTCAAAAATTATTTAATCATGATACAACATGGGCAATCCCAATAAAGAATGAAGGATTATGAGATATTTACATTAAAAAAAAAAAACAACTAGAACTATGGCTCTATATTGTTATGAAGTAAATTACACATAGATGATTCCTAATGAATTATATGTGATTAAGTGTAACCTCCTAAAAATTTTTCTTTGAATTCAAATTTATCAAGTGTTGTATGACATACTCCACAATTATCCTACCAATAAGACGTACAGGAATCATCTGACTAATATATATATTAGAACTATTTAAATGAGATATATTTTCTTAGAACCTAAAATGGCTTATCATAGTGTAACCCTTGGAAAATAAGTACACATCTTTGATCAGTGAAAAGCACCTCACTCTCATTCTTTGCCTCCTTCCTCTCTCTATGCAAAAACCTTTATACAAGAATGGTTAAAGCATCTAATTGATGTTCTAACCATAGTTGGTTATCCTCTAGCTTAGTTAGACCATTACTCATCTCCATAATAATGATAATAAAATGCTTCATCCCCTGGCTCCTCCCCTTCATTACTCATCCAGGCAATCTTTGAATCATGTTCGATGAATGATTGAACCATCTTTAATGCATGATCGAACAATTTGCATTCATCCTTCGATCATTATCAAATAAACTTCAACGTATGTTTGAAGATGTTTGATTATGATCAAAGGATGAAAATAAATTGCTAGATCATGTGTCAAACAGCAGTCGAAGATTGCTCAATCACAACTTGACAATCATTTAAACTTCATTAAAGATGGGCTCAAAATGGGTAAATTAATCTAATTTAAATTGTTCTGGTTATATAACAAGCTTAGGTTAGAGATCAATAACAAAAAATTCCTTTTTGCAACCATAAAATCATTTACCTATTTTGAGCTATTCACAATTTCATTTGGCTAATCACAATTTCATTTGGCTACTGTTTTTAAAAAATTTCTAGATTGAAAAACTCCTTTTTGCAACCATAATAAAAAAATTATTCTCTCCACAACTTCACAATCAATTTCATAAAACAATACAGCCATAAAAAAATATTTTGAGTTATTTTTCTCACAACTTCACAACCAATTTTATAAAATGTTACAGCCCTCCAAAACAAGCTCTTAAACTATGTATATAAATTAATCAAAGCTAAAGAAAAATTTAGCTAAAAAAAATTGAAGATGTTTATAAACATGGTTTTTAGGAATATATTTAAGATTGAAAGCCACCTAAATCATTTTGATTGAATAAAGAAAATATGTAATTTTAACATGCATGGCATTAATAGCCAGCCATCATTGAATATTATTAGAAAAAAAACTGATCACTATGATATTTTTAAATGCATTGGATCTATTATATAAAAAAAATGAAAATATAAATGAAGACAACTTTGAAATTAAGGCTAGCTGGTTTCTTTATTAGTTATTGCTTGTTTACTAAATGGTTAAAATAAAGTGTCACATGAATTTTGTGTAATAAGATGTATCATAGAACTTGGATAATTTTATAAACAACAAATAAGGAGATTCAACATGAGTGAGACAAAGCCAATTTGCACTCCTATAGATAATTACTTTTAACTATATAAAGAACAATCACCTAGATCTGAAACAGAGTAAAAATAACTTGAAATAACTTCATATGCTTCAGCATTTGGAAGATTAATTAATGTTATAATATGCATGAAACCAAATATAATATATACAATAGGAGTAATCAATAGATTCATGAGTAACCAATGTAAACTTTATTTAAGAGCCAGTGTCACAACCCGAATCGATAATATACAAGTCACACCGCATCAGATTATGACAAGACATAACCCGAAGATCCAATTAGAGAAGTATCAAAAAAAAAAAACTTTCAATTTATATACTACATAGAGTCACTACTGAATACAATATGAAACGGAAGACTATTAAATATCAAAAATAATTTTCTATTATATCATCCAAAAATATATATACAATATGAGATCTATCTATAACAGTGGTTGGCAATAGAGAAAATAACCAAAATAAAAATCGGGCATGCAAAAATCAATTAACCAAACCAAAAGTGCATCTACAGTACAGATCGAAGTCTGTTATCCAAAACTACTCAACTTGCTTTTTATCCTTTCTTTTCCTTGAAAAACGAAAGCAAAACATGAATAAACTAACATGGCTCAGTATGCGATCGTAGACTAAAACAGAAATAAATAATTTAAACCAAAAAATTGAAAAATACTGTGTTGTAATAGTAAAATAAAGTATTGTACGGAAAGCTAAAACTGAAACAAGTACTAAAACTGAATGCATTTAAACAAATACTATAACTAATTGAATTACAAGTAAACATTTCATAATGATTATCAGAGTGATTATCAGAATTGCCCTTAAGCCCATATATATATATATATATATATATATATATATATATATATATATATATATATATATATATATATATATATGTGTTACTAGAATCCTACCTCGGTAGCCCACTACAAAATCCCATCTCGGTCGTCCAATGGGATTGCAATAACAAAATCTCAACTCAATCGCTCACAGGCGCCGGCATAACAAATTCCCATCTCGGTTGCCCATTGACACTGACATAATATAATATCATCTCGATCGCCCACTGACACTAGCATAACATCACATCACATCATCTCATCTCACATTTCTTTAACCATTATACACCATTTTGATGAATTTCATTAACTAAACCATAATTAGACTCAATTTAGAAATTACCAAAATGCCTTAATAGTAGGCAACAGAAAACCCAGCTTAGAAAAGTAGGTGGAATTCATATTTTCATAAAATAATCAAATTACCAGGGATTGTATACAACATCATTTTAAGACTTTAATCATGCTACGATGTTATTTTCAGAGTCTAGATTATTTCCTATTTAATAAAAATCGCATAAATTTCAAAACACCCAGAAAAATTTTCAAAAAAATATTCAAAATGTTCAGAATCTCAATTTTTATAATATATAAAAAATTACGTGGTGAAAATTCTACAAATACAAAGTTATTCTCGCTTTTGGATAACAAAAATATTAATTTTATCAAAAAAATCCCAAAAATATTGGATTATTAAAAACTGAGTTAGGCAAAACCTAACATACCTTCAGACGAACAACTCTAGCCCGATGGCTAAAAATGACCTGTAACACTCAAAACGGAGTTTCTCTCTCTAAAAACCCTCTCCTTTCTCCTTAACATTAGCTACATTGTTATCAAAATGAATCAAACAAAGGATTTATTTTAATTTAAAGTGTAGTTAGTGGCCTAACGCTATGGCGCACCATCTAGTGCTGCGACGCTAGTTAAAAAATATAAATTCCAAACTTAAAAGCACTAAAATGTCACTATTTGGCGCCTGATATTGCAGTAGCGTTGAGGCGTTCTGACACCAAACATTAGAGTGCTCAAATAGTAACATTTTTTAAATTTTGCTAAAATTCATTCTAGACTCTTGAGACTTATTCTAGAATACATGCAACATTTTTTAACACGAAGGCACTCCCACACATACAAATGTGCTCAAATACCAAAATGCAATAGGTTACCTATCTTTCAGTCGGGTCAAACAAGTCTGAACTATACTCTGATCTTAGAGGTCTCACACATCTCCCCTCAGAAAAATATCGTCCTCAACATTTCAAAATCAAAACAAGTCAGAACAAATCTGGTTATAATTATCTCATATAAAAAACTCTTTCTCCCAAGTAGCCTCTCTAGCAGTCTCTTGCTTCAACTGCAACTTGACAATCAGAATCTATTTTCTCCTTAATTTTCTCATATCATATGCCAAAATCCTATCTGGCTCTTCCCTATAATGCAGACTTGGATGAATCACAACATCATCAATATATAACCTCTTTTCAAAATCAGATACTTACTTCCACAAAGAAGATTTATAAAATACACTATGTATATCTCACATATGATCAAACAATAGTAATATATAAGCAAAACTACCAATCCGCTCAATCACCTCAAAAAGCCTAATATATCTTGGATTCAGCTAGCTAATTCTCCCAAATATGCTAACACATTTCATAGGGCTAATTTTGATATAAATAAAATCATCAACCTAAAATTTTACCAACCTGTATTTCTGATTGTAATCTTTCTTCTATCTATCTTATGCAGATCTCAACCTTTCCCTGATCAAATGGATCTTTCTGATCGTAATACTTCTTTTATCTACCAAATCATCCTTTACTATTTTGACTCTATCGACCAATTGAGCAAAATATGTAATATCTTACGCCAATGATGACTGCCTTAAAGCATCTAGAAGTCCCTCCATAAATCAATTACATTTTGCCTCAGAAGTGTTAATCAAATGCATAGCATACCTGAAAAGAGCAGCAAACACAACCTCGTATTACATTACCAATATACCCTTGAATCAATCTCAAAAAAGAACTCTATAGATGTCTCCTAGTATATGGATATACAAACCATATCTTGGATGTCTGTGTAAACCCCTCCCAAGTAATAAAAGTATTTGCATAACTATGGAACTTCTCCTTCAGTTACAAATATCTATTCATATCATCATAGCGGGTACCAAAATCCCATGTATAAGCCTCGCATACTAGTTGTGCTACCGAACCTGCAATCTGGGAAACTATCACATAATTAATCACAAGAGTTGTACCCTGAACCAGAGCTGCCTGACTAAAGCTCTGATCATTAGTCATATAGATCTGGATGAGATGGATCAGTCATATCAAAATATTGAACACAATGAATGAAACATATGCATATAAAAAATAAACAAAATGAGCGGAATATAATATAAAGCTTAGAGAAGTACTTAAATAAAACTTTCAATTTATATATTACACAAAGCCACTACTGAATACAATATAAAGAGGAAGATTACAAAATCTAAAAAATAATTTTCTATTATATCAACCAAAAATACATATAAAATCTGAGGTCTATCTACAACAACGCTTAGCAATATAAAAAATAATAAAAATAAAAGCCAAGCTTATAAAAATCAATTAATCAAATCAAAAGGCATACCTACAACACATATTTGAGCTTGCTATTCAAAACTACTAAGCTCGCTCCTTTACCCTGACCCTTGCCTAAAAATGAAAGCAAAAGTAGGAATGAACTAACACGGCTCAATAGATAATTATAACCTAAAACATATATCAATAGTTTAAACCAAAAGATTGAAAAATTTTGTGTTGTAATAGTAAATTGAAGTACTGAACGAAAAGCTAAAACTAAAACAAGTATTAAAATTGAATGCATTTAAATAAATACTGGAACTAACTGAATTATGAGTAAACATTTCATAATGATTATCTGAATGGCTCTCAAGCCCAAATTTTCATGCATATCTTCGTTACCAGAATTCTATCTCGACAGTCCACTGAATCTAAAATTATAGAATCCCACCTTAGTCGCCCACTAACGCTAGCATAAAAGAATCCCAACTCGATCGCCCACAAGCATTGCCATAACAGAATCTCACCTCAGTTGCCCACTAATGCCGGCATAACAGAATCCCACATCGGTCGCCCACTGGCACCAGCATAACACCACATCAGATCGCATCATCTCTCATTTATTTTACAATTATAAAAAATTTTCAATGCATTTCATTAATTAAAGCATAACTAAACTCAATTTAGAAATTACTAATACATGTCATAATAGTAGGCAACAAAAAATCCTGCTTGCTTAAAAAAATAGGCGAAAATTCATATTTTTAGAATATAAATAAATTATCAGGAATTGTGTAAAAACATCATTTTAAGACTTTAATCGTGTTATGACATTATTTATCAGAGTCAAGATTATTTTTTATTTAATAAAAATCGCACAAATTCCAAAATACCTGGTGAAAACTTTTCAGAAAATATTCAAAATGTTTAAAATCTCAATCTCTATAACATATAAAAACTTATGACGTGAAAGTTCTACTAGTACAAGGTTATCCTCATTTTTTGGTAATAAAAATATAAATTTTATCGACAAAAATCTCAAAAATATTGGATTATTGAAAACTGAGATAGACAAAACCTAACCTACCTTGAGACAAACAACTTTCCTAACTAGCCTGATGGCTAAAAACGACCGAAAGCGTCTCAAATAGAGTTTCTCTCTCTAAAAAACATGCATTCAAAATGAATTGAACAAGGGATTTGTTTTAATTTAAAGTACAGTTAGTGGCTTATAATTGTGACACTACCACCTGGCGATGCAGCGCTAGTTTAAAAATATAAATTCCAAAACTTAAAGTACTGAAATGTAACTATTTGACGTCTGGTAATGTAATAGTGTTGAGGCACTCGGACACCCAACATTAGGACGCTAAAATAGTAACATTTTTTTAGATTTTGTCAAAATTCACTCTAGACCATTGAGACTTATTTAAAATAGATGCAACCTTTTGCAAGCACCGAAATACTCCTAAACACATGCAAATGAGCTCAAATACCAAAATGCAATATGTTACCTATCTTCCAATTAGGTCAAATTGGTCTAAACTATACTCTAATCCTGGAGGTCTAATAGGCAGTTACGTAGATTCTCAGTTACTTGAGAGAATCAGTTGACAAAGCTCTTTACTTTGTATATATAAGGATTAAACCACATGGATATATTGATTTTAATCTTGTTGGATATATTGATGGTAGAAAAAGCACAACGGGTTATATTTTCACTTTAACAGACACAGTAGTGAGTTGTGTTTACAAAAGCTAAATACATTGATAAAAATGATATGGTTGTAAAGTTTTATGGCAAAACTTAAAAAAAAGGAAATGAATGAGAAATTGCATGGTGACAGAATAAGTGTTATTATCTAGCTAAGGATGATGCATTTCATGTCTGGACGAATCATATCTAACTTCGATATCATTTGAATAAGTCGCTTCTCGAATATGGTTAGTTTTCTTTGGAGAAGATGAACACAAAGAATCTTGCAAACATGCTAACGAAGATGGTGATAATTTATACACTGAAATTATGTGTAGCTTTAATTAGTCTTCATGATAACCGAGGGCGGAGGTTAGCTACACTACAAGTACTATAATTGGTGCTACAAATAGGAAGAAAGTTTGATCACAATCACTTCCAAGTGGAAGATTATTAGAATTTGTGGAAACTGATTGTTTGATCAACGTACATCATTAATGTGCAGCATCGAGACATTGTACACTAGAATATTGGTGTGATGTAGTCTCAGGTTGGAGACAGAAAGTAGAGAGTCACGATGCTGCAAGGTGATCTCAAGTATAGAGAACGGTGCGCTGCGACACTCTAGATCCTAACGCGCGCTGCGACACTCTAGATCCTAACGCTGCGGCATTGCTAGTTGGGCTTAGTTTTTCCTTGTTCTTCTTAACTCATTTGAAGAATTGCATCTCTTAGTCTGTTTTGTATGTAGAACGGTGTAAGACTTTAAGTGCATCTCTTAGTCTGTTTTGTATGTTGAATGGTGAATTTAAGTGCATCTCTTAGTCTGTTTTGTATGTAGAACGGTGTAAGAAGTGAAGACAAACAAAGGGTGAGTGTGAAAAGAGTGATCTATATATTTTCTCCCATTTTTATAGTGGACTTCTCAGTGTGGTTCCATAGTTTTTTTCCCCTAATTTAGGATTTTTTCACGTTAAATCCTGATGTTCTTTTTGCTTTTTTTTTTTCGTTGCGTGGCTTTACTCTCAACAACAATAATTTTAAAGAAGATGATAAATGCTAATAACCAAAAGGTGACTAATTTCTTGAAGGCACGTGTCACAAATAAAAAATAGCTCGATTCTCAAATGAGAACTATGACATGCACATATCAAAAGATTAGGATAGGAAAATGAAACCATAAATTTAGAGATGCACATTTGGACAAGAGCCAAACAACAACAATAGCACTTTACACAAAAATAAAGTAACCTTAACATTTTCCTCAGTTGAAATATTTGGCAAAATAGCATTGAACACTAGCTGAGAGCTTAAGCTAACTAATAAAAGATTGATTGCTAGTAATGGCATAATATTTAAAGATGAGAGCAAACTTTATCTACTCTAACAGCATCATAGTTTATAACACTAAACCGTTTCAATCAAACCAATGACTAACAAATCATCCCTCAGGAAGTTAAACTAGTCTGTCGACTACTTCTTAAACTTAAAAATTCATTTGGGATATCTTTTGATTACTGTTTTTTTTTTTCCAAACAAAATTTTGTATTAAAAAATTGTTGTATAAAGCAACCCCAATCGAAACCTTATCAATTTCTACATAGTATAACAACGTTATCATGGTTAGCTTATTAGGATGCAGGGAATTCATATTAATGACATTGCAACTAGTAGTAGGGGAAGCATTGCAATGATTCAGGCTTCGTTTGAGACAGCTTTCTTATTGCTTCTTAAAGTAGCTTTTTAGTAGAAAAATTAAAATTTTTATACTAAAAAGTTGCTTTAAGAAGCAGTAAGAAAGCCGTCCCAAATGAAGCCTCATAAGGTTGCATGACTATAGAAAAGAATTCAATGAACAACATCAGTGAGTGCCCAGTAGATGATAATTGAATAATAAAAGGTCAAGAAGAAGAAAACACAATGAAACTCCAAAATACGGTGACGTCTCTGAAAGCATAAGGTCACAACTCCTTAGACTGGTTCTGCATAACAGTTAACCTGTGAACAATTCTCAGTGCCGGAAAAGCTGCCATGAGAACAACCACAAGAAAACACACTGAAGCAAAAATATGGTGCGTCTCTGAA
Source organism: Dendrobium chrysotoxum (assembly GCA_019925795.1). Classification (NCBI taxonomy): domain Eukaryota; kingdom Viridiplantae; phylum Streptophyta; class Magnoliopsida; order Asparagales; family Orchidaceae; genus Dendrobium; species Dendrobium chrysotoxum. The sequence goes on from CM034310.1 coordinate 6,476,698, forward strand.
AGCAAAGAATTAAATGCTCTTTAGATTAGTTCAGTGTAACAGTTATCCCCAGAGCAAATATATAAGCTGATTTGTTGAACAAACTGAAATTTTCAAATATACTTACAACCTTTTGAATTGAATGCATTTAAATATAAAATAAGACTTCCTATATAATGCACAAATGCATGCTCACCAAAACTACAAAAGACAAACAATAATTTCAATAAAGCTAGGGTATTTCAATGAAAAACTGAATAATGCATAGAGCAATAGAATCAATGATCTGACAAACCTTGAATGGCTTATCTAATTCACATGAACGCCAAAGTTTCAAGTAAGCTATGTGCCACCAGATTTTTCCTCCAATTCTGACACATTTCTAACAGCAACAAACTCTTCTTCAGGTATTAAACACCAATTAGGAGATTGCACAGCTCGAAGCCATCGGAAATCATCCACATTAGCCCAATTCCTTGTTTCTTCCTCAAGGCCAGAATCACTGAGGTCCTTGTCGATCCCTTCGTATAAAAACCTGTAAGGTGCAAACCTCAGGCCACTGCAATCCTCTATAATGGGCCTACTTCGCACCCTAAGATAGAAATCACACTTTCTTGCTTGGTGAATCCTAATCTGGTGGGATGCTAGCATAAACAAGCAATTGTTCACATCCTCTATGAGAATCGATCCCAGCACCGGACCCGTAAATATGCGGCAATTACTGAGCCGGTGAATAAACAATGCTCTGAATCTCCCTTTCAGATAAACATCACAGGAATCCAGATCAACAATGCTAAAATCCCCCTCTGACTCAGAAACTCTAAAACGCTTTATCAGAATCTCGCCTTGCTTGTTCCTAAAACCCGGGGAGTCCAACAAGCTAATATTCTGACTCGCAGCATTGGAAACTGTAATAAATTGCTCAGACTCTTTCGCCAAAGCAGCGGGTTCCTTCTTTGACGAAGCCTTGCTCTTGAAGGTGAACTTCTTCCTCGGTGCAATCTCGGCATTCGCGCTTTCCACCATTTCCTTGAGCTCCTCGATCGTTTTCAGGGAGGAACGTACCTCGTAAGGGGGCAGGAAATAAGAATGTTCGGAAACGATTTTTTCAAGATCGGAGATGGATGCCGATACCTTGTCGAGTTCCAGCTTGATCTGGGATTTGGCATTCGGATCAGCGGCGGCGATGGCACGGCAGCGGTGGAGATCGGCCTCTACGGAGCGTTTGGCGTCGGAAAAGAGGCTTAGGAATGATTGCACGGACTCGAAGGAGGGAGACGAGAAGTCAGCGGCAGTACGGCGAGCCGCAGACTGCTGTAGACGGGATTGGTGATTGTTGGAAAGGCGCTCGAGCATCGCCGCGTGCTTCTTCTGGGCGATCATATCTAGGGTTTCTACGGGCAGACCGTTCGGCTTCTGGAGTTCGTCGTCTTCCATGCCAATCGGATTCCACGGCTCGAGCGGGAAGAGGAAGAGATAGGGTTATAGAAATTTTGATGAGAAAGCTTTGGGGGGTTTACATGCATAGCATTATAATATCTATAGATTTCACACTTTTTTTTTTTGAAAATTTAGGGGCAAATATGCTCAATTTTCATTAAAACAATAAAAGGAATTATAAAAATTCAATAGGTGTAAGAAAAGCAAGAAAAAATTACAACAATTGAAAAATAAAAGAAAACATTACAAAAAAAAACCAACCAAGATAGCCTAGAAAACTAAAAAATAAACCAATAAACAGATATCAGAAAGATATCAAAGAAAATAAGACCCAAAAAACCTAAAGCTACCCATACAAAAGCACCCCATCAGGAGTGAAGATAATTAGCTGTTCGGCCAACAGGAAAACCCAAACAGCCAGCAACCAAAACATAAGCAATAAACCTGCATCCAAATCAACTAGCAAGAACTAAGCCCTTCTTAAAGAAGAGCCAAAAACAACCAGCAACCTCAGCAAGAGCAGTAGTCCAAATCAACAAAGGACAAATCACAATCCTGCCAGCCAAATCCAAGCCCAGGGAATCTCCTCAACCCACATCAGCTAAGAACTAAGCCCTTCTCAAAGAAGAGCCAAAAATCAACCATTAACCTCAATAACAGCAACAGTCCAGATCCACAAAGGACAATCCCTAATCTTGCCAGCCAAATCCAAGCCCATGAAATCTCCTCAACCTGTCAAATGAAAAGAAAAAATAGCCAGAAAACACAAGCCAAAACGAACACCAAAGCCACCCCAACAACCAGCAAGGCCAAACCAACCAGGCTAAGCAACTAGGGCAAAACCCCCAGCAACCAGCTCATAAAGGAGGAAAGAAAAAAACCAGCAGTCTAACCAACAACAAACCCAAACAACCAACATCCAAAACACGAGCAATAAACCTCAACAAGAGCAACAAACCGGATCCACAAAGGATAAACCACAAACCTGTCAGGCAAAAACCAAGCACAGAGAAGCACCTCAAACCAGCACAAAGTCCCCAACAACCAACACAAACACAACACAAAACAAGTACAAAGCCCCGCACCCCCCCCCCCCCCCCCCCCCCCCCCCCCCCCAAAAGCTTTCTCATCAAAAAACAAAGAAAAAATAGAATAGAAAATAGAGCCAAAACAAGTTATTAATGTCCATTCAGATAATAATCGGTTGACAAAAAATAACAAAACAAAATTAAAATAAACCTTAACCATAACATTATAGTCCAACAAACCAAAAACCAAGAACCCAAAAAAATAAAACACAAACCATTAAACCAAAAAATAATCTCATTAAAAGATTTCCAAACCAAAATCTTAGCAAAAATTGCTTGATGAATAAGACTAAGAATTGAATCCAAATTCCTGCAATTACCAGAAAACCCTCTCTCATTTCTTTCTCTCCATAAGTAATACAAAGAACAACAAGAAGTTAAAAAGAAATAATATTTAACATTACAAGAAACATTAAGCTCAGCAATAAAATCTATGACTTGAAAGAAATTAGGTTTAAGAAAAAATTGATTAAGAGTAGGAATAAAAGAAGATAAGATAGAAAAAGAGAAATTACATTAAAAAATAAGTGATTATGAGTTTCCAAAGAAGAATTACAAAAAACACAACCTGAAGGAGTATAAATATTCTTTTTAGAAAGGATATCCACAATTTTAAGACCATTTAATAAAGCCATCCAAGCAAAACAAGAATATCTCAAGGCATAGAGCTTATGCCAAACAAAAGGATACCAAGAGACTTTAGCATACTCATTATAATAATCCAAATAAAAAAACTTGATCTTAGGAAGAATCTCTCCATTCCATTTAATGCAGGAAATAGAAGAACTCTGAATAGGAATAGAATAATTAAAAAAATTCAAATTCTGTAAGCAAATAGGTAATGACCATCTGCCACTCGTTATAACCTCTTTAACAAAAATAGAATGCCAATAAGAATTAATATTAGGAACTAAATCATGAAGAGAAAGTCCATCAAACCATAGTCCCAATAAAAAGATAAATCACTATCAACAATAATAATAAAGGAAAGTTTACCCTTAATGGAATGAGCCAGCTTACAGAGACATTTTCAGAAGCTAGAGGCCTTAGAAGGAGGTGATTTCCACAAATAAAGATAATTCTCTTAAGCCCAAACAAACAAAAGGCTCTTAGTATTTAAGATTCTCCAAATAATAGAGTAATGATAAGCAAAATAAAGAGCATTAAGATCCGAAATACCTAAACCCCCAAAACATTTAGGCTTGCAAATATCTTTCCAAGCAATAGTATGCATCATCTTAGAATGAATATTGCCTTGAAAAAGAAAGTTATAACAACTTTTCCTAATAAACTTAAAATAGAATTTTGGTATAATCATGCCTCTAATCCAATAAGTAATATAATTAGAAATAGAAAATTTTATAAATTGCACTCTACCAGCAAAATAAAGAATTTTAGCTTTTCAACCGGATAGTAAATCAGCAACCTTTTGGAACAAAGGTTGAAAATTAGCAGTACTAAGCCTTTTAATAGAAATAGGAAGACCCAAATATTTAATAAAATTATGAGAAAAGGAAAAATTTAAAACCTGACAAATCCCATCTTTCTCCAAAGCAACTTTAGAGAATAAAGCCATACTTTTATGATGGTTAACATAGAGACCAGAGCAATTTGAAAAGTAATCCAAAATATCTTAAAGCTTCTTGGCATTACTAACCATTACTTTACCAAATATAAGCACATCATCCATATATAATAAATGAGAAATATGAGAATTTCCCACTTTAAAGCCCTCAAATTGACCACCAAGAAATTTGTTATCTATCAAGTTTGATAAAGCATCCATCACAATACAAAATAAGTAAGGAGATAAAGGACAACCTTGATGGAGACCAGAGGAAGAATTAAAGAACTCTTCCAAAGAACCATTAATAATGATAGAAAAATAAGTATCCTTTATACAACTATTGATCCATCTAATAAATTTATTCAGAAAACCTTTTTGAGCCAATCTATTTAACAGAAAATCTCTAGAAATAGTATCAAAGGCTTTTTGAATGTCCAACTTTGTACAAAAATATTTAATTTTGCCAAAATTAAAATCTCTCAAGATTTCAGAAGCTAATAAGATATTATCTGTGGAAATCCTCTTATTGATAAACCCATATTGATTAGGATGAATAATGAGAGGCATGACACATTGCATACGATTAGCCAAGATCTTAGCCATAGTTTTGTAAAAAATATTACATAAAGAAATAGGCCTAAAATCAAAAATTAGTGAAGCATGAGAACATTTAGGAATAAGAGCAATAGCTATGGCTTTAGCCGCTTTAGTTATATTACCAATAGAGAATTAATACATAATTGCTTTACTAAAAGAATGACTAACAACATCCCAAGCATTTTTAAAGAATTCAAAAGCGTAACCATTAGACCTAGGAGTAGAAGAAGCAAGAGTAAAAATAAAATCACTTTTTTAATTTCATCCATAGAAATATGAGCAATAAGACCAGAAATTGTAGTGAAAGGAATGAAATTTCCCATCGGAATATCAAAATTAAAAGCTAAAGATGGCTTAGAAGAATTAAAAAGACTCTTATAATGATGGATAAAAACATTTGAAATATCCTTAGAATAAGAAATTAAACAAGAAGAAGAAGTAATAGCTTTTATAAAATTATGATTATGCCTACAACGAATCTTCGAGTAAAGAAACCCCAAATCATCTTCACCACTAGCCAACCATCTAGCTTTCAATCTTTGAATAATCCAAGAATTCCATAAAGATTGATAATGAATTAAAAGAGAATTAACTTCCTTTAGATCAAAATTCAACTTTTTATCCAAAGCATTAAGTTGAATTTCCTGTAAAGGCCTACTTTGAGAAGAATGCAAATAATCTAATTTGCTAGAGATAATATTGGAGGAAACCCAAGAATGCCTTTTAATTAAACCTTTTAGCTTAACCAGATGATTATAAAGATCATAAATCGGTCTACCAACAATAGTCATAGAGAAAACATCAATAAGTAAATCCCAAAAAATAGGGTTAGAACACCAATAATTTATAAAAATAAAATGATGTTTATGATTAGCCAAATTCTTATTACAAAGAATCAAAGGGTAATTATCTGAACACTTAGGAGAATCCACAATATAATAAGAAGCAGGAAATTTATCCAACCAAAGATTATTAATGAAGATTCTATTAAGCTTGATATGAATAGGACAATCACTCCTTTGATTAAACAAGTATAAAAATAGCCAACAGAAGAAAGATCTTGAAACCCAATATTAAAAATGAGATTATTAAAATCCCAAAACTTGTCATTAGGAAGAACAATTCCTTTAGATTTTTCATTACAAAATCTGCAAAAGTTAAAATCCCCAAGTAAAACCTAAGGAGATGACATGTTCATAGATAGGTTAAGGATATCTTTCTATAAAGACTGCCTTTTAATCTGACTATTATAAGCATAAACTGTAGTAAGAAACATAGAATAATTAGAGCCCATCTTTAAACAACCATGGATTAATTGATCAGTAGAAAATATATGGGTAAAAGAAACACGAGATGCATTCCATTTAATCCAAATTTTCCCAGGATCACGAAAAACGAAGTTATTATAACTATCTTCATTATCTATAATCTTATGCTTAGCATTGAACCAGGAACCTTTAATAAGAGACAAATTAATTTTAGCCTCAAGAATGCAAATCAAATCAATATTATAAGCCTTCACAATATCCTTACAAGCCTTAACTTTATCAAGACTATTCAAGCCTCTAATATTCCATGAAATAATATTAGGAAGCAACATGATTATTTAGAAGAAGAAGAGGTAGCCTTTCTGGCTGATTTACTCCTAAGCAACTTACCCATAGCAATAGATTATTAAGAAGAAGTCTGATTATGCAAATCAGATTCATTTAAATCATTGCTCAAACTATCATTAAAAGAAGAAGACTGAGAAATATTAGCATTATTTGAAAAAGCATTATCATCTGTAGATTGTAAAATACTAAATTTATTTTGATTAAGTAAATCAAAATCATTCTTACTAGGCATTGAACCAGGAACCTATAATCTAGCAGGAGCCGATAAAATTGATGATAATAAATTAGCCTCTGAAGGCAAAGAATCAATAAGTGAAGTATCTGTAGGATAATTCAAATTAGGCATAACATTATTTGCAACTTCAACTTTATCCACAATTGAGACATGAACTTCAATAGCCAAAGTAATAGAAACATTAGAAGTATTTCCAACAGACTTATTATGATCAGAAATAGTAGAATTATTAAGAATACTTGAAGGATTATGTTTAGCAACCTAGCTACTACTTCTAGTTTCCATTTTGTCATTCCGGCCCTAAAAATTAGAAGAAGATTTCCAAGAAACCCTAGTCCTACTCCTACCTCTTGGTTTAACAAAATCATTACCCATTCAGAAGAAACTTTCTCACTAGCTTCAGAACCAATAGAAGGGTGAGAAGGGCATAAAGAAGAAGGATGCACAATCGAAGCACAACCTGAACATGGAGTCGGTTTCCAGTCATAAATAACTTTAAGACTAAAAATAGAACCAGCTATAGAAACATTCACCTTATTAGGTAGAGGAGAATCCTTAGTAAAAAACATATAAACATGAGCAAAAGTAAGTCGTAATTGATCCGCAATAAGTGTATCAGCCGCAATCGAAATCCTAATTAAACTAGAAATTTTAGAAATACCTTCTTCAGTCCAACAAACCAATGGAAGATCAATAATTTTAATCCAAAGAGGAATTGAAGAAAATTTCTCCCATTTAGGGTAAAAAAGAGGCGACCATTTTTGAACAATAAACGGCCAACCAAAGAAAAACCATGGATCACCAGTCCAAACAAGATCATAATCTTCTTAACAAGTAAATTTCATCAAGAAAAACTATCGTTTAAAAATAAAAGAGTAAAAGAACCTTTGATCATCCAAGCTTTATTCATAATAGAATGCAAAGCCTCAAAGAAAGGTCTCTTGCCTAAAGAATAGCCAACAAGTATTAAACCCCATTTTTAAGGAACCTTTTGAACCTCATCATCAAAAAATAGAGTTAAGTACATTATCTTTTTGAGGCTAAAAAGAAACTAAAAAATTTTTAGTTGAAGCTTGCCTCGAAGAAGTACACTCAATCCAGTTATTAGAAACATCCAAGCTTTGGCGGATGAGATATCTATAATAGTCAAAGATTTTAATGGAGGAAAATGTTCCATCAGAACAAAGGAAGAAGAAAGAAAAAAGAGAGAAAAAAAGAGCAAAATGATCCTCCCAGCAGGAGGAAGAGAAAAACCATTGAAAAAAGGGTTTACCAGGAAGAACAAACTGATCTTCAAAGAAGAAGAGCCACACAAACGATGGAGAGAAACCACAAAGAACTAGCCCCCATCTACCACTCTCCATCGTGTTGACTCGGTAAGTGATCTTTATCTTTCCACCAAAATTAATTTGTATCCATCTAAATTATTACTCAGGTCTTCTAATATTTTATTTAGGGAGTTAGCTAATCTCGATGAATAATAGTCGGAACTAGGGGTGTAAACAACTCTCGAGCTCACATCATGAGCTTGAGCATAATTAATTAATCATGTTCAAGCTTGAGCTTTATTTAATGAGTTTGAGCTGGCTCATGAGCCAGCTCGTTTATTATGAAAGAGAGAAAATGATTATGATTTAAGTAATTATTATAATAAAATGATAAAAAGAATGAGAAATTATAAAAATAATAATAAATAATTACTTAATATAAGAAATTGGGATATAATTTTTAAATATTTTTAATAATTTTGTATTTAAAATTATGAGTTCTAATATATTTTATGTATATTTTATATTAATATTTTTTAAACAAGCTGGCTCACAAGCTTATAAGTCGAGTCAGGGCTAGCTCAAGCTTGGCTCGTTAGCTCATCGAGCTCGGCTCACGAGCCACTTATTGAGCTGCCTCACTAGTTGGCTTGACTTACACCTAGTCGAAACTCCCATGGCATGTCACCGAGTTATCTTTGTTGTCACCTCTTGTAGATGCACTCCCTTGGCCTATTGTCAACTTTGCTAGGCCTACCACAAAATGAGCCCATTATCACAGCCTATAACTATGTAATTTCCTCTCTTTTTAGATGACAAGGGCTTTAGAAATTTGGAGCTCACAAGTAAAGGAATTGACCAATGTAGGCACAAGAAGCGGCACGAGCAGTGGGTTCAACGGGCGCGATGACAAGGTTAAGGATTTTTACAGGATGTGTTATTTTTCATTAGATCAAATAGTTAAGTTTAGATGTGAAATATATAAATGTTAATATTTTAATACTATGTATGTAAATCTTTCAATTTTTTTGCATAAATTAGTCATTGGCATTGCTGCATAAAAAAAGGTGAGGATTTACATACATAATGTAAAATGTTTTTAAACTTACATTGTTAATGCCAAGATTTTTATATTTATTTATATACTCAAATCTATAAATCACATAAAAATAACACTAATATAAACTTATTTGAAGTGAAATGCATTTTTTCATGCATATACTTCAATGTGATTTAAATATTAAAATGATATGTAAATAAATATAAATATATAGGGTTATATATGTAGATAAATAAGAATTTTGTGATATGTCTATAAATCCCCAAAAAATTCAATGATACTCTCATTTGAAATTGCAGCAATAAGTATAATCATAATTGCTTGAATATAATCATAAGTTTTATAACATATCATAGTTAAAATGCCTCTTCAGTCTTTTAGGTCAGGGTTTTAACACGAAAATACTCAAATCTAATCATATCTATATCACTATAAAAATGTCCAAATCTTTAGTGAATAGGTTGGGGCTCCATAAAATGTGCTTTTCATGATATTCTTGATTTAAATCATTCTAACAAAGCAAAACCATATGTATTTTCAATTTATAATAATTGTGAGTTCTTATCACTAAACTAGAAGTTGAAAGAGTAATCAAAATTAAGGAAAAAAAGGAAAAAATATTTGCCTATTTAAAAAAAGTTCACATTTGCATTCATCTTTAACAACATGTTTAATTAATGATTAATACAAAATTTAGCAAAAACAAATATTGTGTCATTACCTCTCATATTTAACACAATAATATCATTAGCCTCATTTTTTCCCTACAATCTCAGTTTTATGTGATGCAAGTAGTATATGTCACACCCACGACATCTCTCACCAAACCACATAGGGTGTAATAGAGAAACCATACAATTCCTCAGCGTTTATAACTCAACCCTTCTAATTATCTTCATGCCACATAAAATGGAGCATTCGAAAATTTTCATTTACACCAAATGTATATAATTAGAGGGTAACTAACAGCCCAAAAATATTTTCATAATAATTGTTTACATACATCTGCTCAGGACTCATCTCATACTACTATAAAACAAAACTAATTTTTCAATTGACCAAAGTCAACTATGCTTTCACCTTATCCATGCCCTTTCCTATAACAATAGCTAGAATAAAAATCTGGTGAACTATGAAGCTTAGAAAGAGATTCAACGTTAATACAGTATTCAAGTATGAAATATAATATTTACCTGTGTATAAACTAGCAAATGTAAGAAAAGAACACAATATATAATGATACATAGTAGGTTATATTATAACAAGTGAAAATACTGCTACACGTGAAAGTTATACATAATGTTATATTAATATCATTACATTAGAGTAGTATTTAATTTTAAAATACTACACTATTGGTCAATCCCATGTTGACAATTATTTTCCAAACTATACATCATATATTATTATAAGTAATTAGAAATAGATTTCAGTTTATCTCATAGTTCTCTTTTTTTCTTTAGCCTTAGAATGTATTATGTACACATAGTTAGGTCTAGGTTTACTTCTTTTAGGCACCTGAGGCACACTTTAATAGCCCATATTTTAACCCATATAAATAGAAGTCATTATAAGTCCAAATCACAAACCATCTTCTTCATAAGATAGATATTATTATATTTTAATTATAATACATTTTTTATAAATTTTTGGCACTGGTGCAAATCCTTAAAAAAATTGACACCTATCGGTATAAGTGGGGATTTTGAGACCATTAGGTGTCCGTTTTACAAACCAGTTTAACCAAAATTTTTTAAATAAAATTGACTATTTTATGGATATTTTTTTTATAATTTTTGAAGCTCCAAAAAGATTTATATGAATTTTATACTAAAAATTAATTAAACTATTTAATTATATTAATATTTTATTATAAATATCTTAAGTTATTAATTAACTCTAATCCATTAAATCCCTTTCTTTTTTATGAAATTGGCTAACAGAGAAATTAATAGAGAATTTTAACAAGAAAAATAAGAAAGAAAAGGAAGATTAAAATTTGAAGGCTATAGAACGATTTTCATTCATCGACTCTGTTGAAAAATTTGCTCACCTTGTTATAAAAAACCATTATCCTATTTTTGATTTCAATAATTTGGTATTTTTAAGATTTTTTCCATCAAATTTGTATTTTCGTTACAAAAATATGAGAATAATTTTGTATTGGTAAAACTTTCACTGCATAACTTTTTATATATTATAGATATCGAGATTATGAATTTATCTAAGATTTTTCATGGGGTGATTTTGAGAAAATAACAATTCTTATCAATTCAATATTTTATTTTGACATCTAAGAAATAATGGTTTATTTTAATTAAAGCTTCAGAATATTATTATATATGATCTCTAGTAATTTGATTAATTTTTGAAAATGTAAATTTTTTCTTAGTAGGATTTTCTGTTGCCTACCACTATGATATTTTGATACATTCTGAATTAAGCCCAATTATGATTTATTTATTATAATGCATTAGTAATGAATGTGGATATATTACTATTACTGTTATAGTATTTTGATAATAATGTGTATGTGTAAAAGATAAGTAAAGACTAATTGACCCATTGGTTGGAGATTAATTGACCTGTACAGGATGGTGAACCGACAGGCTTACCTATAAATACTATGATTTGGTGTTATCCACTATTATTCATGTGATACTGATTGGGAGTTATAAGGAGTTAGTATTGTGCTGACGGGCAAAGAGTGACGACTCTATTTACTGAGCCAACAATTACAGACTACCAATTTCTAATTATTGAAAAACACCGTGATAGTCAAAACGTTTTACATGTTAAGTATGACTAATAAAATGCATTGAAGCATTATTCTTATTATTGTATGGATTTATTATTACTTCACGAATTTATTGTTACTGCATGATTTAACTGCTCCTGTCATTGGACTATTTCTGTTACCAATATTATTTGATACTACTGATTCATTGTACTGATACTAAGCATATAATATACTGATTTATTATTGATATAGAATACATATATAGTATGTATAATCTCTTATATGATTTTACTTCAATAAAATGATTTCAATAATTTTTAGTTTTACTATTTTATATAATTTCTCTACATATTGAAAATACTAGTATTACTCTTTAGTGATTTGATACACATATTAGTTTACTAATTTATCTATTATACTACTTTGTTGGCTTCTATATCTATTATTTTATTATTTACAAATTATATTTCTATTACATGTGAGTTTTATTTTTTCTATATTGATTATTGATCATATAACTATTACTGTTATGATTTGACTACTGATATACATATTCTCATTTGTCATGCTTTTAGTTCAATTGTAGGATTTGATTACTTGCTGTGCTCTTGAGCTTATTATAAGTAGTTAAATGATTTTAGGTAAGGGTAAGGGAGTATGAGTATGAGATTATCCAGGATCCTTCAGGTTTAGGTTCATGTTATTTGTTATTCTTTTGTACTCAGGGCAGGATACATATATTATAATTGTATAGATCCTGAGTAATGTATATAATTTTTTAGAAAATGAATATAAATATATATATTAATATTTTGATTGATAGATTTATTTATGCTGGTATTTATAACGATAAAAAAATTATGTTGCTCTAATTGTGTAAATTAAAAGATAAAAGAATAATTCTTCCAAATTAGATTCTTGGGCATCATAATTGGTATCAGAGTATAGTTGTTAGAAGAATTAATTTGTTACTAGAGCTGTAAGAATTGATTGAGATTTAGTTATATTAAGGTGCATTATTTTTTTTATATAATTGATCGTGTGTGTGAATTATTTAGATCAGATTGAATCGTACGAAAGTGAACAATTGTAATGGATCTGCCAGAGCAAAATATACTAAATTAGTAACACAGTATAGCTCTAGTGCCATCAGATAGTGTGATATAGTTGGCCACTGTTATAGCATAAGTAATGGGGGATGTATAGTGCAAATAAGCTCGGAGTAAAGAAGAAGAAGGAAATAAGTACTTAAAGGCATTTTATATGTTGAAACCACCATTGTTTAAACGAGCTATAAGACCTTAGGATGCAGAAGACTGGTTACCGAGGATAAAAAAGATCTTTGACAACATGTATTCGGAGAGCTAGAAGGTATCATTAGCTTTATTTCTATTTCAAGGAGAGGCGGAGAGATGATGGGTTGGACAATAGAGAGAGAAATTTCAAGGGAAGACCAATGCTGAGATTATTTAGGATGAGTTCACTATAGTGTTTAGAATGTAGTTTGTAACTCCTTCAGCCGAATGATAGATATAAGAAGCATTTATCAAGTTAGAATATAGTGAAAATTTAGGGAGGTTGTAAGACCTCGATGAACTAACATGAGGCTCACCAAGAGGGGGGGGGGGGGGGGGGGGCTGGGGTGAATTGGTACTTTTAAAATAATTACTACAATAATAAAAATTATTGCTAGAGAATGATTTTTAAAAAATAATTATGAAAGAAATAATTATCTTTACACATGTCGAAGCGAATCAAGATTTAAAATATTTTTTAAATCACAAATTAACCTAATTGTAATTGATGGTAACTAATGAGATTCATGCAATAAGCTCAAGTTATAGAAATAAAAAGTGCAGAAAAGTAAAATAAGAAAGAGTACACTAGCTTTTATGGTGGTTTAGTCAATCTTGACCTACATCCACTCCCTGAAGTCCTCCTCTCTGGGTATTGCACTAATCACTATAGTGTCTCTCCTTTTGCCCCCACAGCAAGACGCGGAAGCCCTTACAAGAATCTCTTCCACCAACCCTGGTGCGATGGAGAACTAGAAGCTGTCACCCTCTAGGTGATGGAAGCAGACCTTTAATTATTTTTCTCCCTCATAGAGAAGGTAGTGAACCTAAAATCCTTAATCACCCTCCTTATAATGGCAGAGAATCATAATCCTTTTTCATCATCCTGGTGAAGGCAGAGAACCATAATCATTATTCACCCTCCTGGTGAAGGCAGAGAACCCTATACTCTTGACTTTGAAGCTTCACTCCTAAGTGAATCTTCAAGAACTCTCCAAGGCCACAGGAGGAAGCAAGATGCAGGCTTACCTGGAGCAACCGTATGTAAACCCCTCACACTATTTCTCCCTCACCACAACCTCACCTTCTTCTTCATCTCTAACGCCAAAGCTCTCAAGAAAAGATCTCCCTCAAAGTTTCTTCAATAGCCAAAGTCTCTTATGAAAAATACTTCAAAAGATTGCTTAAGTCGTAGGCTTCAAAAATCCTATTTTTTTAATTTAGCCATCTTTATTCATATAGTACAATCTGGGGCTATACAGTATGATTAGTTTAAAAACATGACCCATTTAATATGATGATAATAGTCATTTAAATGAACTATTTAATTTTAGCAAATATATCATACAGTATGATCGTAAGTTCGTAAATTATGATTAGTTTAATTTAGCTCTATTTATACAGGACGATCACGTGGATGATTGAAAATTATCTCTATCATTCAGAATAATTCATATTATACAACATGGTTAGTTTAATACCAATAGTTCATACATTACAATATAGATATCGTACTATATGATTAGTTTAAAAATCAAGGTTTTATCAGGTACGATCTCTAGGACGACCACATTTTGTCTCTATCAATTATATGGTATGATCCAGATTATATAGTACAATTAGCCACATTTAATTAACCATGATTTGATTGACTAATTATGGGGGATTATTTAAGCAAAAATTTTAAATTTTATACAGTACAATTATAATCACACGGTGCGATTAGTTCAAAATTCATTTTTTTAAATTCTTAGTTAATTTATCTGATGACTAGGGTTCCTAGATCAAAACAAATTAGGCAGTATGATCTTCATCATATAGTATAATTAGCTCATTAATATTAATGATTCAATTAGTCGTTAGCCTTCTTCTTCATAATTGATCATACAGTATGATTGTAATCATACGGTATGATTAGTTCAAAAAATTTACTTCTCAAAATTTTCTCACTCCTCTTGTGTGTGTGTGCACGATCACCGCTTTTGTATGCACCCTTATATTGCCAAACTTAAGAAATATAAAATATAAGAAAGTTAAAATTATAAACTCTTTTGATTGACATCCTATTCTACCTAAACTTGAGTCTTTAATAATCTTGAACTGTGTATGTTATACCTGAAATATTAGTGTGCACAGATAAAAATAATATCTAATATATGCTTAGAGAAATAAAGTCTCAATCAATAATATTTATTATCATCAAAATCATAAGCTAGGAATCTTGGATTGCAACACATAGATGCAATATAGTGATGTGGTACGAGGTTGAGATTACTACACTGGCTAGATATACTTCTCACTTGATTCCTACTGTCGAGGAAAAATGCTATAGGTTTTTGTAAGGGTTGAATATGGATCTAAGACATCCATTTGTACCTTTACATATTCAAAAGTTTTCTTAGTTGGTGGAATAGGCAAGACTGATAGAGATTAATTTGGCAGTATCATCTTCCAAATATAAGGTGGACTCCAAATATGATGCCAACAAGAGGAGGGGCAAAGATGAACCAAGTAGAGATATATAGATAGATAGATAGAGAAAGGGAGAGTGATAAGAAAAATATGCATAGTGATTCAAGGGGATCTACATTGGTAGTATTTACTTGCAACTACGATGAGTGATTTCATTATACCAGATGATATTCAGGTTAGTGCTGCTTGTTGATAGGCCGATATTTTTGCTGTGGACAACAAGGAAATAAGGTAGCAGACTTTCCTAAGAGGGGATTTAGAGGAAGTATTGATTCTAATGCAACAAATCTAGACATATTATAGGACAAAGAAAGAGCATACAATGAAAGATCAGCTAACAGGGTGGATAATAAAGCTATTAATGGTAGTCATAGGGAGATTATTACACCAAGATCGACTATAATTACTCCTGTGATGTCATGTGTGTACTACATGCAATATCTGAAAGATAGATAAAAACTTAAGAGTTGTGCTGGTAAGAAGTTTATTTTAAATGATTGCATGACATAATATATTATATATAATTATAAATGACATGTGATAGAATGAACTACATGATTGTATGATCTCTAACAAGTTTTAATTTGAGTTTTAATCATGTAGATTTGGTTTATATCAATTTTGTGCTTGAACCCTTAAAGAAAATGTTGAGGATTATATTTTTAAAGATGTACAAATTATAATAGCCTATATTTTGGCCCATGTAAATAATTTTTTTTAGGAGTCATTACAAGTCCAAGTCATAAACTGTTTTATCCATAAGATAGATATTATTGTATTTTAATTATATTAATTTTTTATAAATTTTAGCACTAGTGTAAATCCTTAAAAAATTGATAATTGTCAGTATAAGTGGGGATTTTGGGACCGTAAGGTGTCCATTTTGCAAACATATTTCACCAGAATATTTTAAATTGATTATTTTATGGATATTTTTCTAAAATTTTTGAAGCCTTAGAAAGATTTATATAATTTTTATACTAAAAATTAATTATATTATATTATTATATAATTATTTTATTATAAATATCTTAAGTCATTAACTCTAATCCATTAAATCCCTTTCACTTTTATAAAATTGCCTAACAGTGAAACAGAAAATGTAAAGAGGAAAAATAAGAGAGAAAAGTGAGGAGAGAGAAAAGAAAGATTAAAATTTTGAAGTCGTAGAGAAATTTTTGGTTGTCGACCCTATTTGAAAATTTGCTCATCTCCTTATAAGGAACCATTATCTTATTTTTTTATTTTAATAATTTAGTATTTTTTAGATTTTTTCGATTTTTTCAATCAAAGTTGTATTTATGTTTTTGAAAAATAAGGATAATTTTGTATTGGTAAAGCTTGCACCAAAAAAATGAACCATGTAGAGAGAGAGAGAGAGAGACAACGATAAGAAAAATATTTAAAGTGATTCAAGGGGATTTACATCGGTAACATATTCTAGTAGCTAAGGTGAGTGCATTCATTATGTCCAACAATAGTCAGGTTAGTGTTACTTGTTTATAGGGTGATATTTTCACCGTGGATAGCTGGGACATAAGGTATCAAAATATCCTCAGAGGGGAATTAGAGGAAGAACTGATTATAGTGCAAGAAAATCTTGACATACTATAGGATAAAGGGCTGTAGGGTCAAGAGCATATAGTGAAAGATCAACTAATATGGTGGATGACAAAGCTGTCAGTGGAAGTCATAGGGGGATTATTACACCATGATCAAGTACACCTACTCCAGTGATGTCATGTATATACAATTTGAAGTATTTGGAAGATAGATAATAACTTGATGGTTCTACTGGTAAGAAGTTTATTTTAAATGATTGCACGACATAACATATTATACATAATTATGAATATTATGTGATAGAATGAACTGCATAATTGTATGATTTTTGATGAATTTTGATTTATGTTTTAATCATATAGATTTGGTTTTTATCAATTTTGTGCTTGAATCCTTAAAGAAAATGTCATGGATTATATTTTTAAAGGTGGATAGATTGTAATAGCCTATATTTTGATCCATATAAATAAATTTTTTTAGGAGTCATTAAAGTCAAAGTTACTAACTATCTTCTCCATAAGATAGATATTATTGTATTTTAATTATATAATTTTTTCATAATTTTTTAGCACTATTGCGAATCCTTTAGAAATTGACACCTATCGGTATAAGTGGGGATTTTGGGACCATAAGATGTCAGTTTTGCAAACAAATTTTACCAAAATATTTTAAATAGACTATTTTATAGATATTTTTTTATAACTTTTGTAGCTCCTAAAAGATTTATATGAATTTTATACTAAATATTGATTAAATTATATTATTATATTATTATATTATTATAAATATCTTAAGTCATTAGCTTTAATCCTTTAAATTCCTTTCTCTTTTATGAAATCACCTAATAAAGAAATAGGGAAATGTAAAGAGGAAAAATAACATATAAAGTGAGGAGAGAGAAAATAAAAATTAAAATTTGAAGTCATTGAGCGATTTTCGTCCGTTAACCATGTTTGGAAATTTGCTGATCTCATTATATAGAACCATTATCTTATTTTTTATTTTAATAATTTAGTATTTTTGAGATTTTTTCGATCAATTTTGTAGTTCCATTCCCGAAAAATGAGGAAACTTTTATATTGGTAAAACTTTCACCATAAAGATGAACCAAGCAGAGAGAAAGAAAGACAATGATAAGAAAAATATGTATAGTGATTCTAGGGGATCTATATCGGTAGCATCTACTGGCAGCTACAGCAAGTACATTCATTATGGCCTATGATATTCTGGTTAGTGCTACTTTATAGGGCGATATTTTCACTATGGATGGCAGGGACATAAGGTAGAAGACTACTTCTGATGGGATTTAGAGGAAGAACTGATTCTAGTGTAAGAAAACCTAGACATACTATCAAATAGAGGACTATAGGGTGAAAAGAATATAGTGAAAGATCAACTAATAGGGTGGATGGAAAAGCTATCAATGGCAGTCATAGGGAGATTATTACATCACGATCGACTACACCTACTCTAGTGATGTCATGTGTGTACAGCTTGCAGTATCTGGAAGATAAATAATAACTTTAGAGTTCTACTGGTAAGAAGTTTATTTTAAATGATTGCATGACATAACATATTGTACTTAATTAAGAATGACATGTGATAGAATGAACTGTATGACTGTATTATTTTTGATGAGTTTTGATCTCAGTTTTAATCATATAGATTTGGTTTATATCAATTTTTTGCTTGAATCCATAAAGAAAAATCGGTGATGATATTTTTAAAGGTGAATAGATTGTAATAGATTATATTTTGACCCATATAAATAACTTTTTTTAGGAGTCATTATAAGTTTAAGTCACAAATCATCTTCTCCATAAGATAGATATTATTATATTTTAATTATATAATTTTTCATAATTTTTTTATCACTACTGTAAATCCTTATGAAATTGACACCTATCGGTATAAGTGGTGATTTTGGGATCGTAAAGTATTCATTTTGCAAACAGATTTCACTAGAATATTTTAAATAGAAATTTATGGATATTTTTTATAATTTTTGAAGCCCCAAAAAGATTTATATAAATTTTATACTAAAAATTAATTAAATTACATATTAATAATATTATTATTTTATTATAAATATTTAAAGTCATTAACTCTAATCCATTAAACCCCTTTCTCTTTTATTAAATTACCTAGCAGAGAAATAAAGAAATGTAAAGAGGAAAAATAAGAGAGAAAAGTGAGGAGAGAGAAAAAAAAAAGATTAAAATTTGAAGGCCGTAGAGCAATTTTTATCTGTCAACCCTATTATGAAATTTGCTCGTCTCATTGTAAGGAACCATTATCTTATTTTTTATTTTGAGAATTTAATATTTTTGAGATTTTTGGATCAAATTTGTATTTTCGTTCCCAAAAAATGTGGTTAAATTTGTATTGATAAAACTTTCATCGCATAACTTTTTATATGGTATAAAGATTGAGATTATGAATCTTTTGAGTATTTTATTAAAACTTTTTCACCTAGTGATTAAAAAAATAGATTTTTTTTCAATTCAAAAATTTATTTTGATATCTTAAAAATAGTGTTTTAGTTCAATTAAAGCTTAAGAATGCTATTATATACCATCTCTGATTTTGCTTAATTTTTAAAAATGTGAATTTTTCTCAGTAGGGTTTTCTGTTGGCTACCATTAAAATTTTTTTATACTTTATAAACTAATCCCAATTATGATTTCTTTACTGTAATGCATTGGTAATGAATGTGGATATGTCATTATTATTATTATAGTACTAGTATAATACTGTGTATTGGTAAAAGATAAGTAAAGACTGGTTGACCCGTTGGTTAGAGATTAATTAACCTGTATAGGATGGTGGGCAAATAGGCTTTCTTATAAATACTATAGTTTGGTATTATCCTCTACTGATTCACATGATACTGATTGGAAGTTATAAGGAATTATTACTATATCAATCGGCAAAGAGTGAAGACTTTGTTTATTAAGCCAACTATTATCGACTACCGATTACTGATTATTAAAAATACCATGATAGTCAGAACTTCTTACTTGTTTAGTCTGACTAATAAAATATATATTATTGAGGTATTATTCTTATTACTATATAGATGTATTATTACTTTATGTATTTATTATTACTGCATTATTTTACTACTCCTGCAATTGGACTATTTTTGTTACCGATATAGACAATGATATTATTTTATACTATTGATTCGTTGTATTGATACTAAGTACGTGACATACTGAGCACATAATATATTGATTTACTATTGATATAGAATACATGGATATTATGTGTACACTCTTATGTAATTTTACTGCATTGATATAATTTTGATAATTTTTACTAATATTTTGGTTTTACTGCTTATTCCATTTCTTTACTGATTGATAAGTACTGATACGATGATTATTTTAGTGAATTAATTCCCGTACTAGTTTACTGAACCTAAAGCTCACTCATCCTTCTCATTGAATCCTTACAACCTTATCTTATCGGAGTTATTTGTGAGTGTCCTAAGAATCATAATGTTGACTGATGCACCTAGGTCAACAAGCACATGAGACACTTTAGAATTGATGAGGTACCCTGAGCCTTAGCTAACGACTCCTTGACTTGATGTTCTACCATATGCTTGAAATCTATAGACTGTACTAATGGCGGTTCTTCTTTCACAGGCTTAATCACTAATTTCACTAATTTTTCTATCCTAATTTCTTTATTCCTAGTATTCAACTGCAATAATTCATCACAAGGGAATATCTAACCTGAGAATCCCGCACATGAGGAGCATTACATTGCATGATGGATATCATAGCCATGATTTACTCTAGCTTCTCCATTCTCAATATCTGCTCATCCTTCTAGATTAGTTGCTCTAAAAAATGGTGAGTTGAATCCACTGTATCATCTTTATCCTCATCATTGTTACCAGGCCCTGCTTCACCCATACCTTTTTCTTTCTCTCTTTATAGAGATGAATGAGTGTCGACCATATATTGAAACTTCCATATATATCTTCATTCATCTCCTCATCCTCTACAACTTCTTAATCATTGATCTGGAAGATACTTTCTTTCAAATGATCCATCATCTCCTTGATTGACTTTCCTTCCATATTGTGCGAGTCAACCAGAGTACATTCTCTGAAAGGGGATAATTCTATCACAAAATTTTCCTTCCTTGATCTTTCATCCACCACATTATCTTATGAGTCATTAATATGGTTGGACTGGGAACCATCTTAGGCTGCCAAAGCCTCTCCTTATCAGATATATTGGATGACTGATTTGTGAACTTCTGTCTCCTCCTATAAAAATAAGAAGATGATTTGCTGCCTCTTGAATGGTGTCGATCAACCCTTGATGGATGCTGACCTGAAGAATGACTAGATGCTCTCACTGGAAGATTTCTAGACTGATGCGAAGATGGAGGAGATATGGGATTATACCCTCAGCGAGCTAATGCTCCATATCACAAAGATCTAATAGGAGTTTGTTGATTCTGTTGATTGAGTGATGTTGTACGCTGATTAGGGTATGAGAATTTCTTTGGTTCCATATGATGATCTATAATAGCAACAGATAACTCAAACCCTATTCCTAGAACTGAACTCTTCTTTTAGCAGGAGGGGATGCTCCTCGCCTTCCACTTGAGTGTGGATGCACTTCAGTAGGAATGATGTCCTTAACACTTCTAAAAAATTCTATCTTTGGCTGCCCATAACCAATGGCGCAGTTATGAATTAATCCATTTAGCAGGGATTTAAACTTTCTTTTTCTTTCAGATAAAAAAGGCAAGACAGGATCTTCACAGAATGAATCAAGAGAAGAATTTACAATATACAATACGTTCTATTTTATGGTAACAAGTGATAGTAGATGAAATATTCTACGTATTAATTGAGGAGAATTAATATATGCCTCAGGTACTTTAGAGTCTATTTTCCTTGCTGCTTTGGTTGCAGCAGCAATCAGAGTATCTTCCTAAAGTTGTTCAGCTTTCTCAGCCCTTTGTCTCATGCGGCAATTCATGTTGTGATGTTAGGACTTAGTCATCTCCTCTACTCTAGAAGATGACCCAATCTCAAAGTTACCAAATGCAAGAGTGGTAGTATTGATAATAGACTTCCCCTTGGTCATGGTAGCTAATTAGGGAAAAGTCAAGTGTGAGAAGATCGAGGGTTTAGTAGCTACAAGAGTAAATATAGACCCACCCTTAATGTTGACCTAGAGGGGAGCTGACTTGGCGGATTCAGTAGTTGCAACCATTTCATCTTGTGGGGCAGTGAATGTAATCTAAAAGTTCTCAAACCCAATTCCAAATTTGATCTAGGAGCCCTCAGCAGATTGGTCAGACGTGATGTTAAAATTGAAGAAGAGTTTTCCAGATATTTTTTATTATTTAACAGGAAATCCAAATCAATTGTTGAACTTAGTGAACTCAAACTAAATGCTAAATCTGCTTGATCCCTAAAATATTTTCTAGATAATCAATGATAGGAAGATGAAAGAAACCTAGTTAAGGACCCAATCCACAAAAAGGACATGATTGTGAAGTGCAGATTTGGAAGAATGATTGATTGGAAATTGAAGCTAAATTTGTGGATAGAAGAGATGATTAATTGAAATAAGGTTTTAAATGTAATGCATTAAAATAAGCAACTTGCTAATAATGCTAATTATATTATAAAATTAAAGTCTAGTCTCCACTAAAGATGGAAAGTAAACCCAATCCCTAGTGGGTTGACAGAAAAATATTATGGATAAATTAAATGTTAAAGGTTGTGCCACTCAATTTGATTTAATATTTCTTTAGATAAATATGCATAATTAGTGTTAATTATCCTAAAGAAAAACTAACACTTGTATTATCGATTTGAGAAAAGAAATGTTTTATTTTCATATATTCAAACTCGGCATAGGAAATATAACAATTATCCTGAAGGATAAAAGTCACATTCACCTATTACTTTAAGTGAATATAGATGTGTATATTAATGCTTTAATTGATAGTTCTATTTCTACTAATTTATATTGATGAAATAAATTATGTAGCTCTAGTTATGTAAATTAAAAAGGTAAAAAAATAATTCTTCCAAATTAGATTCTAAGGTAACACACGCACTGCCTCCATTGTCCGTAGGCTTAATATCATAGCCCGTAGGCTCCTAAGGTGGCATTGTCTCTATCATCTATAAGCTTCATATCATATTAAGACCACACAGTCTATACTAGGTTGCACTATCCATTAGGGTCGTATTACCCCATTTACATATAACCTATCACCTAACATGACATATTCTCAGGCTTTTATAATCATTGTTATTTCCTTTCCAAGTTGTTTGACACTTTCCTATATATAGAAACATGCTTATGAATGAAATTTAATATGATTATCAAGTGTACAAGCATATAGGCTAGTATGATATTATGAATTACTATTTCGATTTGCACATAATTGCATAATATAACATAATCATCATATATGGTAAATTACATGGCATGGCTACATAAACCATAATTTTAGGCTAATTACCAATGTGTAATGTAAAGACCAATAATACACATAACTAATTAAAATTACTCGTATATGACTATACACAATAGCCTATTAACAAAATTGCATATTTTACCTCCCCGGGATGTAGACTCACCAATTTCGACATCTTCTACCCGCCTGCGTAAGTAAGGTACCTACAATAACTCAACTAGACTAAATTTATAATTTAAATCTTATTCAATTAATCACTTTTCACCACACATACCTTCCATTCTCTTTCCTCATACACAGTAAATATCCTTATTTTCCTCCTTATTTACCACCGAACTCCTACACAAGAATTAGATAAATTTAAATTACCACTTTACACAAAATACTCATTTGCATAAAATACATCTTTATATACAAAATAACACATTCTTACCTTTTTTCTTCTTTCTCCTTCTTTCTCTTCTTCTTCCCTTTTTTGTCTTAACCAATCTCCTCGCAACTACGGCTAGCAACCGCTCCAACTCCGCCTGTGCTAACTCTCTCAATCTCCCAATCCTGCACTCACAATAGCAT
The DNA here is from genome assembly GCA_019925795.1 of Dendrobium chrysotoxum. Classification (NCBI taxonomy): domain Eukaryota; kingdom Viridiplantae; phylum Streptophyta; class Magnoliopsida; order Asparagales; family Orchidaceae; genus Dendrobium; species Dendrobium chrysotoxum. The sequence continues at coordinate 6,500,659 of CM034310.1, forward strand.
CTTGCTAAAACTCTAGGCTTCAATCGACTAAAGAGGTAATGGTTTATCATAAGGAAATGCTTATTTACTAAATTACCCCTCCTTTCCACAAATGCATGCTATTTAAAGTGTTTGCTGCCACCAAATAAATGCATAGCTATAGTAATTTGTAAAATTGAGCAATAGTATTAGATTTAAAACTTTAGAGAAATAATTTCAATCAAAACGAATTCAATAACTTTCAAACCTTTACAATCTAACATATAGTTATATATACCAATATGCTCCAATTGATGAGTAGAACACAATAAAATGTTTTTTTTTTTGTAATTTTTTTTATGAAAGTTGATATTTTGGGGTATAATTTAATTAAGAAAAAAATTATATATTTTACTTGAAAATTTTGGATATTACAATTCTTCTTTCCTTATTAGAATTTCATCCTCGAAATTTGACTTTTTATACATTTTCAAATAGTTGAGAGAACTTCTGTCTCACATCTTCCTCTTTTTCTCATGTAGCCTCTTTATCTGATCTATCTTTCCATTTCACTTTCACATAAGTAATTGTTTTACTTCTTAATTCATGAACATTAAACTCTAATTAATTTTTAGGCTTCTCCATATATGTCAAATTACTCTATAGTTCAATTTTCTCTAGTGGAACTCTCTGATTTTCATTTGTAACTCATTTTTTGAGTAATGATATATAAAAAATATTATGTACATCAAACATATTTGTAGGTAAGGATAATGTGTAAGCAATTGTTCCCACTCTTTATATAATATCTAATAGGCTTACATATTTAGGATTCAGCTTCCCACCTTGGCCAAATCTAGAAAGGCCTTTCATTAGTCTGCCCTTCATTGGTCTAACTTTTAAGAAAATAAAGTTTCCCACTTCAAATTCTATCATTTTATGCTTGTGGTTATAGTATTTCTGTTGTTGATCCTGAGTTACTTTTAATCCACTTAATCCAACTTTTTTAGTTGCTTGATCAACTAACTACGGACCCAACAGCTATCTTTCTTTAATTTTAACCCAATTCAAAGGTGTTCTACCTTTTTCTGCCATACAGGCTTCATATGGTTCCATCTGGATGCTAGGTTGGTAGCTATTCTTATAGGAAAACACTATCAATGGAATGTGATCTTCCCAGATACCTCCAAAATCTAAAATGCATAATCTCAGCAGATCTTCTAACACTTGAATTGCTCTTTCTAATTGGTCATCCATCTGTGGATGACATGATGTACTAAAATGAAATTTTAAGTCCAAACTTTCATTAATACCCTTCCACAGTCGGAATGTAAATCGTCCATCTCTATCTGATACCATGAATTGAATTCCATATAATTTAATGATTTCTTTCAAAAATAATTTAGCTAATTTCTCTATATAATCATTTTGATGGATGGGCAAAAAGTGTACTAATTTTGTTAAAATGTCAATCAAAACCCAAACACAATCGTGTCCTTGTCTTGATATGAGAAATCCTATAATAAAATCCATTGCTAGATCTTCCTAATACCATTCTGATATTGGTAGTTATTTCAACATACTACTAGGTTTTTGATATTCAGCCATAATAACCTGACCTTTCTCACACTTTGTCACAAACAAAGCTACATCTCTCTCCATTCCACTCCACCAAAATAATGAATTAAACCCTTCTATATCTTCTTGCTTCCTGGATGAATTAAATAACCTAAGTTATGGGCTTCATATAAAATTTTTTGAATCAAAGTTACTCCTTTTGGTCTCCATAAGTGTATCTTACTTTGATTCCTCCCTTTGAAAGTTCGATAGGGATGTTAAGCCCTAATGAACTAGTCCCGAGGCTAACCAAGAGCGGGGGGGGGGGGGGGGGGGGGGGGGGGGGGGGTGAATTGGTTATCTAAAAATTTGAGAGCAACAGTAAAAACCTTTTCGTTGATTTGCAGCGGAAATAATTAAAACAATCAAACGAAAAAATAAAACACAATTTCACCCAAGCAGTTAATCATAGAAAAATAAAAGTGCAGAAGGTAATCAGAATGAACACACCAGATTTTATAGTGGTTCGGTCAACTTGACCTACGTCCACTCCCTGGAGCCTCCCCTCCGGGTATTGCACTAAACCAAAGTGTCTCTCCTTTTGCTCCCATAGCAAGGCGGAGAAGCCTGTACAAAAACTCCTTTTCACCGACACGATGAGGCAGAGAACCTGACCTCCTTTCGCTTTCTCCTGAAGCAGATAGAGAACCTGACCTCCTTTTGCTTCCTCCTAAAGCGGGCAGAGAACCCGACCTCCTTTCGCTTCCTCCTGAAGCGGGCAGAGAACCCGGATCTTCTTGCCAACTATCCTTTCACAAAGAACACCAACACGACGAAAGACGACGAGCGGAGAAGACGACTCTGATCCTTGCTTGGAGCAACCTTCGTGAACCCTCACAAACTCCCCCTCACAAGATCCTCTCTCTCTCCCCCAAACTCTCTCTCTCTCTAGGGTTTCTCTGGAAAGGAAAGTGGCAAAAGATTTTTCTTGTTGAAAGAAAAATATCTTTAATAGGAGTGCTTAAAATTTGCCCTAAATCTCAACTGGTCGGCAAGAATCGTCCAGGATGATCTAAATATCGTCCTGTACGATCAGTTCAAAATCAGCTGCTTCAGCCTAGATGATCTGGCTCTTTTGGACGATTAGTAAAAAAAGTTGTTCATATCATCCCGTACGATTCTACGATCGTCCGGGACGATTAGTATAAATTAAGAAATTTCATCCAGAAGACAGTTTGGGTCGTCCAGAGAAACTTGTGCTGGACGACTCAAAAATGACTTGATCGTCCAGGATGATCTGTATATCATCCTGTATGATTAGTTCAAAATATGCCCAAATCGTCATGTGCACCGTTCTGGACGTACAACTGAAACACACTAGACGATCCTTTTCGTCCAGGATGATCCTGGGATCGTCCGGGATGATATGATCATATCAATCAAGTCTTAATAGTTTTTCTTAATTACCAGGCTAATTTAGGCAAGATTATAGTTGATCGTCCAGGATGATACACGTATCGTCCGGGACGATCAGACCAAATATCTTAAAATATAAACTTGCCTAACTTGATCTAGCGGCTGAGAATTTTTGATTTGAGCATATCGTCCCGTACGATCCAATGATCATCCAGGATGATCTGCTTAATCATACACGCTTAACTTGGTCGCCCTAATTAGGGTTTCTATTTTTACTGGATCGTCCAGGATGATGTGCATATCGTCCAGGATGATCTGAACAAAAACTTGAACAGAAACTCTAATCCACTCAAGCTCTCCCCCTGAGTGTGTGTGTAAGGTTACTTAGCTAGGGGATCAGTTACATTACATTGACTCAATAAAAACAAAAACCAATACATTTGACCTGAATTATAATACAGACTGACTCATTCTTGAACTGGTTTAAACTTTCAATTAATCCTGCGTACCTGAAAGAATAGGCAGTCAACAAGAACCAGAGATGTTTGCTATCATCAAAATTATAGTCCTTGAAACCAAGTTCGCAATAATCTCCCCCATTTCTCCCTTGATTTTCGATCCAAAAACCAATAAGAAGATGATTGATAGTGCTGAAATCCAAAAAAAAGTTAGAAAAATCAACTTTCGTAACTCCCACCTCGGGCACCTTATCGATGCAAACCTCTTTCAAAACAAAATCCAATTCAGAAGAAAAGAAATTAGATTCGAAAAGAGATCCTTTTAAGCCTCGTTCCAGAAAAATATCTTATATGATAGTATTACAAAGTAATCAACCAGAAATCAAGATTTTCAAACTCAAGCTTTTGAAAATATTAAGTGACGTACAGATTTTTTTAAGACATTTAGAGATCTGAAAGGGAAGAAAGCTTTGTTTGGGCTCATTTTGTGCCTCTTTTTCAATTTGATTGGCGCTTTGCGCATCTTTTAATTTTTGATAAACTTTGTGTATCTTTTAATTGAATGTTCGATAGGGATGTTAAGCCCTAGTGAACTAGTCCCGAGGCTAACTAAGAGGGGGGGGGGGTGAATTGGTTATTTAAAAATTTCACTAGCAATAGAAAAATCTTTTCGATACTTAGCAGCAGAAACAAGTAAACAAAAATGAAAAGATCACAGATATTTACCCAAGCAGTTAATATCGAAAAAGTAAAGTACAAGACAGAATCGGAAAAGCAAACCAGAGTTTATAGTGGTTCGGTCAACTTGACCTACGTCCACTCCCCGGAGCCTCACCTCCGGGTATTGCACTAAACAAAAAGTGACTCTCCTTTTGCTCCCACAGCAAGGCGGAGAAGCCTGTACAAAAACCTCCTTTCCACCACCAGGTGAGACAGAGAACCTAACCTCCTTTTGCTTCCTCCTGAAGCGGGCAGAGAACCCCACGTCCTTTTGCTTCCTCCTGAAGCAGGCAGAGAACCCAATGTCCTTTTGCTTCCTCCTGAAGCAGACAGAGAACCTTGGATCTTCTTGCCGATGATCCTCTCACAACGAACACCAACTAGATGAAAGACGACGAGTGGAGAAGACGACTCTAATCTGTGCTTGGAGTAACCTTAGTGAATCCCTCACTAACTCTCCCTCACAAGATCCTTTCTCTCTCTCCCAAACTCTCTCTCTCTAGGGTTTCTCTGGGAAGGAAAGTGGCAAAAGATTTTTCTTATTCAAAGAAAAAGATCTTTTATAGGAGAGCTTAAAATTTGTCCTAAATCTCAACTGGTCGGCCAAGATTGTCCAGGACGATCGATAGATCGTCCTGTACGATCAGTTCAAAAACGGCTACATCAGCCTGGATGATCTGACTCTTCTAGATGATCAGTAGAAAAAATTATTCATATCGCCCCGTACGATCGTGCGATCGTCCAGGACGATTAGTGTAAATCGAGGAATATCGTCCAGAAGATAGTTCGGGACGTTTAGAGAAAGTTGTGGTAGATGACCAAAAAATGACCTGATCGTCCAGGACGATAAGGATATCGTCCTGTACGATTAGTTCAAAAAGTGCCCAAATCGTCCTGTACACAGTTCAGGTCGTACAACAGAAATACACTAGACGATCATGATCGTCCGGGACGATCCTGTGATCGTCCATGGCGATATAATTGTATCAATAAAACATAAATAACTTTCCTTAATTATAAGATTAATTTAGGCATGATTGTATTGAATCGTCCAGTACTATACACGTATCGTCCGGGACGATCTGACCAAATAACTTAAAATAAAAACTTGCCTAACTTGATCTGGTGGCTGATAATTTCTGATTTGAGCATATCATCCTGTACGATCAAAAGATCATCCAGGACGATCCGCTTAATCAGACCCTCTTAACTTGGTTACCCTAATAAAGGTTTCTGTTTTTACTTGATCGTCCAGGATAATGTGACTATCGTCCAGGACGATCTGAATAAAAATTTAAACAGAAACTCTAATTCACTCAAGCTCTCCCCTTGATTATGTGTGTGCAAGGTTACTTAGCTAGGGGATCAGTTACATTACAATTGACTCAAGAAAAAGAAAATAATACACTTAGACACACTTGAACCCGATCTTGAGTTGGCTTGAGTTGCTCGTGATCTTTTGTTCCTGAAATGGGTTAGCCAAGCAAAACACAATAGAGATATGTTTGTCATCATCAAAATCAGATTTGCAACAATCTCCCCCTTTTTGATGATGGCAAACATTTGTACAGTAGCTTGAAAAATAACTAGAACATCGAAAAATAATTTTTTTTTCAAATTTTCATTTAACAACCAAACTAATACAGGAAACATAACACATAACAAACAGAAATGACTACAACTGACTCCCCCTTTTGACATCACAAAAAGGAGGAGGGTAAAACAGAACACTGAAATATAAGTACAAAATAGAAAAGAAAATAAGTACAAAATAGAAAACTAGAACTGAGGCGGATCCTGATCGGAACGAGGAGGTGGCGGTGGTTGGTTGAAGTAACCATGAATGGCCTGAAAGTGAGCTCCAATCCAGGCAATGTCCTGGTCATGCTGCTGTGCAGCATAGTCAGTGAAGCGCTGGAAGTCCTCAGCATGCTGCTGCTCCTAGGCGGCCACATAGGAGTCAAATCTGGCCTCCCACTGATCGAAGTGCTGCACCAGGTGGTCAAAAGGAGAGGCAATGCGATGGGGAGTAGGTGCAGCTGGTGCAGCAAGAACTGGAATAGCCTCTTCCTCTTCCTCCTCAACATCTGGGGCGGGCTCTGGATGTAGTCGGGTGCTGTGTAGGACATAGAAGGAATTGTTGGTGAAGAAGGAAGGAGGGATATTTGGAGCTGTGGGATACTGCAGGTCATATTTGATTTCTAGGGCATAGGCAATGAGATGTCCTAAGGCTAGATTGGGACGACGGTGATAACCCTGATCCCTAATAGTAGTGAGGTGCTCGATGTACCGGATAATAAGGTCAGTGGTGTTAAATTCCCTATGGGCCAAGATGTAGTATGTGGTCAAGGACAGTAGTGGGGTGATGTGAATTCGATCCCCCACCTTTAGAATGATGGAGGAACGAAGGACATGCTGAATGGTTCAAGCATCCTTAAGAAGTGTAGTGCAAGCATTATAATGATAAGGGACATTTGTATTACGAAGAAAATGATTGGCAACACTCCAATCATAGTCATGGTCGGTGATAAGCGTGTGGAGTTTGTCACCAGTGACAGAAAGTTGGAGAATGTTATGAAAGTCCTGGTAAGTGAGATTGACGGGACGTTGATTTACATAAGAGCGGAGGGTGGAATAATCAGCCTAAATCCATAAATTTGCAAAGAAAACGTGAAGAAGTTCAGTGCTAAAAGGAAAGGCGAGAGTCATAATGAAAGTGAGGGAGGTGTGTGCTAAGAGGTCAAGAACAGGATAAGTCAGAGTGCCAGAACTTACTATTTTGGATAGTGTGATCCCCACCTCACAATAGCGCTCGTAAGCAGCCTGATCGGCTGCATTTGGGAAGCGAGGATCAAAAGGCCCCCGGGAGGAACCTGCACCCTTTTGCCGCGAACGTTTGCCACCAGCCATTAGAAATCAAAAGTGAAGCGAAGTAAAGGAAGTGTGGAAGGGAGAGTGTGGAAAATCCTTAAGAAAATGACTGTTTAAATAGATCTTGGCCTGATCGTCTCGTACGATCGAGAGATCATCTAGGATGATATGTGCAATTATTACGGCCTGGACAATTGGTCAAAAAGGTGGTCCGATCGTCCGGGATGATCAGATATCATCTAGGACGATTAGACACAGGCGATCATCCTGAGGAGTCAGGCGGGATGACCGTTGACGAAAAGTATCATCCTGGACGATTAGATGGATCATCCAGAATGATGTGCAATAAATATGTCGGACGGGCCGAATTTGAATCGTCCAGCGGCTTGACATGTGGATCATCCAGGACGATAAGGTGGATCGTCCAGGATGATGGCCAATAATTGGTGCAATATCAGCTGTTTGATCAGATCAGGAAGATATGGATCATATCATCCAGGATGATTCATGGATCGTCCAGGACGATCATCAATAATTGGTGTTTCTTAGTAGCAGGATCAGACTGGGGATAGGTTTTGAATGAATCGTTCAGGATGATATTTGGATCGTCCAGGACGAAGAGGATCATCCAGGATGATCTGGGTATCATCCAGGACGATGCAAAGAAAATAAAAAAAGGATGAAGGATGGAGGTGACAGATCAGGATCCCAAAGATACAATCATGAAACTAAAAACAAAATAATAATGAATAAAACTCACAACGAAAACACATAAAAGCAACATTTTTTTGATCAAACTGCTCCTGTAAATCAAAATTCTTCCTTGATTTCAGATTCAAAACCCAATAAGGAGATGATTGACAGCGCTGAAAATTAGAAAAAAGTTGGAAAAATTGGCTTTCGTAACTCCCACCTCGGGCACCTCATCGATGCAAATCTCTTTAAAAAAAATCCAATTTAGAAGAAAAGAAATTAGATTCAAAAAGAGATCCTTTCAAGCCTCGTTCCAGAAAAAATATATGATATAATAGTGTTACAAAGTAAAAAATTAGAAATCAGGATTTTCAAACATAAGCTTTTGAAAGTATTAAGTGGCGCACGGATTTTTCTAAGACCTTTAATTATCTGAAAGGAAAGAAAGCTTGGTTGGGCTCATTTTGTGCCTCTTTTTCAATTTATTTGGCGCTTTGCGTATCTTTTCATTTTTTATACACTTTGTGTATCTTTTAGTTGGCGACACTTCGCATCTTTTCAGTTTTAGGCTCATTTTGTGCCTCTTTTTTAATTGATTTGGCGCACTGCGCATCTTTTGTAAGCTTTCTCCCCCTCAAAATCATTAAAAGATCTCAGCTATAAAATTAACTTCCAGATATAGGAGATGCTCTCCACGATAAGGAAGAATAATTCATAAAATAAAAGCCAGACGTTATATGATAAGTGCAATCACTTGGTTTAGAAAATCAAAATAATGACTCAAGACTTTGAAAACACTATTGATATGAGGTAGATTACTGTAGGAAGATAAAATAAATCTCTATTTCAAAAACTAAAATTTTAATTATGAAGAGGATATTTATTCAAAAGAAATAATACACTAGCAAAGGAGTTAGAGGAAGAGAAACAATCATCAATATTTCTTCCCTTTAACAGATCCAGTGGAATCAATCACTACTTATTAGCTTCCAAATAAAAACAAGGTAAAATTCCCAGTCAGAAATTCAGATTATCCGAAGTAGTGAGCAGTGATCAGATTTTGAAAAATATAAAATAGTAAGTGCAAGAGATGAACCAATGAATAAAAATAGGTAGAAAAACACATCAAAGTAAATACTCAAATCAAACTAACAACAGAGCTAACACAGAAATCAGTAGAAGAAATAAAACTAACTGAAAGCAAATAATCAAATCAAAAACAAAACTAACTGACAGAAAACAGAATAACAATCAGAATAATCAGAAATCAGCAGTCATCAGAATCAAGCATTTATATCAATCACTCCTAATCTGGTTCTCAAAATACTGAATGAGTCAAAGGCCAGTGGTTTAGTGAATATATCAGCCAGCTGATTTTCAGTTGCTACATGATGTAGCTCAATGTCCCCTTTTGTAACATGGTCCCTAATAAAGTGATGCCTTATATCAATGTGTTTGGTCCTAGAATGTTGGATTGGATTCTTAGAGATGCAGATGGCACTAGTATTATCATACAGAACAGAAATTGTGCCAACAGGTAAACCTAAATCCAAGACTTGTTGCTTTAACCAAAGAACTTGGGCCACACAACTTCCTAAGGCAAAGTACTCAGCTTCAGCAGTGGAAAGTGCAACTGAGTTCTATTTTCTACTGAACCAGGAGACTAGAGATTGTCCTATGAATTGACAAGTTCCAGAAGTGCTCTTTCTATCCACCCTACACCCTGCAAAGTCAGAATTAGAATATCCAATGATCTCAAAAGAGGTGATGTGCCTAGGGTACCAGATTCCTAGGTTTGGGGTCCCTAAAAGATATCTAAGAATTCTCTTAACAGCAGTCAGGTGGGACTCTTTAGGATCAGCCTGAAACCTAGCACAAAGACAGACACTAAACATGATATCAGGTTGGCTAGCAGTCAAGTACAGCAGTGATCCTATTATTCCTCTATACTTTTTCTGATCAACAGATTTTTCACTTGAATCCTTATCTAACTGAACAGAGGAGCTCATGGGAGTATTGATTGGCTTGGCTTTGTCCATTTCATATTTCTTCAAAATGCCTTAGTGTATTTAGATTGATTTAGAAAGGTTCCATCATCCAATTGCCTTATGCTAAACCACAAAAAGTAGGACAATTCTCTCATCATACTCATCTCAAACTCCTTACTCATTATTTTAGAAAACTCATCACATAAATATTTATCAGAAGATTCAAAAATTATATTATCAACATAGATCTGGACAATGAGTAAGTCATCCCCTATTCTCCTTAGAAAAAGGGCGGTGTCTACACTCCCCTTAACAAACTCTCTTTCTAATAGGAATGTGCTAAGCCTCTCATACTAAGCTCTGGGTGCCTGTTTCAATCCATACAAGGCCTTTATTAATTTATAAATATGATTTGGATATTGGGAACTCTCAAAACTAGGGGGTTGTTCTACAAAAATATCCTCTTTTATTACCCCATTTAAAAAGGCACTCTTGACATCCATTTGAAACAGCTTAAATCCCTTATAACAGGCAAAGGCTAGTAGCACTCTAATGGCTTCCAATCTAGCTACAGGGGCAAAAGTCTCCTCAAAATCAATCCCTTCTATCTGATTATACCCCTTAGCCACCAATCTTGCCTTATTCCTAACCACCACACCAGAATCATTCATCTTATTCTTAAAGACCCACTTGGTTCCCACAATACTTTGGTTTCTAGGTCTTTCTACTAACTCCCAAACATCATTCCTTACGAATTGATTCAATTCTTCTTGCATAGCTAAGATCCAAAACTCATCCAGATGGGCTTGATTGATGTTGGTGGGTTCAGACATTGAGATAAAGGCAGAATGGTTTACTTCCTTCCTAATTTCATGCCTAGTCTTAACACCTTCAGAAGGGTCTCCTTAGATCAGTTCTTTAGGATGACTCGAAGAATATCTCCAATCTCTAGGCAATGTGGTTTGAGGTTCTACCCTCTCCTCCAGATTTGCATTTCCAATCCCTTGGGTAATCTCCACTACCTCTTCTTCTTCCTCAATTTTATTCACCTTAGGATCAGATTCATCAAACACCACAAGAGTTGTCTCTTCCACCACCAAAGTCCTTTTATTGAACACCCTAAAGGATTTCCCCACACTAGAATAGCCTAAGAACACTCCTTCATCAGATTTGGGGTCAAACTTTCCTAAGGGTGATTTCCCGTTGTTCAGAATAAAAACCTTACAGCCAAAGACATGGAGGTGGGATAGGTTTAGAGTTTTACCCTTAATGATCTCATAAGGTGTCTTATTCAGTTTTGATCTCACATTCACCTTATTCAGCACATAACAGGCAGTGTTCACCGCTTCAGCCCAGAAGTATTTTGGAAGTGAATACTCAGCATGTATGGCTCTAGCGGCTTCTACTAAGGTCCTGTTCTTCCTTTCAGCTACCCCGTTCTGTTGTGGGGTCATAGGAGATGAAAAATTATGACTAATCCCTTGCTCCTCACAAAAACTTCCAAACTTCACATTCTCAAACTCTCCACCATGATCACTATGAATAGTCAGGATCTCACAACCTAACTTCCTCTGAATCCAAGTGGAGAAGGACTTAAACTCATCAAATGACTCAGATTTGTGTGACAAGAATTTAATCCAAGTGAACCTCGAGTAGTCATCTACAATCACAAAACCATAGACTCTCCCCCCTAAGCTGGCAGTACTAATGGGTCCAAAGAGGTCCATATGAAGAACTTCTAAAGGTCTAGAGGTGCTAATGTCCTTAACAGAGTGAAAAGAGGACTGGACTTGCTTTCCTAACTGACAGGCATCATACAGGTGATCCTTAGTGAACTTAAGCTTGGGCACACCTCTAACTAAGTCCTTTTGGGTGACTCTCCTAAGGGTTTTCATACTGGCATGACACAATCTTCTATGCCACAACTAAGACTCATCAGCAGCAGTTTTTAAGCAAATTGAATTATCAGATTTAATGATACTTACAACCAGCTTGTAGACGTTGTTGATCCTTTGCCCCTGCAAAACAACTTTATCATTTAAGCTTAAAATGCAGCCAGTGCAGGAATTTGATGCTGTATCCTTTGTCACAAAGTTGACTGATGCTCAGCAAGTTGCGTTTCAGTCCATCTACAAGCAAAACATTGTCAATCATAAAATTCTTTGAATCACCAATTATACCTGAGCCTACCACCCTCCTGGTGGTGTTATCTCCAAGTGTAACCTTGCCTCCAGCCATGGCCTCCAGCGAAATGAACTGATTTGCATCTCCAGTCATGTGTCTAGAATATCTGCTGTCCAGGTACCACATGCTCTCAGAGGTCTTGTGTGAGAGCACCCCTACAAAAATATCAAACGTCAGTTTTGGGAACCCAAACAAGTTTGGATTCCTTCTTATGAAAAGAAGAATGCAATGCATGCGTGCTGTGTTATGAAACAGGTAGTTTGGGCCTCCACACCCAATGTGTACTATGGTGAACAGTGCAGGTGTGGGAAATGTGTCCTAACATGCCACATGAAAAACATCTAACACCAGAAAAAGGGTTAACTAATCTACATGAGTGATAGTGCCTCTTCCTAGATGTATATGAAACATGCTTTGATGAACTTGCAACAGATTTTTCAAAAGGCGGCGGTGCATAAAACTGTTCAAAAGTTGGTGGTTTTTTATTCTTTTCAAAAGCACTGATTTTCACTTTCAAAAATTCATTCTCTTTCTTTAAACTTGCAATTTCAAATTTTAAAACACCATTGCTACTTTCTACTTCATATGCCATAGTATCCAATTCTTTAAAAGCTCTCTCCAAATCAACCTGAGTGGTTTTCAATGAATCATGCAAGATAACTAAATCAGAATATTTTTTATTCAATTCATCAAACTCATCAAGTAAAGACATGTGATTGCTATCAATAGTGGAATGATCCTTAATCAAAACATCATGCTCTTTTTGCAAAGTCAACTAATCCAATTTCAAACTAGTATGGGTTTTCTTAAGCTTCCTATACGATGCATGAATTTTTTCAGATACTTTATGTAATTGATCGTAAGTAAACTCACATACCTCTTCCTGGTCTGACTGACCAGGGTGATCATAAGCCATCAGACATAAATTTCTTTCCTCCTCTTCAGCTTCAGTCTCAGAGGAGTCGGATGCAGAGTCTGCCCAGAATGCCTTTTGTATCCTCTTCTTATCCTTTCTGAACTTTGGTTTCTCCTCACCCTTCTCCTTGCTTGGGTGAGCCTTAAGTGTAGGACAATCCACCTTTATGTGTTCAGGCTTCCTGCATTCAAAACAAACAGATTCAGATGAATCTTTAAAGTTTCTGCTGGTCTTACCTTTGTTCCACTTTTGAAAGTTCTTATTCTTCTTCCTTAGAAAGCTCTTGAATTACCTTGTGATTAAGGCAACATCATCGCTATCAGACCCAAAAGTGCTAGCATCTGAATCTTTGGCCTTTAGCGCCACTGTCTTCTCCTTCTTTCATTCACCTGCATCAAGTTATCTTTGGTTCACCCCTTGCTCGTAAGCAATGAGTGATCCAAGTAAGCTGTCAATAGAGTAAGTATTTAAATCTTTAGATTTCATGATCGCAGTAATCTTAGCATCGTATGAAGAAGGCAAACATCTAAGAATTTTGTTCACTCTTTCGTAATTAGTTAGTTCTCTTCCTAGAGCATGCAAAGAGGTAACGATTTGAGTGAACCTTGTGTACATTTCTGAAATCGTCTCACTAGGTTTCATGCGAAAAAGTTTATAATCATATAACAAGATGTTTAATCTAGACTGTTTGACTTCAGTTGTACCTTCATATGTTATACACAATCTATCCCAGATTTCTTTACCCGTTGTACAAGTAGAAACACGCATGTAGTCTTCAGATTTTAAAGCACAAAAGAAACAGTTCAAACATTTTACATTTAACTGTGCTAAATCATGATCATCAAAAGTCCAATATGTAAATGGGAGTTCAATTTTCACATTATTAATCATTCTAAAAGGTGGTTCGTATCCATCCTTAACTAACATCCACATGCGATAGTCAATCGATTGAAGAAAAGTAGACATGTGTGTTTTCCAAAAATCAAAAGGAATGTTATCAAACAACGGTGGTCTTGTAATAGAATAACCTTCAGCAGTATTACGATTGTTATAGTTAGCCATGGATCAAATTCAAAAGTTTTTAAACTTAAATTTTGAATCCCGCTCTGATACCACTTGAAAGTTCGATAGGGATGTTAAGCCTTAGTGAACTAGTCCCGAGGCTAACCAAGAGGGGGGGTGAATTGATTATTTAAAAATTTCACTAGCAACAGAAAAATCTTTTCGATACTTAGCAGCGAAAACAAGTAAACAAAAATGAAAAGATCACAGATATTCACCCAAGCGGTTAATATCAGAAAAGTAAAGTACAAGACAGAATCGGAAAAGTAAACTAAAGTTTATAGTGGTTCGGTCAACTTAACTTACGTCCACTCCCCAGAGCCTCACCTCCGGGTATTGCTCTAAACAAAAAGTGACTCTCATTTTGCTCCCACAGCAAGGCGGAGAAGCCTATACAAAAATCTCCTTTCAACCACCTGGTGAGGCAGAGAACCTAACCACCTTTTGCTTCCTCCTGAAGCGGGCAGAGAACCCCACGCTCTTTTGCTTCCTCTTGAAGCAGGCAGAGAACCCAACGTCCTTTTGCTTCCTCCTGAAGCAGGCAGAGAACCTTGGATCTTCTTGCCGACGATCCTCTCACAACAAATGCCAACTAGACGAAAGACGACGAGCGCAGAAGATGACTCTGATCCGTGCTTGGAGAAACCTTAGTGAATCCCTCACTAACTCCCCCTCACAAGATCCTTTCTCTCTCTCACAAACTCTCTCTCTCTCTCTAGGGTTTCTCTGGGAAGAAAAGTGGCAAAAGATTTTTCTTATTCAAAGAAAAAGATCTTTTATAGGAGGGCTTAAAATTTGCCCTAAATCTCAACTGGTCGGCCAAGATCGTCCAGGATGATCGATAGATTGTCCTGTACGATCAGTTCAAAAATGGCTGCATCAGCCTGGATGATCTGACTCTTCTGGACGATCAATAGAAAAAATTATTCATATCATGCCGTACGATCCTGCGATTGTCCGGGACGATTAGTGTAAATTAAGGAATATCATCCAGAAGACAGTTCGGGTCGTCCAGAGAAAGTTGTGGTGGACGACCAAAAAATGACCTGATCGTCCAGGACGATAAGGATATCGTCCTGTACGATTAGTTCAAAAAGTGCCCAAATCATCATGTACACAGTTCGGGTCGTACAGCAGAAATGCACTAGACGATCATGATCGTCTAGGATGATCCTGCGATCGTCCAGGACGATATGATCGTATCAATCAAACATAAATAGCTTTCCTTAATTACAAGATTAATTTAGGCATGATTGTACTGAATCGTCCAAGATGATACACATATCGTCTGGGACGATCAGACCAAATAACTTAAAATAAAAACTTGCCTAACTTGATCTGGCGGCTGAGAATTTCTGATTTGAGCATATCATCCCGTACGATCAAAAGATCGTCCAGGATGATCCGCTTATTCAGACCCTCTTAACTTGGTTGCCTTAATTAGGGTTTTTGTTTTTGTTTGATCGTCCAGGACGATGTGACTATCATCCAGGATGATCTGAATAAAAATTTAAACAGAAACTCTAATTCACTCAAGCTCTCCCCCTGAGTGTGTGTGTGCAAGGTTACTTAGCTAGGGGATCAGTTACATTATAATTGACTCAAGAAAAAGAAAATAATACACTTAGACGCACTTGAACCCGATCTTGAGTTGGCTTGAGTTACTCGTGATCTTTTGTGCCTGAAACGGGTTAGCCAAGCAAAACATAATAGAGACATGTTTGTCATCATCAAAACCAGATTTGCAACATTAATTGGTGATATTTCGCATCTTTTCAGCTTTGGGCTCATTTTGTGCCTCTTTTTCAATTTATTTGGCGCACTGTGCATCTTTTGTAAGCTTTCTCCTTTTCATAATCGTTAAAGAGTCTCAGCTGTGAAATTATCTTCCAGACATAGGAGATGACTCTTCATAATAAGAAAGAGTAATTCACAAAATAAAAGTCATACATCGTATGATAAATGCAATCACTTGGTTTAGAAAATCATAACAATGACTCAAGACTTTGAAAACACTATTCATATGAGGTAGATTACTGTAGGAGGATAAAATAAACCTCTATTTCAAAAACTAATATTTTAATTTTGAAGAAGATTTTTATCCAAAAGAAACTATACACCAGTAAAGGAGTTAGAGGAAAAGAAACAATCATCAATGTTTCTTCCCTTTAACAGATCCAGTGGAATCAATCACTGCTTACCAGCTTTCAAAACAAAACAAGGTAAAACTCTCAGTCAGAAATTTAGTTTATCAGAAGTAGTAAACAGTGATCAGATTTTAAAAAGCAGAAAACAGTAAATAAAAGAGATAAACTAGTGAATAAAAATAGGTAGACAATCACATCAAAGTAAATACTCATATCAAACTAACACAAAAGCTAAAACATAAATCAGTAGAATAAAAATAACATAAAGCAAATAATCAAATCAAACAGCTAACTAACAGAAGCAGAATAAAAACCAAAGAAATCAGAAATTAGCAATCATCAGAATCAAGCATTTATATCATTTACTCATAATCTGGTCCTCAAAATACTGAACGAGTCAAAGGCCAATGGTTTAGTGAATATGTCAGCCAGCTGACTTTCAGTTGCTACATGATGTAGCTCAATGTCCCCTTTCGTAACATGGTCCCTAATAAAGTGATGCCTTATATCAATATGTTTGGTTTAGAATATTAGATTGGATTCTTAAAGATGCAGATGGCACTAGTATTATCACACAGAACAGAAATTGTGCCCACGGGTAATCCTAAATCCAAGACTTGTTGCTTTAACCAAAGAACTTGGGCCACATAACTACCTAAGGCAATGTACTCGGCTTCAGAAGTGGAAAGTGCAACTGAGTTTTATTTTCTACTGGACCAGGAGATTAAAGACTGTCCTATGAATTGACAAGTTCCAGAAGTGCTCTTTCTATCCACCCTACACCCTGCAAAGTCAGAATCAGAATACCCAATGATCTCAAAGGAGGTGTTGTGCCTAGGGTACCAGATTCCTAGATTTGGGGTGTCTAAAAGATATCTAAGAATTCTCTTAACAGCAGTCAGGTGGGACTCTTTATGATCAGCTAGAAACCTAGCACAAAGACAGACACTAAACATGATATCAGGTCGGCTAGCGGTCAAATAAAGTAGTGATCCAATTATTCCTCTATACTTCTTATGATCAATAGATTTTCCACTTGAATCCATATCTAACTGAACAGAGGAGCTCATAAGAGTATTGATTAGCTTGGCTTTGTCCATTTCATATTTCTTCAAAATGTCCTTAGTGTATTTAGATTGATTGAGAAAGGTTCCATCATCCATTTGCCTTATGCTAAACCCCAAAAAGTAGGATAATTCTCCCATCATACTCATCTCAAACTCCTTACTCATTGTTTTAGAAAACTCATCACATAAATATTTATCAGAAGATCCAAAAATTATATCATCAATATAGATCTGGACAATGAGTAAGTCATCCTCTATTCTCCTCAGAAAAAGGTTGGTGTCTACGCTCCCCTTAACAAACTCTCTTTCTAACAGGAGTGTGTTAAGCCTCTCATACCAAGCTCTGGGTGCCTGTTCAATCCATATAAAGCCCTTTTTAATTTGTAAACATGATTTGGATATTGGGAACTCTCAAAACCTGGGGGTTGTTCTACAAAAATATCCTCTTTTATTACCCCATTTAAAAAGGTACTCTTGACATCCATTTGAAACAACTTAAATCACTTATAACAGGCAAATGCTAGTAGCACTCTAATGGCTTCCAATCTAGCCACAGGGGTAAAGGTCTCCTCAAAATCAATCACTTCAATCTGATTATACCCCTTAGCCACCAATCTTGCCTTATTTCTCACCACCACACCAGAATCATTCATCTTATTCTTAAAGACCCACTTGGTTCCCACAATACTTTGATTTTTAGGTCTTTCTACTAAGTCCCAAACATCATTCCTTATAAACTGATTCAATTCTTCTTACATAGTTAAGATCCAAAACTCATCCAAAAGGGCTTGATTGATGTTGGTGGGTTCAGTCATTGAGATAAAGGCAGAGTGGTTTACTTCTTTCCTAAGTCCATGCCTAGTCCTAACACCTTCAGAGAGGTCTCCTAAGATCAGTTCTTTAGGATGACTTGAAGAATATCTCCAATCTCTAGGCAGTGTGGTTTGAGGTTCTACCCTCTCCTCTAGATTTGCATTTCCAACCCCTTGGGTAATTTCCTCTACCTCTTCTTCTTCCTCAACTCTATTCACATTAGGATCAAATTCTTCAAACACCACATGGGTTATCTCTTCCACCACCAAAGTCCTTTTATTTAACACCCTAAAGGATTTCCCCACACTAGAATAGCCCAAGAACACTCCTTCATCAGATTTGGGGTCAAATTTTCCTAAGGGTGATTTCCCGTTGTTCAGAATGAAAACCTTACAGCAGAAGACATTGAGGTGGGACAGGTTTGGAGTTCTTCCCTTAATGATCTCATAAGGTGTCTTGTTCAGTTTTGATCTCGCATTCACCCTATTCAGCACATAACAGGCAGTGTTCACCGCTTTAGCCCAGAAGTATTTTGGAAGTGAATACTCGGCAAGCATGGCTCTAGCGGCTTCCACTAAGGTCATGTTCTTCCTTTCAGCTACCCCGTTCTGCTGAGGGGTCCTAGGAGCTGAAAAATTGTGACTAATCCCTTGCTCCTCACAAAGACTTCCAAATTTCATATTTTCAAACTCTCCACCATGATCACTATGAATAGTCAAGATCTCACAACCTAACTTTCTCTGAATCCAAGTGGAGAAGGACTTAAACGCATCAAATGACTCAGATTTGTGTGACATAAATTTAATCCAAGTGAACCTCGAGTAGTCATCTACAATCATAAATCTATAAACTTTCCCCCCTAAGCTGGCAGTGCTAATGGGTCCAAAGAGGTCCACGTGAAGAATTTCAAAGGTCTAGAGGTGCTAATGTCCTTAACATAGTGAAAGGAGGACTGGACTTACTTCCCTAACTGACAGGCATCACACAGGTGGTCCTTAGTGAATATAAGCTTGGGCACACCTCTAAGTAAGTCCTTTTAGGTGACTCTCCTAAGGATTTTTATACTGGCATGACATAATCTCCTATGCCACAACCAAGACTCATCAACAACAATTTTTAAGCAAATTAAATTTTCAGATTTAATGCAACTTACATCCAGCTTGTAGATGTTGTTGATCCTTTGTCCCTGTAAAATAACTTTATCATTTAAGCTTAAAATGCAGCCAGTAGGCAGGAATTTTATGCTATATCCTTTGTCACAAAGTTGGCTGATGCTCAACAAGTTATGTTTCAGTCCATCTATAAGTAAAACATTGTCAATCTTAAAATTCTTTGAATCACCAATTATACCTGAGCCTACCACCCTCATGGTGGTGTTATCTCCAAGTGTAACCTTGCCTCCAGCCCTGGCCTCCAGCGAAATGAACTAATTTGCATCTCCAGTCATGTGTCTAGAACAACCACTGTCTTGGTACCACATGTTCTCACGAGGTCTTACGTGAGAGCACACCTACAAAATCATCAACCATCAGTCTTAGGAACCCAAACAGGTTTGGGTTCCTTCTTATAAAAAGAAGAATGCACTGCATGCGTGCTGTGTTATGAAACAGGCAGTTTGGGCCTCCACACCCAATATGTACTACGGTGAACAGTGCAGGTGTGGGAAATGTGTCCTAACATGCCAATGAATAACATCTAACACCAGGAAAAGGGTTAACTAATCTACGTGAGTGATAGTGCCTCTTCCTAGGTTTATACAAAACATGATTTGATGATTTTAACTCTGAATCTACAAAAGGTGGAGGTGCATAAAACTGTGTAAAAGTAGGAGGTGTTTGGTTTTTCTCAAAAGCACTGATTTTCACTTTCAAAAATTCATTCTCTTTATTTAAACTTGTAATTTCAAATTTTAAAGCACCATTGCTACTTTCTACTTCACATGCCATGATATCTAATTCTTTAAATGCTCTCTCCAGATTAACATGAGTGGTTTTCAATGAATCATGCACAGTAACTAAATCAAAATATTTTTTATTCAATTCATCAAACTCATCAAGTAAAGACATGTGATTGTTGTCAAGTATGGAATGATCTTTAACTACAGAATCATGCTCTTTTTGCAAAGTCAAATAATCCAGTTTCAAGCTAGCATGGGTTTTCTTAAGCTTCCTATAAGATGCATGAATTTTTTTAGATATCTCTAGTAATTGATCGTAAGTAAGCTCACATACCTCTTCTTGGTCAGACTGACTAGGGTGATCATCTGCCATCAAACACAAATTTGTTTCCTCCTCTTCAGCTTCAGTCTCAGAGGAGTCGGATGCAGTCTGCCCAGAAAGCCTTCTGTATCCGCTTCTTATCCTTTTTGAATTTATGTTTCTCCTTACCCTTCTCCTTGCTTGGATGAGCTTTAAGTGTAGAATAATCAGCCTTAATGTGTCCAGGCTTCCTGCATTCAAAACAAACAGTATCAGATGAACCCTTAAAATTTTTGTTGGACTCACCCTTATTCCACTTCTGAAAGTTCTTGTGTTTCTTCCTTAGAAAGCTTTTGAATTGCCTTGTGATCAAGGCCATGTCATCGCTATCAGACCCGGAAGAGCAAGAATCGCTATTATTGGCCTTCAGTGCCACTATTTTCTCCTTCTTCTTCTCACCTGCATCAAGTTGTCTTTGGTTCACCCCTTGCTCGTAAGCAATGAGTGATCCAAGTAAGCTATCATTAGAGTAAGTATTTAAATCTTTAGATTTACTGATCGCAGTTATCTTAGCATCATACAAAGGAGGCAAACATCTTAGAATTTTGTTCACTCTTTCATAGTTGATAAGTTCTCTTCCTAAGGCATGCAAGGAAGTAACAATTTGAGTGAACCTAGTGTACATTTCAGAAATGGTTTCAGTAGGTTTCATGCAAAAAAGTTCATAGTCATGCAACAGAATGTTTA
This sequence comes from Dendrobium chrysotoxum, assembly GCA_019925795.1. Classification (NCBI taxonomy): domain Eukaryota; kingdom Viridiplantae; phylum Streptophyta; class Magnoliopsida; order Asparagales; family Orchidaceae; genus Dendrobium; species Dendrobium chrysotoxum. The sequence goes on from CM034310.1 coordinate 6,521,454, forward strand.
ACCTAGACTGTTTAACTTCAGTTGTACCTTCATACGTGATGCACAATCTATCCCAAATTTTCTTACCAGTTGTACACATAGAGACACGCATATAATCCTCAAATTTTAAAGTACAAAAAAAAATAATTCAAACATTTGGCATTTAATTGTGCTAAATCACGATCATCAAAAGTCCAATCAGCAAAGGGCAGTTCAGTTTTCATATTGCTAATCAATCTAAAAGGTGGTTTGTATCCATCCTTAACTAGCATCCACATGTGATAATCAACTGATTGAAGAAAAGTGGACATGTGAGTTTTTTGAAAATCAAAAGGAATGTTATCAAATAATGATGGACATGTAATTGAATAACCTTCAGTAGTATTACGATTACCAAAGTTAGCCATGGATCAAATTCAAAAGTTTTTCAAAAGTAGATTTTATGAATCCCGCTCTGATACCACTTGAAAGTTCGATAGGGATGTTAAGCCCTGATAAACTAGTCCTGAGGTTAACCAAGAGGGGGGGGGGTGAATTGGTTTTCTAAAAATTTGAGAGCAACAGTAAAAACCTTTTCATTGATTTGCAGCAGAAATAAATAAAATAATCAAACGAAAAGATCAACCACAATTTCACCCAAGCAGTTAATCACAGAAAAATAAAAGTACAGAAGAAAATTAGAATGAACACACCGGATTTTATAGTGGTTCGGTCAACTTGACCTACGTCCACTCCCAAAAGCCTCCCCTCCGGGTATTGTACTAAACCAAAGTGTCTCTCCTTTTGCTCCCACAGTAAGGCGGAGAAGCCTGTACAAAAACTCCTTTTCACCGACACGGTGTGGCAGAGAACCTGACCTCCTTTCACTTCCTCCTGAAGCAGGCAGAGAACCTGACCTCCTTTTGCTTCCTCCTGAAGCGGGCAGAGAACCCGACCTCCTTTTACTTCCTCCTGAAGCGGGCAGAGAACCCAGATCTTCTTGCCGACGATCCTCTCACAAAGAACACCAACACGACGAAAGACGACGAGCGAAGAAGACGACTCTGATCCTTGCTTGGAGCAACCTTCGTGAACCCTCACAAACTCCCCCTCACAAGATCCTCTCTCTCTCTCTCCCAAACTCTCTCTCTAGGGTTTCTCTGGAAAGGAAAGTGGCAAAAGATTTTTCTTGTTAAAAAAAATATCTTTTATAGGAGGGCTTAAAATTTGCCCTAAATCTCAATTGGTCGGCAAGAATCATCTAGGACGATCTAAATATCATCCTGTACGATCAGTTCAAAATCAGCTTTTTCAGCCTGGACGATCTGGTTCTTATGGACGATTAGTAGAAAAAGTTGTTCATATCGTCCCGTACGATTCTGCAATCGTCCGGGACGATATGATCGTATCAATCAAGTCTTAATTGCTTTCCTTAATTACCAGACTAATTTAGACATGATTGTAGTGGATCGTCCAGGACGATACACGTATCATCTGGGACGATTAGACCAAATATCTTAAAATATAAAGTTACCTAACTTGATCTGGCGGCTGAGAATTTCTGATTTGAGCATATCATCCTGTACGATCCAATGATCGTCCAGGATGATTTGCTTAATCAGACACACTTAACTTGGTCACCCTAATTAGGGTTTCTATTTTTACTGGATCGTCTAGGATGATGTGCATATCGTCCAAAACGATCTGAACAAAAACTTGAACAGAAACTCTAATACACTCAAGCTCTCCCCCTGAGTGTGTGTGTTCAAGGTTACTTAGCTAGGGGATCAGTTACATTACATTGACTCAATAAAAATAAAAACCAATACATTTGACCTGAATTATAATACAGGCCGACTCGTTCTTGAACTGGCTTAAACTTGCAATTGATCCTGCGTACCTAAAAGATTAGGCAGTCAATAAGAACCAGAGATATTTGCTATCATCAAAATTATAGTCCTTGAAACCAAGTTCGCAACACCCTTTTCTAATTCCTCCTTGCTCACTAAGCTGAGATCCTTTCTTTTACATGTTTGCATTGATTAATAAACTTATGGTATTCAGATTTAGTCTTTGGAACATCTCTGATTCCTTCCTTCAATGTAGGATAAATATTCATCCAATTTAAGTTATCTATGCCCTAAGCACTCTGCATTATGAACTCTAACTGTAACTTTCATATCTTTGATTAATCTTTCATCTTAAGTTAAGATCCAATTTACATGTCTGCCAGATTTTCTTTTTAAGGAAATAATCACTACATTAGCCTTACCTAGACCACACTATCTGGGGAGATCATAATCCTTTATTAATTCAAGCCATCATCTCTATCACAACTTTAATTTTTTCTGGGTGAAAATATATTTTAAACTTTTATGATCAATGAATAATTCACATCTCATGCCATATATATAATGTCTCCATATCTTTAACAATTACAGCCAAGTCTAAATCATGTGTGAGATAATTCTTTATATGAAGTTTTAACCATCTGGAAGCATATGCAATCACCTTTTTATTTTATATTAAAATACAACCTAACCGTTTTAAAGAAGAATCACTATATAATTGGTATCACTCAATTCCTGACGGAATTGCCAATATTGGTGCTGATGTTAAACACTTCTTTAGTTCCAAATAACTTTGCTCATATTATCAATCCATCCCAGTTTTACATCATTTCCTATTAATATGAATAAAGGCAAAGTAATTTAAAGTAATACCTTCACAAATATTCTATAATAACCTACTAATCCCAAAAAGCTCCTAATTTTAGTCACATTAGTTAGTTTTGGTCCTTCTATAACTGCTTTCACTTTTTTTTAATCTACTGACATACCTTCGCCACTAATAATGTGCCCCAAGAAAGTTATTTTTCTCAACCAAAACTCACTAGAGAATTTAGCAAATAATTTGTGTTGCTTCAGTAACCCCAAAGTAATTCTCTAATAACTTGTATTCTCTTCATCATTCTTAGAGTAAATCAATATATCATCAATAAAAATAATCACCATGGATCAAGATAAGGCATAAAGATCTAATTCAGCATATCCATAAATATAGATGAGGCATTTGTTAGTTCAAATGACATAACCCAAAAATTCATAATGCCTCTACTTGGTACCAATTGCTGTTTTCTCAATATCACTCTCTTTCACTCTAACTTGGATATCCAAATCTCACATCAATTCTTGAAAATCCAAAAGCACCTGCTAGTTGATCAAATAAATCATCAATCCTGGGGAGAGGAGATATTTATTTTTTATTATCACCTTAGTTAATTCTCTATAACTGATCAAATAAATCATCAATCCTAGGGAGAGGGACGAATACTTATTTTTAATTATCACCATAGTTAATTTCCTGTAATCAATGTTATGGACAAATTAAATGTTGACGGTTGTGCCACTTGATTTGATTTAATATTTCTTTAGATAAATCTACATAATTAGCATTAATAATCCTAAAGAATAAACTAACACTTGTATTATCGATTTGAGAAAAGAAATGATTTTTTTATATTCAAACTCAGTGTAGGGAATATAACAATTATCCCAAAGGATAAAAGTCATGTTCACCTATCACTTTAAATTTAAAATTGACTCAGAATAAGCTTGATCAGTGTATAGAGATTATTCCCCTCTTTTAGTGAACTACGAGAGGGTTTATTTTATACTAGAATCTTAGGTTCCTATAGATGCAAGCCTCTACAGTCAATTACTTCTCCAAAGAAAAAGCTTTTGAGTAAAGTAGAGATTAGGCTCTAAACTTATAATACAATTGTATATAAGTAAGTTGCCTTATATATATATATATATATATATATATATATATATATATATATATATATATATATATATTATTTATTAGGTTAAGAGGTGAGTAAATACAACTGGGCTTATGCCTGTTTGGGAAGAGCAGCCAGCTAAAAACTTAATCCACAAGCAATCATCCTAAATGAAATGTTGGATAAATGTAACTCTATCCTAAGAGTTTGAAGGAGTAAATCAGACTCTAAATCAGTGACTCAAGATGATTCTTCACTTTAATTTCAAGTGACACTATCGAGTAGACTCACCAAGAACTCTAAATTTTATATTATTCAATTAACCTAACTAAATTTTCTAACCACTAAATTTTTTAAGAAATTTTGGTAGCATGATGGTCCTATACAAATAGGAATAGCACAGCTTCCTCCGGGCGCAAGAGGACCCCAATATCTCGCTGTAGGCTTGTGTGCTGGTTTTGTGTACATTGCAAAAAATAAAATGCATGTATGTATGCATATCAAGGTAAAGGTGTTCGTGTATATAGTGCCCACTACTACATCATCCTAGAACTAGTATATGTGTTCCTATAAATTCTAAAACATATACACCGAGAAAAATCTAGGAAAATTCTACCCACTAATGCGATCTACCTCCCATATGATGTAATACATGTATACAATGTAAATAAAAGAGTGTTGTATATAAATAAAAATAAAATTTATTACTTTAATGATTTGAATATTTATAACAGACTCTGACTCTGCAAGAAAGAAAGGTGGCCATGCTTCACCACAATAAACCTGGGTTCTAAGCCTACCATATATATAGAATCAGATATATCTGCTTAATGTCTTCATGCTCTGGGTCTTCTGTGAAATTCCAAAAGAGATTATTCCCAAAAGCCAGGGATATCATATTTTAGAGCCCCACTTATATATATAAGCAGGTATTTTTTTATTCTTTTACAACTCTGGATACTATATAACTCAACTTATATACAATTTTACTTTTTACAAACTCTGAAACATATACATTATATTTTTAGGTACATTTTACCGACTATTACATGAATATAAAGGACTAAAATGAAAGAACATTAGTATGTAAAGTGCAACAATTATGTAATATCCTAATGCTTCTCATACAGTCCTTAAAGAGCCCAAGTGGACCAACAGAAAATAAAATGTATAACATTTAGGGTTATAGAAATATAAATAAACAGATAAAGGGTACTCTCCAAGTAAAGTACCTGACAATCAATTCACACTGCTAGCCTAACCTAGGCTAGAGTTGGTTATCCTAGCAAACTATCTAAGTGTGTATAGGAGGCTTTGTGGATTTGGTATGTCTTATAGGAATTTAATGTTTAAGTTATATGAATTTTAATGTTTGTTTATTAAAACCAAATGAGGAATTTAGTTGAAATTTATTTTGTGTAATTATGGATTTTATTATTTAGATTTTAAGGGTTAGAGATAGTTATTTAATTATAAAGAATTTGTAGATTAATAACCCCATAGTGCAAGAGCTACTAACATATAAATCCTAAGGCTCATAAATGAAATGCAATCCCCCACATAGGATAGATGACCACATCAAGCCTTAATGTTTAATTAAATAATCTATTAGGGATAGAGAATGGACCCTTTATTCCAATACATATGCTCTCCAAGTGGAGTCAACCATAATATATAGGGTCAGTGTGTTATTAGTGTTTGATAAAGGGCTATGAAAATTTATACATCCATGCCTTCTATGAGTGGAGGCTATCATTAATTTGTTATTAAAACTTATTAAAATCTCTTAATCAAATATATGAATGTCTTCCTGAATGGATTCATGCATCATATAAGGAGATTGTAGGATGATTTAAGGCGTATTAAGGCTTTGTAATAATGCTAAAATACCCTCCAAATGGAATCAAGTGTTAAGCATAAAAGCTTAATATTTAATTAAAGTTAATTAACAAATTTATTTGAGTAAAAAATTAATCAAATAAATTATCAAATTAATTTTTTTTTGTTATATATTTTTGTTGAATTTTCTAATTTTTATTAAATTATTTATAGTTTTTAATTAATTTTTAAAATTTTAATTAATTATTAATAAACTATAATTAAATTTTTTTTTAAAATTTAAATTATAAATCTCTAAATTTTATTTAATTTTATATGTATTTTTTAGTTTTATTTTTTATATTTAATTAATTAAATTGATAAACTATTTATTTAATGAATTAAAATTAAACTTTAATTGAAAAAAATATTTAAATTAAAATTAAAATTCTTTGATTTTATTATTATTTTTATTTGAATTTATTTTGTATTTTTGAACTTTATTTTCATTTTTTAATGAATTTATTTAATTAATATTTAATTAAAGTGAAAATTGAAATATTAAATAAAATTTAATCAATTTGAGTTTGGATTTTAATTTTTAATAATTATATATTTGATTTCAAGTTAATTGAAAGAGGTTTGAGGATTTTCTGAATTTTATTTGAATTATTATTAATTATTTAAGTTATGTTCCTTTAATGAAGGTTTGCTTATGATTAATCATTGTTATAGGATCAATTAATGGCAAAATGAGGTGTGTTAATTCTTATGGGGTAATGACTTAAAGTGTTCTTTGTTTAATGTCCTCATCCCTAGAGGATTCATGTGTGAATTCCTATGAATTGCCTAAATTAGCTAGATAAAATCTTAATTATTGTCCTTAATTAGGTGACCGTTTATATAGGTTTACAAATCAATATCACTAACCCTTGTAAATACACATGAATGTAAACAAACCATAACAATATTGTGTGCTAAGAATAAGATGATATGCATTAATAAATTTCCAAACGTTAGAGTTAAATCATAACCAAATCATTTCGAAATTCAAATAATGAACAATTATGCAATAAATTTGGTTAATCCCATCTCCATGCTTGAGCTCTATTTAATAGTTCCATAGAAAGGTTTGAATGCATGCAATAAAGCCATTAATGGTGAAATTTTAAAATATGAATTAAATAATAGCCCTCTCTATGCTTGTGAATTTAATACTCTCAAAATAAAGAATAAATAAATCCATAAAAATTACTAAATACTATAAATATATCCTAATCTAACTCAAAAACAATTGGGCTCAAATAGCTAAGTAATTAGAGAGTAATGAAGGAGTTTAGGAAAATAAAATAAATGAAATTGCACTCTAAACACTTAGCTTTTTAATTTGATTTTTTAAATGAAATGAAATTCTGAAGAAAATGATATATTATATGTAATTTTTGGTTAAATAATTAATTTACTATGAATTTTTGAAAATATGTAATTAAAAAATGAATTTAAAATGGATTTTATTAAATTAAATCGGCGGCAGCGATTGCAAAATTAATAGCCAATGATTGCACAATGTCGATCATGGGCAATTTGATAGGAATAAGGTGGCAATGCATTAATGGCATGTGGTTTAACTTATCCGCATCAGCGTGTGCCTGCAGCTGCTTGATTTCCCGTGATTTGGAATAGATGGTCGAGATTGCGTTGAATGGAGATATGATCGAACAAGTCGACCGCACAGTCTGAATGAGAGATGGAATAATGAAATCTGAACCATTGATCGTGAGATCAACAGTTTCAATTTTGTACAATACATGTTTGAGCAAATCAAAACCCTAATGATGAAGAACACATAGAATATGAAAATGACTTAACTAAAATCCATAGAATTTTATACAAAGCTTTATGAATATAAAATGAGTAATAGAGATTAGTTTTTGCATTTTAAAATGCATTTATTATAAAGATATTTAATTCTAAGTGAATCTAACTAGGATTAGGAATTTACCTCACACTAATGTGTCTCAGGAGCTATATAATAGCTCATTTTGCTTGTTGAGAGTTCTACCGCACTTTTCCCGAATAGCTGAAAGGCTGAAGTGGTCTAGATTGGGAGCTAGATAGCTTGGACGAACTAGGCGGGTGGTATGATAGGAACCTACCATCAAGGATGTGAAACTGATAGGATTTGATTTGGAGATGATAAGGAACCTCTAAAGAGCTAGAATGAAAAGAGTTTGAGGGCTTGGAGTCTGAGTGTGGTGAGCATGCTTGGAATTAGTGAAATTTTCCCTTTTGGCCAATTTAAACCTTATAGATTTCTTTGATGGTTGTGATTCATTTAAAAGTATTCTAAGATACTTGACTTGTTACTTTCAGGTGGTTAGAGGCCTGAACAAAGGATAATGAGAGGACAATGAGTTGAAAAACTCATTTTGTCCTCATTTGCACATAGGATGAATTGGCTTGCTTAGGGATGAATGAGAGCTTTCTATGTTTAAGGGATGCTTAGGTAGCTAGGGCGAGTTAGCTTAGAGTGTAAAGGGTTGGAGGGAGAGGTTTGACCATATGAGCTTCCTTGACTAGTCGACTTAGTCAAATGTGCTGATATGGATATGGGAAAAACTTTGTATGCTAGTGAGGTGAACTCCAAGAGGTTTGAAGCAATTTATTTGAAGTTTGATTGAATAAATGTGTAAGTATATGAGCTTGACCAAGTTTTAGTGAGTTGACTTGGTCAAACTCACTAGGATTTGACTCACCAATTATTTGGATGTGTTCAAGCCATGGAATGGAATAGATTTGAGGCTTGATGAAGTCTAGATAACTTAAGTTGGTTGCATGTAATGATTTGACCCTATATTGACCTAATTTGACCATAACTAGGTTTAGTTTACTAAGTCAACTATTAATTAGGTCAGGGTGACCAGTCAGGTCCATCTCACTAGGAAATAGGGGTAGTTTGGTGAAGATCAGAAGCCATTTGGAGTTTAATTTGAAGTGATTGATGTTGATGATCAATTGAGCTATCCTGAGCAAGCTCAATTGATCATCTTGATCAATCACTGACTCAGGGGGTCAATGATGCTAGATTTGATGTATGAGACTCTTAATGAAATTATTTGGACATGATTCAGGTCAAGAGGCTAACGCACTGTGCTAGACAGTGTACTAGGGCACTTGGTGGTAGTGTAGGGCTAAAAATGTTTAGATGATTGAGTGTTGATTGAATGCTAGAAGTACAAGCTGATTTATTATGGGTTTGATTAATTGAAGGATGTATGGTTGATTGAAGCTTTGATTATATAGTTTATTTATTATTATTGAATGATTGATTGAATGATTGACATGCAGGATGATTGATTGCTGGAGATTTGATGTATGGTGATTGAATGCTAAAAGTACAGGCTAGTTGATTGGTTGACTAAAGGCTAAATTATTGTTGGGTAATGCAAGCTGGGGATTGATAGCTGGCCGGGTGATTGACAGTTGGCTGACTGTCAACCATCAGATGTATAATCAGTAGTTAGGGTGGTTCCTACTGACCTCATACAAAAATGAGGTCAATAAATGTAGAGCCGCATCAAACCATCCTTTTTCTCAACAAATAACACTAGTGCACTCCAAGGAGATGTACTAGGTCGAATAAAATTCTTTTTAATCAATTTTGAAAATTGACTTTTTAATTCTTATAACTCTTTGATTGTCATTCTATAAGGTGTTTTTACAATTGGATTTTATTAATTGTGGTTTAGCACCTCGATGTTGGTTTGTCCTCTAAACACCTTTTTTGTTCTCTAGATCACTGAACATTTTTTGGACAATGATTAATAATATGGCCTAGCTTCCCACAAAGATAGCACTTCCCTGAATTTAGTAGATAAATCCCTAGATGTGACATCCCATAACTAATACAGACTAGTATCAATAGGACTCTCCATAGTGTTGTTGTTCATTCTACTCTTCAGACTAACAACTTTTGATGTAAAATGGTCTCTTCTTATTGCTAGTCTTCTATTTATGCCTTACCATTTCAATATTATGCCCTAGAAGTCTAGCACTTTCAACTAATTGAATAAAATCTTTAATGTGCAGAGGAATTAGAGGTTGTTTCTTTCAAGCCTTTTAAAATCTATTACATTTTTTAATAGGAGTACTGATAAGCTGTGGAGCATATCTCAACAAAGATGTAAACTCTGCTTCATAATGAATAACAGTCTTAGATCCTTGAGTTTGATTCATCAAACTCTCCTATGTTTCCTATATTGCTGAAAGAGGGGAAAACCTATCTCTGGTGAACTATTCAAATTCTTCCCAGGTCATTACCTTCTTAGGTTTACCCTCAAAATTTTTTAAATGTTTCCCCCTCATTTTGCCTCATCTTCCACAAAAAAATAGCTAGAGATTCCTGTTTTTTATGAGGGCATTTCATCCCATCCAAGATCTTTTAAATTTTGATCATCCAATCCTCAACAGCTATGTCATCTGCTCCTCATTTAAATAAAGGTGGATTTAAACTTTGAAAAAGCTTTAAATGTTATCTAATTATACCATAGCATGGGTACCTACACCTATATTTGCACTACTACTTAGAGTTTTAGGTGTAATTATTATAGCTACAGGTGGTACACTAGGTATTGTAAGTTCTATAAAAGACAACATCTTTTTTATTATTTGTATCATCATTCTTACCATTTGCATTGACATCCTAGTCTCTGACATCATACTTATAATATCAGACACCACTAACACATTATCTATTTAGATAATACTACCCTCCGTTGATGCATTTTCAGGACATTCGGATGTTCTGCTAGGTTAAGCTAACTGGCCATTAGTCCCCTCAGGCATCCTTTCAGCAATTTTATCTAAACTTTATTATATCATAAAATATGCATTTATACAACCATTTTTATATACACATAATACTACTTTTAATTTTTATATGCTAAAAGCATGCAGGGTCGAGGTTTAGATTCACCACTAACTTAAGGACACTACTCCCAACTAAGTTCTATAGTTATATCATATTTAATTCTCTTTCTTAAAAATATGAAATCCAATTAAGCATTCATAATAAAATCCTCTACTTAAATCTTGCTCTGATACCACTTTGTCACACCCCACAATGTCCCTCACTAAACCATGTAGGGTGCAATAGAGAAACCATATAATTCCTCAGTATTTATAACTCAATCCTTCCAACTATCTTCATGCCACATAAAATGGAGCATTCAAAATTTCCCATTTACATCGTATGTATATAGTTATAGGGTAACTAACCACCCAAAAATATTTTCATAATAAAAGTTTATATACCTCTACTCAAGACGCATCTCATACTATGATAAAGATAAAATTTAATTTTTCAATTAAGCAGAGTCTACTCGACTTCCACCTTGTCCTTGCCCTTTCCTGTAACAATAGGTAGAATAAAAAATTGGTCTGCTATGAGGCTCAAAAGAGATTCAATGCTAACACAATATTCAAGTATAAAGAAAAAAACTTACCTATGTATAAACAAATGAATGTAAGAAAAGAACATTGTATATAATGTAACATAGTAGGTGTTTGTAGTTTAAAAGCGGGTTTTAAAAAGTTTAGTTTTCTTTGGGAATTTTAACTCAGGATTCTAATCTCAATATTGAACATGTCATTATGAATGATATATCATCTTAAGAGGCAAAGATATCGTTCCTTAATGAATTCAGATAATGAGATTAAAAATTTCACCTTATCTATGACGATCAGATTCAAGAGAGAGCAACATATAACCCCGAAGGGTTAACATGATGCTCTATCAAGTATCTAATTATAATAGCCTAGGGGAGGGATCATTACTTTCGTATTCAAAACCATGACGACAAATAATATATCACCCCAAGGGGGGGGAAGATATCATTTGTTATCAATTATTTGAAGGCGACGATAATGATTGTCATTAATTCAATTTTCCCAAAGAAGACTAATGTTGAATTTTAGAAATCTATTTTAAAAAATTAGTTGTGGGTTCTAAATGTCCTACAAGTGTAAGCCCTTGTAGTTAATTACATCGTGGGAGACTAGAGTTCCCTACGAAAACTTTTGATTAAAATAATGGCAGAATTTTTATTTAGAGAATTTTTAGGAATGATATCAAAGAGATGAAATTGAAATTTGAAATGGGATAGGAGTAAGATTGAACACTTATTTTGGAATCAAATGAGGAAGGGTAGGAGGCACTTTAGGATTCTGAAACAATTCAGAAGTGCCCCGACCTAAGCTAAGTGTTGAGCTTTAAATTTTGGATTGAAAGAATGTTTAATTCGAGTTGAGCATTTTATTAGAAATTTGGGATTATATTTCCGGAGATTGGGGTCTTATAACTCAAAGCCTGCCCCGGATCCTAGATCTAAATTTAGACACTGGACCACAGTGATCCGAACCTAATTAATGTAGTGCAAAATCTGGGCTTATCCCGGCCTGGATTGGGGAGCCAGCTAAACCACCTAAACGTTTCAAAACCATGAGTCCAGTCTTTTGATGTAGAGTGATTAAGGACGTTATTTAAGATTGGTTTAAGAAGTTGGGGATGACATCTAGAGCAGATCCCTAATTGACCCCTTGACTTATATTGGGTGGAATACTTAGACTAAAATGCAATTAAAATTTTAATTTAATTAGTTTCTAATGCGATGCATGCTGGTTAAAATCTCCAAATCAGGTATGCATGAAATTTTAAAACGACTTATAAAATAATTTTTTTTGAAAGACTAGACTTCCCCAAATCCAGCATCTCATTCTCATAGGTAGGATTATCTGGACTCTACCCGCAGGCGGGGAAGTGTCTTATAGCAAGGAGGGAGAGAGATGCAGTAATATGCATGTGACCCTGGACGATTCTGGCTTTTTCCTAAGTCATTAATTTTCTATGTTATTTAAATCTTAAAATTTTAAATATTAGTTACGAGTAAAATTATTTTTAGTCCTTAGAGAGCCTCGCGAAGTCCAGGCTAAAATAAAAAGAACGACATGCAATCACTAAAAAAACTAAGAAAAGTAGGCAATCCTATACACAATTAAATCAAATCAAAACACATTAAATAATCAAACTAATTAAGTAAATGTCTATAGGCAAATTGCCTTTCTTATTACAACTCAGATTTACATAAATTAAAAGTGGCCGGGCACCACTGACAACAACCCGGATTCTAATCCTAATATAGACGCAAGTGGCTTTGAGTGGGATACTCTCTGTCTTCAACTCCTCTATCTTCTCCTCCTCGAGCTCCTTGGATTCTTCGTGATCGGATACCCTAATTGAAAATAGAACTCTTCCCTTGAGGGGAAGGTTACTCTTTCCACTTTGGGTAGTAAAATAATCCAAATTTGGAGTTTCAAATAGATAAGGACTATCCCCAAAGGGGTATCCTTTCCTCTTTGGAATCCAACCTTTGGATCTATGTATCCCAAACTCAAAGTGCCACTTTCACAACTCATTACTCAAATAAATTTTATAAATATGAAAATAAAAATTTTAGACTCTCCTACAAGGTTATTCTAAGCATTTAAATATTAAAACATATCCCAAGCAGTTATATGTATGTAGGTGCAGAAAGATAAACACACTTGGTCATGCTCTTTTTATTTGGGGGTTAAGCACCTGTAGTATTTATATTTATTATTTATTTAGCCCCCCTTATTATCCTGCACGAGCGTGACCACCTACAAAAAATTCAGTGAGCATCCAGATCATTCCTAACCTAAGGGTAATATAATCGCCCATCGCATCAATCCACAGAGTGCAGTAAAAATAAACAAATATATCAATTAATTTCAATCACAACATACAATAAAAACTCGAAAAACCTGGCACACAGCGAAAAAGTAAACATCGGCCTAGCCTAGATCTAGAGTCGGTTGTCCTAGCAAACCATTTAAAGTGTGTGTAGAAGGTCGTGTGGCTGGGGTAGATCCTAGGATAGGTAATTTGTTCAAATTTTCTAATATTTGAATTTATAGGAGGCTCAAAGAGAGGTTTAATTAAAGTTTAAATATTAGTATATTAAAGTTTAAACTAAACCTTTTTTAATAGTTAAATAATTACTACCTTTATTGCTCACCGAGGCCATGAAGTTTGTTTCACCTTCCTTGGGGCTAAGTTAATAGCCTCGTAGGCCTGGGTTACCTAATAGTAATTGGGGTTGATTAAGTTGATTTAGTTTATTAAAAATTAAGGATCAATTAATATTAATTAATTTAATTAATTATTGATTTTAAAAGTTAAATTATTTTATATTTTCCATCAACAGGTTCGTGGCGTTGTGCCACCAGGCTCGAAGAACTAGGCATCCTTAGGACACTTAGCCCCGTAGCCCGGAGTAGTCCATCCTAGAAACCTTACTGATGTAGTTGAATTAAGGGTTTTGACTTGGTTAAGTAATTAAAAGTAACTTAATTTTGATGTTTAACACTCCATTGAATTCATTCGTGATGTTGTACCACCAAGCTCGAGGAACCAGGCCTCCTTAGGACACTTAGCCCTGCAGCCCGGAGTAGTCCATCCAATAAACTTCATCTTTGGAGAATTTGTTATGCATTTGAGTGTTGGTTGAGTATTTTATTAACCAAATTAAAGTTTTCTGGAATTTTAATGAATTATTGGATTTTTAGAAATTATTGGAATTATTTAATTATGTTAATTAAGGGGTCCAAAAGTTGACTTTTCAATTTAAAGCTCATTTTGTAAGTTTTAGATTTTTAATAAATATTAGACCTTATGATGAGTTGTTAGACTGTTAGCACACTCAATTTGGAATTTTTTATGAAAAGTTATGATTTTTCGAAGTTTAGGCCTAGATTTGAACTACGATCGACCGAAAAGTTGACTTTTTGACTTTGACCAAAATTTGGAGGTTTGATATTTTTAGAAAATACTAGACCTTAATTGGAGTTGATTGACACTAAGTTTGCTCAATTTAGATTTTCTATAATTAGTTATGAATTTTTAAAGTTTCACTAATTATTGAATTTTTAAAAATTGCCTAATTAGGAAGGTTTTGATCATTTTGATCCAAACTAATCCCAAACTGTATGGAATCACTCCCAAAGGTTAGGGATGATCCATGGGAGTATTTCCATGTTCTTTGGGATTATTTGGGATTTTTAATAATTTTTAATTAATTAATTTAATTAATTATTATTTTTCATTAAAAGTCAAATTAAAGTTAAATTAGTAGTCCAGTCAAGAGGCTTTTATTTTCCCTAGGTAGAGGACTAAGTTCTGGTCAATTTGAGATATTATTTTTAATTTTTAGACTTAATTTGGATTTATTACATTTTTTTGAATTTTTTGGGTTCTTAGAAGGGTTGAAACTTTGGGTATTTAATTTTCTAACCTAATGAACTCCAAATTCAATGAAATTTAAACCTAAGGTACATCATGCCACTAAGTTTTCTATGTTCAAGTTTCACCCCTATTGGGTATGTGCACAATCCCTTAGGAATTTTCTAAGTTTTTTAGACTTTTCCTTAATTATTTTCCCTAGGTGTCTCTACTATTCAAATAAGCTTAAAATTTGGTGTGTCTAACCCTGATACATATGCAATCATACCACACAAATTATACAGCCTAATTCTACAGAAAACTGGAGATATGAATTTTCAAAATTTTGGGTCTAAAATGGACCCATTCTTTTAAAAATTCACATCACAAAAAACTACAGAGCATTTGATCCTAGAAAAATTATAGAATATGCCTAAGATGCTCGGGAACATTCCACCAAAATTTGGGATCCATTTGATCCCTGGATTGCAAGAAAATTAAGAAAAACAAAAATCAAATAAATGCAAATTTCTCCCAATCCAGAGCTCAAAACAACTTAATTTTAATTTTAATAAATACTACATTTAATTACCTTTCCAACGAGCCTAAAAACCTCCCATTTGGTGAAAAATTCAATTTTCTATGAATTTTGGAAGATTTTGAGCATTTAAATCATTTTTATATTCAAAAATAATAATAAAATGGCGGCGGCAATGATTGCGCTACCGCCGTCGCCAGCTGACACGTCTCAGGACATGTGTCGATGCCTGAGAGCTTGCTTAAACACGTCTGATCTGACGATCCAACGGTCTGAACACAAAACAACGAGATTGGAAGCCAGTATTGCGCCACGTGGCCATCTTAGACTATAGGAGATCCCGCATTCAAAGCCAGGGGCAGATCGCACGGTCTGCCTTGATCTGGACCGTTCGATTTTCGATCGGACGGTCCAGATCTGCCGATTCTGTGCAGTTCATTTTGAATAGAAAGCTTCAAATGCTCATATCTCCCAAAATACTCAACGAAATTTGATGAAATTTGAACTGTAGCTAGAGGGCAACATAATCTTACAATGCATGGAGTTTGGAGGCTCCATGCATTGTAGATTTTCTACAGTTTCAAATTGAAAAGTTACCTAAAAGTGAGGATAACTTATAATCTACTTGGTGGATTTTTGCAAACTTGGGCTCATTTTGCTCCTGCTGATGTCCTCTACAAGTTTGCTGAAGACCCCAACAGATTTTGATGGCTGGATTTAAAGATATCTAAGAGAGATGGTATTTCTCTCTTTTCTCTCTCTTTTTCCACTAAAATGATGGTTTGAGTGGTGGAAATGGTGGGGGAAGGCTTGGAATGGCCTTGGGAGGTGCTGGAGAGTATGGGAAACTCTTGGAGAGTCTTGGGGCTGCTGGGGTTTTAGACTTAGGGCAAAAATGAACAAGATCATGGGTTAGGGTAAGTTTTGCCCACTTACCTCTCATGATTTGGAATGGATGGTTAGGATTCAATCAAGTGTGCTTTAGATGCTTGCCAAGTGTCCCATGGAAGGCTAGTGGATGAGAGGGATTGCATTGAGCCAAGAGGAGGGGGACCACACCTCTTTTTCTCCATTTGGCTAAACCAATCCATGTCTTGGTTAATAGGGCTGGATTAGAGGTCAATTAGGAAGGAAAAAAAGCTGATTTCCACTACCCTAAAGCAGGTTTTGACTTGGAGAATGGGTTTGTCTATGTGGCATGATGAGGTGGCATGATTTGGTCTTATTTCAAGGGTTTGTTGACCCATTGACTTGTTGACCAGTCAATGGTGACTAGGATATGCATGGAGGGAGCCAATGATGCTGTAGGAGTGAATCCTAAGGAGTATGGAGTCATGGTGTTGAAGCTAGCATGGATTTTAGCAAGTTTGGAGGAGTTTGACCATGTATGAAAAATTGACTAAGTCAAATCCATAGGGGCTTGACTTGGGGATGAATTAGAAGTGCTTGGAGTGTTCAATTGAAGTATTTTGGAATGTTGATTTGGTTTGGATTGGGTTCAAACTTTGGGTTTGAGTATATGTTGAGTTAAAGGATAATTTGGTCAACGATGGTTGACTCGATCAACCTGGTCAAACCAAGACTCGAGTTTGGGTCAAATGGATTTTAATGATGTTTAAGAATCATTGAGATAAATTTTGAAGATTGATATGGATTGTCCGTGTTGAAATTTGGGGAAAAGACCAAAATCCCTTTAAAGGGTGCTTTAGTCATTTTGACCCCAAGTCAACCCTGGGTCAGATTGAGTCTCGAGAAGTGTAGGTTGCTGGTCAAAAAGTCATAACAGAAGTAATGAATGTGATTGGAGAGTTTGGAAAGTGTTCTAAGGTCCAATTCCACCGGATGGCCAGTCTAGTGGAATAGACTGTAAATAATTAAAGGTTTTGCAGCCTTTGGGAAAAGATTCAATTTTTGGGGTTGGAGATCTCAAAATGAGTTCAAATTTGGAGGGTAGATTCTAGAGACATATCTGATCAGTATACAATTGATAGATCATGATTAGAGGTCATTTAACTGGGTTTTGAAGTGTTCAAAGATTTCCTGGAAAAGGCTTTTAGGACATAGGCCTTTAGCTTTGGGTTTTTGATTTGAAAATTTGGATTTGAATTGGACTTTGGATTTGAATACTTGAGCTTGAATTATCTAAATCATTCATGATCATTTGGGTGATCATAAAATGATTGGATAGAGCTTGGGTTAAATTAGAAGAAGGATCAAGGTTAAAACTATAATTGGAATAAGGAAAAGCTTGAGGTTTGAATAGATTTTAAAATTGGATTTGATTGAAGTTTGAATTGAGCGAAGATCTAGATTGATCCTAGATCTAGATTGATTTAAGATCTAGGCTGATTTTGGAATCTGGGTAGATTTAAGAACCCAGAATCTAAGAAAATCCTAAGGCTTAAGTAGGTTCTAAGGTGTGGAGTCTAAGAACACCCTAGGATCTAGGAAAATCTTAAGATCTAGAGTCTAGGGGATCCAAGGATCTAGGATCTAGAAGAATCCTAGTATCTAGAGTAAGTCCTATGGTTTGGTGTCTGGTAAAATCCTAAGATCTGGAGTAGATCCTAGGGCCTGGATTAGTTTGAGATCTGGGTTGGATCGTAATGGCCTCATACAAAAATGAGGTCAACAGTAGGTTATAACATAACAAATGAAAATACTGCTACACATGATAGTTATAAGAAATTTTATATTAATATCATTACATTAGAGTAGTATTTAACATGAAAATACTGCACTATTGGTCAATCCCACATTGACAGTAATTTTCCAAACTATACCTCATACATTACTATAGGTAATCAGAAATAAATTTTAGTTCATCTCATATTTCTCTTTTTTTAGCCTTAGAAAGTGTCATGTACACATGGTTAGGTCTAGGTCAACTTTTCTTAGGCACCTGAGGTTGCACTACCTCCATCACCCATAGGCTTCATATCATAGCCCGTAGGTTCCTGAGGTCATACTGCCTCTATTGTATGTACAATTCATATCATAGTCCATAGGCTTTATACCATACCGAGGTCACATTGCCTCTATAAGAAATTAAATAGGATTATCAAGTGTATCAGTATATAGGCCAGTATGACTTTATGAATTACTATCTCGACTAGCATATAATTGCATAATATAACATAATCATTATGTACAATAAATTACATAACATGGCTATATAAATCAAAATTTTAGGCTAATTACCAATATTTAATGCAAAGACTAATTATACACAAAACCATCTAAAATTACCTATATACGACAACACACAATCAGAGTAGCCAACTAACAAAATTGCATATCTTACCTCATCAGCATGCATACTTGCTAATTCGGACAAGTTGTACCTACCTGCATGTGTAAGATACCTACAACAACTCAACTAGATTAAATTTATAATTTCATTCTTATTCAATTAATAAATTTTCACCACATATACCTTCTTATTCTCTCTCTTCAAACACAACAAATATCCCTAATCTCCTCCCTATTTATTACAGAACTCCTACACCATAATCATATAAATTTAAATTATCACTTTACACAAAATACTCATTTGTATAAAATACAGATTTATATAATAACAAATTCTTATCTTTCTTGTTATTTTTCCTTCTTCCTCTTCTTCTTCTCTTTTTTTTCTCCTCTTACCTGATCTCCTCCTAGCTACGATCAACAACTACTCTAGCTCCTCCCATCCCTACCCGCTTCGTCTCCCAGTCATGCTCCCATAATAGCAGCTTGCCAAAACTCTAGCCTTTAATTGGATAAAGAGGTAATTATTTATCCTAAGGAAATGCTTATTTACTTAATTACCCTTCCTATCCACCAATGCATGCTATCTAAAGTGTATGCTACCACCAAATAAATGCTCAGCTACAGTAATTTGTATTGATAAGGAAACTTGATAAGCCTTCTAACTTATATATCAGACGGCTTCCTTATAACTAATTCATGCTCCACTTCCTCTGTTATTCCAGTGTACTAGCTTAGTGCTAAACGTTTGATTCTCTGCTATTAATCTCCACCGTTAGTTGATAACAGATTAGGGCTTTATATGCTCAAGGTGTAATAGCAGTAATGGTGATGAACAGGGTTCTTCTCCTTTGCCTCTACTTACTGTTCTTGCATATTCCTAATTATCTACTGATGCCCTTAGATTAATGGTTACCTTCTTCATGGTATCAGAGATCTAGGTTTTTTTTTCTCTCCAATGGCTACTTCTGCTTCGTCGCCGTCTTCCCCTGCTGCGGCTCTGTCCGACGGTGTTATTTCGATGTCTCCTCCCCTCCTTATTCCTCCGCAGCTCAAATTCTTCATGGCTAATGTTAAAACTATGGTAACTGTTCAGTTAACCACTGATAATCATCTTCTCTGGAAATCCCAGCTCTTAAAGCTGTTTGCGGCCAATAACTTTGATGGTTATCTGACGGGAGTCATTACCAAACCGTTGCCGCACATTGCATCCAGCGAGGGTCAGCTTCTTCCAAACCCGCAGTTTCAACTCTGGATGCTCATCGATCAGCATCTTGCTTCGGCCATCTACTCCACTGTTTCACCCTCTCTACTTCCTTACATTCTGAATCTCTCCTCTACCCACGACATCTGGACCACCTTGGAGCTTCGCCTTCAATCGACGAATCGTTCCAGACTCCTTCAGCTCAAGAATGAGCTCCACCAGCTACAACTTGGAGACAAGTCGATGTTTAACTATCTCTCAGACATTAAGGCGAAGGTCGATGCAATTGCGGCTGCAGGATCTTCTATTGATGTAGAAGACATTATCCTGTACACAATCAATGGTCTGCCATCCACTTATAACTCATTCAAAGCGATCATTCGAAATCAGCTCCAACCCATCTCGCTAGACGATTTCTATGCTTTACTGTGTAGTGAAGAACTGCATCTTACGGCTGAAGCTCATCGTGAAACCACTACACACTCCAATGCCGACCCCAGCTTTGCTCTTGCAGCTACTCGTGGTTTCACCAGATCTCGTGGCCCTGCGTCTTCCTCCTTTCGTGGCTGCTCGTCTTCTGGACGTTCAGGTGTTGGCCGAGGTTCTGCTCGCACTCCGTTTCCTACTCGTGGAGGCAGACGCTCTCGGGCTCCTGTTGACTGCCAGATTTGTGGCAAATCTGGGCATACC
The DNA here is from genome assembly GCA_019925795.1 of Dendrobium chrysotoxum. NCBI lineage: Eukaryota > Viridiplantae > Streptophyta > Magnoliopsida > Asparagales > Orchidaceae > Dendrobium > Dendrobium chrysotoxum. The sequence continues at coordinate 6,541,999 of CM034310.1, forward strand.
GCCATTCACTGTTGGTATCGACATGATGCCTCTTATAATACCTCGCCTCAGGCTTATATCTCCACTGATACACCTCAAACAGCTGACTGGTTTTTGGATTCTGGTGCAACAGAACATTTAACGTCCAATCCTGCTCAATTACGCAATGTTCACACTTATACTGGAACGTCTCAGGTTCAGGTAGGGAATGGTCAGCAATTACCAATTGCTAATACAAGCCAAGGTCTCCTTCCCACTCCATATCGTAAGCTTCACCTACCCCATGTCTTGCATGTTCCCAATCTGTCTCACAATTTACTCTCTATTCATAAACTAACACATGATAACTCTTGTTCTGTGCTCCTTGATGCCAATGGCTTTGCTATCAAGGACTCCCAGACCAACAAGATACTTCTCCAAGGACCCAATCGTCATGGCCTTTATCCAGTTAACATCTCCTCGCACTCTCGCAGCTCGCCTCCACATATCCCTGCTATGGTTGCTACTTCGTCCTCCCCGACACTCTGGCATCAGCGGCTTGGACATCCCTCAATGTCTACCCAGCAGCGACTCTTCTCCACCTTATCTATTACTCCTAGTTCTACCTCTTTACATTGTATGGCTTGTTCTCAAGCTAAATGCACTAGATTACCCTTTTCTTTATCTACTACTATTACCACAAAGTGTTTAGAACTTATACATAGTGATGTATGGGGTCCTTCCCCAATTTTATCAATGCAAGCTTTTCGTTATTATGTTGTCTTTATTGATGATTATAGTCGTTATATTTGGATTTATCCTCTTCATCATAAGTCGGAAGTTTGCTCTAAATTTCTGCATTTTAAAAAGCTTGTGGAAAATCAGTTTCAAACATCTATAAAAACCTTGCGCACTGATGGTGGCGGTGAATATGTCAACAAAATATTTCAAAATCATCTACTTAATTTTGGCATTATTCACCAACACTCGTGTCCTTACACTCCTCAACAAAATGGGGTGGCTGAGCGGAAGCATCGACACTTGCTAAATATGGTTCGAGCCTTATTGTTCACTGCCAACCTCCCCTCCAAATTCTGGTTGGATGCTCTATACACCGCTACATATCTCATTAATCGCACTCCTTCTCCCACCACCCATCATTTATCACCATATGAACTCCTACACAAGCAATCACCTCATTACTCTCACTTACGTGTTTTTGGTTGTCTGTGTTATCCTTGGTTACCCACCAACGTTTCACACAAGCTGGCACCTCGCTCCACTCCGTGTATTTTTCTGGGTTATGCTCCTCATGCTAAAGGCTATAAATGTCTTGCTCTCAACTCCTCCAAACTCTACATTTCTCGGCATGTGCATTTCCATGAAACAGAATTTCCTTTTAAAATTGCTGTTTCGACTGTTCCTTCTTCAGCCATTCTCACACCCACTTCTTTCTCTCCGGCCACATTGGTTCCTGTTTCTACCCTTCAGCCAGTCAAGCAGTCCGTTAACAAACCTTCCTCCAATACTCGACTCCCTACACCTGTTCCACAATGTCTCTCACGTGGTTCATCCTCTCCATCTCATACTACCCTTTCTCCTCATTCAGCTCCAGAACTTATAAGCATTCCATCTTCCCTGCCTTCTCGACATACCATGGTTACAAGGGCCCAAACCGGACATCTTAAGCCAAAGTAGATTCTGGACCTTCAACATTCTGTTATTCCTATCAATCCTTCCGGGTTTCATCAGGCATCTCAGCATTCGGCTTGGCGAGATGCCATGAGTCAGGAATTTGATGCTCTCCAACAACAGGGAACGTGGACGCTTGTTCCCTTGCCGTCAGCTTCTAATGTTCTGGGGTGTAAGTGGCTCTTTAAAACGAAATATAATTCCAATGGTACTATTGCCCGCTACAAGGCTCGCCTAGTTGCACAAGGATTCAAGCAAGAACAAGGCTTGGACTATACTGAGACATTTAGCCCTGTTGCAAAATTTTCTACAATTCGTATCTTTCTCACAGTTGCAGTCACCAAACATTGGCCAATCTTTCAGCTAGATGTCTCGAATGCCTTCCTACATGGGCCACTCCAAGAGACCGTGTACATGAAGCAACCTGTTGGGTTTATTGACAAACAATTTCCCACTCATGTGTGTCTTTTAAAAAAGGCAATTTATGGTCTCAAACAAGCGCCTCGCCAGTGGTTTTCTACTCTTTCTTCATACTTGCATCAGTTGGGCTTTCGTTCAAGCACTGCAGATCCGTCCTTGCTGCTGTTTCAGCAAAATTCGATTCAACTCTATCTCTTGGTGTATGTCGATGATATCTTGCTTACAGGAAACTCCTTACCTGAGATGGATCGACTCTTAGCTGCTTTGCATTCCCGCTTCCTCATGCGCAATCTAGGCCACCTGCATCATTTTCTCGGTTTGCAAGTTACATCCACACCTCACGGTCTTCACCTGACGCAAACCAACTATGCATTAGATCTACTCCATAAAGCAGCTATGGATAACTGCAAGCCAGTGCTCACTCCTCTTCCAACCAAACTCGTCGTGCTCTCCACTAGTGATGCACTATATGAGCAGCCTGAGCTTTACAGACAACTGACAGGATCACTTCAGTATTTAACGATCACTCGTCCTGATCTGTCTTATGCCGTCAACTTCCTGTGTCAGCATATGCATCGACCGTCTCACCTCCATTTTCAGCTCCTCAAGCGGGTGCTCAGGTATGTAAAAGGAACGCTCTCCCTCGGGCTTCCAATTACATCTTCCACTCTTGTTCTTCAAGGTTTTGCAGACTCGGACTGGGCCACTGATCCCATCACCAGGCGTTCGGTCACTGGCTACTGTGCATTTCTTGGCTCAACACTAGTCTCCTGGACAGTTAAGAAGCAAACCTCTGTTGCTCGGTCTTCTACCGAGGCAGAGTATAGAGCTCTCTCCACCGCCGCTTGTGATATTATTTGGCTCCGCAGGCTCCTCAACGACTTCCAAATTTCAACTTCAGAGCCCACCCCTCTTCATTGTGATAATGTCTCTGCACTTGCGTTAGCCAATAACCCGATCTTCCATGCTCGAACTAAGCATATAGAAATTGACTTCCACTTCATTCGTGACTGTATACGAGATCGTCACATTACCGTTCACCACATCTGCTCGCCGGATCAACCAGCAGATATCTTTACTAAAGCTCTCAGCTCCACTAGACATCTTCAGCTTTGTGACAAGCTCACACTACATCCGTCTACTATTAGCTTGAGGGGGGCTGATAAGGAAACTTGATAAGCCTTCTAACTTATATATCAGACGGCTTCCTTATAACTAATTCCTGCTCCACTTCCTCTGTTATTCCAGTGTACTAGCTTAGTGCTAAACGTTTGATTCTCTGCTATTAATCTCCACCGTTAGTTGATAACAGATTAGGGCTTTATATGCTCAAGGTGTAATAGCAGTAATGGTGATGAACAGGGTTCTTCTCCTTTGCCTCTACTTACTGTTCTTGCATATTCCTAATTATCTACTGATGCCCTTAGATTAATGGTTACCTTCTTCATGTATAACTATTTAAACTTGATCAACATATTTTTGAATCATATTCAAAGCTTCATTCATCTTTATTTGAACCTTAATTAGAAATACAAACAAGATTTTAATGAGCTTGAAACAATATTCGATTGTGAACCAAACTTATTTTATTTAAGAAGAACAAGTTTTTATCAACGTTTGAATATAGTAATTTGATGTTAAATTTTCCTCTAGGTTTAGGGTTCAAAGATAGGGAATATAAAATAATAAATTCAAATTTTGTTCGAAGTTCGATCGAATGTTGATCAAATATTAATTAAACATTCTACAAGTGATCTGAAGAGTGTTTCACCATTGATCAAAATTTATTGAAACTTTTTTATCAAAATATTTTTGAAATATGATCTAAGATTCTTCGATTATTGTTCAAACCTTATTAAAAAAAGAAAACAAGTTTCAGGTAAGTTTTAAATAAGATTCGATCATGAGATGAACTTATTTCATTTGATGATAGAACAAATTTCGAACAATATTGAAAACTGATAATTCAAATGTCAAATGTTCTACGTTTAACGTTTGGAGTGGAAACATATAAAATTGCCAGAGACTTTGTCAAATATATAATATCATTATCCTCCAATGACAATCCCTAGCCAACCATCGAAAGAGATTGAAACGCTACCTTGGAACTTTGCCACATAACCATTACTAAAAAATGAAAGTCTCTTGAGATCAAGAAGAAGATGCTAGTAATAGAAGGATCATGTAACTTTTCGCTTGAAAGTTTGCTTACATCCTTCTGGGTTTAGGTTTAGAGTTGACACATATAATATCTTCAGAGACAAAAACTTTGCAACATGTATACCATAACTAACATTTATTGACAATCACTGATTACCTAGAGAAGAAAATGTAAACGTTGTCCTAGAACTTTACCATAGAATCTTTACTCACAAATAACAATCTTCAGAGAAGAATAAAATGTTAAGAATAGAAAGGGCTCAGCAACATTTTGTGTAGAATTTGCTTATATAATGCTTGAGCATTTCTTTAAATCATGGAGTATTTTAATCCAAGTGAATTTTTTTTATATATTTCCTTGAAAACTAAATAAGTATATTTATTTAATTTTGAGCATTATAGGGCATGTAAAAATTAAATTCCCTATAAATTCTTATAAACCTTTTGTATATTTTATAGATAATATTTTAGCTTACATGAAAATTTAACAACCCAACGTTAATAGTAAGTTATCTCCCTTTCTGATAGGTATAATACCTACAGTCAATCACTCCTTGTGCGTAGCTATTGTGACACTGAACTTTATATTTAGTTGAGTAATTAAGATCAACATAAATTAATGTTTCTGCACTAAACATTTATAATAAAAATTTAAAAATAAAAAGAGAGAAAAAAATGATATATCATGCCTAGTTCTTTGATTAAGGCATTGAAACAAGATATTTGGCTCCCAAAAAACTATCCTTCCATCCACCAACTATTCATTGAAGACCCATAAAGAAACTACATGCCTTAACATGCCTTGAACAATGCTATAATTTCCAAATATAGCTAAAAAACAAATATAAAGTTATATTTCTATTCCTATCTTTTTTCTCTCTCCACCCACCTTTATTTTTCTCAGCATTAATCAATAAAAAAATAGAGCAACAGTAGCTAATTTTAAATGGTATGTTAAAGATTATCTTTAATACTATCGATTCCATGGAAGTGTTGCCCTAGTCACCCGCTTCCAATCTGGTGCCCTCCCACCCTTCCCTCTCCTCTGACCTTGTTAGAGTACCTCTTCTCTCTCCACCTTCCAAGATGAAATCACCTCCCACCTTAGGTTGCTCACTTCCCTGCATAAGATGCTTCCTTTAGGCTTCGCCCTCCATCAAGACTTTATGGCTCTAAATCCTGCCATTCTAGTTAATGAATCTCTTTCTAGTTGTTCTAAAATAATTAGGAGATTCTCTGGAAGAAATATAGGGTTCTGCTTCTGATGGCAACATGCTACTGGGTGTTGGTCCCACTTATGGGGTCAAATTAATACATTCTAAGAATAAATATTAGAAGATCAATCTCATCGATCATGAAAGTATTACACGAAATAACATCATGGGAAATGATCCCTCTCAAACCTAACAACCTCACTCCACCACAAACATGACCAGAACCCTAAACTAGAACTGATAAAAATGTTTCTGCCAAAGAGTTCCTGGTAAGCATCATTCCTCCTCAAAATAATTTTGTCTCTTTCTCTGTTGAGGAAGTTAGCCAAGGTCCCAAGGAGTAAGAACCTTATCTTGTTGGCTACGCCATCAGGAAGAGGCCATTCTATTAAGCTTTGTTTGTGACCATTAGAAGAACTTGGAAAGTTAAAGGTACTATGGAACTTCTATCTTTAAATAAGGGCTTCTTTCTGCTTAAGTTTTTATGTTTAGAAGATTATGAAATGGCATGGATGAGGGGGCCCTGCTTTTTTTTTTTTTTTTTGAAATCTTTCTTTATGTAGAAATGGGTTCCAGAATTTAAGCTTAAAATAGAGAACTTCACCTCCATATCAATTTGGATTAAAATCCTAGACCCACCCTTGTCTTGCTGGAACCCTACCAGCATATGCAAAATAGCCAATGTAGTTGGTACACTTCTTACTATTGTAGTACTTACCATTGCAAAAATTCACCTAACATTTACAAGGATTTGAGTCCAAGTTAAAAATGGGGCCATTTTACCTGATGAAATTAACATTTCTATAGGAGGAAATAACTAAACCCTGCGCATCAAATACGATTGGAAACCTGAAGCTTGTAAAGGCTGTGACTCTTTCATCCACCCCTAAAACATTTGTCCTACTAATCTTATTGGAAACCTCAAAAATGACTTCCCCCTTCGTGGTCAGAGTCATAGTTGGAAACCCCAAAAAAACTCTTCATAGCTTACAAAATCACCCAACAAGCTTGTTAACACTTTTATAAACATCCTCACTCAGGGCTAACATGAATCTTCACCTAACAAAAGCTCCACTTTAGATCATTTTGTAAACCATCCTAATATCAAACTAACATCTATTAATAAAACCTAGCACCCATCAGATCAAAACTTAAACCAAAACTCAAATGCTACTAGTCTTCAGAAGCCCCTTGTTACCTCATTACACAATAAATTTGCAACCCTTGGTTCCACTGAAGGCTCTAAATTAACTGCCCAAGGCCCAATATATGGTCAGTTGCATGAAATTACCCTACATCAAACAAACAACGATCCGAACACATTAAACCTAAAACTAAAATGAAGGCTAAGAATCAGGCCTCCTCTACAAAACATTAAAGATGCTACCATTCCTTGCCTCTTTGAATGTGAGAGGCTTCAATGTGATGGATTGTGTTCTCAAGTGTAAGAACACCATCCATTCCTACAATCTTAACCTTTTTCATATTTTTGAAGCAAAAGTTTCTATTCTTGAACTCTTGGACCCTTTGTTTTATTCATCTCATAGGTTTTTTCACAATGAAGGTAGCCACCATAATTTTTTTTAACTCCAAGCCCAAAAGAATATGGATAAAGTGGAATTCTAATAATATCTCCTTCACTCCTCTTTATACTTCCAGCCAAGTCATCCATGGGGTAGTGTCTTATGGAAACAACAACAAAAAATTCATATCTATAGTTTATGCTACCAATTCGGTTGCTGAAAGAGCCTCTCTATGGGAGTTCTTTAAGTTCCTTGAGAGCCAACTTTTTGACCCCTTGATTGTGCTAGGGGACTTCAATTGCAATATGACACCTAACAAAAAATTTGGAGGCAATCCCATCCCTGTTAATAAGCTTTGGGAGCTCAATAACCTAATCTTTGAGGCAGGTCTCTTGGATGTGCCTTCAGTTGGCTTGAAATTTACTTGGTTTAATAACAAAATAGATCATCTCATTCATATCAAGCTTGATAGGGGGCTTTTTAATGAAGCATGGATGAATCTATTTCCCTCTTCATATTATAAAATAAAAAGGCACCGATGCTGAGACCATAACCTCTCATCCTTTCCCCCCACCTTCCCACAAAAAACCACCATATATTTCATCTTAAAAATTATTGGCTCAAACTTCTCACAATTTGGGCTCTCTTAAGGTCCATTTTATCTCAGCATTCCCAATGTGATCCTATCACTTCTTTATATGCCAAACTTCATCAACTCAAACTTACTATTAAGCTCCTCTATTGCTAGGCTGGAAGGTGGTCAAAGAAATTAATACTCTCTACTCGATAGTGATCTTCTTAACCGCCTCTTAAATGAAAAAGATTCTAGCATAAATGAGAGCCTATCTAACTCCTATTCTTCTTAGGCTTCCTGGATCTCTTAGTGGGAAAAATCTAAATGGCTTGAGAAGGTGAGGATGACCTCAAATTTCTCTATGTTAGAATTAATGGAAGGAAGAGCCATAATAAAAATCAAGGAGATTTCCACCTCTACAGGAACCTTATGTGACCAATCTAGCATTATAGAAGCCAATTCTCTCCACTATAAAAGCCTCTTCAACACCTCAAACTAATCCTCCAACTCTATCTCGCTCCCTCTCACTAGCTCCTACATCCCTCACTACCTCACTTCCATCCTCACATCCCCTATCACTAATGAGGAGATAAAAGCTGTTGTGAGCTCTTCTTCCAAAAAATCCTCACCTAGCCTTGATGGTTATACCTTTGAATTTTACGATACCATTTGGCATATAATTGGGAAACATGTGTTTGTAGTTTGAAAGCAGGTTTTGAAAAGTTTAGTTTTCCTTGGGAAATTTAAATTGATGTTAAAATTTTCAATTCTAAAGTCGAACATCCCATTAGAAAATGTATACCACCATAGGAGGTGAAAATAAAATTTCATAATGGGGTTTAGATATAGAATTATAAATTCCACCTTGAATATCGTAACAAGATTTAAGAGAGAACTTTATATGGCCCCGAAGGATCAAAATAAAGTTCCGTCAAATATCAAGCTACGATAATCAAGGGAAGTGATCGTTAATTTCATGTTCGAATTCATCTTAACAAAAGATATATTTCCCCAAAGGGAGAAAATATCTTTTGTTAACAATCGTTTAAATATAACGATAACGATCGTCAATAATTTAATTTTCCCAAAGAAGATTGATTCTAAATTTTGAAAATGTTTAGTTTTCTTTGAGAAACTTATTTCAAGAGTTCAATTTTAAAATTGAACACTTCATTACGACTGATACATTGCCTCAAGAGATAAAAATATCATTCCTTAATGAGTTCAAAAAATGAAATTGAAAGCTTTTCCTTGGCTATGATAATCAGATTCAAAAGATAATAACATATAACCCCGAAGGGTCAATATAATATTCTATCAATTATCTGATTATAATAACCTAGGAGAGGGATCATTATCTTCATATTTAAAACCATGATGATAAACGATATACATCCCTAAGGGGAGAGGATATCACTTATTATCAATTATTTGAATATGAGGATAGTGATCGTTGTTGACTTAATTTTCTCAAAGAAGACCAATTGAGTTTTAAAAATTGATTTTTGAAAATTAGATGTGGGTTCTAAATCTCCTACGAGCGTAAGCCCTCATAGTTAATTACATCGTGGGAGATTGGAGTCCCCTATGAAAACTTTCGATTAAAATAATGGCAGAAATTTTGTTTAGAGATTTCTAGGAGTGATACCAAAGAGGTGAAATTAGAATGTCAAATGGGATTGGAGCAAGATTGAACACTTATTTTGGAATCAAATGAGGAAGGGTAGGAGACACTTTAGGATTTTGAAATAATTCAGAAGTGCCCCAACATAAGCTAAGTGTTGGGCTTTAAATTTTGGATTGAAAGAATGTTTAATTCGAGTTGAGCATTTTATTAGAAATTTGGGATTATATTCCCGGAGGTTGGGGTCTTATGATTCAAAAAGAGACCTGCCCCAGATCCTAAATCTAAATTTGGACACTAGACTACAGTGATCTGAACCTAACTAATATAGTGCAAAATCTGGGCTTATCCCAGCCTGGATTGGGGAGCCAGCTAAACCACCTAAACGCTTCAAAACCATGAGTCCGGTCTTTTGATGCCGAGTGATCAGGGACATTTTTTAAGATTGGTTTAAGAAGTTAGGGTCGACATCTAGAGCAGATTCCTAATTGATCCCTTGACTTATGTTGGGTGGGATGCTTAGACTAAAATGTAATTAAAATTTTAATTTAATTAGTTTCTAATGCGATGTATGCTGGTTAAAATCTCCAAATCAGGTATGCAAGAAATTTTAAAAAGGCTTATAAAATAATTTTTTTTAAAGGACTAGACTTCCCCAAATCCAGCACCTCATCCTCATAGGTCGGATTATCTGGACTCTACCTGCAGGCGGGGAAGTGTCTTATAGCAAGGAGGGAGAGAGATGTAGTAATATGCAAGCGACCCCGGACGATTTTGGCTATTCCCTAGATCGTTAAGTTTCTATGTTATTTAAATATTAAAATTTTAAATATAAGTTATGAGTAAAAATACTTTTGGTCCTTAAAGAGCCTAACGAAGTCCAGGCTTAAACAAAAACGACATGCAAGCGCCAAAGAACTAGGAAAAATAGGTAGCCCTATACGCAATCAAATTAAATCAAACATATTAAATAATCTAATTAATTAAGTAAATATCCATATGCAAATTTCCTTGCTTTTTACAACCCAAATTTAAAAAAATTAAAAGTGGTCGGGCACCACTAACAACAACCCGGATTCTACTCCAAATACAGACGCAAGTGACTTTGAGTAGGATATTCTTTGTCTTCAACTCCTCGGTCTTCTCCTCTTTGAGCTCCTTAGATTCTTCATGGCTGGATACCCAAATGGAAAAGAGAACTCTTCCCTTGAGGGGGAGGTTACTCTTTCCACTTTGGGTAGTAAAGTAATCCAAATTTAGAGTTTCAAATGGATAAGGACTATCCCCCAAAGGGGTATCCTTTCCTCTTTGGAATCCAATCTTTGGATCTATGTATCCCATACTCAAAGTGCTACTTTCACAACTCAATACTCAAATAAATTATATGAATATAAAAATAAAAATTCTAGACTCGATCCTACAAGGTTATCCTAAATATTTAAATATTAAAACACATCCCAAGCAGTTATATGTATATACGTGCAGAAAAGTAAACACACTTGGCCACGCTCTTTTTTATTTGGGGGCTAAGCAGTTGAAGCACCTATAGTATTTATATTTAAAATTTATTTAGCCTCCTTTATTATCCTACACGAGCGTGGCCACCTGCAGAAAATTCAGTGAGCATCCAGATCGTTCCTAACCTAAGGGTAATCTAGTCGCCCATCACATTAATCCACATAGTGTAGTAAAAGTAAACAAATATATCAATCAATTTCAATCACAATATGTAATAAAAACTCAGAAAATCCAACACACAGCAGAAAAGTAAACACCGGCCTAGCCTAGATCTTGAGTTGGTTGTCCTAACAAACCATATAAAGTGTGTGTAGAAGGTCGTATGGCTGGGGTAGATCCCGAATAGGGTACTTGATTGAAGTTGTTTGATGTTCTAATTGGTTGAAAGGCTTAAGGGAGATTTTAATTGAAGTTTAAGTCTTAATGGTTTAAATTTAATTTTTATTGTTTGTTGAATACCACCTTTGTTGCACACCGAGGCCATGAAGTTTATTTCACCTTTCTTAGGGCTAATTTAATAGCCTCGTAGGCCTGGGTTACCTAGTGGTACCCAATATAATTAAGTGATTTGAGTTTGATTATGATTTAAAGATTGATTAATTTTTAATTAAACTGATTGGTTGCTAGTTTTAAAATAAAATTGATGTTTTCTAGAATTTTGAATGATTTATTGAATTTCAAAATTTTCTGGATTATTTTAATCAGTTAATTTAGCGGTCAAAAGTTGACTTTTTAAATTAAAGTTAGTTTTATAAGTTTCAGATTTTTAATAAATATTACACATTATGATGAGTTGTTAGACTGTTAGCACACTCAATTTGGAGTTTTCTATGAAAAGTTATGATTTTTAAAGTTTGGGCCTAGATTTGAACTATGGTTGACCAAAATGTTGACTTTTTGACTTTGACCAGATTTTGGAGGTTTGACATTCTTATAAAATACTAGATCTTAATTGGAGGTGATTGACACTAAGTTTGTTTAATTTGAATTTTTCTGTAATTAGTTATGCATTTTCAAAGTTTCCTTAATTATTGAATTTTTAAAATTGCCTAATTAGGAAGGTTTTGATCATCTTGATCCAAACTCATCCGAAACTATATGGAATCAATCCCAAAGGTCAGGAATGACCCATGGGAGTGTTTCCAAGTGTTTGAAAATTATTTTGGATTTTTAATAATTTTTAATTAATTAATATAATTAATTATTAATTTTCATTAAAAGTCAAATTAAAGTTTAATTAGGAGTCCAGTTAAGGGTCTTTTATTTTTCCTAGGTAGAGGACTAAGATCTGCAATTTGAGATATTATTTTTAATTTTTGGACTTAATATGGATTTATTGCATTTTTTTTAATTTTCTGGGTCCTTAAAAAGGCTAAAATTTTAGGTAATTAATTTTCTAACCTAATGACCTCCAAATACAATGAAATTCCAACCTAAGGTACTTGATGTCGCTAAGTTTTTAATGTTCAAGTTTCACCCCTATTGGGTGTGTGTACAACCCCCTAGGAATTTTCTAAGTTTTTTAGACTTTTCCTTAATTATTTTTCCTAGGTGTCTCTACTATTCAAATAGGCTTGAAATTTGGTTTATTTAACCCTTACATATATGCAATCACACCACAAAAGTTATGCAGCCTAAATCTAAAGAAAAATGGAGTTATGAATTTTCAAATTTTTGGGTCCAAAATAGACCTATTACCTTAAAAATTCACATCACAGCAATTCAATGGGTATCTGAATCTAAAAAAATTATAGTGCATGCCTAAGATACCCAAATACCTTTCACCAAAATTTGGGACTCAATTGACCACTGGATTGTGAGAAAATCACAAAAAATCGATTTCAAAGAAATAAAAATATCTCACAATACAATTATCAAATCAACTCAAAATTAATTTTAATAAATACTAGGCTAAATTATCTTTCCAACGAGCCCAAAAAAACTTAATTTGGTAGAGAAATGAATTTACTATGAATTTTGAAAGTTATGACTATTTTTTTAAATTTTTAAGTCCATTAATAACCGGTGCCAATCATTGGCAATGATCGGCGCCAAAACGGCGGCGATGTGTGGCATTTTGACATGCGAAGTGCTGTTTCAATCACCTATCCACACCATCACCAACCTCGAGCCGTCCGATCGAGAAAGATAGAAAATCGGACGGCCGAGATCGATCAAGGCCGTTTTAGCTTAAAATGAACTAGAAAATTGAAATACTCATAACTTTCAAAATACTCATCAATATTTAATAAAATTTGAAACATAAGCTCATGGGAACATGAACTTTCATTGCCTAGAGTTTGGAGACCCCAGGCAATGAAATTTTTGAGCAGTTCAAATTGAAATTTAAAATTAAAATGAGCATAACTTACAATCCAATCATCGGATTTTTGAGATCTTGGGCTCATTGGAAAGCTGTAGTGATCCTCTACAACTTTAATGAAGATATCAAGAGTTGGATCTTTCTGGATCAAAAGTTGTGTTAGAAAATCCTCTTTTTCTCTCTAGAATGCTCTCTCCTCACTAAAATAGTGATTTGAGGCTTGGAAATGATGGGAAGAAGCTTGGGAAAGCCTTAGAGATGGATAGAGAGGATGGGAAAGGATTTTGGAAGGTTGGAGGCTGGAGGAGAGTTGAGGGAGAGTTGAGGGAGAGTGAATAATGAATCCTCTTCCTTAGGATAGATTTCTCCCACCTTAACCCTTGGCTTTTGGATTGGATGGTCTTGATTTTGTTTGGAAGGCGTTTGGATGCATGACAAGTGTCCCCTAAGCTACCCAAAGCTAGGGAATAGGGTTGGTGGTGAGTGTGACCTCTCTTGGTCCATGGGAAAGGGGACCACAAACCTTTTCCCGCATTTGGATGAACCAAAGCTTGGCTTGGTTTAGGATGTTAGATTCGGGCTTCTTAAGAGAGGAAATGGGTCAATTTCTATCAGATTTGAGTAGGTTTTGGAATAAGCCATGGATTGCCAAGGTGGCTTGGTGATGTGGTCATGATTTGGCCTCTTTCCATAGGCTTAAAGGGTTTGGAGAGGGTTTTGACTCCTCCAAATGGGTTGACCAAGTCAATCCAAGGGAGAGCTTGACTTGAAAAGCTTTGAACATGTCAAGGGTATCCAATTGAATGATTTCGAGGTGGGTCCAAAAAGATATAGATTAATGTTAAACACATCAATATCAAGGGTCTGGAGGTGATTAAAGGGTTTGGGGGAAACTTCAAGGTCAAATTTCTCAAGATAACAGGTCCAGTGGCACGGGCTGTAAATATTTAAAGGTTTTACAGCCTTTAGATTTAAATATATTTTTTGGGGTTAGAGACCCCAAAATGGGTTCAAATTTGGAGGGTTATCTCTAGAGACATATCACATCAGTATGCAACTGACAGATGATGAATCCGAGGTCACTTGATTGGGTTTCCAGGTGATAGAAAGTTCACCTAGAAAGGGTTTCATGACCTAGGTCATTGACCTTGAAGGTTTGATTTGGAATGTTGGATTTAGGTTGGATTTAAGAGTTAAATGATTGACCTTGAATCATTCATATCAATATAAATCAAATGAAAGATTGAAATTAATTAGATATGATTTGAAATTTGATTGAATGTTGATTGAAGGCTGGATTAAAGATTGAATTAAAAGGTAGAGCTGGGTTTGTCAGGGATTGAATTGGGTCTTTATTTGGACCTTTATGACTGAGGGGTTGACACCTCCCCATCATTAGGTCACTAAAAAGAAACCCAAGTGAGTCCTAGTGATCTCATACAAAAATGAGGTCAATAAATAGACCCCCAATATGTGTGGTAGAATGAACTTCTAGTACACATATTGGTGTTGACCGAATTAGAAAGTCAAGTTTTAAGTTCTAATCCTAAGGAAAGGAGGAAAACCTTAACCTTAGAGGACCAGGTAGAAGGTAGAAGGTAGAACTAGGATGGTGCCATGGAGGGCATTCTCCACCACTAGTGATTCTAATCCTAAGGAAAGGCAGCACTTATCCTAAAGGAAGAGAAGAGAAGGTAGAACTAGGATGGTGCCGCAAAGGGCGTTATCCATCACAAGTGGATGATCACGTAGGGAGGAAGCTTGCTCCATACAAAAGATCTGAACTGGATTGAAACTAGGATGTTGCCACAAAGGGCGTTATCCACCAGTAGAGGATGATCATGTGGGGAGGAAGCTTACTCCACATAAAGGATCGAAACTGGATTAAATTAGGATGGTGCCATAGAAGGCGTTATCCACCACTAGTGGATGATCATGTGGGGAGGAAGCTTGCTCCACACAAAGGATCTAAACTGGATTGAAACTAGGATGGTGCCACAAAGGGCATTATCCACCACTAGTGGATGGTCATGTGGGGAGGAAGCTTGCTCCACACAAAGGACCTCAACTGGAAGGAAACTAGGGTGGTGCCACAAAGGGCATTCTCCACCACTAGCGGGTGATCATGTGGGGAGGAAGCTTGCTCTATACAGAGGATTTAAACTGGAAGGAAACTAGGGTGGTGCCACAAAGGGTGTTATCCACCACTAGTGGATGATCATGTGGGGAGGAAGTTTGCTCCACACAGAGGATCAGAACTGGATTGAAACTAGGATGGTGCCCTAAAGGGCGTTATCCACCACTAGCGGATGATCATGTATAGAGGATGCTTGCTCCATACAGAGGATCTAAACTGGATTGAAACTAAGATGGTGCCATAAAGGGCGTTATCCACCACTAGCGGATGATCGTGTGGGGAGGAAGCTTGCTCCACACAGAGGATCTAAACTGGATGGAAACTAAGGTGGTGCCACAAAGGACGTTCTCCACCACTAGTGGGTGATCTTGTGGAGAGAAAATTTACTCTACACCAAAGATCAGGTCTAGATGATCGTATGTAAAGAAAACTTGCTCCACACAGAGGATCAGATCTGGATTCTAGAATTTGAGATTTGAATGATTTTGAATTTGAATTGATTTAGTTTTGAATTTAAAGAAGTTTGAATTTGAAACTTGATTTGAAATAATTTTGAATTTGAGAGATTTGAATTTAAAATTTGATTTGATTTTGATTGATGTTGAATTTGATTTTGAATTGGATGGGTTTTGAGTTTGATTTTGATTTGTTTTTGAATTTGAGGAACCTGAATTTAAAAGTTGTTTGATTTTGATTCATCTTGAATTTGATTTTAATTTTTGAATTTTGATTGTGTTTGATTTGGTTTTGATTTGTTTGAATTTGATTTTGAATTTTAAAGTATTTTGAATTTAATTTTAAGTTTGACACTCATCTGGCATGGTACTTCCTGAAGAGCCTCCCCAATATTTGAAAATATCAGGTGGCATTCTTCAGGATTGATCAGTCAAAGAGAAACTCCCTCAAAGATTGTCATTAGAATGAACAATCCAGTCAACGTTGATTCAAGATTTCCATTGAATTTATAATGGATTAGAAGTGGTCTATAAAAGGCTACGACCAAGTCTCCTACTTAGGGAGTTCTAAAGTGATACAACTTATCAATATCTCGAATCAAACGTGACTTAAAGGCTTTTAAACTTTATATAGCACGTATTTGATTTTTATTTGAGGTTCTTGAGCTCTTCGAATTAGAGTCGGGCACTCTGCTCAATTGGAGTTTGATTTTGAGCAGCAAGTCCTAACAAAGGAAACTACGTTCTTAGATTAGAATGATCTAGGACCCAACACAAGGTGTAGTTTGATTTTGAACAACAATTTCCAGCATTATAAAATACTCCTCTAGTGGGTCTGATCTTGGACCCAGCATAGAGTGTAATTTTATAGGAAAAGCCTTAAAGGAAAGATGCCTATGAGGAAGAACTCACTCACATTCTCTAGGACTAGATTTGAATTTTTATCAAGAGAAAAAGATTCATTCTTCTTATCAGAAAACTTCCTCTAGTTATTTGGACCCGGTCGGAATGACAAACGGGAACAAATTCAGAAGTATAGTGAAAAGTTGAGTGACTCCAACAAACATAAAAAGGTTTAAGGATTTGAGTTTTGTTGACCCATACCAAGTTTCATAGAAACTGAACTGGGATCTCCCTTAAATATTTTGAATTAAAATCAATTTCAAAGCGATTTAAGTTGAATAAAGAAATTTGATCTTTTCAATTCTTTTGCATGAGAAATTTTGTATCTTGATAGATTATCGATGCACAACAAAAATTTTGGATTCAAGATTTATCAAAGTCAAGCAATTTAAAATTGACTGGGTTTTTTGAGATTTAAGAATTTAGAAGAAGGGAGTCTCTTTCTTTCTTTTTTGGTGGCACACATTGCGCATCTTTTGATTTATAGTGTATTTTACACTATTTTCTTTTTTTTTAATTTTGGTGCATTCATGCATCGTTTTGAATTTATTTTGATTTTGAGAAGAGGCTGCACCTTCCTTAATTAAATGCCGGGATTATATCTCAACTACAAGAGAAAAAAACTCACTCTCTTATACAAGGAAGAATAATCCTCAAGGCGGACCCAGTCTTTTTTTTTTAAAAGAATATCGGCTTGACTTTTGAAAATCTTTGAATAGATTTTAAGCACGTAAGAGACATCTATCTAAGATAGAAAATAACGAGAAGATTGAAAAGATTTTGATTTCAAAGGCCAACTTAAGTTTGATGCAGATTTTAATTCAACAGTTAAATTAATCCCATAAAAGAGGTGGGAGGGAGGGGTATTCAAATATTTGATGGAGTCAGCAACAACTTTCTCCTGCTTAAGACTTTAGGTAGAGGTTAATTTTCATTAAAAATATAACTCAACTATCTTCAAAATTTAAAATCAGTACACTTGAGAAATTAGAAGGTATCCTTAAAAGTTACAAGTTTAGGTGGCATGACCCTAGTAGTAAGGAATTTGAATTCCTATAATCTCCTTGGAGGGAGATACTATTATGGAGTCTGCACTATCCTAGTGGCATCATTTCAATCAAAAGATTTATCGCAATAGGACCCCGTTGAAAGTTAAATTTCAATGGTATCACTATCTAATATAATCTCAGATTATTTTCCCCTCTCCTAATACTAATGGTATAATAATTAGGAGAGTGGCACCTTGAGTAGTTTTAACACCTCCTTCTCTCTAGTTGATGTAATGGGACACGTATAGAAATGTGACCTAATATCTTTTAGTAGAGTGGACGGGTCGTAACCTTCAACTAGGGGCCTAGGGCCTAGTGCTGGTGTTTGTTCAGTGCTGGCTTGATTGATTCTCGTCATGTAGTAGTCGAGAAGGTGTATTAGAGATCATGCTCTCGTTTCTACAACCTCCCTCCTTTGAGCAACAGGGTGAAAATGATTTTCACCAGGGAAGGGGTACGTACTAGGAGCAACGGACTTTTTATTAGCCTTAGACTTGACGTGCTTTAAGGCTTTCACCTCAGCAGTCTTTCTGGCCTTAACAACCTTCTTTCTAACTCTACGAAGGAAGTTATTCCTTTTGTTCTTGCCGACGACAGGGGTGTTAGAGCTTGATCCGATCTCCGACTGAGATGGTAGCTCTTCTATCGTTATTGAATTCTGATTCTTTTCCACCTGAGTAGAAAGTACAATGGGTAAAGGGGTGACAGCAACTTTCATCTCGGAGATGGGGGAGTCAACTCCTGACCCTAAAGTAATCTCAACTAAGGGGACATCCCTTTATATTCCAGCAAACAGATCAATCATTTCTTCTCCGTCGACCGATAACTTGAAGTCTTTGAATTGTATTTCAAACTGAATGAAATTTTCAGAAGTGATTCCTTCTACTATTAAGTTTTTATCCATGAAAAAGATGAGTTTTTCAGCCATTTGAGTGCTTAAATCCTGAGATTAAAAGAAAGGTGATTTGAATTAGTTAATTTTGAAATTAAATTTGAGTTTTAATTTGATTAATGTTATTCAAAATTTTATAATTCAATCATGTTGAGTTTAGATTCAAAATAGTGGTTCGTAAAATTGACAAGGAGGACTTGAGGGTTGAACTCGACTCTTTCGCTACACCAATTAACTTGGGGCAAAATATCAAAGTTCGACTTAGACAGAGGTTTCCTCGCTCACCTCTCTATTTAATATGTCTTTTTCTTTTTGATGTTGGCCACACTCACCCAAGGAAGAAATGGATAGAGGGACCAATAGAAGAAGGGTAGTTAAGACTTCCAATGAAATAAAATTTTGCCATTATTAAAGATGGAAAGAGAGATTTAGTCCCACCGTGGTCGCCTTTTTTTTGTTTGTAGTTTGAAAGCCGGTTTTGAAAAGTTTAGTTTTCTTTGGGAAATTTAAATTGATGTTAAAATTTTCAATTCTAAAGTCGAACATCCCATTAAAAAAAGTATACCATCTCGGGAGGTGAAAATAAAATTTCATGATGGGGTTTAGATTTAGAATTATAAATTCCACCTTGAATATCGTAACAAGATTTAAGAGAGAACTTTATATGGCCCCGAAGGGTCAAAATAAAGTTCTGTCAAATATCGAGCTACGATAATCAAGGGAAGTGATCGTTAATTTCATGTTCGAATTCATCTTAATAAAAGATATATTTCCCCAAAGGGAGAAAATATCTTTCGTTAATAATCATTTAAACATAATGATAAAGATCGTCAATAATTTAATTTTCCCAAAGAAGATTGATTCTAAATTTTGAAATTGATTTTTGAAAATATTTAGTTTTCTTTGAGAAACTTATTTCAAGAGTTCAATTTCAAAATTGAACACTTCATTACGAATGATACATTACCTCGAGAGATAAAAATATCATTCCTTAATGAGTTAAGAAAATGAAATTGAAAGCTTTTCCTTAGCTATGATAATCAGATTCAAAAGATAATAACATATAACCCCGAAGGGTCAATATGATGTTCTATCAAGTATCTAATTAAAATAACCTAGGAGAGGGATCATTATCTTCATATTCAAAACCATGATGATAAACGATATACCTCCCTAAGGGGAGAGGATATCATTTATTATCAATTATTTGAATATGAGGATAGTGATCGTTGTTGACTTAATTTTCTTAAAGAAGACCAATTGAGTTTTAAAAATTGATTTTTGAAAATTAGATGTGGGTTCTAAATCTCCTACGAGCGCAAGCCCTCATAGTTAATTACATCATGGGAGATTGGAGTCCCCTACGAAAACTTTGATTAAAATAATGGCAGAAATTTTATTTAGAGATTTCTAGGAGTGATACCAAAGAGGTGAAATTGGAATGTCAAATGGGATTGGAGCAAAATTGAACACTTATTTTGAAATCAAATGAGGAAGGGTAGGAGACACTTTAGGATTCTGAAACAATTCAGAAGTGCCCCGACCTAAGCTAAGTGTTGGGCTTTAAATTTTGGATTGAAAGAATGTTTAATTCGAGTTGAGCATTTTATTAGAAATTTGGGATTATATTCCCGGAGGATGGAGTCTTATGATTAAAAAAGAGACCTACCCCAGATCCTAAATCTAAATTTGGACACTAGACCACAGTGATCCGAACCTAACTAATACAGTACAAAATCTCGGCTTATCCCAGCCTGGATTGGGGAGCCAGCTAAATCACCTAAACGCTTCAAAACCATGAGTTCGGTCTTTTGATGCAGAGTGATCAAGGACATTATTTAAGATTGGTTTAAGAAGTTATGGTCAACATCTAGAGCAGATTCTTAATTGACCCCTTGACTTATGTTGGGTGGGATGCTTAGACTAAAATGCAATTAAAATTTTAATTTAATTAGTTTCTAATGCGATGCATGATGGTTAAAATCTCCAAATCAGGGATGCATGAAATTATAAAAAGGCTTATAAAATATTTTTTTAAAAAAAAGACTAGACTTCCCCAAATTCAGCACCTCATCCTCATAGGTCGGATTATCTGGACTCTACCCGCAGGCAGGGAAGTGCCTTATAGCAAGGAGGGAGAGAGATGTAGTAATATGTATGCGACCTCGGACGATTTCGATTATTCCCTAGATCGTTAAGTTTTTATGTTATTTAAATCTTAAAATTTTAAATATAAGTTATGAGTAAAAATACTTTTGGTCCTTAAAGAGCCTAACGAAGTCCAGGCTAAAACAAAAATGACATGCAAGCGCCAAAGAACTAGGAAAAATAGGTAGCTCTATACGCAATCAAATTAAATCAAACATATTAAATAATCAAATTAATTAAGTAAATGTCCATAGGCAAATTGCCTTGCTTATTACAACCCAAATTTAAAAAAATTAAAAGTGGCCGGGCACCACTAACAACAACCCGGATTTTACTCCTAATACAGACGCAAGTGACTTTGAGTGGGATATTCTTTGTCTTCAACTCCTAGGTCTTCTCCTCTTTGAGCTCCTTGGATTCTTCGTGGCTGGATACCCAAATGGAAAAGAGAACTCTTCCCTTGAGGGGGAGGTTACTCTTTCCACTTTGGGTAGTAAAGTAATCCAAATTTAGAGTTTCAAATGGATAAGGACTATCCCCCAAAGGGGTATCCTTTCCTCTTTGGATCTATGTATCCCAATCTCAAAGTGCTACTTTCACAACTCAATACTCAAATAAATTACATGAATATAAAAATAAAAATTCTAGACTCGATCCTGCAAGGTTATCCTAAATATTTAAATATTAAAACACATCCCAAGCAGTTATATGTATATACGTGCAGAAAAGTAAACACACTTGGCCACACACTTTTTTATTTGGGGGCTAAGAAGTTGAAGCACTTATAGCATTTATATTTATAATTTATTTAGCCTTCTTTATTACCCTGCACGAGCCTGGCCACCTGCAGAAAATTCAGTGAGCATCCAGATCGTTCCTAACTTAAGGGTAATCTAGTCGCCCATTACATTAATCCACAGAGTGTAGAAAAGTAAATAAACACATCAATCAATTTCAATCACAACATGCAATAAAAACTCAAAAAATTTGACACACAGCAGAAAAGTAAACACCAGCCTAGCCTAAATTTAGAGTCGGTTATCCTAACAAATCATCTAAAGTGTGTGTAGAAGGTTGTGTGGCTGGGGTAGATCCTGAATAGGGTACATGATTGAAGTTGTTTGATGTTCTGATTGGTTGAAAGGCTTAAGGGAGATTTTAATTAAAGTTTAAGTCTTAATGGTTTAAATTTGATTTTAAAATTAATTTTAATTATTTGTTGAATACCACCTTTGTTGCACATCGACGCCATGAAGTTTATTTCACCTTTCTTAGGGCTAATTTAATAGCCTCGTAGGCCTGGGTTACCTAGTGGTACCCGATATAATTAAGTGATTTAAGTTTGATTAAGGTTTAAAGATTGATTAATTTTTAATTAAACTAATTGGTTGCTAGTTTTAAAATAAAATCGATGTTTTCTAGAATTTTGAATGATTTATTGAATTTTAGAATTTTCTGGATTATTTTAATCAGTTAATTAAGGGGTCAAAAGTTAACTTTTTAAATTAAAGTTAGTTTTATAAGTTTCAAATTTTTAATAAATATTAAACCTTATGATGAGTTGTTAGACTATTAGCACACTCAATTTGGAGTTTCCTATGAAATGTTATGATTTTTTAAAGTTTGAGCATAGATTTGAACTATGGTTGACCAAAAGGTTGACTTTTTGACTTTGACCAAATTTTGGAGGTTTGACATTTTTATAAAATACTAGATCTTAATTGGAGTTGATTGATACTAAGTTTGTTCAATTTGAATTTTTCTGTAATTAGTTATGCATTTTCAAAGTTTTATTAATTATTGAATTTTTTAAATTGCCTAATTAGGAAGGTTTTGATCATCTTGATCCAAACTCATCCCAAACTACATGGAATCAATCCCAAAGGTCAGGAATGACCCATGGGAGTGTTTCCAAGTGTTTGGAAATTATTTTGGATTTTTAATAATTTTTAATTAATTAATATAATTAATTGTTGATTTTCATTAAAAATCAAATTAAAGTTTAATTAGGAGTCCAGTCAAGGGTCTTTTATTTTTACTAGGTAGAGGACTAAGTTCTGGTCAATTTGAGATATTATTTGTTATTTTTAGACTTAATATGGATTTATTGCATTTTTTTGAATTTTCTGGGTCCTTAAAAAGGCTAAAACTTTGGGTAATTAATTTTCTAACCTAATGACCTCCAAATATGATTATGAATCAAACTTTTTAGAAAGCGAGAGAAGCTCTGGGTAAGTAGGGAGAGAAAGCATTCATTTTTTTTTTTTTGAATTTTACTTTCACGGTATTCCACTATTTTTGTGCTAGGTTATTGGGCATGGCGGCAGGTGGCCGCCGGCCATCTCGTCCTTCGTCAAAGGGGTCTGTTATTCAACAAGCAGGTTCATGTGTGGATCCAAAATTAGATAGCATTCATCTTCGTCGTGCTAGAGGGGAGCTGGTTATCTATGAGAGGAAGGCAATTCAACAAGTTATTTCGACGCCGATTGTTGGTAAAGGGAAGGAAATTGCTTTGGTTGAAGGTAGTGAGATTAATGATTTGAATGGTTTCATGTTTTCACCGGATCCAGGGGATTCTTCTTCGGGTATGAAAATCTTTGTGAATCGGTTTGGGAATTCAAATGCAATCTCTATCCATAACAGCAAGATAAATGTGAATTCCCTCAGTCCGGTGAGCAAAGGTGTTCATAGTCCATTTCAGTCGCCGGCAGGTCCTGAAGGGGGTGGAGTTCCTTCCGGTATCATTGGGGATCCAGAATTACTGGAAGCTCAAGGTAACAAGAGTTCTGATGTTTTACAGGTTAGAAGGTGTGTTTCTGCAGAGTTGGGTAATTCTGGAGATCATCCTGACATGGCTGATCAGGCAGATGTTAGTTCAAAGCTCCTTAATGATGTGCTGGGTACTAACACGGTTACATATGCGGAGAAGGTGTCTGTAGGTTTGCCTAAGGATAACAATGTGACTTTGAAGGCCAATTCTGGGAACTCGAAACCTTATATCAAGTTAAACTTTAAAGATGAAGAAATTTTCATGTCTAAGGATGGCAAAGCTGTGAGGTTATGTGAAGATTTGGAGATACATAATGCCAATAGGTTGGCTAATTCTTTGGTGATCAAGGTATTTGGAAAGGAGATGCCATCTCACTTGGTGGCATGGGAAGTGAGGTGCCAATGGAGTCAATTTGAAAAATTCCATTTTACTACTTTGGGGAAAGGTTGGTTCTTGTGTTCTTTTAACTCGAACGAACTTATGGAGGCTGCGTTATCAGGAGGTCCATGGTTTGTGAATGGACACATTATAGGGATGGAAAAATGGAGGCCTGAGTTCTCTCCTTTATCGTTGAAGGGCTTGACATCGCATATCTGGATTAAAATGCCTAATCTTCCACTTCATTGTATGGACGAACAGAATATAGCAAGGATTGCTTCAATGGTTGGTACTCCTCTTATGCTGGATGAAAATTTATTTCAATGGGGTAGAAGGGAGTTTGCAAGAGTTTGTGTGAGGATCAAGCTAGATCATTGTCTGCCTTTAGGTGTTTGGGTGGATAGTATTTCAGGAAGATTTTTCCAAAAAGTCGAGTATGAGAAAATCTCATCGTTCTGTTTTCAGTGTGGGATGATTGGACATGTAAAATTTGATTGTTTGAAGGATGCTGCTTGTCCTAAGGTGGTGGGGGGAGCAAATAATGAGGTTATAGTGGGGGTTGGTGGAAGGGATGAGGAGGAGTTGTTGAATTCAGATTTGTATGGTCCTTGGGTGTTGGTTAATCATAGAAAGGGGAGAAATGTTGGTCAGCGTAAAGAGGTTTTGAGGGATCCTATGGTTGTAAAACAAATGGGTAATCAGAATTCTGGTATTCAACAGGTCCGAAAGGTGAATAGTTTATCTCAGAAGAAGGTTGATGCAGTTATAGGTAACGAAAGGTTGAATAAGGTGGATGGTGAGATGGTGGAGTTGAATAAAAGGTTGGAGGAGAACAGTGTGGAGGTGGATTTGAAACAACCAACTGTTAGTAGTAAAATTCTGGAAGTAAATGAGGAACCTATGAAGATACAGGAAAGTTGGAATGAGATTGCTATTCAGACCTCTTCAGCTGTGGAAATAAGTAATTCTTCTAGTTTAATTTGTGATTCAATTAGGGAGGATAATAATGGTCTT
Organism: Dendrobium chrysotoxum; assembly: GCA_019925795.1. Lineage (NCBI taxonomy): Eukaryota > Viridiplantae > Streptophyta > Magnoliopsida > Asparagales > Orchidaceae > Dendrobium > Dendrobium chrysotoxum. The sequence goes on from CM034310.1 coordinate 6,566,751, forward strand.
GGTAATGGATGCTTGCGAACTCAAGCAGATCCTTTGGGATTGCTTGCGAACTCAAGTACTCCTATTACTATGTCGGATGCGGTTCTTGTTAAGAATGCTAATCCCTTGCAGAATGACTATGGTGCTGGGTTGGAAATGATTGAGGACCGGTGTGCAGAGGAAGGGGAAATTGTTGGGAAGAAGTTGCCAAGTAATAGTAGTTTGGGAAGTTCCGGTTTTTCAAATGAAGTTCAGGTTACGGATATTCTGAAGACGGCTGGGCTGGAAACTTCCTCAGCTGGGAAGAGAGTTAAATTATTAAAAGAGCTTAGGTCCCTAGGCTCTGGCAACTCTATGGCTAGTAATAAGAAGTTGGAAGGGAGAAACTCTAAGAGGAATGGGGGTTTCACCCTCAATCCGAATCAATGACTTCCTTCATTTTTTGGAATTGTAGAGGAGCCAAGAAAGTGGAGGCTGCTCTATATCTTAAGGAGGTGGTTAAAGATGGTAATGTCTTGTTAGTGGGTTTAATGGAAACTAAGATTAGTTCAGCAGATAATATTCAAATGGTGAAGTTTTTGGGGAATAATTGGGATTCTTATTTAGTCCCTTCTGAGGGTCTATCTGGCATTTTGATGGTGTTATGGAGAAAGGACTTAGCATCATTCTCAGTGGTTGATTATTCAGCACAATGGATTGTTGGTATTTTATCTATTCGAAATAAAGGTTGTTGGAAGGTGGCTACTGTTTATGGAAGTCCTAATGTACTCTCTAGAAAGCTTTTATGGGAGGTTTTAGAGAAGCATTGCTCTGATGAATGGCCGATGGTGGTAGGGGGAGATTTTAATTGTGTGCTTTCACAAGAGGATAAAAGAGGTGGGAAAAAATTCTCCATGTCTCAAAGTGCTATGGATATGAAGAATTTTATGATCTTAAATGACCTTCATGAGGTGGCTTCTATGGGTCCCAAATTCACTTGGTGTAACAATAAGTCTGGAGGGGCTCGGATTTTAGAGAAGTTGGATAGATGTCTTATTAATTCTACTACTTTGAATACTATTCATCTAGCCTTGGTGAAACACCTGTCACGGATTGCTTCGGACCATTGCCCAATTCTTTTGGAGATTGTAAAGCCTTTGAAGGTTGGTAGAAGAGAAATTCGTTATGAAGATGTTTGGTCTTCTTATCATGGAGCTGCTGCCATCGTGGATAACATCTGGAAAAAAAAAAAGATTATGTTAATGATCCTGCTAGTTCTTTGAATTTGAAATTCAAAAGAAGCCTTAGGGCTTTATTCTTTTGGAGCAAGGCTAAATTCAAGAATTTAAGCGTCTTAAGGGACAAACTAAAGGAGGAGATTTTGGAAATCCAGTTGGAGGAAGCCGAAGGTAGTTTATCAGTGGAACGGCTGCAGCTTCTCAGGTTCAAAATTCATGAGCTCAATGTTACTTTAGCTCGGCTTAACACATGGTGGAAACAACGAGCTAAAGCCAAATGGTTGGAAGAAGGGGATACAAATTCAGCTTTCTTTCATGCGTTTGCTAATGCTAGGAGAAATCAAAAGTGGATTAGTTACATTAAAAATCAAGTAGGAGTTATTATAGAAGATGAGACGGATATCCAACTTATTTTTACTGATTTTTTCATGCTGAAGTGGCAACATAGGGAGTGCTTTTTAGAAGGATGGCCGGAGCCTTCTACGGTGCTGGGAGATGAGGATTTCCGAATCCTGAATGAAGCTTTTACCATGGAGGAATTGTAGGTGGTGGTCAAGGAGGCTGGTTCGAATATTTTTCCTAGTTTGGATGGGATTACCTTCTCTTTTGTTAAAGACTTTTGGAAATATATTAAGGAGGATGTGTGGCAAACAGTTAGACAATTTTTCTCTTCAGGTGTAATGCATAGCTCATGGAAGGAGACAATGATTATCTTAATTCCCAAGGTGAAAAATCCTCAGGTTCCTTCTAACTTTCGTCCGATTAGTCTTTGTTTGACTATTTACAAGATAATTGCAAAGATGTTAGTAAATAGAATGGAGAAGGTGTTATATAAACTCATTTTTAGAGAGCAAGCAGCTTTTGTCAAGGGTCGGTCGTTGTCTGAGCATGCATTACTTGCACAAGAAGTTTTTAACAAGTTCCGGTATTCTAAATCAGCAAAAGGACTTTTGGCTATCAAGTTGGACATGGAGCAAGCTTACGATAGTATGGGGTGGCAAGCTTTAAGGAAAGTGCTGACTCATTTTAATTTCCCTAAAAAATTTTTGGAATTACTAATGGCTTGTATATGTGAGCCTAAGTTTTGCATTTTGATTAATGGGAAAAAATCTGATTGGATTGAAGGAAAAAGTGGTTTTAGACAAGGTTGCCCCTTGTCACCTTTTTTTTTCATTTTGTGTTCACAACTTCTTTCTGATGCGTTGAAGCAAGAGAGTAATTACTCTGGAATTTCTATTACACCTAATGCTCCTAGAGTATCTCATTTACTCTATGCCGATGATGTTTTAATCTTTTTGGAAGCTAATGTAAGGAAGGTTAAGGAATTGAAGAACATTGTTACCAAGTACTGTAGGTGGTCGAGTCAGGTGGTGAATCATTCCAAATCATTGATCCTTTTTGGAAAACATACTAGACATGGCAGGAAGAAGAAAATAAAGAGGATCCTCAGGTATAGAGTGGTTGAGGAGTTTATTTATCTTGGGGTGAAGATGACATTAAGAAGGATGGTGGCTACTGATTTTCAAAATCTGTTGGATGTGGCGTCCAATAGATTGAATACTTGGGGAAAGAATTATATCTCATTGGAAGGTAAGATGGTCTTGGTTAAATCGGCTTTTTTATCTCTACCCATGTTTTTATCTTCTCTTTATTTGGTGCCTTTGGGTATTCTTAAAGAATTCGATAAGATGTGTAGAGGGTTCTTGTGGAATAAGAAAAATGGTAAGGCTGGCTTGCATTATCTTTCTTGGGATTTACTTTGCAAACCCAAGAATGAAGGGGTTTGTGGCCTGTTCTCGGCTGTTTCTAAGGTAGGACCTCTAAGGGCTAAATTTTCATGTGACTTTTATGTGAAAAATGACTTTTTGTTATACCATATCCTTAGAGGTAAATATGGTAGGGAAATCTCAGATTTTCCTGCAAGAGGTGCTTGCTCTCCAACTTGGAAAATAATAACTATGGGTGCTATGTATCTGAGGAATATTGTAAGGTGGAAGATATCAAATGGCAATTCCATTAATTGGGTTGTGGATTCATGGATTCTGGATAGATGCATTGCTTCTTGGCCTACGTATGTGAATATCATGGTAGACGTCAGTACCAAACTTAGCTCTTTCATTGTGAATGGCGAATGGAATGTAAGTCAGCTTAATTGTGTGTTCGGGAAGGAGCTGGTAGATCTGATTCTTCAAACTCCGATTGAAGCAAGCTCACGAACTGATGTTATGGAGCTGAAGTATAAGAATTCAGGCAGATCGTTAGCAGCATTGTCTTTTGAGGCATCAATTGATCATAGCTCTGAGGTGGTTCACTATTCCTGGATGAAAAAGCTAAAATTGAGACCGAGAGTGGGACTATTTTGGTGGAGACTTTGCAATGATGCAATTCCTTCAAAGGCTTTTCTGATGAAAAGAAGATTATGCAATAATACTTGCTGCCCGAGAGGTTGTAATGATGAAGAAAACAATTGCCATGTTGCTAGTAGATGTATTAAATTGCGGAGAGTGACAAAATGGCTGCATGCTTGGGGTTTTCAGATTCTGGAATTCTCTAATCTTAAATCCTGCTTGTATGGGTTACAGTTGTGTGCTGGGAAGAATTCAATTCTAGCTATTATATATTGTACAGCTGTGTTTCTTGTTTGGAAAAATAGATGTAAGCTGATTCATGGTGGTGTGGAGGAGTCGGATCAATCTATAGCAGCTAATGTGGTCTCTATAGCTTTGATAAGTAGTGTTATTAATCTGAAACCCGGACTACTGGGATGTCGACCAGCATACGCTGTCTTCTTCTTGGCATCCTCCTCCACCCGGTTGGATTAAGATTAATGTTGATGCGTCACTCACTTCTAATAGCATGGCTGGAATTGGTGGAGTAATAAGGGACGACAAAGGTAGATTTCTTTTAGCTTTTGGTGCCCAGTATTTGCACTGGGATATAGCTCAATTGGATTTAGAGGTGGTGTATTTTCTTAATAATATTGTGCAAGATTGGATGTGTGAAACACAAGGTGTGATTATTGAAGGGGACAACTATAACATAATAAAGATTCTTCAATCATCATTGAAGAATTGGAGGAATTGTGGAAGAATTGAAGAGAGATTGGGATTTCTACAGGATTTTAACCAAGTCCTTTTTTCTTATTGTAATAGAGTTTGTAACAAATTAGCGGATGTTTGTGCTAATTTGGCAGTGGTTAGAGACTTTTGTTGGAATGATCTTAGTATTGATGATATTCCTCCTTCTTTCCTGTATTGTTTGAAGGAGGAATGTGATTCTTTAGGTGCTTTCTAATTTCCTAGGTTGTATTTTGTTTGGTTTGGTTATTAATGCATCTTGGCATTGCTCTAAAAAAAAAGACCTCCAAATACAATGAAATTTCAACCTAAGGTACTTGATGTCGTTAAGTTTTTAATGTTCAAGTTTCACCCCTATTGGGTGTGTGTACAACCCCCTAGGAATTTTCTAAGTTTTCTAGACTTTTCTTTAATTATTTTTCCTAGGTGTCTCTACTATTCAAATAGGCTTGAAATTTGGTTTTGTCTAACCCTTACACATATGCAATCACACCACAAAAGTTATGCAGCCAAAATCTACAGAAAAATGGAGTTATGAATTTTCAAATTTTTGGGTCCAAAATAGACCTATTACCTTAAAAATTCACATCACAGCAATTCAATGGGTATCTGAATCAAAACAAATTATAGTGCATGCCTAAGGTACCTAAATACCTTTCACCAAAATTTGGGGCTTAATTGACCACTGGATTGTGAAAAAATCACAAAAATCCGATTTCAAAGAAATAAAAATATCTCACAATACAGTAATCAAATCAACTCAAAATTAATTTTAATAAATACTAGGCTAAATTATCTTTCCAACGAGCCCAAAAATACTTAATTTGGTGGAGAAATGAATTTACTATGAATTTTGAAAGTTATGACTATTGTTTTAAATTTTAAGACCATTAATAACCGGCGCCAATCGTTGGCAATGATCAGCGCCAAAACGGCAGCGGCGTGTGGCATTTTAACATGCAAAGTGCTGTTTATCAATCACATATCCACATGATCACTAAACCCGAGCCGTCCGATCGAGAAAGATAGAAAATCGGACGGCCGAGATCGATCAAGGCCGTTTTAGCTCAAAATGAACTAGAAAATTGAAATACTCATAACTTTCAAAATACTCATTTAAATTTAACAAAATTTGAAACATAGGCTCATGGGAACATGAACTTTCATTGCCTAGAGTTTGGAGACCCCAAGCAATGAAATTTTTGAGCAGTTTTAAATTGAAATTAAAAATTAAAATGAGCATAACTTACAATCCAACCATCGGATTTTTGAGATCTTATTCTCATTGGAAAGCTGTAGTTATCCTATATAACTTTGATGAAGATACCAAGAGCTAGATCTTTCTGGATCGAAAGTTGTGTTAGAAAATCCTCTTTCTCTCTCTAGAATGCTCCCTCCTCACTAAAATAGTGATTTGAGGCTTGGAAATGATGGGAAGAAGCTTGGGAAAGACTTGGAGATGGATGGAGAGGATGGGAAAGGATTTTGGAAGGTTGGAGGCTGGAGGAGAGTTGAGGGAGAGTGAATAATGAATCTTATTCCTTAGGTTAGATTTCTCCCACCTTAACCCTTGGCTTTTGGATTGGATGGTCTTGATTTTGTTTGGAAGGATTTTGGATGCATGAAAAGTGTCCCCTAAGCTACCCAAAGCTAGGGAATAGGGTTGGTGGTGAGTGTGACCTCTCTTGGTCCATGGGAAAGGGGACCACAAACCTTTTCCCCCATTTGGATGAACCAAAGCTTGGCTTGGTTTAGGGTGTTGGATTAGGGCTTCTTAAGGGATGGAATGGGTCAATTTCTATCAAGTTTGAGCAGGTTTTGGATTAATCCATGGATTACCAAGGTGGCTTGGTGATATGGCCATGATTTGGCCTCTTTCCATAGGCTTAAAGGGGTTTGGAGAGGGTTTTGACTCCTCCAAATGGGTTGACCAAGTTAATACAAGGGAGACCTTGACTTGGAAAGCTTTGTACATATCAAAGGTATCCAATTGAATGATTTTGAGGGATTGATTTAATTTAAAATGGGTTCAAGCATTAAAATTGACCTTAAAGTGGGTTAAGGGTTGATTTGGTCAACCATGGTTGACTTGGTAAACCAAGTCAAACCAAAGAGTGGGTTTGGTTTCAATGAGTCTCAAATATCATGGGAAACTCATTGAAAAAGGTTTCAAAGGTTAAAGATGTTTAACCATGTTGAGTTTTGGTCAAAAGTCCAAAAACCCCTTTAGAGAGCATTTTGGTCATTTTGATCTCTGGTCAACCCTGGGTCGAGGTGGGTCCAAAAAGATGTAGATTAATGTTAAACACATCAATATCAAGGGTCTGGAGGTGATTAAAGGGTTTGGGGGAAACTTCAAGGTCAAATTTCGCAAGATAACAGGTCCAGTGGCACGGGCCGTAAATATTTAAAGGTTTTACAGCCTTTGGATTTAAATTTAGTTTTGGGGTTAGAGACCCCAAAACGGGTTCAAATTTGGAGGGTTATCTCTAGAGACATATCACATCAGTATGCAACTGACAGATCATGAATCAGAGGCCACTTGACTGGGTTTCTAGGTGACAGAAAGTTCACCTAGAAAGGGTTTCACGACCTAGGTCATTGACCTTGAAGGTTTGATTTGGAATGTTGGATTTGGGTTGGATTTAAGAGTTAAATGATTGACCTTGAATCATTCATATCAATTTAAATCAAATGAATGATTGAAATTAATTGGATATGATTTGAAATTTGATTGAATGTTGATTGAAGGCTGGATTAAAGATTGAATTAAAAGGTAGAGCTGGGTTTCTCAGGGATTGAATTGGGTCTTTATTAGGACCTTTATGACTGAGGGGTGGACACCTCCCCATCATTAGGTCACTAAAAAGAAACCCAAGTGGGTCCTAGTAACCTCATACAAAAATGAGGTCAACAACATGATTACAAAGCTGTCAAATAGTTCTTCCTCAAATCTTATCTCCCTAAAAAAATTAAAGCTATAGTAATTACCTTAATCCTGAAACCTCTCATGCTTATAACATTAATGACTATAGACTCATATCTCTTTGTAACACATTTTATAAAATCATTGTTAAGATTCTTACTTCTAGGCTTCAACATATCATAACATTCACTCTAGCTAAGTAGGTTTCATTCATAACAGAGTTTTCACTAACAAAACTCTTTTGGTTAAAGAGGCTCGATATGAAATTAAAGAAAACAAAAAAATTCTTTCTTTTATGTTAAGCTTAGCATTTTCAAAGCATTTGAAACTATGTCTATAGACTTTCTTATTCAGGAATGATTCAAAAAGGGTTCCCTCACTTGTTTATTGTCTGGGTTAAAGCATGTATTAACAATGTTTATTTCTCTATTTGCATAAATGACAAAATTAAGGGCTTTTTCAACTCTACTTCTAGCCCTAGATAAGGATGTCAACTATTTCCATGCATTTTTGCATTGTTATGGATGGTTTATCCAGCCTTTTTGAAGAAACAACTGTATCTCATGTTTATAATGGTATCATTATGGACAATCTTCACCTCTACCACCTGCTTTATACTGATAACTTATTAGTTTTTGGGAAATGTTCTCCTCAAAATATTATTAGTTTAAATAAGATTCTTAATTACTTTAGAGCTTTCCTTCAATCCAACCAAAAGCACCATCATTTTTCCCAAAAACTTTAAACACGAGCTGTGGGGAAATAAATGCCATATGGAATTCAGTGTACTCTCCTATTTCGAGATCAAATGCTACATTGAGAATAATGTACCATCTCGAAAGGTGGACATAATATTCTACAATGGATTCAATGTCAATAAGGGTTTTTTTTTTTAAAAAATTATTTCTATAATAAAAAATAATTCAAAGAATAACATATCATTTAGAAAGATGAATATGAAATTCTATAGAAAATATTTAAAAAGAAAAATAAATTTAAAAATTCAACCATTCCTACAATCTGATGCACCAAAGAGAATATTATTTTATCTCGAGAGATAAACATAATATTCTATAAGGGATCTAAAAGTAAGTGAGTTTTAGAAAATATTATTTTTAAAATCAAAAATAACAAGGAGAATATCATATCATCTGAGGTGACAAAATTGACATTCTACTAATATATTTGAAATAAAAATAGATTTGAAAAGAATATCTACATTCTTAGAGATTTTTTTTCTTATTTTATAGAAATAAAATAGTATTTATTTTAATCTAGAGTTCTCATTTCCCCATAAAGGCAAGTCCTATGGTTAATTATATTTTAAGAGGGGTACTCCTAAAAAGACTCTCGATTAAAGCAGTGATTTTATACCCTTTGATATATAATGTAGAAAACTAGGATAGAAGTAAGAATTTTATCAAAGAAGAAAGCTCAATATTGAACAGTTCTTAGCGAGTCAAATGAGAAAAATAGGAGGCGCTAGATTCTGAGAAGCTTAGAGGTAACCCCAACCTATCCTATGTTAGGTTTATAATTTCAGATAAAATCTTATTATTTAAGTTGATATTTTATTAGAAAGGTGGGATTTCATTCCCGGAGAGTGAGGACTTACGATTTTTTATCAGCATCAAAATTTAGGACTAAGGTGAACCACTATAAGATTATGATTCGAGCCTAGTCTAAAGATATGCAGGATAATGAAATAGGCCTTATATCTTTTGACTCTTTATAAGATAATTTTAGGAATGCCTGACTCTTCTTGACTTATAGTCCTGGTTGGGTTGAGACTGCTAGCTACAACTCCTCCAAATCACTTTAAAATCATAAATCAAGTCTTTATGAAAGATAGGTAGGATATTATTTATTTTAAAATGGGACCCACATCTAAGAAAATCCAAAATAGTCTTGGACCATAATGGATAGGTTATACTTCTAAATTAGTGCAATTAAATTTTTTTTCAATTAGTAACTAATGCAATGTATGCTAATTGACACTTATTTAATAAATCAAAATATAAAGTTTAAAAGATGCTTAAAAATACATTTTATCCTAGAAGAGTAGAACTCCCCTCAATTAAAACCTCACCCTTATAGGTTGGGTGGTCTACTTCTACTTGTAGGCAGGGAAGTGCCTAAGAAGGATAGATGGATGGATATAATTTATGTGACTCTAGAAGAGCTCTAGCTTACTCTCTAAATTAGTTATCTTGTTATGTTATCCTTTTTTTTTTGTTATGAATATAAGAGAATTTTATTTCCTAAGAGTCTAAGCGACATCTAAGCAAAAAAAGCAGATACAAAAAGAAATCTAGAAAATATAGGAGTTCTAATGCACCAAAAAAAGTAAACATACTAATCACACAACCACTAAAGTAATGTAAAGTAAGAGAATCTAAAGTTTATGCGCTAAGTGTCACTTAATACAACCCAGTGTCTGCTGTAAGTAAAGGTGGTCAGGCTCCACCAACAACAACCTAAATTTCTAAACCTATGAATGACGCAAGTCTTTTTACAAAATTAAATTGGTTTTTTTGATGGTATTCAACCGTAGCACCTCCATTTAGAAGAAATGGAGTCAACCAGAACCCTTAAGCTTTAGCATCCACTTTATTCTCCATGGTCCCTCGCAAAATCACATAAGTAATAGGAGAAAAGTAGTGGTTAGAAGTGATTATTAGAAAATAATAAATATAAAATTAATTTTAAAAGGAAACAAGTATTTACCTTTCCTCGTGCTTCTTCATTATCTTTGCTTGACTTTCCTTCTGATGTTTCCCTTGACAGCATTCAACACACTCATAAAGAAAATAAGTTCCTTACTAGCTTGACCTTCTTATCATTTATAAATTGATTTCAATTCCTTTGAGTTATTCTGACAATATAGATTACTCTAACATAATTAAGAATAACTTCCATATTTAAGTCTTAAGCATGGGACAGTACTAAATGAGTGTCCAAGATTAACACTCCATCAGTAATGTCTTTGATATCTTTACCCTGTAAGTCTTCTCTAAGAAGCAAGGCTAATTGATTATGTATAATAGAGCATTCAATCTTTCGGCCATTCCAAGCAACTCTCTTCTATTTTTCATAGCTCAAAAAATTCACTTTTATATTTGTGCAAAATTATATCTCAAAATTTGCTCAGGTACTAAATATCTCAAAGAGAAAAATAGAAACTTCAATTGAAAATGCACACTCTCTTGAAGCTTTGCTTGATTGAGATGCATAAATAGGAAACACGTAAAAAAATCCACCATTCACTCAAATGGAATGCAGGCTGGCCTCTTCACACGTGTAGGCAGCAGGAAGTCATGCCGGTCTTTTTCATGCAGGCAGGCAACAGGCGCTCCAGCAGGTTGAGAGGCTGGGTTGCCTGGTCAACATGAGCAGATGGAGGTTCACCTGCGCTTTTGACTGTTCAATCCACGTGTCAATAATCCAGCGTATCTCTAGGTCCGGTGTCCGGACCTAATAATTTTCCCAAGAAAGGAGAGGGTTTTGTGCATGAAAGAGCCTGGGACAGGTGCATGAACCAAAATCCCTTTGTTCTACCCTAACTGCTCCCTTTTGTTCACAAGAAATAGTGCTAGCATTGTCCCCCTCAAACTACCTTCAATTACCATCTTACCCTTCTTAATCAAAAGCTGAGATTGAATGTTGCATTCAAAAGATATTGGAGGGATGATTTTAACAAAATTACTAAATTAAACCAATGAATTTGTTTAAATTTAAAATTAGGATAGTTTGAGTCGATCAACTTAGCCAAATTAATACCAATTTAATCTTGATGAGTTCGAGACGAGTTAATTTGAGTTGATCAAAGTTGTGATTGTTAAATTTGAATTGCAGTCAAGTTGAAACAACTCTACATGCTTTGATCGATGTTGATTTGATTTAAAAAGAGTTGGGATGAGTTAAATTTAATTGATCGAAATTATGGAAGTCAAGTCAGGCTCAATCCGAGTCAAACTAATTTGATATCATGACATTATGATTCAATATAAATTGATTTAATGAAATCAAATTGGGTTAGAACCTATGCTATATGGATGTCTTTTCCTAGGTTCAAAGTCTAATTTGTAAATGGGGATCATCTGGAGAAAATAACATTTTGGCATGCATGCATCTCATTGCATTCAACCACATGTACTCAACTTGCTTGAGAGAGGTTTCCTAAGAGTACTTTGGCAATCTAAGGTTAGCTAAAATGAAGTCATTGGGTTGCCATCTAGAGGGATCCTATAAGCTTCTACACTAAGGTAGAAAAGCCTAATGACTAGGAGGAGATGATACAAGACCTCGTACAAAAATGAGATCAACACGAGCAACAAATCTCCAACACCCTCAATATTCATAACTATGATAGAGTCATCTCATACTTGGGGATTCCCATCTCTATCCAAAGAATGCTTGTCACTGATTTCAATCTCTTCATGAGCAAAGCTTCCATGTTGCTTGATTGCTGGAAAACTCCCTCGTTTGCAGGTACGTTGCAATTTCTAAAATTCTCTACATCTAATACACTAGATTCGGGGAGTACTCTTAACTCAAAGCTACTGTAAACTAACATCTAGGCTTTATTCTAGGTTTTTATATCATGCCAACTCTGAAACAAAAAAGTTACATCTAGTCTCTTGGCCAAACATATGTAATCCTAAGAATCTTAGGTGGATTGATTTACCTTCCATCCCTGCACTTAAATTTTGATAAGTGTAAATTATATAATATTTATTATGTTTGAATTTCAATAAAATTATGTTGTTTTAGTTGTTTTGTATAGAAAAAAAAACAAAAATGGTGAAAAATACAAAGACACATTCAGCATCGCGGCACTAGAGAAAACACCATCACTGCACAACATTCAACAACACCAAGGCATCACTTTTGGACATTATAGTGCCATGATCTCTATTTGCAAGCACTGCAGTTGAAACAAATCCAGTGCCACAAAACAAAGTGCTGTTGTGCTAGAAAGCTAGCTTGGCAATGCTAGGTTATCAAGAAGTTGAATGCTACAGCGCCACACATTTCAACACCTCGACATAAATTTGTCCACTCGGACCCCACAGTGCTTCAATTTTAACAGCACCACAGTGTAGTAATTCTAACTTATACTCTTTTAGTGAAAGTCATGATTAATCACTAAAAAACTATTCCATATCATCAAGCATCACAATAAAGAAAACATTTTAGCACTGAGGCTCAAGTTCACTTTTCGGCATCGCAACGCAAAATTATTGAGTGCCACAGTGCCAGATGCCCTTTTTATGTTTTTCTATAAATAGATGTTCTATTTTATTTGTAGTATAGTTCAATCACTTGTGTAAAATTTAGTATTTTCAGTGTGCTTCTCTAGTACCCTCTTAGAGTAAAATCTAAGGGAGGGTATAGAAGTACAAGATACAATCTTTAGAGTGTTAAATATGTATTTTGTTAAAGCAACTCTATAAATGAAGGAAGGAGTGTAGAGGAGAAACTTTAATCCTACTTGGTGATAACATTCCACTATTTCCTTTGTACTTTAATTCTTCTATGAATATAATAAAAATAAATTTGCTTATCATTTATTCTATATCTGAGTAAATCTCTTATTTTAGATTGATGATGTAAATATCATATTGAAGTGTTAATGAAGACTCTTGTTCTTTAAAGATTTAATGATATTTTCAATTATATCTAATTTAATACACATAATGATCATATATGTAGTTAAAACTTAGTGTGATGTATAGCATTGATGGAGGAATGCAAGAATAATCAGGAATATTGAGATAGAATGTTGTCATACCTAGATATAGAATATTTGAATATTCTAGATTCTTTAGAAGATATTGTAACTATTGGTGGTCATTATATATCCTTTTCACCCCTACAATCTCGATAGAGATCTAGAGATGTATATGCTCTAAATCGTATCTACAATTAAGAGTCCCAATAGGAAAAATATGATATTTGCATTTATCAAACTAAAATATTTTATTAAACATTATATCAACTATGTTGCCATTTTTGTTAATTGATAAAAATTCTAAAAAAATTATTTTTATTTTAGTAGGATAAATTATGCATTGAAAGTAAGCAGTAATTGTTTTGTTGCAAGTAAGCATAAAATTTCTTCGTGGGTTCAACACTCTACTTAATAACTTTATTACTTGATTCAGCACGTATACTTGCATAAATTTTAAGTAAGATTTTATTATTAACATATGAAGAAAAATTTAAGCACTACGCAACATTGATAATCACAATCATTTATTACACAGTCTATAATAAAGCCTTTCTTGCCTACACGCACAAGTTCACACATATTCCACATCAAGTTTTTGGCACCGTTATTGGGACAGTAATTTGCTTTTTATAATTTTAATTATATTATTGAAACAAGTGTATATTTATAACTACTTATATCTTGTATCCTATTTTATTTGTTAATTGTGTATTCATTATTGCATGCTTTAAAGATCTAGTAAGGAACCGTTGTTATTTGATTTTGAGATAGAAAGGATCCTTTCAAAAATTTAAAAAACTAAAAGGATTATAAAAATATTTGAACCAGTACTAGATCAAGATTATTTTAAACTTCTAAGATATTATACTAACCCTGAAGTAGATTAAATTTATCAGAGTATTAATAGACATACTATTTAGGCTAATAATTGAATTAAAATCTATTATAATTCAGATGGTTCAAAATTTCCAATTTTGGGGAACTCCTGTTAAAGATCCCAATTTATGCTTAACTAGTATTCTAGAAATATGTGCAATATTTAAGTATAATGGTGTGAGTGATAATGTTATTAGGCTTCAATTATTTCTATTTTCTCTAAGAGATAAGCCTAGGATGTTGTTGAATTCTTTACTCCTAGGCTCTATAACCACTTGGAATGAGGGCTCACTTGCTAATTATTTCCCACTTTTAAAGTCTACTAAACTTAGAAATAATATCACATCTCTTACCCAGTTTGAAGGAGAATCAATTTATGAAATATGAGAGAAATTTAAGGAAATGTACTCATCATGCTTTTCCTGATTGGTTGGTTATTCAATTATTTTATAATAGATTAGTAGGATCTCTTAGAAAAATCATAGATGATGTAGTTGGAGGATCTTTAATGTCTAAGCCATTTGAGGAATCATATGAATTAATATAGAAAATGGCTGCTAATAATTTCCAGTAGCCTATTAATAAGGTAAATCCTAGGAGAATAGCTGAAATTTATGAATCAGATGCCTTGTCAATTTTGACTACATAAGTTATAGTAATTTTTAAGAAATTGAACACAATAAGGATCAGTTCAGGATTAGTATCTAAATTATCTAAGCAATTGAAATATCAAGGTTTAAATTTTATTTGAGATAATGGTTTGTAAGGGGTTAAAAATGTGAATTGAATTGGAAGAAAAATTAATCCCTACTCCAATAAGTATAATCCAGGTTGGAGGAACCATCCTAATTTCTATTGGTCAAATAATATTGGTGGTAATAGTCATTGAAATTCAGGTCAAAATAATTAAGGAGGAATTTGGATCAATCCTCAATAGCTTATTATTAATCCTAGACCTGCTTATCTTCTAGGATTTAATTAAAACAATTAGTTTGAAAATAAAAAAGTCACATTTGCAAGATATAGTGATGCAGTTAGGAACTCAATTATAAAGTCAAGCTACTTCTATTAAAAATTTAAACATTCAATTAAGTCAACTTGAAATTTTAATTAGAAGTAGGCCTCTTAGATCGTTGCCTATATATACTATAGTTAATCTAAAAGATAAAGGAAAAGATCCTAGTAGAAACCACTTGAAGAGTGGTAGTGATGAACCCCAACCAAATTATTAAATCTAGGCAAGTCTGGCTAAAGGAGAAAACCTATTTGTGTATATAGTCATCTTGAATGTTAGGTTAGAGTGGTGCCTTAAGTATTAGTTATCCAGTATTAGTTATTTAATTTTATTCATATATATATATACATATAATATCATATCATATATTTTGAGCCTTTTTATCATTCATATGAAAAGCATGTGTTATTAACTAAATTTCAATTTTGTTTGTATTTATATTTGATTTAATTCCCTTTAAGCGTACACGGTTACATTATCTTTCATTAAAATCTAAATTTTTTATTATTTATTTAACCAGAATAAAAATAATAATTAAAAATTATGTAAAATTAGGATAACAATAAAACCTTAGATTATAATTTAAATGAAAATTATATTATAATTTATAGATTGCAAAACTGTTAATTAACTAACTTAGATCATTTAAAATTTTTACTTAACTTAAATTTATAAGTTATACATTTATACATTGACCTTCGAATTGAAAGGATGAATAATTAAAGTTAAAGAATAGATGGGAGGAGCTTAAAATTGGAAATTATAGTAACTTGAAATTAAAACTAGTGATCGTATTAAATCCTTACATTAAAATCATTAAGATTATAAGTGATTATAAGCAAAATTGATATTCAAAATTATTAACTATATGAGAATGAAAAGAAAAGAATTATGATAAGAGTTTTAAAAAGAAAGAAAAATAGAATAGTACATTCAAAAATTGGTATTAGTTAAAAGTTTAAAGTCAAACTGCAATCTTATACTTAAATACACAAAGGATAAGGCAGGAAAACTAATATAGATGATGATGAACTAATAAATTTTAATCTTACTATAAACACATCTAATCTTTAAAGATACATTTTTCATTTCAAAATTTATTATTCAATGATTATATTCATAATATATAAATTCAAAATACATAATGGTAAGGGTGATGGGTTGGGATAATTATTAGAATTTTTTTTAACAAGAATTGTAACATTGTTCATTTTAATTACTCTAGACCATGATGTATTATTGTATATTTTAGAAATTTAAAATTATTAATTTTTTACTTTGGCTATTAATTTAAACAAAAGTGTAGATTTCTTATTTTCTTGAGGACAAGAAAGAGTTTAAGTTGGAGAGAATTTGATAAGTATAAATTATATAATATTTAGTATGTACGAATTTCAATGAAAATATATTCTTTTAGTTATTTTTGTACAAATAAACTCAAAATGGTGAAAAATACAAAGGAAAATTCAGTGCTACGATGCCAGAGGAAACATCATCGTTGCACTACATTCAACACCACTGAGGTGTCACTTTTAGATATTGCAGTGCCATTCTCTCTATTTGCTAGTGCTATAGTGGTAACACATCTAGTGCCATAACATTCGAAGCACCACTGTGTTAGAAAGCCAGCTTAGCAGTGCCAAGTTCTCGAGAAATTAAATGCCCACCACACATTAAACGCCTTAGTATAATTTTATCCAGTCAGGCGCCACAATGCTCTAATTTCAACAACACCAAGGCATAGCAATTATAACTTCTAAGGGCCATGTTGTTTTATTGAAAGGTCATGACTGTTCACTAAAAAATTGTTCAACATCATCAAGCGCTGAGGCACTAGTTCGAGTAGGAGCCACAACACCACATTTTTAAGTGTTGCAATGTTAGATGCCCTTTTTGTGCTAATCTATATATTGATGTTTTGTTCTATTTATAGAGGAGTTTAATAACTTGTGTAAAAATTAATATTTTTTAGCGTGCTTATCTAGTACTCTCTCAGAGTAGAATCTAAGGGAGGCTAGAAAAGTACAAGATACAATCTTTTGGAGTATTTAGTTTGTGTTTTATTGAAGCAACCCTCTATGTGAAGAAAGGAGTGTAGAGGTGAAACTTTGATCCTACTTAATGATAACATTTAACTATTTCCATGTACTTCGATTCTTCTATGAATATAAGAAAAATGAGTTTGCTTATCATTTATTTTATATCTGACTAAATCTCTTATTTCGGATTAATGATGTGAAGAGCATATTAAAATACTAATGAAGACTCTTATTCTTAAAAATTTAAGGTTATTTTCAATTATATCATGTTCTTCATTTAATAAATATAGTGGTTATATGTATAGTTAAAATCTAATTTGATGTATAGCCTCGACGGAGGAATGCAAGAATAATCAAGAATATTGAGATAGAATGTTGGCATACCTAGACATAGGTTGTTTGAATATTCTAGGTTCTTAAGGAGATATAATAACTATAGAAGGTCAACATATATCCTTTCACTACTACAAGCTTGACAAAAATCAAAGGATGTGCATGCTCTGAATCACATCTATAATTAAGAGTCTCATTATAAAAAAGATGAAATTTATATTTATCAATCAAAAACTTTTTATTAAATGTTGTATCAACTACTTTACTATTTTTATAAAGTGATAGAAATTCTAAAAATATCAATTTTATTTTAGTAGGATAAATTATGTATTAAAAGTAAGCAGTAATAGTTTTATTACAAGTAAGCATAACACTTCTTGTGAGTTCAACACTCTACTTAATTACTTTATTATTTGATTTGGCACATATACTTGCATAAATTTAAGTGCAGTTTCATTATTAATATATCAAGAAAAACTTAAGCATTACTTAACATGACAAGCACAAGCATTCATTACAGAGTCTATAATAAAGCATTACTTGCCTACACGCACAAGTTCATACATATCCCACATCAAGTTTTTGGCACCATTATCAGGAAAGTTATTTGCTTTTTGTAATTTTAATTATGTTATTAAAATAAGTGCATATTTAGACTACTTATATATTGTATCCTATTTTATTTGTTGATTATATATTCATTGTTGCATGCTTTGTAGATCTAGAAATGAACCTTTGTTATTTGATTTTGAGATAGAAAAATGATTTTTTAAAAAATTAAAAAAACTAAAAAGATTTTGAAAATGTCTAAACAAGTACTACATCATGATCATTCTAGACCTCTTAGGGCTTATACTAACCCTGTAGTAGACAGAATTCATCAAAGTATTAATAGACATACTATCTAGGCTAATAATTTTAAATTAAAATCTGCCAAAATCAGATGATTCAAAATTCTCAGTTTGGGGGAACTTCTATTGAAGATCCTAATTTACACTTAGCGAGTTTCCTAAAAATATGTGCAACAGTTAAGTATAATGGTATCACTAATGATTTATTAGGCTTTAATTATTTCCATTTTTTCTAAAAGATAAGGCTAAGATGTGGTTGAATTCTTTACCCCTAGGCTCTATATCCAGTTAGAATGAGTTGGCTCATAAATTTCTTGCTAAATATTTTCCACTTTCAATGACTACTAAACTTAAAAATGATATCACATCATTTGCCAAGTTTGAAGGAGAATTAACTTATGAAAGTTGTGAGAGATTAAAGAAAATATTAGGAAATGCCCTCATTATGCTTTACCTGATTAGTTGGTTATTCAAACTTTTTATAATGGATTAGTAGAATCTCTTAGAGCAATTATATATGTTATACTTGGAGGATCTTTCATATCCAAGCCATTTGATGAAGTATATAAATTAATAGTAAAAATGGCTACTAATACTTTTTCAGTGGCCTGCTGACAGGGTAAATCCTAAGAGAATAGCTGTAATTTATGAATCAGATGCTTTGTCAATTTTGACTGCATAAGTCATAGTAATTTTTAAGAAATTGAACACAATACGGATCAGCTCAGGATCCGTATTTGAATCATTTATGCAATTTAAAGATAAAGATTTAAATTCTATTGGGATAGCAATTTGCAAGGGATTGAAAATATGAATTTAATTGGAAGATAAAATAATCCTTACTCTGATACATATAATATGCGTTAGAGGAATCATTCTAATTTTAATTGGTCAAATAATATTGTTGGTAATAATCAATAAAATTTAAGTCAAAATAACTAAGGAGAAATTTGGAATAATCCTCATCAGCCTATTATTAATCCTAGACCTTCTTATCCTCTAAGATTAAATCAAAACAATCAGTTTGGAAATAAAAGCCACCTTTACGAGATATAGTGATACAATTAGGAACTCAATTGCAAAGTCAAGCTACTTCTGTTTAAAATTTAGAAAATTAATTAGGTCAGCTTATAATTTTAGTTAGTTGTAGGCCTCTTGGATCATTATCTAGTAATACTGACGTTAATCCGAAGGAGAAAGGAAACTATCCTAGTGAAAACTACTTGAGGAGTGGTAGTGATAAATCCCAGCCAAATTATTAAACTAGGCAAGTCTGACTGAAGGCTATAAATTTAACGCTGATGGGAGAAAACTCATTTGTGTATATAGTCATCTTGAATGTTATGTTAGAGTGGTGCCTTATGTATTTGTTATCCAGTATTAGTTATTTAGTATTGTATATATTATATATTTTGAGCCTTTTTATCATTCATATGAAAAGTATGTGTTATTAATTATATTTCAATTTTGTTTGTATTTACATTTGATTTAATTCCCCTTAAGCTTATACTATTACATTGTCTTCCATTAACATTTACACTTTTTTATTATTTATTTAACCAGAATAAAAATGATTATTAAAAATTATGTAAAATTAGGACAATAACAAAATATTATATTATAGTTTAAATGAATATTATATTGTAATTCATAGATTGAAAAACTAATAATTAACTAACTTAGATCTTTTAAATTATTGACTTAACTTGAATTTATAAGTTATATATTTATACATTGACCTTTGAGTTGAAAGATGAATAATTAAGGTTAAAGAATAGATAGGAGGAGCTTAAATTAACATCATAGTAACTTGAAATTGAAACTAGTGATCTTATTAAATCCTTACATTAAAATCATTAACATTGTAAGTGATTATAAGCAAAACTGATATTCAAAATTTTTAACTATATACTCTATGAGAATGAAAAGAAAAGAATTATGATAAGAGTTCTAAAAAGAAATAAAAGTAGAATAGTACATTCAAAAATTGGTAAGAAGTTAAAAGCTTAAAGACAAACTGTAATCATTTACTTAAATACATAAAGGATAAGATAGAAAAACTAGTACAAATGATGGTGATCTAATGAATTTTAATATTAATTATAAATGCGTCTAATCTTTAAAACTACATTATTCTTTTCAAATTTTAATAGTTAATGATTATATTCTCTTAAGGTCCATTTTATCTTAGCATTCCCAATGTGATCCTACTACTTGTTTATATGACAAACTTCATCAACTCAAATTTACTATTAAACTTTTCTATTGCTAGGCTGGAAGGTGATCAAAGCAATTGTTACTCTCTACTCGATAGTGATCTTCTTAGCCACCTCTTAAATGAAAAAGAAGCAAGCATAAATAAAGTTCTATCTAACTCCTATTCTTCTTATGCTTCTTGAATCTCTTAGTGGGAAAAAGCTAAATGGCTTAAGAAGGTGAGGATGACCTCAAATTTCTTTATGTTAGAATTAATAAAAGGAAGAACCACAATAAAAATCAGAGAGATTTCAACCTTTGCAGGCAACTTATATGACCAATCAAGCATTACAGAAGCCATTTCTCTCCACTATTAAAGCCTATTCAACACCTCAAACTAATCCTTTAACTCTATTCTACCCCCTCCCTTACTGGCTCCTTCATCCCTCACTACCTCACTTCCATTCTCACATCCCCTATCACCGACGAGGAGATAAAAGCTGTGGTGAGCTCTTCTTCGAAAAAATCCTCACCTAAACTAGATGGTTATACCTTTGAATTTTATTATTAATGTTGGAATGTAACTGGGAAACATGTTTACAAAGCTATCAAATAGTTCTTCCTCAAATCTTATCTCGCTAAGAAAGTTAAAGCCACGATGTTTGCCTTAAATCCTAAAACTTCTCATGCTTATAGCATTAATGACTATAGACTCATATCTCTTTGTAACACCTTTTATAAGATCATTGTTAAATTCTTACTTCTAGGCTTCAACATATCATGATATTCATTATTCACCCTAGCCAAGTAGGTTTCATTCATTTTAATTACTCTAGATCTTGATATTATCCTATATTTTAGTAATTTTAAATTATAATTTTTTACTTTGGTTATTAAATTAATCAAAAGTGCAAATCTCTTATTTGCTTGAGGACAAGCAAGTGTTTAAGCTAGGGAGAATTTAATAAGTATAAATTATATAATATTTATTATGTTTGAATTTCAATGAAAATGTATTGTTTTAGTTATTTTTGTATAGAAAAAACTCAAAATGGTGAAAAATATAAAGGAACATACAGTGCCACAATGCTAGAGAAAAAATTGTCACTGTGCTACATTCAACACTAACGAGATGTCACTTTTGGACATTGCAGCGCTGTGCTCTCTGTTTGCAAGCGCTATAGTGGCAACACATCCAGTGGTGCAAAGTTTGAAGTGCCGTTGCATCAAAAAGGCAACTTAGCAGCGCTAGGTTCTCGAGAAATTGAATGTCAGCCACACATTTTAATGCATCAGCATGATTTTGTCCACTCAGCTGCCGTAATGCTCCAATTTCAATGACGCCGTAGTGAAACCATTGTAACTTCTAAGGGCCACATTGTTTTAGTGAAAGGTCGTGATTGTTAACTAAAAAATCATTCAACGTCATCATGCGTCGAGGCGCTAGTTCACTTTCACGTGCCGCAGCATCACATTTTCAAGCACCGCAATGTCAAATGTCCTTTTTATGTTTATCTATATATAGATGTTTTTTTCTATTTGTAGAGGAGTTCAGTCACTTGTGTAAATTTTAATATTTTTCAATGTGCTTCTCTAATACCTTCTTAGAGTAAAATCTAAGGTAGGCTAGGGAAGTATAAGATACAATCTTTTGGAGTGTTTAGTCTGTGTTTTGTTGAAGCAACTCTATAAGTGAAGAAAAAAAGAGTGTAGAGGCAAAACTTTGATCCTACTTGGTGATAACATTCTACTATTTTCCTTGTACTTTGATTCTTCTATGAATATAATAAAATTGAGTTTTCATATCATTTATTTTATGTCTGCTAAATCTCTTACTTTGGATTGTGATGTCAAGAGTATATTAAAGTACTAATGAATACTCTTATTTTTTAAAGATTTAAGGATATTTTCAATTATATCACGTCTTCATTTAATACGTATAGTGGTCATATGTGTAGTTAAAACCTAGAGTGAAGTGTAGCCTTGATGAAATAATGTAAGAATAATCAGGAATATTAAGATAGAACGTTGGCATACCTACACTTAGGAAGTTTGAATATTCTAGGTTCTAAATGAGATATTATAACTACAAGAGGTCAACATACATCCTTTTCACCCATACAAGCTCGACAGAAATATAGGGATGTACATGCTCTGAATCACATCTACAATTAAGATTCTCATAAGAAAAAAAAATGATATTTACATTCATCAATTCAAAACATTTTATTAAACATTGTATCAACTATTTTATTATTTTTATTAAGTAATAGAAATTCTAAAAATATATTTTTTGTTTTAGTTGGATAAATTATGCATTGAAAGTAAGCAGTAATAGTTTTGTTGCAAGTAAGCATAATATTTCTTCGTGGGTTTGACACTCTACTTAATCACTTTATTACTTGATTCGGCACGTGTACTTATATAAATTTAAGCGGGGTTTCTTGTTAACATATTGAGAAAAACCCAAGTATTACTCAACATTGACAAGCACAAGCATTCATTATGCAGTTTATAATAAAAGCCCTATTTGTCTACACACACAAGTTCATACACATCCCACATCAATTTTGCATTTAACTATTCTCTTTTATGGCATTGTTTAAACTTCAATTGCCTCTTGGGAAAATTGTGGCTTTTCAAATATGATAATCTTTATTATTTTGCTGCAAAGGGCTCTATTATCTAGGAAAGTTTTTCTAAATATGTTGCTTTTATGAAAGTTAATATTTCTTATAGCATTTATGATGGTGCTAAGATCTCTATGCTTTAGGACCCTTGGTGTGAGGGGGAAATCTTAGTGAAATCCTTGTTCATGAAGCTTCTCCCATCAATGCTTATGTTGGAAGATCACTCTCTGCTTTCATTTCGAATGGTAACTGGGTAAGCTTACACATCTTCCCTATGCATGTGGCTGCTAAGATTTAAAGATCTCAAAATTTTCACTGACATTGATTTAGACACTATCCTCTAGAAAGGTTCCTCCAACCCAAGTTCAAAAAGTTTATTTCTGCTTTTATTCTGATCATGAGATGGTTTCTTGGTGGAAGTATATTTGGCACAAACACCAAACTATTAAGTACTCCTCTTACACTAACTTGATATGGTTGGTGATCTAAAAATAGCAAATGCACTCAATTCCAACAACATTCCTACTCAAAATCATAGCTCTTTTTGTGTAGAAGGTTTTGAGAAGGTTAGTCATCTATAGTTTGAATGTGACTATACATTTGGTTTCCTTAAGAATTTAGTTAAGGATTTAGCTCCCCAAGCTACAAAATTCTGGCTTAAGCCGAATCTTTCTCAAATATTTAAGCCTAAAGTTTATTTTCAGGGCATGATTGAAAGGCAAAAAAATTGGCATATCTTTCTATTTGTGGGTTATTATGTGTGGAGAGAAAGAAATGAAGGAATATTTGATGGTCCATCAATTGCCAATCCACTCTCACCCGTGTTATTTCAAATGAAATTCAGTTAAAATCTGCAGCTTGGAGGGCTAATCTTTTATTGTTGGAAGCTATTTCGTCATCACATTATGCAAACTTTGGGTTATTGCTCCCTTTTTTTGCTCTTTTTGGAGGCGAGTAGCTTCAGTTTTTTGAGCTAGACTATGATGAATTGGACTTCTCCCTTCCATCTTAGTTGCAACCTCTATAAGGCCGTTTGTCAACCTAGGAATTCACTAACAGATATTTCTATCCTAAGAATGGTCACATTGGCAACCAAGGCTGTCTTTGGTTGCCAACTCTTTTCTCTCACAAGCAAATGGAGAATCCATTTGGCACTAGGGCTATAAACGGACTGAGCCGAGCTAAACTTTGGCATGTTCGAGCTCGAGCTTATTTGCTAAGACCATATTCAAGCTGAGCTCAATAAGATTCGAGCTTATTTGGTACCTGCTCGAGCTCGTTTAAAAAATCCCATGTTTGAGCTTAGCTAGTATTCATATTTGAGCTCAGTTCATTTTAGGCTTGTCGAGCCTATTGACGACCTTCTGTTCAAGCTCAGTTCATTTAGGCTTATCAAACCCATTAACGAACATTTGGTTTAACGAGCCAAGCCTATTAATGAGCTCCTCGTTTAACAAATTAATTATTTTTAAAATAAAGCTATTTGCCACTATCTGCCGAGATTGCCAAGCTCGTCTATCAAAGCGCAAGATTTCTTAGTAGACCCGACCCATTCAGTCCACCAACTTTCAAGCAAACTCCCACTATGTTTCCTTATATAGAGCCAAATCATGTTGCATTTCACAATGTGGGACAAAACCAATAGGTTTTTTTCCCTTGATGCATGAGCAGGAGGAGTAGAGGCAAGTGCGAACAACAGAAGAGGAAAATGGAGTGAGAATTTAAAAATAAATTGTTAAATATTTAAATTAGTAAAATTAATTTAACAATATTTATTTTTAAAACTCTAATTGCGTTTCTTAATCGAGTTTATTCAAAAGTTTTAAACAATACTGTTTATGAGCATAAATAAATCAAATGTTTATGAGCATAAATAAATCAAATGCCAAGCTGTTCATACTCATTTATTTAACTATCAAATATTTATCAAAAGTGTTCAACCTCGTTCATTTATCTTATCAAACAAACATGAACCTTATCAAACAAACATGAACGAACTCTTATTAAGCTGAGCCATGAGCCATTCATCAAACACCTAATTTATTTACACACATTCTGAGTCCAGCTTCTAGTTCTTTTTTTTACTTCTGATGATAATTTATTTTTGAGCATTGCAATTTTTTTGTCTTTTTTTTTTGTTACTCTAGGCATTATAATTTTTTTTCATAGTTAATGAATGAGCTCCCCCACTAAAAATAGCTTTTTTACTTTTATTTAAAAAACTATTTATTTAATATGCTTTTATTTATTTTACAGGAAGAATATAATTAACTTTAATTAATTACTACATTCATCTGAAAATAAATTCAAAGCTCATCATAAGCATATAATCTACCCTGAATTTTTTTCAACTTTAAACAAAAAAATTAACATAAATAAAATCAATCAAAATCTATATTACAATCATCTCAAAATAAATCCAGCAGCTTTCAAATCCATACTCCAAAAAATTAATCATAACATATTTTGCTATTTCTTTTAAATATCTTTATCGACTAAACCTCACAAGCAATATTTATACCTCACAAAAGTAAAAAAGAGAAATAGTCACTGAACACGGATTGAATCTAGTCTTTGACTGCATGAAACAATAAGTGACAGATAACCAACCAGTATTAAACCTCCTATATACAAAAACCAGTCCAGTCCCTATATATCTAATAATATTACTCCAACATGCATGCAAATTGCATAGAATATACGCAACAGGTATGATGATATCAAAGGATACATATATATATAATCTACAATAGCAGCTGTTAAGGACAAACAGAAAGCAAGCTTTACAGCACATCAACAAACTATGTCAAACTGTTATGATCGCCGGCTTTATCAAACGGTTACGATCGATTCGGCATTATGTCGTAATCGCCTATTAATCCTTCAAGCTCCATCATGAAATCAGCATCAGATGGTCCGCTTATTTCATTTTGAGAATCAGCCTGCATCAACTGTAGCAACATCAAGTGTTAGTAGGCGCATAAAATTGGAGCTCATTGAGCAGAAGTTTCATTGCTTTGCTTTTAAGATGACAAACAATCTTATTTGCCTATAGCTTCCTATTGGAAAAGTGACATGAGAGTTTATGCAAGGAGATTTAAACACGCACTTATGGTTGATTCATGCTATGGGATCAAGTAAGCTCAAGGAGGGTATTAAAAAGTGTTGATCAAAGTTGGATGGCCTTCATTCAAACCTTATTAGAATAATTCAGATTTTTATTTATGTTTTGCAAAACTGAAATGCAGATTTTTTTTTTTTTTTTCAGTTTTGAAATTATGTTTTTTGCTAGCAAGTGTATTTGAGTTTTTTTTTTTCACCATGTCCTTTCCTTTTAAATACTAAAAATTATAGCAGTATTTTAGGTATTTGTGTATTTGTATTGTAATGTGTTAGAAGCCTTATTTAAAGGCATGTAGAGGGAATAAGAGTTCAATTTTTTGTGCTAAATTTTAAGAATTCTATTAGTTCTTGGACAGAATGATAACTCATCAAAATGTCTGCATAGCATGCTTCCCCAACTCATCAACCAACTTTTCATAGGGGTTCTTGCTTCGCTGTAAGCTAACGGGCCGTGGTTTTTCCCTTCCACCTTCACCTAATGTCTTTTGCTTCTTGTAAATCCCGATAAGCTGGAACCCGCCTAAAGGTCCAGGGAAAAAGAACATTTGATATCAGAGCCATTCCAAGGTTCTTAGCAAGTTCGCTAAATCTTGGAATTTTTCTTCTTTAATTTTTACACTGTTTTCCAAGAACCATAACAGAAGCACAGAAAATTTACAAATTTTTCCAAAGCTGAATTTCAGAAATCTTGTAAATCCTTGTTCTTCTAAAATCAGACTTCAAAATCTCTGAAAATTCTTGATCTTCCAAATCCAGAAATTGGAAATTCTATAGTTTTCCAAATCCAATTTCTAAAATTCATTTTTCTAAAATCAGGTTTTAGAAAGATTGCAAATACTTGATCTTCCAAATCCCAAATTCTGTAATTTCCAAAATCATATTTCTGAAATTCATTTTCTAAAATTAGATTTCAGAAATTCTGCAAATCCTTGATCTTACAAATCTAAAATTCTGAATTTCTGTAGTTCCAAAATAATTTTTTTTAAATTCAGTAATCTCCAAAACCAGATTACAAAATTCTGCAAATTCTTGATCTTTCAAATCAAGATTTTGAATTTCTGTAAGTTCCAAATCTGATATTTGGTTACTAATTTCGAGCAGGCAAATTGAATAACAACCTGTTTTTAACATTTTCGAAAAGGAATGCAACGCCACACGTTGTGTTCTTATAACTCTGATAGGAAGTGCTCGAGAAATTCAATACTCCTTGGCTGGAATTAAATTGCAACCCAAATACAATCCACAAGAAGAATTACAAGGAATAACCAGAGCAAAATCTTTTTAATTGATGAAATAAGGAAGAAAATAAACAAGATATAATGGGTCTTCTATTGAAGAGGAAGATCCGGCTCTCCCAAATCCCTAGCCATTGGCCAGAGCCCAAACACCCTAAGAGCAATCTAATTTCAGCAAAATATACATAAAAAAAACCTAACCCTAGGGTAAACAATCAATTTAAAGTACATAAAACATAGTCAAGGCCAAAACAACCCTTCCCTTTTTCTTTTCCCTCCTAACCGGCCTCCCCACCCCTTTGAATTTTCCTTCCAAAATAGGAGGATGCCTATTCCACTCAATCAAGCAGATTCTATTCCGCCTCAAACAGGCGGAAGCCTGTCCGTAAGGACCGGCTGGACCGGTCTAGGATACCGGTCTAACAATAACCCCCTCCCAAAGACCCATCTTGTCTGCAAGGTGGGCGGATGGCTCCGTCCTCAACTTCCTCGTCATCACAAATGGTAAGAACCTTAAGGGTTCGGTCCTTAAACCTGTGCCCCAATGTATATCTCTCCTCACATATGAAACACAGCCCTTGCACCCTCTTCTTCTATAACTCTGTTTCTGTGAGTTTTTGAAGTTTTCGCTAGGTTTCCCTCCTATAGTCTTCTCCTTCGAGGTCTCCCTAGGATTACCCGATGCCAAATCATTGGGTGCTAGGTGCTAAAAGTGTGGTGGTCATCCTATACGAACCTCCTGAGCTGCTGCCTCTGTTGCCTCCACTCCCTCTCTCCAAGTGCAATCCTCCACTAACTAGGCTAGCTCCATAGCCTCTCACAAATCATGATGTCTCATCACTCTAACTGCCACCTTAATATCTGGTTTAAGCCCTTTCATAAAGTTTCCCCTTAGTACAGTCTTCGAAAGCCGGTCCACTCAGCTAGCTAAGCGCTCAAACTGCTCACGGTACTCCACTACTGTCCCTTCCTGCGTCAGGGTGAAAAACTGCTCATAGAAATCCCCTCCCTTGCTGGTTCAGAAGTGTTCCAACAAGCAGTCCTTAAACTCCCACCAAGTTCATATGAGTCGCCTCGTATCCCTCCATTGGTACTAAGCCAATGCTTTCCCCCCCTCCAAGCACATCCTAGGGTGAAAATTAGCCCCTCTCATTTCTAATTCAGCACCCTTAGATTATAATTAGCCCCTCCCATTTCAAATTTGGCCCCTCTACTCTCAAATTTAGCCCCTCTTCATTCATGTCCAACCTCATAACTCTCCCTCTACCCAACTCCTCCCTAGGATTAGGCTCTAGGGGAGGCATTTACTCTTCTCCCTCTAGAATCTCCACCTGATCTTCCCTTCGTCTTAACATATTAGGGTTTTCCTCACTTCCTTGGTTGCCAACAGCTCCCCTCGCCTCCGACATGCTGTTTTGGGTTTTCCCTCAAACAACTTCTTCAACATCTCCTCCAAGATGAAAAATTTCCCATTAATCTTCCCGTGAACAGCCAAAATTTGACTTTTGAAATCTGAAAATTGAGTTTGGAGATCTGAAATTTCAGATTTCAATTGTCCAATCTCCCCTTCCAACACTTGAATCTTTCTTCTTGCCATAGGTACTCGGATTTAGACTCCAATAGAAAAAAAACAGCAACTTTGATATGAATCTGGCCTCCAAATAACAAAAAACAGCAACTTTGATACGAATCTGGCCTCAAATAGAAAAAAAACAACAAGATCGGAGAGGAAATGTAGCAAAAAGCAGCGAGGAAGACTTCTATTTCAACCCAGAAAATTGCTTTGATACCAATTTGATAGGAAGTGCTCGTAGAAATTCAATACTTCTTGGCTGAAATTAAATTTCAGCAGCCCAAACACAATCCACAAAAAAAATTACAAGGAATAACTGGAGCAAAACTTTTTTAATTGATGAAATAAGGAAGAAAACAAAAAAGATACAATGGATCTTCTATTGGAGAGGAAGATCTGGCTCTCTCAAATACCTAGCTACCAGTAAGAGCCCAAACACCCTAAGAGCAATCTATTTTCAGCAAAACATACATAAAAAAACCTAACCCTAAGGTAAACAATCTATTCAAAGCATACAAATCGTAGTCAAGGCCAAAATAGCCCTCCCCTTTTTCTTTTCCCTCCTAATTGGCCCCCCCACAGCTTTGAATTTTCCTTCCAAAACAGGCAGATGCCAGTTCCGCTCAATCAGGCGGAAACCTGTCTGTGAGGTCCGATTGGACTAATCTCTCCTGGACCGATCTAACAAACTCCTAAATCGATTTGTTGAGTTTACATTTCTGAATTCTTGAATGCTTACCACTTTTGAATTCTCATTAATTTGAGGTTATTGTTCCTTGGTTTAACAGTTTCACCAAGACAACATAACAATAGCGAAGAAGTTCCACAACCAGTTATTCCTAGAATACAAATTCAACCCTTGAAGGGGTTGATGAAAATAATGATGATGATTGAATTGGAGCACCTTCATGAAAGATTAGATTGAGTGGAAGAGGGATACAATGAGAACAACAACAAAATGATCCTAATCTGTGAAGGAGGGACAGGGTTCAGCTAAGGCAAGGAAAGGTAGAAGATGAGGAGGTACTTCAGAATGGGCGTGAAAGAAGAAGAACATAATTCTTTAGGTAGTTCTAGGAGATACGAAATAATTAGAAGAGCTAGAAATCAGAAATAATTAGAAGAGCTAGAAATCAGGAGGGCAATAATACCAAAATGAAGATTCCATCATTTCAAGGCAAATATAATCCTGACTCTTATCTTAAATGGGAAAAAAATGAAATTTGTGTTTGATTGCTACAACTATTCCGAAGCCAAGAAAAAAAAATAGTTTTAATTGAATTTTTTTAACCAAGCTATAACTTGGTGGAATCAATTTGTTATAAATAGGAGGCTCAATAAAGGGAGCCCTATAGAAATGTGGGAATAAATGAAAGTAGTTATGCGAAAGCAGTTTGTTCCTAGCCACTATTATCATGAACTATATAATAAGCTACAAAATCTTAGTAAAATAAATTCACAGGGTTATAGATTATTATTAGGAAATGGAGGTCATAAATGTCCTGAGCTAATATTGAGGAAGAACGAGATGCAACCATGGCAAGATTCTTGTGTGGATTAAACTGATAAATCCATGATATGGTGGAAATGCATTATTATGTGGAGTTGGAAGAAATTGTGCACATGGCTTTCAAAATTGAACAGTAACTCTAGGGGGAAGTTCCATTTCCTGAATGGTGCTAGCCAAAAGTATCAAAACGTCTTTGTGAAAGTCTAATTACGAAAAAAAAGAGAGGAAAAACTAGAAGCAAGAGTTCCTAATGAGCCAAAAAATAAGAAATGATCAGTTGTGGACACCAAGGTACAACGGATCCTACATCTTCTAGGAATCACGATATAAAATGTTTTGAATGCACGCAAGGAACATATAGCGTAATAATGTCCAAACAAAAGAATAATGGTAGTGCAAACTGATGGAAGGCCCTGCACTTCGCCGGACCACCGCCTGAGGCCCTGCACTTCGTCGTACCATCACCTGAGGCCCTGCACTTTACCAGACTACCACCTAGGACCCGAAGTTCCGCCAGATCACCAGGAGACCCCAAAGTTCTTCCAGCTTGACATCAGACTCTCATAGACCCCTGACTTCAACCCTACAGTTGATACTTGTAATCTGATCGCCCTTGGAGGCAAGTCAGACCCCTGTAATCTACTCAAGTTTTAGTGGAATCATTTCAACTAGGCCAGGCCCTGTGGTTTTTCCCCTTTTCAGGATTTTCCACGTAAAAAATCTTGTGTTCCCTGTGTGTGAGCTGGATATTCGTGCAACGCTAGGATGTAAAATTCAATCTCTATCGCCGCGTATATTCTAGCCCGCAACAGTTATATATATCACATATTTTGAGCCTTTTTATCATTCATATGAAAAGCATTTGGTATTAACTATATTTCAACTTTGTTTGTATTTATATTTGATTCAACTCCCCTTAAGCTTACACTATTAGATTGTCTTCCATTAACATCTACATTTTTTGATTTTTTATTTAACCAGAATAAAAGTGGTGTAAAATTAGGATAATAATAAAACATTAGATTATAACTTGAATGAATATTGTATTATAATTCATAGATTGAAAAACTAATAATTAACTAATTAGATCATTTAAGTCATTGACTTAACTTGAATTTATAAGTTATACATATATGCATTGACCTTTGAATTGAAAGATAAATAATTAAGGTTAAAGAATAGATAGGAGTAGCTTAAATTGGAAATTATAGTAACTTGAAATTGGAACTAGTGATCTTATTAAATTCTTACATTAAAATCATTAACATTGTAAGTGATTATAAGTAAAACTAATATACAAAATAATTAACTATGTACTCTTTGAGAAAGAAAAGAAAAGAATTATGATAAGAGTTTGAAAAAGAAAGAAAAGTAGAACACTACATTCAAAAATTGGTATAAGTTAAAAGCTTAAATATAAACTTCAATCTTATACTTAAATACACAAAGAATAAGAATGAAAAACTAATACAGATGATGGTGAACTAATGAATTTCAATCTTAATTATAAACACATCAAATATTTAAATCTACATTATTCATTTCAAAATTTAATAGTCAATGATTATATTCATAACATATAAATTAAAAATAAGCACTGGTTGGGGTGACGGGTTAGGATAATTATTAAGATTTTTTAAAACTAGAATTATAACTTTGTTCATTTTAATTATTATAGATCGTGATGTATTATCTTATATTTTAGTTATTTTAAATTATTAACTTTTTACTTTGGCTATTAAATTAATCAAAAGTACAGATTTCTTATTCTCTTAAGGACAAGCAAGAGTTTAAGCTAGTGAGAATTTAATAAGTATAAATTATGTAATATTTATTATGTTTAAATTTTAATGAAAATGTATTGTTTTAGTTATTTTTGTACAGAAAAAACTCAAAATGGTGAAAAATATAAAGGAACATTCAGCTCCACAATGCCAGAGGAAACCTTGTCGCTGCACTACATTCAACACTAACGATATGTCACTTTTGGACATTGCATCATCATGCTCTCTATTTGCAAGCGCTAAAGCGACAACACATCCAACGCTGCAGCGTTCAAAGAGCCGTTGCGTTATAAAGCCAACTTAGCAGAACTAGGTTCTCAAGAAATTTAATGCCAGTCACACATTTTAAGGCCTTAGCATAATTTGTTTACTTAGGTGCCATAACGCTCCAATTTCAACGACGCCACAACGTAGCAATTGTAACTTCTAAGGGCTACATTTTTTTAGTGAAAGGTCGTGACTATTCACTAAAAAAATTATTCCACATCATCATGTGCCGAGGTGCTAGTTCACTTTCAGGCACCACAACATCACATTTTCAAGCGCCGCAATGCTAGATGCCCTTTTGTGTTTATCTATATATAGATGTTTTGTTTTTTTTGTAGAGGAGTTTAGTCACTTGTATAAATTTTAGTATTTTTCAATGTGCTTCTCTAATATCCACTTAAAATAAAATCTAAGGGAGGCTAGGAAAGTATAATATACAATCTTTTGGAGTGTTTAGTCTGTGTTTTGTTGAAGCAGCTCTATAAGTGAAGAAAAAAAAAAGGAGCGAAACTTTGATCCTACTTGGTGATAACATTCTACTATTTTTCTTGTACTTTGATTCGTCTATGAATATAATAAAAATGAGTTTGTTTATCATTTATTTTATGTCTGGCTAAATCTCTTATTTTGGATTGATGATATGAAGAGTATATTAAAATACTAATGAAGACTCTTATTTTTTAAATATTTAAGGATATTTTTAATTATATCGCATCTTCTTTTAATACATATAGTGGACATATATGTAGTTAAAACCTAGAGTGAAGTATAATCTCGACGGAGGAATGCAAAAATAATCAGGAATATTGAGATAAAATATTGGCATATCTAGACATAGGAAGTTTGAATATTCTACGTTCTAAATGAGATATTATAACTACAGGAGATCAGCAGATATCCTTTTCACCCATATAAGCTCGATAGAGATCTAGGGATGTGCATGCTTTGAATCACATCTACAATTAAGAGTATTATTAGAAAAAATATGATATATGCATTCATCAATTCAAAATATTTTATTAAACATTGTATCAACTATTTTACTATTTTTATCAAGTAAAAGAAATTCTAAAAATATCAATTTTATTTTAGTAGGATAAATTATGCATTGAAAGTAAGCTGTAAAAGTTTTGTTGCAAGTAAGCATAACAATTCTTCATGAGTTCGACACTCTATATAATCATTTTATTACTTGATTCAGCATGTATACTTATATAAATTTAAGTAGTGTTTCTTGTTAACATATCAAGAAAAACTTAAGCATTACTCAACATTGACAAGCACAAGAATTCATTATGCAGTTTATAATAAAAGCCTTGTTTGTCTACACACACAAGTTCAAGCACAAGAGTTTAGTTAAGGATTTAGTTCCCCAAGCGACAACATTCTTGCTTAAGCCGAATCTTTCTCAAATATTTAAGCCTAAAGTTTATTTTCAGGACATGATTGAAAGGAAAAAAAATTGGCATATCTTTCTATTTGTGTGTTATTATGTGTGGAGAGAAAGAAATTAAAGAATATTTGGTGGTCGCATCAATTGCCAAACCGCTCTCGCCCGTGTTATCCAAATGAAATTCAGTTAAAATTTGCAGCTTGGAGGGCTTAATCTTTTATTGTTGGAAGCTATTTCATCATCTCATTATGCAAACTTTGGATTATTGCTTCCTTGTTTTTCTCTTTTTGGAGGCGAGTAGCTTCAATTTTTTGAGTTGGACTATGATGAATTGGATTTCTCCCTTCCATCTTTGTTGCAACCTCTAGAAGGCCATTTGGCTACCTAGGAATTCACTGACAGATACTTGTATCCTATGAATGGTCACATTGGTAACCAAGGCTGTCTTCGGTTGCCATCTCTTTTCCCTTACAAGCAAATGGAGAATCCATTTGGCACTAGGGTTGTAAACAAACCGAGCCGAGCCAATGTTCGAGCTTGAGCTCTTTTGCTAAGATCGTGTTTGTGCTTGGCTCAATAAGATTAGAGCTTATTTGGTATCTGTCCGAGCTCGAGCTCGTTTAAATATCCCATGTTCAAGCTCAGCTCATGTTCATATTCGAGCTCGGTTCATTTTAAACTTGTCGAGTCTATTAATGAGCCCGTGTTCGAGCTCAGTTCATTTAGGCTTATCAAGCCAATTAACGAGCGGCTGGTTTAGCAAGATGAGCCTATTAACGAGCTGCTCGTTTAACTATATATATATATATATTAAATCGAGCAGCTTGCCACCGTCCCCTGGGATTGCCAGGCTCGTCTGCTAGAGGCCCAAGATTTCTTAGTAGATCCGACTTATCACGTCTGCCAACCATCAAACAAACTCCCACTATATTTCTTTATATAGAGCAAAATCATGTTGCATTTCATGATGTGGGACTAAACCAACAATTTTTTTTCTTTAATGCATGAGCAGGAGTAGGACCTAAGGCAAGAGCTAACAACAAGAGAGGAAAATGGACTGAGAATTTAAAAATAAATTATTAAATATTTAAATTAGTAAAATTAATATCATTATATTTATTTTCAATACTCTAATCTCAGTTGAGCTCTTATTAAACTTATTCACGAGATTTAAACGATATTGTTTATGAACATAAACAAATCAAATATCAAGCTGATTAAACTCATTTATTTATCTATCGAATATTTAAAACTCATCATAACTAAATTTTAATCAATATAATCTGCCCTGAATTTTTTTCAACTTTAAAACAAAAAAAATTAAAATAAACATAATACATTAAGAATAAATCAAAATCTATATTACAACCATCTCAAAATAAATCTAACAGCTTTCAAATCCATACTCCAAAAAATTGATCATAACACATTTTGCTATTTCTTTTAAAGATCTTTATCAGGATACAATGGAGAAAAAGGATTCATGTAGCCGACCCCACGTAGTGGGATAAAGGCTTGATGTTGTTGTTGTTGTTGTTGTTTTAAAGATCTTTATCGACTAAACCTCACAAGCAATATTTATACCTCACAAAAGTAAAAAAGAGAAATAGTCACTGAACACGGATTGAATCTAGTCTTTGACTGCATGAAACAATAAGTGACAGATAACCAACCAGTATTAAACCTCCTATATACAAAAACTTAGGGGTGTCAAAAATTGACACGATCCGAAATCCGACCCGAAAAAATCCGGGTTCGGGTCAACCCGTTTACGAAACGGGTCGGGTCCGGGTTCAGATTTCTGACCCGTTTGAAAAACGGGTCGGGTTCGGGTTAACCTGGAAACCCGCGGGTCAACTCGAAATGACCCGTTTGTAATCCCGCGGACCCGCGCGGTCAAGCCGTAAACCGTCGCTCGGTCAGGGACCTCAGGGTTGAGTCGCATCACTCAGTCGGTCGGTCCGTCGGTCACGTCAGTCAGGGTACGCGGCTACGCGCGTCAAGCAGCAATCCCGCCCGCGTCGGGACGTCGGCGCGTCTCTTCGGCATCTTCGCTTGGAGTTCAGGCCAGCACTGCTGGCCCAGCAGTCCTGTCCGCGGTCCGCTCGTCGTCCTAGACCGCCTCAGCCAGTCAGGCAAGTCAGCGACTCAGCCCGTCAGCCATCCCGTCCGCGTCTGCCGGCAGTCGACCTGTAGGATGCTGCAGTGTAGGCGTGCAGCGTTTTCGCCTCGCCGAGTACTGACCAGTCACCGTCGGCTACTCGGCCTCACCGCTGTCACCTCACCACCTAATCGGGTTCGTGGGTCGGGTCGGGTCAACCCGACAACCAGCGTGGGTCGGGTTCGGGTTGAAAATCCTGACCCATTTAGCTAGTTGGGTCGGGTTCGGGTCAACCGGTTTAATCTCGGGACAACTCGGGCTCGACCCGAACCCGACCCGTTGACCCGAATTGACACCCCTACAAAAACCAGTCCAGTCCCTATATATCTAATAATATTACTCCAAGATGCATGCAAATTGCATAGAATATACGCAACAGGTATGATGATATCAAAGGATACATATACATATACATATATATATATATATATAATCTACAATAGCAGCTGTAAGGACAAACAGAAAGCAAGCTTTACAGCACATTAACAAACTATGTCAAACTGTTATGATCCCTGGCTTTATCAAACGATTACGATCGATTCGGCATTATGTCGTAATCGCCTATTAATACTTCAAGCTCCATCATGAAATCAACATCAGATGGTCCGCTTATTTCATTTTGAGAATCAGCCTGCATCAACTGTAGCAACATCAAGTGTTAGTAAGCGCATAAAATTGGAGCTCATTGAGCAGAAGTTTCATTGCTTTGCTTTTAAGATAACAATCAATCTTATTTGCCTATAGCTTCCTATTGGACCAGTGACATGAGTTTATGCAAGGAGATTTAAACACGCGCTTATGGTTGATTCATGCTATAGGATCAAGTAAGCTCAAGGAGGGTATTAAAAAGTGTTGATCAAAGTTGGATAGCCTTCATTCAAACCTTAGATTAATTCAGATTTTTATTTATGTTTGCAAAACTGAAATGCAGATTTTTTTTTTTTTTTCAGTTTTGAAATTATTTTTTTTTGCTAGCAAGGGTATTTGAGTTTTTTTTTTTTTTCACCATGTCCTTTCCTTTTAAATACTCAAAATTATAGCAGTATTTAAGGTATTTGTGTATTTGTCTTGTAATGTGTTAAAAGCCTATTTAAAGGAATGTAGAGGGAATAAGATTTCAATTTTTTGTTGCTAAATTTTAAGAATTCTCTTAGCTCTTGGACAGGATGATAACTCATCAAAATTTCTGCATAGCATTCTTCCCCAACTCATAAACCAACTTTTCATAGTTGGTTGTGGCATCATCACATGCGAGGGGGGTTCTTGCTTCGCTGTAAGCTAATGGGCCGTGGTTTTTCCCTTCCACCTTCACCTAACCTCTTTTGCTTCTTGCAAATCCGGATAAGCTGGAACCCGCCTAAAGGTCCAGGCAAAAAGAACATTTGATATCAGAGCCATTCCAAGGTTCTTAGCAAGTTCGCCAAATCTTAGAATTTTTCTTCTTTAATTTTTACACTGTTTTCCAAGAACCATAACAGAAGCACAGGAAAATTGCAAGTTTTTCCAAAGTTGAATTTCAGAAATCTTGTAAATCCTTGTTCTTCTAAAATCAGAGTTCAAAATCTCTGAAAATTCTTGATCTTCCAAATCCAGAAATTGGAAATTCTATAGTTTTCCAAATCCAATTTCTAAAATTCATTTTTCTAAAATCAGATTTTAGAAATATTGCAAATACTTGATCTTCCAAATCCCGAATTCTGTAGTTTCCAAAATCAGATTTCTAAAATTTATTTTCTAACATCAGATTTCAGAAATTTTGCAAATTCTTTATCTACCAAATCAAGAATCCTGAAATTATATAATTTCCAAAATCATATTTCTGAAATTCATTTTCTAAACTTAGATTTCAGAAATTCTGCAAATCCTTAATCTTACAAATGCAAAATTTTGAATTTCTGTAGTTTCCAATATAATTTTTTTGAAATTCAGTAATCTCCAAAATCACATTACAAAATTCTGCAAATTCTTGATCTTCCAAATCATGATTTCGAATTTCTGTAACTTCCAAATCTGATAGTTGGTTACTAAT
Organism: Dendrobium chrysotoxum; assembly: GCA_019925795.1. Lineage (NCBI taxonomy): Eukaryota > Viridiplantae > Streptophyta > Magnoliopsida > Asparagales > Orchidaceae > Dendrobium > Dendrobium chrysotoxum. The sequence continues at coordinate 6,604,699 of CM034310.1, forward strand.
TTCGAGCAGGCAAATTGAATAACATGATGTTTTTAACATTTTCAAAAAGGAATGCAACGTCACACGTTGTGTTCTTATAACTCTAATAGGAAGTGCTCAAGAGATTCAATACTCCTTGGCTGGAATTAAATTTCAGCAGCCCAAATACAATCCACAAGAAGAATTACAAGGAATAATCAGAGCAAAATCTTTTTAATTGATGAAATAAGTAAGAAAACAAACAATATACAATGGGTCTTCTATTGAAGAGGAAGATTTGGCTCTCCCAATTCCCTAGCCGCCGGCTAGAGCCCAAACATCCTAAGAGCAATCTAATTTCAGCAAAACATACATAAAAGAAACCTAACCCTTAGGTAAACAATCAATTTAAAGTATATAAAACATAGTCAAGGCCAAAACTGCTCTTGCCTTTTTCTTTCCCTCCTAACCGGCCTCCCCACCCCTTTGAATTTTTCTTCTAGAATAGGAGGATGCCTATTCCGCTCAATCAAGTGGAATTATGTCCCACCTCGAACAGGAGGAAGCCTATCCATAAGGACCGGCTGGATCGGTCCCTCCTGGACCGGTCTAACAATAACCCCCTCCCAAAGACCCACCTTGTCCGCAAGGTGGACAGACGGCCCCCTCCTCAACTTCCTCGTCATCACAAATGGTGAGAACCTTAAGGGTTCAGTCCTTACACCTGTGCCCCAGTGTATACCTCTCCTAAACACAGCCTTTCACACTCTTCTTCTGTAACTCTATTTCTATGAGCTTCTTGAAGTTTTCCCCAGGTCTCCCTCCTATAGTCTTTTCCTTCGAGGTCTCCCTAAGAATAACAGATGTCGAATCATTGGGTGCCAATAGGGTGGTGGTCATCCTGTACGAATCTCCTAAGCTGCTGTCTCTAGTCCCTCTCTCCAAGTGCCTCTGATCCTTTACTAACTAGGTTAGGTCCATAGCCTCTTCCAAATCAAGAAATCTCATCACTCTAACTGCCGCCAGAATCTCTAGTTTGAGCCCTTTCATAAAATTTCTCTCAAATATAGTCTTCGAAAGCCGGTCCATTTGGCTAGCTGAGTGCTCAAACTGCTCACGGTACTCCATTAATGTCCATTCCTGCATCAGGGAGAAAAATTGCTCATAGAAATCCCCTCCCCTACTGATTTGAAAACATTCCAACAAGTAGTCCTTAAACTCCCGCCAAGTTCATATGAGTCACCTCATATCCCTCCACTAATACTATGCCAATGCTTTCCCCTCCAAGCACATCCCAAGGCAAAAATTAGTCCCTCTCCTTTCTAATTCAGCACCCTTTCGATCATAATTAGCCCCTCCCATTTCAAATTTGGCCCCTCTACTCTCAAATTTAGCCCCCCTTCATTCACGCCCAACCTCGTGCCTCTCCTCATACCCTCTACCCAGCTCCTCCCTAGGATTAGGCTCTAAGGGACACATTCACTCTTCTCCCTCCAGAATCTCCACCTAATCTTCCCTTTGTCTTAACAGATTAGAGTTATCCTCACTTCCATGGTTGCCGACAGCTCCCCTCGCCTCCGACGATGCTGTTTTGGGTTTTCCCTCAAGCAACTTCTTCAACATCTCCTCCAAGATGAAAAATTTCCCATTAATCTTCCCGTGGACAGCTAAAATTTGACTTTTGAAATCTGAAAATTGAGTTTGGAGATCTGAAATTTCAGATTTCAATTGTCCAATCTCCCCTTCCAACACTTGAATCTTTCTTCTTGCCATAGGTACTTAGATTTAGACTCCAATAGCAAAAAAACAGCAACTTTGATATGAATCTGGCCTCCAAATAGCAAAAAACAGCAACTTTGATACGAATCTGGCCTCCAAATAGAAAAAACAAGAAGATCGGATAGGAAATGCAGTAGAAATCAGTGAGGAAGACTTCTATTTCAGCCCAGAAAACTGCTCTGATACCAATTTGATTGGAAGTTCTTGTAGAAATTCAATACTTCTTGGCTGAAATTAAATTTCAGCAGCCCAAACACAATCCACAAAAAGAATTACAAGGAATAACCGAAGCAAAACCATTTTAATTGATGAAATAAAGAAGAAAACAAAAAGATACAATGGATCTTCTATTGGAGAGAAAGATCTGGCTCTCCCAAATACCTAGCTGCCAGCTAGAGCCTAAACATCTTAAGAGCAATCTAATTTCAGCAAAACATACATAAAAAAATCTAACCCTAGGGTAAACAATCTATTCAAAGCATACAAATCATAGTCGAGGCCAAAACAGCGATCCCCTTTTTCTTTTCCCTCCTAATCGACCCCCCCCCCCCCCCCCCCCCCCAGCTTTGAATTTTCCTTCCAAAACAGGCAGACGCCTGTTCCGCTAATTCAAGTGGAAGCCTGTCCGTGAGGACCGGCCGGACCAATCTCTCCTGGACCGATCTAACAAATTCCTGAATCGATTTGTTGAGTATACATTTCTAAATTCTTGAATGCTTACCACTTTTGAATTCTCATTAATTTGAGGTTATTGTTTCTTGGTTTAATGGTATCACCAAGACAACATAACAATAGCGAAGAAGAAGTTCCACAACCAGTTATTCCTAGAATACAAATTCAACCCTTGATGGGGTTGATGAAAATAATGATGATGATTGAATTGGAGCACCTTCATGAAAGATTAGATTGAGTGGAAGAGGGCTACAATGAGAACAACCACAAAATGATCCTAATCTGTGAAGGAGGGAGAGGGTTCAGCTAAGGCAAGGAAAGATAGAAGATGAGGAGGTACTTCAGAATGGGCGTGAAAGAGGAAGAACATAATTCTTTAGGTAGTTCTAGGAGATACGAAATAATTAGAAGAGCTAGAAATCAGAAATAATTAGAAGAACTAGAAATCAGGAGGGCAATAATTTGGGTAATACCAAAATGAAGATTCCATCATTTCAAGGCAAATATGATCCCGACTCTTATCTTAAATGTGAAAAAAAAGAAATTTGTGTTTGATTGCTACAACTATTCCGAAGCCAAGAAAAAAAAATAGTTTTAATTGAATTTTTTTAACCATGCTATAACTTGGTGGAATCAATTTGTTATAAATAGGAGGCGGAATAAAGGGAGCCTAATAGGAAACACTTAGGTTTAAGTTTTCCTATCGATCCGGAAGAGGGAAAAGAGCAGAAAGTGGCTGTTTTCTGCAGGAAAACAGCAAAAATCTGCTGTTTACAGCAGGAAACAGTGGAAAAACAGTGGAAAAACAGTGAAAAAATGGATGAAAACTCAAAGCAAACACTTGGATTTCACTAGTTGATGAACAAAGCAAAAGGAAGATACAATGTTCTTCAATTCGAGAGGAAGAACAACTCTCCTAATCTCCAGCAACGCCAAGAGCCCAAGCAAGAAACCCTAGATCTCAAATTAACATCCAAATTCAAGATATCCCTAATTCCCCCCCCAATCCCCCTAATTAACCATAAAGGACTCCTCCAAATTACCTAAACAGCCCTTACATTCAAATTTCTCCCTCCAACACTTGCATTAAACCCCCCATGGGGCCCACCCAATTGCCGCCCCCCTCCCTGTTTGTTCCGCCTAGTATAGGTTTGGACCGGTCCAACCGACCCAGGAGGGGCCGGCTCATGCTTAACATTACTCCCCTCCCAAAAACTCACCTTGTCCTCAAGGTGAAAAGAGGGGAATTGCTCTTTCACTCTTTCGAATGGCTCCCAAGTAGCATCGAAATCAGGAAAGCCTTTCCATTTGATCAGCACTTCTGTGTTGCCCATTTTATCTGATCGGACTCCTGCAAGCTCTAGTGGTTCTAAAACCACTTCTAAATCTTCTGTCATAGTGGCTTGTAGTTCTGCACTCGCTGCATGCTCCCCTATGGCTCTCCTTAGCTGAGACACATGGAATACTGGATGTATAGTGACTGAGGGGGGTAACTTCAATTTGTATGCTACTGCTCCAATCCTGTCCAACACTTCATAGGGGCCAAAGTTCCTTGGTGCCAATTTCTCATTCCTCCTTTTAGCCACTGTCCTTTGTCTGTAGGGTCGTAGTTTCAGGAACACCTTCTCCCCCACTTCAAACTGCATGTCTCTCCTGTGTGAGTCCGCCTGCTTCTTCATGATTTGTTGTGCCCTCATCAGATGTCTCTTCAGCTCTTCCAGTATCTTGTCCCTTTCCTCTAGGTACTGCTCAACTGTCGATACTAGTGTACTACCTCTCCCATAGTGCACGAGGTGTGGAGGGTCCCTCCCATATAGCACTTTGAATGGGGTCATCTGTGAAGCGGAATGGTACGAGGTGTTGTACCAATACTCAACCCAAGGAAGCCACTTTGCCCACAATCGCGGTGTTTCAAAAGCAAAACACCTCAAATAAGTCTCCAGGCTTCGATTCACCACCTCCGTTTGTCCATCTGTCTGCGGGTGATAGGCGGTGCTTCTCTTTAGAACAGTGCCCTGCATCCTGAACAGCTCCCTCCAGAACTGGCTGAGGAACACCTTGTCTCGATCAGACACAATTGATTCCGGAACCCCATGCAGTCTCACCACCTCCCTGATAAAGGCTGCAGCTACTGACACTGCGGTGTATGGATGTCTTAAGAGGATGAAATGTGCATACTTACTAAGTCTGTCAACCACCACCATAATGACTGTGAACCCCTCCGATCTTGGTAAGCCATCAATGAAGTCCATGGACACTTCCTCCCAAACTCTGTTTGGAAGTGTCAATGGTTGTAGTAGTCCTCGCGGAGCCATGGCCATGTACTTATTTCTCTGGCACACTTCACACCTTGCCACCATCTCCTCCACATCTTTATGCATCCCCTTCCAGTAGAGCTCGGATGCTAGCCTCCTGTATGTCTTCTGAACTCCTGAATGACCTCCAACAGCGCTGCCATGAAACTCTTGCAACAGGTGGGGGATGTGTATGGAAGTTCGTGGCATCACAAACCCCTCCCCTGATACAATAGTCTCTCCCCCTCAATGCAGTAGCCCGGATGACTACTCTTGTCCTTCCCCAAATCCTCTCTTATCTTCCTCAACTCTTCACTCAACTTACTTTCTTCCATGATGGCCCCCCAATCTACCATCAATGGAATCGACACAGCTAATTCCTGTAGCTCCCCTACACATCTGGATAAGGCGTCGGCTGCTTTATTCTCCAAACCAGGCTTGTATTGAATCTCAAAATCATAGCCTAGTAATTTTGATAACCACCTCTGATGCTCCTCGGTCACCATCCTTTGCTCCAGCAGGTATTTTAAACTTCTCTAATTAGTCCTTACAATAAAATGCCTTCCCAACAGATAAGGCCGCCACTTCTGAATAGCTCAGACAATGGCCATTAGCTCCCTCTCATATACTGACTTCAATCTAGCCCTGGCTGACAGCACTTGACTGAAGTATGCAATTGGCCTATGATTCTGCATCAACACTGCCCCCAGCCCATATCCCGACGCATCAGTTTCCACTACAAAAATCTGGCTGAAATCTGGAAGTGCTAATACTGGAACTGTAGCCATAGCTTCCTTTAGTTTCTCAAAAGCTTGTGTTGCTGCCTCTCCTCAAGAAAAACCATCCTTCTTCAGCTGCTCAGTCAAAGGCCACGCAATAGCACTGTATCCCTTCACAAATCTCCTGTAGTACCCAGTTAATCCCAAGAACCCCCTTAACTCCTTTAGGTTCCTAGGCATTGGCCACTTCTGCATTGCTTCTATTTTACTCTGACCGGCTGCCACTCCTTCTTGTGAGACCACGTGTCCTAAGTACTCTACACTGGTCTGGGCAAAACTGCACTTCTTCAGGTTGGCTTGTAACTGATGTTCCTGTAACACTCCCAAAACCGCCTTCAAGTGCTCCAAATGCTCCCCTTCAGTCTTGCTATACACCAAAATGTCATCAAAGGATACCAGCACGAACTTCCAGAGGTACTGCTTGAAGACCCTGTTCATCAAAGATTGAAAAGTAGCAGGTGCGTTAGTCAAACCAAAGGGCATTACCAGAAACTCGTAATGCCCCTTATGTGTTCTGAATGCTGTCTTGGGAACATCTGCCTCCTTCATTCTGATCTGGTGGTATCCGGACTTTAAGTCCAACTTGGAAAATACCACTGCCCCAAAAAGCTCATCCAAGAGTTCATCAATCACTGGAATTGGGAACTTGTCTGGTACAGTGCCCTTATTCAAAGCCCTATAATCCACACAGAATCTCCAACTCCCGTCCTTCTTCTTGACCAGGAGGACTGGACTAGAGAAAGGACTTACACTTGGTCTGATGATCCCAGCCTCCAGCATCTCCCGGATCAGCCTTTCAATCTCATCTTTTTGAATCTGAGGGTAACGGTAAGGGCGGACGCTGATCGGGGTCTCCCCTTCCTTCAAAGTGATGGTATGCTCCAGCTCCCTCTGCGGTGGCAAACCCTGTGGAGGTTGAAAAACCTCTCTGAACTGCTGTATGACCGGTTGCACTTCAAGAGGAATGTCTCCCTCTTCCCCCACACTGACTTTCTCCAGTCGTTGCAGCTCCACCAAGTATCCACCCCCAACCTCCTGGATGGTTGGATCATGGACTTGAGAGACACCCCTGTCCTAGACAGGCCGACATCCCCCTGTATCACCATTCTCCTCCCCTCCACTACCAATTCCATCCGCAGTTCTCCCCAGTTCACCTTGGTCTCCCCCAAAGTTTGCAGCCACTTCATCCCCAAAATCACATATGTACTCCCCAATTCTAAGGGAAGAAAATCCTCCCTCACCTATATTCCCTGAATAGTCAGCACCACTCCCCTACAAACTCCTCTACCCATTTCTACCTTTCCAGTGCCCATTATCACCCCATAACCTCCTGTGTCCACTAACTCCATTCCCAGCAGCTCAACAATTTGGGTGGAAATGAAGTTGTGGGTCGCCCCACTATCTATCAACACTACCACTTCATGGCCAGCTATCACCCCTTTAACTTTCATAGTGTGACTCGAAGTGAATCCCACTACGGAGTTTAGAGAGACTTCTGCCACATCCAGGTGCAACTTGTCCTCCTCCTCTTCTGACCTACTCCCACCTCCCTCTTCGTCTTCCTCATCTTCACAAACAAGGAGAACCTGAAGAGTCCGGTCTTTGCACCTATGACCCGGTATGTACTTCTCATCACATCGGAAACACACCCCCTTTGCCCTATTCTCCTGTAGCTCCTTTTCAGTCAGCTTCTTGAACTGTCCTCCATTTCCTCCGCCTCCCATCTTCTCCTTCTGCACTTCCTTCAAACTCCCTGGGTTGGCCCCTTGGAAGGTAAGAAGGTGGTCGTCATTCTGTACGATCCCCCCGAGTAATTTTCTCGGGCTCCCCTTTCTGACTTCTTCTGATCTTCCACCAACTATGCCAGTTCCATAGCTTTCCCTAAATTCCTTGGCTCCAACACTCTGACTGCTGATCGTATCTCTGGTTTCAGCCCTTTCATGAAGTTCCCTTCCAAAGCTGACTCCGAGATATGATCCAACCGGCTGGCCAAAAACTCGAACCTGTCGTGGTAATCCGCCACGGTCCTCTCCTGAGTCAGGGCAAAGAATTGCTCGTAGAAGTCTCCTCCCCCATCGGCTCGGAAACGCTCTAGTAAGCATTCTTTGAACTCTCTCCAGTTCCGGATAGGCTACCTTCTGTCCCGCCATTGATACCATGCCAGCGCCTTTCCCTCCAAACACAGACCTGCCGCTGTCAACTTTTCCTCCTCCGTCAACCCATTGACGGCAAAGTACCGTTCCACCTTGTATATCCATCCATGGCCATCCTCTCCCTCAAAGATGGGCATCTTCAGTTTCCTCACCTTGGGATCTCCTCCATATCCTCGGTATCCCCCGTATCCTCCCAATCCTCGAGGAGGAGGTGCTCCCCAGGTGTCCCGATCATCCCTCCGGCAGTTATACCCAAATCCCTCATCATAGTCCTCCCTTCTACCTTCAAAATCAGCACCTCAGCGATGAAATTCCTCCCTTCTCCCTTCAAATTCAGCACCTCGGCGATGAAATTCCTCCATTCTCCCTCCAAAATCAGCACCCCTTCTGTCATATCCCATGCTCATCTCCTCTCTAGAGAGCGGTTCTAGATGAGGCATGTCGTTCTCTCCTTCCAGGATCTCCACCTCTGGCATCCTCCTCCCCCGGGGTGGGTTCGGATTTCCTCCGATGCCATGGCCGTCGGTGGTCTCTCTTACTTCCGATGTCGCCGGATTGGTCTTCATTTCAAGCAGTTTCTTCATCATCTCCTCCATAGCAGAAAACCTCCCTTCTAACCTTTCATTGTTGGTGGAGATTTCAAGGAACTTTCCCTCCAAATCTGATTTCAGTTGTCCGAACTCGCCTTCCAACACTTCCACCTTCTTTCTGGCCATCTTTTCTTCCACAAATAACCAGTAAACTTCCTTCGAAAGCTCCCAAAGCCCGCTGAAATTTCAGGTTTTCAGCCGCCAAAGGTCCCATGACGATGCTCTGATACCAATTTGATAGGAAACACTTAGGTTTAAGTTTTCCTATCGATCCAGAAGAGGGAAAAGAGCAGAAAGTGGCTGTTTTCTGCAGGAAAACAGCAAAAATCTGCTGTTTACAGCAGGAAACAGTGGAAGAACAGTGAAAAAATGGATGAAAACTCAAAGCAAACACTTGGATTTCACTAGTTGATGAACAAAGCAAAAGGAAGATACAATGTTCTTCAATTCGAGAGGAAGAACAACTCTCCTAATCTCCGGAAACGCCAAGAGCCCAAGCAAGAAATCCTAGATCTCAAATTAACATCCAAATTCAAGATATCCCTAATTCCCCCCCAATCCCCCTAATTAACCATAAAGGACTCCTCCAAATTACCTAAACAGCCCTTACATTCAAATTTCTCCCTCCAACACTTGCATTAAACCCCCCATGGGGCCCACCCAATTGCCGCCCCCTCCCTGTTTGTTCCGCCTAGTATAGGTTTGGACCGGTCCAGGCTGGACAGGTCCAGCCGACCCAGGAGGGGCCGGCTCATGCGTAACAGAGCCCTATAGAAATGTGCGAAAAAATGAAAGTAGTTATGCGAAAGCAGTTTGTTCCTAGCCACTATTATCGTGAATTATATAATAAGCTACAAAATCTTAGTAAAATAAATTCATAGGGTTATAGATTATTATTAGGAAATGGAGGTCATAAATATCCTGAGCTAATATTGAGGAAGAACGAGATGCAACCATGGCAATATTCTTGTGTGGATTAAACTGATAAATCCATGATATGGTGGAAATGCATTATTATGTGGAGTTGGAAGAAATTGTGCACATGGCTTTCAAAATTGAACAGCAACTCTAGGGGGAAGTTCCATTTCTTGAAATGGTGCTAGCCAAAAGTGTCAAAACTTCTTTGTGAAAGTCTAATTACGAAAAAAAAAAAAAAAGGAAAAACTAGAAGCAAGAGTTCCTAAGGAGCCAAAAAACAAGAAATGATCAATTGTGGACACCAAGGTACAATGGATTCTACATCTTCTAGGAATCACGATATAAAATGTTTTGAATGCACGCAAGGAACATATAGCATAATAATGTCCAAACAAAAGAATAATGGTAGTGCAAACTGATGGAAAAATTGAAATTGGCAATGATTCGGACACCAACTCTATGCCCCCATTAGAGGACAACAATAAGAAAGAGTTGGTCGTCCATGATAAGTTATTAGTAATAAGGGTTTTAATTATACAATAAAAGGAAGACGACACAGTGAAGTGAGAGAACATCTTCTATACCAGATGTCACGTTCAAAACAAAGTGTGTAGCACGACCATTAATAGAGGCAGTTGTACAAATGTTGCTAGTACTACAATGGTTGAAAAATTGAATTTGTCGACACTTAAACACCCACAACCCTATAAAATACAATGGCTAAATGATAGTGGAGAATTAAAGGTGGCTAAGCAAGTGATAGTTTCCTTTCACTTAGAAGAATACGAAGATAAAGTTTTGTGTAATGTGGTTCCAATGCAACCTAGGCCCTATTGCTTGGTCGACCATAGCAATTTGATCGACAAGTTGAGTATGATGGATTTACTAATACATAATCATTTGTACACAATCAAAAGCCATCATTCTTTGTTCCGAATGACACCAAAATAGGTATATAAAGATCAAAGTGATAAAAAGAAAGCAAAGCAAAGAAAAAAGAATAAATTAAGGAAGAGGGTTGAAACTCAAGAAGGGAAGGGGTCAATCAATCATTGAAAGGAAATAAAGTAATTTTTATGCAAACACTAATGAGATAAAACAAGCATTGTTTTCAAATCAGCATATGATCATACTTTTACACGGAGAGGTATTTCTAAACACTAACAAACCTAATATTTATCTGCTCAATTATGATGTTTTTCTTTTTTCAAAAATATGAGGATGTCTTTCATGAGGAAATTTCATATAGATTACCTCCAATCCGTGGTATAGAGCATCAAATAGATTTTGAAATAGGTGCCACCATTCCAAACCAACCCGCCTATAGAAGCAGTCTAGAGGAGACTAATAAACTTCAAAGGCAGATTAGTGAACTAATGGAAAATGGGTAAATAAGAGAAAGCATGAGCCATGGGTAGTTCCAGTACTATTAGTACCCAAGGAGGATGGGACGGGGAGTATTTGTGTAGATTGTCAAGTTATCAACAACTTCACTTTAAGTATTGCTATCAAATTTCTCATTTAGATGATATGGTAGATGAATAGCATGGTTTCTATTTTTTTACTAAAATTAATTTAAGAAGTGATTATCATCAAATTAGAACAAAAGAAGATGATGAATAGAAATCTGCCTTTAAAATAAAATAGGGTTTGTATGAGTGGTCAGTTATGCCTTTTTAGTTTAACTAATGCATCTAGCACCTTTATGAGACTTGAACCATGCTTTGCAAGGATTTATATGCAAATTTATTATAGTCTATTTGGATGATATACTCATTTTTGGAAAAATTTTGAAAGACCACCTAGAACATTTAAAATATTTAAATGTGCTTAGGAAGGAAAAATAATTTGTTAACATAACAAAATGTATTTTCTACACTAACAAGCTTCTATTTTTAGGATTTATCATTGGTTCAAAGGGAATACAAGTAGATGAAAAAAAGGCGTGTGCCATGCAAGATTGTCTGAGTCCCACTATTTAAGTAATGTTCATGGTTTTCATGGAATTGCTACCTTCTACCCGCAATTTGTAAAGAATTTTAGTAGCATCACTGCACCACTTATTGAAGTTATCAAAAAGCAAGTTAGATATTAATGGAGTGAAAATCTGAGAAAGCATTTTAAATAATTAAAGAAAAATTGACTAACGTGCTTATATTATCATTGTCTAACTTTTCAAAAACTTTTGAGATTAAATGTGATGCTTCAGCTTTAGGGATTAGCATCTTAAATGATCAAAGAGTGAAGATCTGGAGAAAGCATTTTAAATTATCAAAGAAAATTTGACTACCGTGCCTATATTACCATTGTCTAACTTTTCAAAAACTTTTGAGATTAAATGTGATGCTTCAGCTTTAGAAATGACCCTTTTTTATTAAATATAAATGAGAATTTAACTCTTAACATGACACAATGGAGAATAGGGATTCATGTAGTTGACCCTACATAGTTGGATAAATACTTGTTGTTGTTGTTGTTGCAGATTTAGGTATGGGCACTGTTTTTATGTAGTAAGGATACCCAATTGCATACTTCAGTGAAAGATTAAGCGGGTCTGCTTTAAGTTACCCCACTTATGGCAAAAAAATGTAAGCATTGCTGCAAGCTTAATAGACATGGCAACACTACCTATGGCCCAAAGAGTCCATGATTCACACCAATCGTGAATCCTTGAAGCATTTGAAAAGTCAACACAAGCTAAAGAAAATACATGCATGATATATGAAGTTTACCATATGTCATAAGGTACAAACAAGGGATGGAAAACATAGCTTTGATGCACTCTCCCACATGTATATTCTCATCTCTACTCTTGATGCTAAATTAGTTAGGTTTGAACATATTAGACAACTATATAAGGGCGGCGTTCTAAATTTTTGTTCTGAACATCAAGCTTGTGAGAAAACTACGAGTTGAAAATATTTAGGCATGTTGGGTTTCTTTTCCAACAAAATAGGTTATGTACGTCTAGTTGTTCTTTAAGAGATTTGTTGTATAGAGAACCCCACGATAGAGGGTTAATGAGACACTTTGGAGTTGCCAAAACCTTAGCAATTTTACAATAATATTACTATTGGCAACACATAAAGAGAGATATAGAGAGAAGTTGTGGTAGATGTGTCAACTGCAGGCAAGCAAAATCTAGAGTGCAACCCCACAGATTATACATGCCACTACCAATTTCTAGTGAACCTTGCACAGATATGGATTTTGAATTAGGTTTACCTAGGTTTAAACAAAGGAAAGAATTTGGTATTTGTGGTGATAGACATTTTTTCTAAAATAGCTCGTTTTATTCCATGTCATAAAATAGATGATGCTTCCAATATTACTAATTTGTTCTTTAGGGATACTGTTAAGACTTCATGGTATGCCTAAGAAAATTACTTTTGATAGGAAGACTAAGTTCTTTAGCTATTTTTAGAAGGCTTTGTGAGGAAAATTAGAAACTAAGTTATTATTTTCTACTACTCAGCATCCACAGACTGATGGTAAGGCAGAGGTTATTAATAGAACTTTTTCACATTATTGCGAGCCATTATTAAGAAGAATATCAAAACATGGGAGGAATGTTAACCACATATTGAATTTGCTTATAATCATTATGTTCATTTTGTTATTAAGTAATTACTAGTTGAAATTCTTTATTATGGTCATAATTTGTTAGCTTCATTAGATCTGTCTCCGTTACTTATTTCTATGTGCTCTAATTTTGATGAAAAAAAGGCTAAATTTGATAAGCAAATACATGAGAAAGCAAAACTTAACATAAAAAGTATAACAGAGAAAAATGCAAAACAAGCAAATAAAAGCAAAATAAGCTGGTCTTTAAACCAAGAGATTGGATTTGGCTAATATAAGGAGGAAACAATTCCCAGAACAATGGCATTCCGACGTGCTACCAGGGGAAAACGATCCTTTTCAAATTCCTGACAGGATCAATGGCAACGCCTACAAGATGGATTTATCAGATAAGTATAGTATTAGTGCTTCCTTCAATATTTCTGATTTTAATCCTTTTATGCAGTGATAATTTGAGAACAAATCCTTTTGATGAGGGGGGGAATGATGAGGCCGAGATTGGTACTAAGCCAAATACGTAGGTTGAGGCATGTTCGGATCCAATTCAATGCCCTATTTGGCCGGTGACACAAGTTTAAGCAAGGAGATTCAAAGACGCATTTTATGGCCTGGGATCAAGCAAACTCGAGAAGGGTCATAGAAAGTGTTAGTCAAAGCTGGGCAGCTATCATTCAAGCCTTAGAATATTTTTTTTGTTTATGTTTGCAACACTGAAATTCTTTTTTTAATATTTCAGTTAATTCTTAGATTTTTGCTAGTAAGGATATTTGAAAGTATTTGAGTTCTTTTTTTAAACCTAATCCTTTTTCTTTTAAATACCCAAAATAATAAGGGTATTTTAGATATTTGTGTGTTGATCTTGTAATATGTTAGAAGCCTATTTCAAGGCATGTAAAAGGAATAAGATTTCAGTTTTTGGTTGTTGAATTCTGAGAATTCTCTTAATTCTTAGAAGAATGAAAACTCATTTTGCCCGACTTGTCAAACAATTTTTCATAGATAGTTGTGATATCTTCATATATCAAGGTTCTTGTTTTGTTGTAAGCAACGGACTGCAATTTTTCCCTTCCACCTTCACCTACTCCCATACGGTCCTTGCAAATCCCGCTAGCTGGAAGCCACTGAAAGGCCCAAGAAATTTATCAATTTCCTCTGAACAATTCTACATAAGCTTATACAGACTATTGCAGCTGCCCTAAACAAACCTTTAGAATTACTACACTTTGAGTATATCGGTTGGAAAATTTTATTTATCATGATGGAAATTTCTGAAAAAACAATAAAACAATTGTAGCCAAACAGAGTTTTGGGAGCCATCTAAAATGCAAAGCTGTGAAAAAGCTATCCAAAATGAACCCTAAAAAATTACCTTTGGATGGATCACATCTTCCTTTAAAACAAGACCAGTGATTTAAACCAATGAAACAAGGCAAGCCTTGGGACTGGAAACCAATGCTTAGGGCCCTAGATCAATGCTCTATCAACATTTTTTGATATTCGGACTCAGGTTTAAGACCATTCAGATACATCAAATTGCTACTATGAAACATAAAACTTCGAAAGTATACGAGTTCCCAATGCATAAAGAGAATTTACCTTAGATTCTTGCAGTTCTGTCACTACAGTTACAAGTCTCCTATACTGATCTCTTGCCTCAGGATACTGAACCATGGACTTCACCCTTGCAAGTGCTTTCTCCATTCTAGCCTCAGTCTGTTTCCTGCCCACTTGCAAGAAATCATAATCATCTTCCTTGTTGAGTACATTTTCATTTTTTTGTCCCTCAATTAGCCCTTCAGATCGAAAGCCACGTAAGCCACTTCCTTTTCTCCTCCAGCGTAATATAACTTTCTCAACTATTCCCACCGACCAGATAATCTTCTTGTAATGTTTCCTCACTTGGTGACCACGGACATGGGCCTGTTTAGTCATTACAATTAACTAGTAAGAAGGCAAAGAAGTGAGGAAACAAGACAGACGAAGAAATTGAGAATAAATTTAATTTGATACCAAGGGCTGGAGATGACACACAAAGGAATCAGTAAACGGTGATCAAAACAAGTGAGTTAGAGTGAGGTATGTGGCTCATAAAATTAAGACAATCACATTTTAAGTTGATTATAATTAATTTATGATAAGTTTTGCACAGTCATAGGTCTATTTGAATTGAGGAGAAAGAATCATTGTAAAGAGTTTCCTCAACGAACTTCAACGTAATTTCTACCACAAGCAACATGATGTGTGATTTTATCCAAACAAGATCAGCAATACAAACAGATTAAAAGCTTGAACATCCAGAGAAGAATAAGAGAAAATATATCAATGAAATATTAGCAAGAGATTCAATAACCATTCCAAAATTTTCAAGCAAAAATAAGCACGTTTTTTTAAGTACAAACCTTCCAGATTCTACAAGCAAAACAAACAAGACTAACTGTGTTTTTTATTCAGTACAAACCTTCGGATTCTCCAAGCAAAACACGCAAATTAAGAAACAACTGATTTTCTTGCTGGCCCTCACTAATGACATAATTCGCCTTTGGATTTCTAATGTAGATCTATTCTAAGGCTTCTAATCTAGATCTATTATGAGAAGGACAAAATCATGCAACAAACTCACAAAATTTATAAATCACAAACTCTTTAATCACCACCAATTATTCACTACTAGCAAAGAAAATAAAAACAAGAAAAAAAATTAATTCAAATAAAAATTCCACACCCTCAATGTAAATCTGCAATCATTTGAAAACCACACCCTCATTTAGGTTTCATACCGGGCCATATAGGTTTGTTATAATAACAACGCTTCATTAACAACAATGTGAAAATATTATAAATTTTACTTTAGCAAATTCAACAATATGTGAAGATATCCTTGTTATGAATCCAATATGTATATACTTTAGGATTACACCTCCCATTAAATACAGGAATATATTTCTTAGCACCAAAATTGAAATTGCTTATAATCATAGTTAAACTGATTTTGTTTAAATTATAGAATTTATGATTTTGTTAACTTGCCTGGTTATTATGTCGTAAGTCTAGCAGACATTGTGATACATCTCTAAGTTCTGATACAAAATTTGACATCGGATGTTTTAGAGTATAAGGGTTTCTATTTCAAATCTATTATAGATGCTCAAAATCATACAACAAACTCACATAATTCAAGGTTACAAATACTAAGTTAACAATTACATGTTACTATTCATAAAAATTGAAAACACAAAAAGAAAATATAGATAAAAATTCTAATAGCTTTCTAGAAGAAATTATACGCATAAATTTCAAAAGCATTAAAAATCGGATGATCAATTGAAAATTATGCTCTAATTGAAACTTAGATTTTAACTTGTTTTAATAAAATCAATAACATAATAAATCAAATAATGCAATTTTGCATGCTAAATAAAGAAAGAACATAAAAGAACAGAATCAACAAAATAATAAATCAAGCTTTCATGTTTGTACAAGGAGAAAACTTCTCTGAGAAATCTTCTAAGCAAGGCTTTAAAAAACGGATTGGACCAACCAGTTCAACAGGTTGAACCGCGAACCGGCCGGCCGGCCACCGGTTACGGTTTGCTCAAAACCAGTTTCGCAGAGAACCGCCGTCGGCCCGTTCGAACAAGTGGTTGGACCGCCAAACTGGTTCCGGTTTTGAATAACTAGACGGTTCATTTAAAGGTTATTCTGAGCCGTTGAGATTAAATCGGATGGCTTAGAATAAAATAAGGTAAATCTTATACTCTTTACAATTATAATATCTTATATTTATTTTATTTTCAGATCTTCACCAATTGCAGGCATAAACTATAAGATCTCAAGAGAAATTTCGATTTCATCTCTCAAGTTATAACTAAAAAGAGGTCAGTTGCTCAAAATAATAATGTATTTAATTTTAAATTTACTGAATTTATTTATTATGTTTTTTTAATTGCTTCATATTATGATTATGTTCATTTTTTGTTATATATTTATAAATGGTTCTGTCATTTTTATAATATTTAAATATAATAATTATTTATTACGTCATCAGATTCGATCCCGATTCGACCCTAGTCGAACCATCGAACTGCTAACCTCTCCTTCTGGTTCGCTTTCTGGTCCGGTTTTCAAAGCCTTGCTTCTAAGTCTTCGACTTGATCAAAGAACTAACTCCTGTAAACAAAAGGAATAACGTGTCCAACTAGAATTTTACTCGAATCAAAATATTTTTTATTAAAAAAAAAACTCACATTCATAATAAAATTTTGTTCTTAACAAAAGAGTTATGCCTTAAAGTCTACAAATTCCACATAAAATCTACAAAAATCTCACACAAGACAACTAAAAATAGTGCATCCAAAAAGTCTACCAAACCCACAAAATCTGCTAGAATTTTGCAACAGAAGCCCCTAAAACCTTTCAGAAGATGAAAATTACAAGCTTAACATACCCCTTCCACTTCCAGAGAATCCAATGATTAGTTGCTATAAATGAGCACCAAACCAACCAGACCGTCACTTTATGAGAGTCCCTACTAGTATTAACTATTGCTTTGCTCAATAATCCACGTTGTCTTAGCCATTGAGAAGATGTATCATGTTTCCAGGTTGAATTGATACATAAACCATAGTATATGATCCTAATCAACAAATACTAGAAAGCCCTATTTATTGCACATGACAACATATTGTACACACGCATCCATTCATTACATTAACAGCTAGAGCACCTTTGTTTTATATAACAATCACGTTCCAACGAGAATGCTGGACACAATACTCCCTTAATACGGATGGTCACAACAAAGAACATCATCAAGCCTTTGCCCCACTACGTGGGGTCGGCTACATGAATCCTTTTTCTCCATTGTGTCCTGTTAAAAGTCAAATTCTCGTTTAAATCTAATAAAGAAAGATCATTTCTAATATTTTCTAACCAAGTTTTTTTAGGTCTACCTCTGTCTTTCTTAATATAAGTCAAATCTAATACCTCTACTTTCCTAACCAGCTCATCAGAAGGCCATCGTTTTATGTGACCAAACCATCTAAGGCGACTCTCTCTGATCTTATCTTCCACTGGAGCTACTCCAACCTTTTCACGTATATGCTCATTTCGTATCCTGTCTCTAAGGGTAAAACCACTCATCCACCAGAGCATCCTCATCTCAGCAACACTTAACTTAGTACTATGCTTCTCTTTTAATGGCCAACATTCTACACCATAGAGCATTGCAGACCTCACCACAATCTTATAGAATTTCCCTTAAGTTTAAGGGGAACTTTTCTATCATACAACAAGCCCGATGCATTCCTCCACTTCAACCATCCAACTTGAATTCTACTGATAATATCCCCATCCTCTGAAGAAAAGATCCAAGATACCTAAAACGTGTACTTTTATTAACGACTTGATCACCCAAAGTCACAATCCCCCCACTAGGTCCATTACTACTAAAATTACATTCCATATATTCAGTTTTAGATCTACTCAACCGAAAACCTTTAGACTCTAGGGTTGACCTCCATAATTCAAATATACCTTCAACAAGAAGAATATCATAAACAAAAAGCATACACCAAGGTACATCCTATTGCAAATGTCTAGTAAAAACATCCATAACTAAAGCAAAAAGATATGGGCTTAAGGCCGATCCTTGATGTAATCCAACCAAAATAGGAAAATACTTGGTCAAACCACCTTGAGTTTGAACACAAGTAATAGCTCCTGCAAACATATCTTTAATGATTTGAATATAAGCATTATTAACTCCTTTCTTTTCAAGAACTCTCCATAGCAATTCTCTTGGAACTTTAACATATGCTTTCTCTAAATCGATAAATATCATATGTAGATTCTCCTTATTCTCTCTATATTTCTCCATCAAACCTCTCAATAAATGTATGGCTTCCATAGTAGACCTACCCGGCATGAACCCAAATTGATTTTGAGAAACATTAGTATCACGCCCCAACCTACGCCCATAGTTTTAAAGTATGACACATTAACTTAATTCCTCTATAATTTGTACAATCTTGTGCATCACCTTTATTCTTAAAAATAGGAATCAACGCACTCATTCTCCACTCATCTGGCATCTTTTTAGTCTTCAAAATAGTATTAAAAAGTTTAGTAAGCCAATAAATTCTTTCATCTCCTAAGCATTTCCACACTTCTATTGGAATATCATCAGGTCCAACAGCTTTTCCACACTTCATTTTCTTTAAAGCCTCTCTAATTTCGATTTTACTAATACGTCGATAAAAACAAAAATCTTTATTTTTATTTAGGGTGCTAAGGTCACTAAAGTCAATCTTCTCGCAATCTTCATTAAAAAGTTTAGCAAAATATCTCATCCACCTTTGTTGAATATCTTCTAAGAAAAGTACTTTTTTATATTCATCCTTAATACACTTCACTTAAACTAAATCCGTACTACTCCTATCTCTTTGTTTTGTTAACTTATGCATATATCTTTCTTCCTACTTAGTATCTAATCTATTATATAAATCATTAAAAGCTAAAATATTTGTATCGCATATTGCTTTCTTAGATTCCTTACATGCCTCTTTATATCTTCCACAATTATCAAAATTTTTATATCTAAACTAATTTTTATAACAAATCTTTTTATATTTTATCTTTTCTTGCACATTTGGATTCCGCCACCGACTATTTTTACTATTAGGAGCTTTTCCCTTTAATACTCCAAACACATCTTTTGCAACATTCTTAATATCACTAGCCACTTTTTCCCACATAACATTAGCATCCTCATGCACAGACAAAATCTTAAGATCTAAAATCTTACTTTCAAAAAAAATTTTGTTAATATTCTTTAAATGCCCCCATCTAATCCTAGAATATCGCTTTACTTTATTTTTTATTTTCTGTACTTTCATCTTAAAGTCCAAAATTAATAAGCAATGTTGGATACATAAACTTTCACTCGGAATAACTTTACAACCTTTGCAATCTAAACGATCTAATTTTCTTAATACGGAGGGTCATTTGGCCAAAATATAACTACGTACTTAAGAAGTCATGACATATACTTTTCAGGATACAATTGCAAGAGCATTCCCATGCGGAAAAATATGGAGCACGAAGAAATTGTTGTTTTCAATGAATCAGTTATTGATCAAACAACGAATATGAAATGATCATTCACAAGTATTCACTATTTGAAGACCAATACATAACCCAAACCCCATATATATTTAAGGAGGAAAATAGATTCACCACCACAATTAAAGAATGAGTGCCTAACAACACACCTGAATTTTGACAATCCGCTGCCTAGTAATCAAGAACTCCTTTCTCCCTTTCCAGCCACGAAATTTGTTTTGTATTTTAATTGCAGCAGCATGTACAGGCGTATCATGTTGCCCTGATTTGTAAGGCTTTAGAGAAATTAGTGAGAGAGCACGGTCATCTGACATCCCATGTTTTTCATCACTATGCTCAACGATTCTCTTTCTATTGAATGACTGCACTCTAAAAACCTGAAATATACGTGCTGCAGCTTCGGTAGCATTTCGGACAGCACTTAGTGAAGTCTGTATCTCCCCCTCCAAATAATGAGCATTAATCTTATCTGAAACATTTTCAAACCCCAATAAACCATACGGTTTAGACAAATTATGGTTTTCAGAGTTCTTCAAATTCAATGCTCGAAGATGGTTAGTCAGAGAGGATTCTGCCAGAAAACCGGCAATCCCCTTGTGCCCATTCTGAGAAGCTAAATCTGCAGGAGTTCTTCCAGTGGGGAACTCTGGGGTTGGATCTGTTAATGCTCCTGGGGATGCATCCAATGCAATGAGAGTGACAATTGTTCTCTCTCTGCAATGCAAGAGTTAGAAATCAGAAAAGCACAGGAAAGCTGGAATGAACAAGAGAACATCAAGACATGACAGAGCAAAAGAAAATGTTAGTATCTACCTTCCACAAAAGGCTGCCCAGTGCATGGCAGTCCAGCCATGAACATCTCTGAAATTGATATTAACACCAGCTGCTACTGTGGGTTTTATAGCCCAATCATAACCAAGAGCAGCTGCTAAATGAAGTACACCTTGCCCCTCCTTGTCCAACACATTCGGACCCTTGCCATCACCCTCCCCTACTTTATGAAGAAGCCACAAATGTAGTTTCCGTTTCATTTGTGATTCTAGAGCTCGGTTCTTGGTAGCAATGCGCAACAAGTCTTCATCAGGGTTGTGCTTGAACAAGTCAATAACTTCATCACCAACTTCCATAATCAGAGAACAAATAGTACAATCCGCATGAGATCTCTCATTGAGGTGACCACAATCAGGAATTAAGTAATCAACAGAATCTAATAACAATAACTTTTCAAAACGTGACTGCAGTGTAGAGTTAGAAAGATCGTTGGTTCCTACAATTTGTGACAAATTTAACTTATATTCAAATTCTCGTATCTCACTACAGGCCACTCTATTTGAGCAGGTGATGTAGAAAGGAACCCTTCCAGACTTATGTGGTGGAGCATGGCAACACAGAGTTCCATTTGCCAAAATATTTGCTGGTACTTCAACTTCACCAAACATACAAGACCACTTGTATTTCTGCAAATCCTCTTCATTCATCAAAAACCTTCCCTTAACTATAACCTGTTTCACTCAGAGGAAAAAAAAAAATGAATCCCATTATAACATCCACTCATTACCTGAAAGGAGATTCTACAACAATATCCAACAAAATCTTTAATTAATTCACATAAAACTTGATGGGTTTACGTTTACTTACCTTAGTGACAAGATCTGCGTATGCCCAGTTTGGAGAGAAATCAATTATGCTAAATAGCTGATCCTGCGATAGTGAAGGGCTCATCAAATATGCATCTAACTGTTCTTGGTTCAACAAGTTAGAGTCTGCAACAACACTTTCACTTTCAAGTGAACTCCAAAATAGTCCAGAATTCAAGTTAATCTGTGAGTTATCCACTTCTCCAAGTTCTTTGCTCATCCATCTAGAGAAGCTATCATTTTTTGTCAGTCCTTCACTTTTTTTGTTAGATAGGTCTGACGGTTGTTTGAAACTTTCTTCTGTAGCTTGGCTATTTTCCACAGTAGTACAAGATGTAACAAGAGATCCAGCCTCATTATCAGAAAACTGTGATTAAGGAAGAAAAGAAAGAGAAACAATTTAATAACTGTTGTTTTTTAACGGAACACGTATTCATAATGATTAGGCTTGGGCAAGAAAGACATTCCAAGATTGAATAATTCTTTACAACTATCTGGATGGTACAAAATAGGATAATTGTTGAATAAATTCTAAGAGAATAAAGAAATAGATTATAGAGTGATAACAAAAATTCGTAGCTGAGTGAGGAGATACAAAGGGTTATAAGAATAAAAAATGTGCTTTCAAAATATGGAAAAAAATAGAATACTACTATGGTTTATAATAATTATTAGAAAGCTAGTAGTCTTTACAAATATAGTAAGGAAAGAAAAAAACTAAAACTTCTTATGATTTATAAAATAGGCTTGGTACTAAATGAGGCATACAAGATAGTTAATATAAGAAAAAAAAGATTTATAGATCATGAGCAAGTTAAATGCATTAAAAGTGAATAGAATAGGATTTGAGTTAGAGATGAAGACATCAAAGAAGACAAAAAAATTACTTTGAAAAACTATTAAATGAGAGATAAAAAAGAAACCATTCTGAAAAAGCATTACAAAAAGTATATAAGGTATATTATAAATTAAGCCAAGAAAGTGAAGTGGGTTGGCTCTAAAAAAGATGCTAAAAGTAAGGAAGGCTCTAGGTTCTTCCAAGATACCAATTGACACTGGGAGAGTTATGGGTACATTATAGTGATTTTGTTAATCAATATTTGTAATAGAAGAATAGTAGGAGCATGCCAAATTATTGGAGAAGTATTTTCATACCAATACCTACAAACAAAGAAGATGTTCAAGGTTGTGCAAACTATAGAGGAATCAAAATTACGAGTCATACAAATGAAGCTATGGAAGCAAGTAATGAAATGTAAGTTCAAAAAAATTAAATTAATTTTGAAGAGCAAATTTAGTTTTATGTTAGGAAGATCTACAATGGAAATATTTTTTATGTAAGACAATTAATTGATAAGTACAATGAACAAATAAATGATCTTCATATAATTTTTATTGGTCTTAAAAAGGCGTAAGATAGAGTACCATGAGAATTAATTTAACGCACATCAAGGCAAAGGCATGGTCAAAAATATTTTGACATTAATAAATATACATTTGACAGAGCATTACCTAGAATTAAAATTAATTGTGGAGCAACAATTTTCAATTATCATAGGCTTACATCAAGGATCAACATTGATTCAATGTCTTTTTGTATTGGTTATGCAAAGAATATTCAAGTGAGGGGCATTAGCATAGAGTGTGTAAGAGGGAAATTTCTAACATCATTTAAATGGAAGGCCATCAAGTTCCTTATAAGAATGCCACCAAATCATACCAATAAAATTATGAACAAAGCATGTAAACCAACATCAATTCAACAAATCATGTTATTCCATCATAAGGGTATTTATAGAAGTACAAATCATATATACATAAGGTAATGATTTAAATGCATGCCTCTACTTTTTGAAAATTGGCTTTTCATTTTTCTTGTTTTCTCATCTTCTATGATACATGAATTGAAAATGATGTTTTTCCATCTCCAAACATTTAAGAGCTGAATTTAGGAGTCTTCATGATGATAGTTGGAAGTGCAATGGTAGCCTTAGAAAGGTGTAAACGTGAGAACACCTAATTAGGGCTTATTTTTTTGTGGGAAAGGCCAAAGGGTGCTTTCATGGATGGAATAGCTTATGTATTGTTAGGTTATGATGTAAAGCAAAGTTCTATGGTTTATGGTGTTGTGAATTGAAGCGGACCAGATTATAGAGGTTGGTTTGAGCAAACTAGGTTCTAGAAAATCAACGGAGCCAAAGAGCTTCCAAATGTATTTCAAATCTATGCATGGGAGTCTAGGGCTTTTGGATGATGCTAAAAAGTATGTAGAAAACATGATTTAAAAATTCTTTCAAGGCAAACACCTCTAGGTGTGCCTCGATATGAGGCGCACATAAAATGCCTCAAGGCTTGTGCCACCTAGGGATGCTTATGCCTTTTTATCCAAGGCATGCATCTTGAGGCTTTATGCCTCTAGGCATTTGAGAAGCCTATCTCGAATGATTTTTAGGAACGTGTTCGAACGCATATAGGCTTGATGTTGTTGTTGTTCGAACGCATATATCATTGGGATATAGCTCAACCATTACTAAAACACGTCACTTCAACTTTCATGTTCGCCATCAAATATATGCCTTCATATAGTAAATTCCAATGAGATTATCCTTCAACCTGTGTCTTAACAATTTCAAGTCCAATATGTAGTCAATCTTCATACAACTCAAATATATTTAAATGAAAGCAAATAGCATTAAGAAGATAAAAAATAAATGGCACAAAATCAGCGGAGGATCGTACTCATCCTTTATGCCTCCAAAGGCTGACGTTGTGTCACTTAGAGCCAACCTATTGTTTCAGTTATTTATCACCTTACAAATCTCGATGATGCCTGGTGTTATTCTTCTTCATTCAGTGGTGCCTAAAATTCATTGCATTTAAACAACTTCTAGGATTGTGCTTTAGAATATAAATGCACCTTGGCAACAAAAATTCATTATACTCACCTCCCTTATCAATCTAGCTGATTTCTGCAAGAATTTAAATGTCTCCAAATTATATATCCACAGGTAAAAGTCTAAAATTCTGACACGGAATGAGGTTCTATATGAGGCCTTCACCACATGGTATGAATCTTAAAATTCAGTAAGTCTTAGGTCTCATACACGATGAGATATCAAGATTACTAATCAATCCCCCAATTTAAGATTTTAAGGGCTTTAGGTCTTGTAGGTCATCTTTAATGAATTATGAATTGAGGCTAGAATTTGTTAGTGCCCTCAATGTTCCAAGGAATAAAATAAAGCAATCAAAGTTTGATTTATATACAAATATTTAAAGTGAGATGATATAGAAAACTTGCACTTGCAAGCATCCTTTTGGAAATTGCCGTTTTACCACTTTAAATACAAATGTAATCTGTTGTGTTTTAACTATCTTTTTCTGGTAAGACATGCAAAACAAATATATACCTGCCACACTATGTTGCTCAACAATGTTGTGCCATCCTCCTTATGAGTGCTGATGTCACCTTTCAAAAAATCCTGATTCATAAAAGAATTTCGCTCAGGATTAT
Source organism: Dendrobium chrysotoxum (assembly GCA_019925795.1). NCBI lineage: Eukaryota > Viridiplantae > Streptophyta > Magnoliopsida > Asparagales > Orchidaceae > Dendrobium > Dendrobium chrysotoxum. The sequence goes on from CM034310.1 coordinate 6,629,694, forward strand.
CCTCTGAAGTAGTCGCCCACTTTGAAGAAATAGACAAATCAAAAGGCGTCTGAAACTCTGTTGGATAACTTTCCATGATCTCATGCCAAGATGCCATATCCGTCTTTTTACTGGATCCAGTATATGTTAATCGAGCATCAGATGGATTCTCAACTTTAGTCATACTATCTCGAGCACCAGTGAAAGACTTGAAATCAGGAATTGCAGCCTGCAGTCCCGGATAGTCACCTGGAAGATTTAAATGCACATGTGTTAGCAATCAATCCAACAAGATTCTAAGGCAAATACTAAATAGAAGGTAGCAATCTTACCATGGCCAAGCCGCGTTGGAGCTGGAGCACAAGCATTTGCAAGTTGAACATTCATCCAAGATCCATACTGCTGCATCTCAGGGAAAGAGTGGTATCTGGAACTTGATTGGTAATTATCTGCTGCATCGAATTTTGCTTTAGATACACTGGAAGAAGGATGCATGATTGAAATATGAATCAGTTATTTATATTTTTACAAATGGAGCATAATAGATAGGGAGAAGGAATTCAAGTCATACCTGAATCAGCATCTTCATATTCTGAATGTTGTGTGCTATTAGGGCTTCCATAATCTGAAACCTGTGAAGGGACTTGGCTTAGATTAACAGAAGAATTAGAACATGCAGGGCTACCAGGATTTGAGTTCCTAACAGATTCCCCATCCTCTCTTTGCTGAAGATAACTTGATTTGCCACCCTGAGAAGTGAGAACCAAACTTCTGAATTAAACGCATGTCAGTCTATTCTGCATTGACCGTCAGAATAGTTTCTATTACTGAATAAAATGAACAATGCACCAAAAGGTCTTAAAACTAATCCCCAAATGAACACAGCTTGCATAAGATGTGGCAGTACCAGGACATACACGAGAATACTGATGAATAAAATTCCACGAAACTAATTGAATAAAATGAAAGCAAAAAATCCTATCCATATCCAAAATTATTGAAGACATTAGACACCCTTAAGATGACATGGTAGCTTAATTCCCAAAGTGCAAGGCAGACTGGACACTTGCCATAGAGAAGTGAGGCTGTAAAATACTTACATATTTTAATTATGAGAATACATTTGAATAGTATAATATGATAATTATCACAAAAATATATATATTAGAATGTCACATGAAAAAAAAAAAACATATTTTCAAGTGTTTTGTCATTCTATATACCAAAACGGCAAATCCTCGTCAAAATAACTTTTCTAGACAAAACGTCCACAATAACCAAAAGTTATGTTTCAAAGTTAAACAAGTGTATAAAATGGTAAGTATATAATTTCCATAGCATATGATTAATCTAATCTTTGCTACCATTTATTTCATTCTCCTTCATCATTCATACTCTTCCCCATCATTGGATTTGTAGCCCTCAATCTCATAATACGGTTGTGCATACTTCAGAAATAATTAAAAAATTTTACAAAATAGAGGAGACTGTCTGAGGGATTACATGAAAAACCTCATCTAGGTGGTGCCTTAATGATGACCCTCACTTAGCAAGGTATTTAAGGCCTTGTTGCCTCACCTAGTTTGGGCGCCTAGGCCCGCCTTTGATAACGCTGATCCACACTCAAATAATTAAACAAAAAAAATAATATTAGGTTGTTGAGCATTCTGTATCCGAAATCTAAGCATGGAATCCTCCAAACATTTCAGGAAATAGGTTGCCACTGTAGATCCTAGCTACAACAATGTTAAAACCAGACTATCTGCCACTTGAACGCAGAGAAGCAGTATGTAAATTTTAACTTTACACATTTACTAAAAAAAGAATTAGACAAATATAATATACCAAACAAGCCCAATAACACCCAAAATTTGTGTATCAATATCTTCTTTCACTCATCACCCTCCAAACACATTCAATTTCCCAAACATTTCTGGCAGAGTGCATTTCTTTGTTTATATCCATCAATATACTTAAGCTTCTCTTATGCATCAATATCTCTCTTCTCAGTCGCACACAGCCCTACCAATTTATCAAGTCATGAACATAGGTAAATATAAAAAAAACACGAGTAAACTGATAATCCAGAAAAGACTTTCCTAAATCTGACACTCATGATATCATTCTGAGCTTTTCTTTTAGAGTTTATTGCATATGCTTGTTGAAGATGCCTTTTGTACTTCGTATTTCCAAAAAATAAAGTGCTCACTCGTGTCATTTGCTCGGTAATTATTAGCAAAGTATATTGTGCCACAGGATGCCAATGTCTTACAACTAGCCATACACATAGAAGCACCAAAATCATCTAGAAGACGTACAACACATGAAAATATCACCCAACAAACATTCCTATTCTATATAAAGAACATGAGCAGCAATAAGAAATCGTGCATAGAATTTTATGTCACATCTTACATGAAAATTAATTAAAAGACAATTATATTTATGTTTCAAAATCACGGTCATACGGAGAAACAAAGAAATGAGCTACCTTCAGGACATAGGTTATCTTTCAAATAGCGTAAAATGCATACAAAGAAACAAAGACATTGGTTTTTGCGCTAAAACTAGATTAAAAAAATCAAGTGTTTGTAAGAATTAAAACCTTGACTTCACGGTAGTGAACAAGAACAATGTGCATTAATTCCCTGCAAAAAGTAGAAAAAAATTACTAATAACTCCAAAATAAGACAAAATAGAATGTCTGGGAAAGTATTAGTGACCTTATGACTGCATGTATAGAGAGTTGTATTTATTTTATTCAAACTGAATAAAACGTTTATTTCAGCTGAGATTTTATCTATCTCAATTAAGCCATATCTTAATCTTATTTTGGATAAATGGGATGCTAACCGGTTCAAGGAACCGAATGTGAAATTTTGGCATCCCCCACCTCCAAAATGGATTAAAATAAATGTTGATGCTTCGTTACTTAGTAATAATGGTGCAGGTATTTGTGGAGTAATAAGGGATGATAAAAGAAGGTTTATATCTGCGTTGGGAAAGCAAGTATAACATTGGGATATAGCTCAACTTGAAATCACTGCTATCCTTTCTATTAAGGATATTCTTGAAGAATGGATGATTGAATCTAAAGGCATTTGGATAGAAGGAGATAACATCAATGTTATCAAGCTTTTTCAAAAATCCTTGACCTCTCAATTTCGGCAAGAAGCAAAGTCTACCTCTTTAGATTGATCTTTTTTATATGATTTTAAGCATATAATTTTTAATTGTATTCCTAGAGAGGAGAATAAGGTTGCGAATTATTGTGCAACCTATGCTTTAAGTGGTAGTTTCTTTTGGAACTTTTTCCATAATAATCTTCCTTCCCTTTTTATTTCCTTAGTGAAGGAAGAATGTGATAGATTAGCTATCACATAATTGTTGTTACTTAATTTTTTCTAATAATATTGCTATTTGCATTTGCCTAAAAAAAAAAAGGGTGTAAACCAGATTACACACAACTTCTTCTTTGCAACACCAAAATGTACGCTACCAATAAAATATATAGCTAGAAGACTTAAAACATAAAAATTATTTTTTCCGACCAAAATGAAAAAGGAGGGTCAACTAAACAAAGTTGCAACACCAAAATATACGCTACCAATAAAATATATAGCTAGAAGACTTAAAACATAAAAATTGTTTTTTCCGACCAAAATGAAAAAGGAGGGTCAACTAAACAAAGCCGTTTTTTCACTATGCAAAAACCATAAAACAATCCAACTTCCACGAGGATTAATAGAGAAGGATGATTCACAAATCCAACACCACATATTTAGACAAAGACTACTCAGAATGAGGACAAGGGTTTCAAAGAGAAGCCAAATAGAGATATAAATTTAAAATGGAAATGGAAGAGGCCAAATTATAAATGCATTTCAAACAACAAAAGCTATAGGAAAATTAGATATAGCATATGATACAAATCTAAAAATCTTTTCTTTTGGTTTCTTGATGTCTCTATATCTTATTTTTCTGTTTATAATTTTGTCTTTTTTATATAACATGCCTACGATGATGGATCCTATGAGAATGGGAAGCATTCTCTAGTATTTTGACTACCTGGTTAGGCTTAATTTACTAGTGCAAGTTGTTTCAATTTAACTGTCCGATTCCCTAATTCAGCTGTATCTGATTCCCCATTTCAGCTTATGATGGGTTCCCCTACTTTCTAATTCAACAACCATTAAACTACTGTTAGAGTGTTGCCGGTTGCTAGTAGTTGTTGCATATTTAATCATTGCTATTGTTGTTGAAACCTCACTGTTGCCACTGGTTGAGTTGAATAGCCATTCATGTAATTATGCAGCTCTATGGATTTAATCCTTCTGGCAATTCACTATAGCAAAAAAATTTGGTTTTGTTTCAAGTGTTTTGGAGCCACCGCTAGGTGTTTGCTTCTTCATTCTCCTAATTTTGGCACGTAGTTCTGACTCAGCTATTTGATTTCTTTCTACTATCGGTTGATGCATTGTAATAGGGACTAAAAATTGCGTTGAATTTGTTGGAAATGGGATTTTGAAGTAGAGACTTATTATTTCGCTAAAACTGCAGTTGAAATTTTGTTCAGGCTAGAATCCAAGTGTGCTGAATTGAGACGGGCAGTTTTAAGTCATATCTGAGAGAATTTTGAGAAGTTATTGCTTTTAGTCATTTGTATTACAAACAGGAGGTCACTAAGAATATAAAGTCCAGTCTATGGTTGAATAAATTTTTAAATTTCTCTCAATAATCGGGTATATATTATTCAATGTAGATTCATTCTTCAAGCACATTGCAAGTATTGATAAGCAAAATAAAAAAAATTTAAAAAAAGTATTGATAAGCAATTTTAAGGAATGCTTCTTGTACTTGGCATGAGTCCAAGACCTTAAAATTGGTGACTTCTATTCTTTGCACTTCCAACAACAACAACAACATCATCAAGCCTTTATCCCACTACGTGGGGTCTGCTACATGAATCCATTTTCTCTATTGTGTCCTGTAAAGAGTCAAACTCTCATTTAAATCTAATAAAAAAAGGTCATTTTTAATATTTTCTAACCAAGTCTTTTTAAGTCTGCCTCTACCTTTCTTAACATAGGCCAAATCTAAAACATCTACTCTCCTAACAGGGTCATCATAAGGCCGCCATTTTACATGACCAAACCATCTAAGGCAGTCTCTCTAATCTTATCTATCACTGGAGCTACTCCAACCTTTTCACGGATATGCTCGTTTCATATCCTGTCTCTAAGAGTAAATCCACTCGTCCACCTAAGCATCCTCATCTCAGCAACACTTAATTTAATATTATGCTTCTCTTTTAATGGCCAACATTCTGCGCCATAAAGCATTGCAAGTGTCACCACCATCTTATAAAATTTTCTCTTAAATTTGAGTGGTGATTTTCTATCACACAACAAACCCGAAGCATTCCTCCACTTCAACCATCCAATTTGAATTCTACTAACAATATCCCCATCTATTTCATCATCACTCTAAACAATAGACCCAAGATATCTAAAACGAGTACACTTATTCATGACTTGACCACTTAAAGTCACAAACCCCCCACTAGATCTATTACTACAAAAATTAAACTCCATGTATTCGATTTTAGATCTACTCAAATGAAACCCTTTAGACTCTAAGGTTGGCCTCCATAATTCGAGTTTACCTTCAACTCCCTACCTAGTCTTATCAACAAGAAGAATATCATCAGCAAAAAGCATACACTAGGGTACATCCTCTTACAAATGTCTAGTAAGAGCATCCATGACTAAAGCAAAAAGATAAGGGCTTAAGGTTGATCCTTGATATAACCGAACTGAAATAGGAAAATACTTGGTCAAATCACCTTGTGCTTGAACACAACAGCTCCTGCATGCATATCTCTAATGACTTGAATATAGCATTATTAACCCCTTTCTATTCTAGAACTCTCCATAGCACTTCTCTTGGAACTTTATCATATGCTTTCTCTAAATCAATAAATATCATATGTAGATCCTCCTTATTCACTCTAAACTTGTCCATTAACCCTCTCAATAAATGAATAGCTTCCATAGTAGACCTACTCGGCATGAATCCAAATTGATTTTGAGAAACATTAGTATCACATCATAACCTAGGCTCCATAACACTCTCCCAAAATTTTAAAATATGACACATCAACTTAATTCCTCTATAATTCACACAATCTTATGCATCACCTTTATTCTTAAAAATAGGAATCAACACACTTATTCTCCACTCATCTAGCATCTTTTTAGTCTTCAAAATAATATTAAAAAATTTAGTAAGCCAAGAAATTCTTTCATCTCCTAAGCATTTCCAGACCTCTATTGGAATATCATTAGGTCCAATAGTTTTTCCACATTTCATTTTCTTTAAAGCCTCTCTAACTTCAATTTTACTAATATGCCAATAAAAATAAAAATCTTTATTTTTATTTAGAGTGCTAATGTCACTAAAGTCAATCGTATTCTCATAATCTTCATTAAACAGCTTAGCAAAATATCTCATCCACCTTTGTCGAATATCCTCTTCTAAAAAAAACACATTTTGATCTTCATCCTTAATGCACTTCACTTGAACTAAATCCTTACTACTCCTATCTCTTTGTTTGGCTAACTTATATATATATTTCACCCTCTTTAGAATCTAATCTATTATATAAACCATTATGCTTCTTATTTTTTATCTTTTCTTGCATATTCTTTGCACTTCCATCTAAACTATTTTATAATTGGTTTGTGTATGTGTTTGAGACCCCATTAAGTTCCTTTTGTATTGATTTTCATTTTCATGTTGTGAATATAAATCATTAAGAAATTTTATATTCAGTCTTTGATATTTTGTGAAAATTTATATTTTTGTCATTTTATTATCATCATTTGGAACAAATTAAGTTGAATTGTTTTAGTTTTGCATTAAAAGAGACTAATCTTTGCCTACATTAAAAATTAAAAATTGCAAATTGTGATATTTTATGTTTTTCTTTGCACATCTCATCCTAAAATTGCATTAGTGAACTATATACCCAAAAGCATCCTACAATAGCTCAGGTTGTTCGTGGTTATGTTGATATTGCTTATGTTGTTTACAGATAACATTGGATTAAGACACCATGAATTTGGTAAAAAGAAAATATTCATCATGGTGCCAAATGAAGAACATCATACTTTGGAAACTTACACATTTCCAGCAGTTGGACATATAGAATTGCATTTCGCACAAATACACATGCAAATACATGCATATAGGCTGGAATCGGAGCATAAAACAAGATTATAAAAATAGGGAAGGAGTTTCGAAAAGCATTGGAAGGGGAACCCTTGCTTTTAGATGTTCATGAATCCAGCAATACCACGATTTGGTTTTGATAGAGGAAGAAATTAGCAGGCCAAACAGCCATCATATTTTTCCATCAATGGAAAAGTACTCTAGTCATAAAGTGTCACGTCCTCAAAAAAATTTTCTTTGTTGATATGCATGCAACAAATTTTGTCCTACAAAATTCAGAGTTCTAGTGATTGCAAATACTGCCAAGAGAAGCAATATAAAAAGGTAAAAATACTGGGACATTGGAAATTCTACAAATAACTGCTCACTAAGTTCTTGAGAGTTGATAAAAAGTGTATTCCATTATATAAAGGTATAGTTTAATAAACGTGTAGAGCATTATTCACCACCTCAAAGTATGATGAACTAACAAAGTATTGGAGGTTAACACAGTTTTCAATGAGAATTGAAAAGTAAAACAAAACTAGGAAAGGTTTATGGCTAGCAAATGTTTCTATCTCCCAGAGCAGATCCGTGAACTCAGAAAGTTTTTTTCCAAATATATTTCACCTCTGTTAAGCATGGAGACATGTAAATACTGATGGCCTTACAAATGTTATTAATGTAAAGGTATCATCATATTTATTTATATATGGTCTCACCGAGACAGCCCAACAGCATAAAACAAGTTAGAGCAGGTAAGAAAATGACAAGTCACTTCATGTTATGGCCATACAGGTTCATGAACAGTAAAGTGCTAGAACAAAAGAAAAACAAGGCGAAATACACACATTAATAAAACGACCTAACATAGAAAAATGTTAAAGCTCCAATCAAGCAATAGAATCTCTGACATTTTTAAATACTTCAAGCAAATAACTGGGAGAGGCATTTTGGTGGCTATGTAGTGACTATGAGATCAGATTTACCTCAAATACTAATTTGATTTTTCTCAAATCTTAGTTCTGTGTTAAGAAGATAACTTTGGTGTAAGAAAAAAAATATACTAAGTCCTCAAAACTATCCCCAAGAGTTAAAGATGACCATGATGACTAAGTTTTTTTTCTGTAATAATACAATAGCATCATATGCTATATCCAATAAATGCAAATATGTCAGGAAACCAAAACTAAATACGCATCACAGTCTATAGAAGAAACTTGCTCCCATACTCTTCCAACATCCAGTAACTTCTCCTCTGAAAGTTCTCATTGTCTTCACCATGAGCATAATAACAATGCAAAACATCTACGCTCCCAGCCTGCAATTCAATAGGTTTCAGCATTTTTAATAATTTTTGATAAATTAAGCTCAGATAAGAACAAACTCATACAGGTTTGACAACATCTTGAAATCATAATGAGGAAGAATAAAAGTGCTGAAGACGTATATTACTGGCTTTAAGGAAAAGAAAAACATTGTTGAAATATTGTGATCAAGAACATTGTGGGTAAACAATTGAGCAGCTAAAGAAAGTCTGCATATGACATGAGTAGGTTTAACAATATTGAAATCCAGATGACGAATGAAAGTCTCAGATAAGTAGATTAGGTAATCTGAGGAAATAAAAGCATTGATAAAAAATGTTGCCTTAAAAAACATTGAGGCTAAAAAAAACCATCTCAGCCTTAAGCCCATATCTTTTTGCTTTAGTCATGGATGTTCTCACTAGACATTTGCAAGAGATTGTACCCTAGTGTATGTTTTTTGCTGATGATATTCTTCTTATTGAGAAGACTAGAGAGGGAGTTGAAGGTAAACTTGAATTATGAAGGTCAACTTTAGAGTCTAAAGGCTTTCGTTTGAGTAGATCTAAAACTAAATATATGGAATGTAATTTTAGTAATAATAGTTCTAGTGGGATGATTGTGGCTTTGGGTGATCAAGTCATTAATAAGAGTACACGTTTTAGATATCTTGGGTCTATTGTTCAGAGTGATGGTGGGGATATTATTACTAGAAATCAAGTTGGATGGTTGAAGTTGAGGAATGCATCAGGCTTGTTGTGTGATAGAAAAATCCCCACTCAAACTTAAGCGAAAATTCTATAAGATTGTGGATAGACCTGCAATGTTTTATGGTGCAGAATGTTGGCCATTAAAAGAGAAGCATAATATTAAGTTAAGTGAAAAAAATAAAAAATAAAAAAATAATAATAATAATATTAAGTTAAGTGTTGCAGAGATGAGGATGCTCAGGTGAATGAGTGGCTTTACTCTTAGAGACATGATACGAAATGAGCATACACGTGAAAAGGTTGGAGTAGCTCCAGTAGAAGATAAGATTAGAGAGAGTTGCCTAAGATGGTTTGGTCACATAAAACGGCAGTCTTCCGATGACCCGGTTAAGAAAGTAGATATATTAGATTTGACTTATGTTAAAAAGGGTAGAGGTAGACCTAAAAAGACTTGGTTAGAAAATATTAGAAATGACCTTTCTTTACTAGATTTAAATGAGAATTTAACTTTTAATAGGGCACAATAGAGAAAAAGGATTCATGTAGCTGCCCCACATAGTGGAATAAAGGCTTGAGGTTGTTGTTGTTGTTGTTGCTGCTGCTAAAAAAAACCGTCTAAAAATTGTTTTTATTTATAAATTTCAAATTTCACATCATCAGTTTTTTTATCACGAGTCATAAAAATTCACTTACTTTTAATTTCTCATGAGCTTCCTTCACTGTCTTTCCATCCTTTTTTTTCCTCCAATTATGTCCATCCTTTCGAAAGTATCTTAACACCTTTCTATCAAAAAGAAAGAGCGAACCATCTAAAATAAAAATATACCAAATTAGCATCAGCGGAATGATAAGTTGTAAGCAATGAGTGATGACATGGAGTAGTTCCCAAGTTTGCAAAAAACAAAGGTGTCCAATGCTCCGCAAGCAGTAAAAAGTTGTGCTTTCATGATTAATAAATGTGATGCATTTAGAGAGGATTAATGAATGTTTTTCTCCCTAAGGATTACTGAATGCAATTAGTGTAAGAAAATTAGCAAGGAGTATGCCTAAGCATGCATGGACAGAAATTGTTCAAAATGATTTACAAAAAGAACATATAGCACTTATCAGAAATGAATGAAAAATAATGATTCATAAATCAAACTCTAAATAGTTGGTATAAAACTAATGATGATAATGATGAATTAAATGATGGGATTAGCTCAGAGAATACGAATTGAGCGGTTGAATGCAATTCTCCCTTCAAAATATCTCCTTTCACTTAACAATTAATAACCCAAAAGAAGAAAAAATAGCATTAAAACTTCTGAAAAAGCCCAAGCTCACAATAAGGTTTGCATGCCAGAAAATAAAATTAAACTTCTATAAATAAATTGAATATCACGTATACATTCCTGGCCATATTCAGGGAAATTTGAAAACTAAAGTCAATTTATACACCACAAAATTACGTCGCTCAATATCAGCACAGTATTTTTTTACAAGGCCTACAATATCTGATGCAAGAAACTATAAACAAGATATCGCTAAATTAAACAGGATCATATTAGATCAGCCCTTGAATGAATAATCAGAGACTTAACAGAACCAAATATCATAGATGAAAACAGCCAAATTACTTTTACCAGCATATATTAAGAGAGCGTCTGGAATCACATTGCTAGCATGGAGGATGGGCGAAAGGATATGAGGAATTGTTTGCAGAAATACAAATGGATGGTTATGCCTAAATGGATAGTTATCACTATAAACAACAATAGAGAAAATATGCATGTTACCTTGAGACTATTAATAATAGTTAAAAAATAAAATCCATCAACAGGCAATCTCAAACTCACAGATACTGGCTCGAAGAACCAAACAGAAGTATTCAAAAATAATTTCTAAGCAGCATTTTTATCACAAATAAATAGCTGATTCCTAGCAAAAAATCTAAGAAATAGCATGCAACTTTCATTTATCTGCTTGAAATAATAGATTATTTTTAATCAGGACCATCTATAAATTCCCCTAAGAAAATATAACATTCAAAAATCCATGTGTGCATTAGGTAGCAAATTTAACTACAAATAAATAAATAAGTCAAACAATAAGGCTGCAAATTCAATACTAATGACATACTTTACCACTCTTTTCATGAAGATTGACTGATATGAAACCAAAAAAAACATGTGAAACTAGAGTGTGATTGCATACTGAGCGGTTTATTTGGTGGCTCTGGTGCAATACGAAATTTATGATAGTTTCGTAGAATTTCACAAATTTCTGCAGGGCGTAACCATCGATGTTGTGCTTCCCGAAGTATTTGCTCAATATCTATAAAAAATCACAGCCATGTTAGATAATATTGAGATGAAGTTGAGTATGAAAGGCCAACAAGAGGGAAACATAACAAAGAAAATATAAAAGGGTCAAGTTACTAAGTTCATGTCATACATGTCTTGACAACAAACTGTTATGCCATTAAATGACCCAGTAATAGTCAAGCTATTTCACAAAAGGTAAGAAGAAATTAAAGATGTGAATGATAAGAGCAAGATACATCAATCATGATATTTAAACTATTCACTCATTTGAAAAACAAGCTGTCATGATTGATATATTATGCAATTAATATGTAGTATGAGGTCACAAAATACACTTTAAACCATAATATCTGAGAAAATGGCTGACGATGATAATGATGAACAAGATATAGTTTTAAAATACAAATTAAACAAAAAGAAACTTGTGTCATCATCACCATTACAAGCTAAAACATAATATTAAGTGTAGGCTTTTCCTTCGCTCTCCCTCCTTCCAAGGATAAAGGATTCAAAAGCATCACCACATTCTTCAATAAACAGAAGCATCATTGAACCTCAACAAAGATAAACTAGAAAATATTTATCATTTCATAAGCTCAATCATTTTCACTTCTCAAGATGCTTTTCCCTGTGATAAACATACAATAGCTCAAAAACACGATCAAGTGATATTATATGCATCCAATAAAATGAGGCCAACAATATTCATATTATAGAAATGCATGCAAACTAATAATAGCTTTTGTTGAGAAATGGAAGTTTTTCCCTGTGATAAACCTGCTAATGGAGCCCATCCCCAGCAAAACGTAGAAGGATCACCATAAAATACATTTTTACAGTACAGTCCTAGGACTGGGCAGCCAGAAAAATTCTACATAATTATCAGCAAAGAACCAAGCCTTCATATTAATAAATTGTCACCAAAAAATATAGATCTTATATATTTTGTATCCTTGAGTTCTTCCAAACCCTCTAGGGAGATCTAACTGTAGCAATAACTTGATGTAATAGGCACTCTAAATGGAACCATGATATATATTTGACTGATCACATACAAGTGAAATTAATTGTTTAGAAGACCACGATAAGAATACACTCCAAAAGAATCCAATTATTGAATAATACCAAAACTAGTAAGATAGCAGTTTCTTTCATAAACCGAAATCCCCACCAAACCCATTCAATTATGTCCTTGAAGCTATGTGTACAAAAGTTCTGATCCTTGCAGAGCCAAATAAAACATCATATACTCATGACTTTCAACCCCAAAAAGATTGTAGAATTTCTTCACCATGAAGTATGTATGGTATGCTATAATTTAAGGATGTCATAAAAAAGTAACATTGTTCAGAGAAGATCAGTTACACTCAAAACTATTAGATTTACCTATAAGACACCCCAAGTCCCTACTATTTCCTCTATCACATGTAATAACAAACTCTTAGAAATCAGCAGCTAAATCACTAGGTTTAATCCATGGGTTGTTCATCATCAACATAATCTTTTGCACCAAATACGATTGCATGTATCCTTTAATGATACCAGATTAGCCTGAGCCCTGCTATTTGAGCTATTAGTTCAATCCCATCAGAAACAACAGTTTTCTACAAAGCTGTTTGTCTTTAAATAAAATTTCTAATTTCCACTGAAACTCCAAACCTACTCTAGTTCTCTGGCCTAATATAAAGATCTCAACAGCATCATCAACCTTACTCCTTGAGATAGTAGCATAGTGGGGTTTGTTAACCACTACAATCTTACCAGCAAACAGCCACAAGGGCTCTGACCTCATAGCAGGAGCTACTTCACCATAAGTAATCATGCCATGAATCCTACTTGAGATGACTGCAATCTCCCAATTGACTACTCAATCACCACTACAATCTTACCAACAACCAGCCAGAAGTGTTCCAGCCTCATAGCAAGGACACAACAGCAAAGCCAACTTAGACCATCATGCTAAGGAGGTTACTAAAGACGGTTGCAGATAGAGGTACTATTTGCTCTCTGGCTATTACAATCATACTCGAAACCAGCCCCAAAGGAACAAACCTTATAGCAAGGGCTCTCAAGGTCTCAACAGTCCAATCAAGGCCTATATAGAAGTTTAGAGCGCATATTGGTGGCACAGTGCCTTGCTGAAAACCAGTCCTGTGGGTTCAACGCTTGTAGCAGCTCTCAGTAGATCTCACCAGTTTACTCAAGGCTAGCAATGAAGCTTCAGGATAATATAGGCTGCACAGGGTCTTGCAGGCAACTATAAGCTCACAAGAGAACACCAATGAGTTCAGACATCCCAAAGCAACAACTGCACAAACCTCAATAGTCAGGCCTAAAACCTCAGTGGACAGAGGTTTGAAGACATGGGGCTTAATGGAAGCTCCAATAAATCTTTATCTGCAATTTACCATCATGTTATATTTCCCATATTCTATGTAATTGGGTGGAAAATAGGAAATATTAGTGATATCGGTGTGTTCCAAGTAAATAGCTTAGTTTATGGTGTTAGATTTTTTAATATTTAGAGAAGCCAAAATCTTAACATAATAGGGTGATAGAAACCACTGTACACGAACCAAGAGAGATCTGCAATTTTATATCTACATCAAAACTGTGTTGAATTCATATAGAAATCGTTCTTTTGTGTGCACTTTATGGAGAACTAACAACCCTAAGTACTTCAATACTGATAAATTCCTGAATATTTCTCAACCCTCCAAACAGGAGAGAATTGGTATAAGAAACAACAATAAGAACCACAAATTCTTCCACCAAGTCACCAGATCCAACTCATAAAAAAGAACTAAGACGTGACATAACGGGTCGATCACAAACAACTAACGAATTCAAGAGTTCCTCACCTAACTGAGGAGTCAACCCCAAACGGCGGCCGTCAGCCATGGAACAGACAGCTTGCTACAGCGCAACAGAAAATCCCCAGCTCGATCTCAAAAGCCTAAAGGGCACGGCATCGAAATCCGTAGTACAACTGAAGCAAAACGCCGGCCTTTCAACCACTTGGAAGGAAGGCAAAAGATCAACAGGCTAATTTTTGCCGTGTGAATCTTCCAGGAGATCGGATTTCGAGCTAGGGTTTCTGTGGACTAATACAAAGATCAAGTCAGATCCTGACCATTTCGCCTTTTTTTTTCCGGGAGGGGCTCGAATGGGAGGAAGCGAGAGCGGCTTTTCACGAAAGAGCTATTTTTGGGAACACGGAAATAGCGGAGAAGAGAGACTGTTGCCACCTTAGTTGATAAATTTTCCCTAAAAATACAAAGATTTCTTGGAAAATCTTGAAAATGAGCAGTAAAATAATGATGGCGATTTGGTTGACTTGAGGAGCATCCCTTAGTCGTTCTGAAGTCTGGTGACCACAGGTGAGCATAACTTGCCGCTACGCGACGGCCTTTCTTTCGCGGAATGTGTTTGTCGTAATGCCCCACTGAAAACGACTCGGAATCGCATGTGGCGAATGTAGGAAGGCCTTTCACTAAGTTTTTCTTTGAGCTCATTTGTTGCTGTTAGAAGATAGTATTTTTTTAACTTACAAAATATTTTTCAAATGTTTGAAATGTTGTAGTTTAACCCTTTCTTAAAAAAACAAGTAAAATAAAAATAATATTTTTAAATTTTGTTTTATATGTGAATGAGCATTTAAATTAAATCACATTATTGTACCGACATATTTAAAGATCAAGCCAAACGGAATTTCTAATTTTTATTTGGGTCAATTTTAATTTCTAACTAAAATAAAATACATTTATGTGCAACATGATATATGATGGGATTATTAGTGATTATAATGGATGGGGTAAGATAATAATTTAGAAGTATAATCCTTGGAAGGGCAATAAAAATAGATTTATGTTCTATGGCTACATTTGATATATCTTGAATGTCTCGAAACATGACCTTGAAATTGAGGCTTCATTTGGTATGGCTTTCTTATTGCTTCTTAAAGCAGATTTCTAGTACAAAACTTTTAATTTTTTTATTAAAAAGCTGCTTTAAGAAGCAATAAAAAAGTCGTCCCAAACGAAGCCTAAGTTTGGATTAAGATCGTTCAGCAATGACTCGATGCAATTAAAGAAAATCTAGTAGATGTTAACAAGATATGATAACTCGTATGAAGATTACAAAGAAGTTTTATGGTAAATAAGTGAAAGGTTATGGCCAAAAAAGAACTCAAAAGCATGAAAAGTACATTTGCGTCCTTCCTTATCTACCTAAGTTAAAAGTAGATGTTGAGTAAAGGCATCTCAGGAGGAATAATGTTGAATTGATTGAGCAACTAAAAGACAATTTTTTTAAGCACTTTCATTTCAATCTCAAATGCAATATGAACAACAAAATGTGAACAATATGCTCATCATATATTAAATGGAAACACATAAATATGGCCTAATTTATATGTACATAATGGTAGACAAGATAAGTTATGCTAACTAATGAATGATCAGCCTATAAGTATAATATTAATGTACTCATTTAACTATCCTAACAACTAAATTTTTAAGAATGTCATGCAAGCAATAAATAAAATCTAATAAAAGTGTTCAAAAGTGTTGATATAACAATCATGCTAGATGTGTGCATCTCAAGAGGTGAATGTGTAATAGAATACTCATTAAGAGACCACTA
The DNA here is from genome assembly GCA_019925795.1 of Dendrobium chrysotoxum. NCBI lineage: Eukaryota > Viridiplantae > Streptophyta > Magnoliopsida > Asparagales > Orchidaceae > Dendrobium > Dendrobium chrysotoxum. Next base: position 6,645,852 of record CM034310.1, read on the forward strand.
TAGAATGTGTCAAATGGCTCCATTACATGATTAAGAGCACAATATAATTGGGAGTCCTAACAAGAAGAGGTGGAACATCCCTTTCAAGAAGGATGGGCTCACCAAAATATGTCTAAGATAGATAGGAAGCTAAAGTCAGCATCATGCTTAAGTTAGGCAGAGGTATAGAGTTATCTAAAGTAGATGAAGAGGCAAGACCACTAACCGTTAAGACTAAAGCAGAGGGGAATTATAACTAAAATGCATTTTTAATGTAGATGGAGAGGTATAGGGATAGTATGTGAATTAATCACAATCAAGTAGAATGGTGCATGGATCTTTGGGTTAGAAACAAGTTTGAGTTTATAATAAGACTTATGTCGTACATGTTTGGATTCCTTATCTATTGACAAGAAATTCATTGTCTTATTGTTAAATTTTACTACAAAATTATTATCATGACCATAGTGAGCAACATCAATGTCCTAAAGCCAAGGTTTACCTAAAAGAATATGTGATATATATATGAGAAGGATATCATATAACATCTAGTTTGGGGTCTAGGCATCTAGTGCCCATTAGGTAGGAAATGTTATTTACCTAAATAATATTAAATGGTGTAGAATGTGGCTAAAGCTAGTGGATATGTTATTCATTGTGTCACCATTATTAATAACTAACATTTATCTTTTCCCACAATATGTGGTATTTTTTGGTTGATTATAATACATTTAACTTTAAACAACATAATTCATAGAGATTTTATAGAGTTAGTGCAATACAAACACAAAGTATATGAGACAAAGTACTGCATTAAGATTCTAGATCCATACCATCACCATAACTCCTTATTTGTCACAACCCAACCCAGTATGACCCACTGACATGACATGTCATATTGTGCTTAATGGTGACAAACCAAACCCAAGATAAAAGTTTTGGGGACTTTTCAGATTTCTTCAAATTAAAAGACTACATAATTCTAATTAACTTCCCGTTAGCAAAAAATAAACTAATCCAAAATTTTCTTTTCATTCATCATCAAAATGCATATGCAACAACACCTACATACTAAAGTGCATGGCTACTATTGCAAATCCGATTTTGATGATGACAAACATGTTGTCTATTGTATTTTGCTTGGCTAACCCGTTTCAGGTACAAAAGATCACGAGAACTCAAGCCAACTCAAGATCTGGTCCAAGTGTGTCCAATGTACTGTTTTTCTTTTTCTTGAGTCAATTGTAATGTAATTGATCCCCCAGCTAAGTAACCTTGCACACACACACTCAGGGGGAGAGCTTGAGTGAATTAGAGTTTCTGTTCATTTTTGTTCAGATCGTCCTAGACGATATTCACATCGTCCTAGACGATCCAGTAAAAACAGAAACCCTAATTAGGGCGACCAAGTTAAGTGTGTCTGATTAAGCAGATCGTCCTGGATGATCTTTGGATCGTACGAGACGATATGCTCAAATCAGAAAGTTTCAGCCGCCAGATCAAGTTAGGCAAGTTTTTATTTTAAGTTATTTGGTCTGATCGTCCCGGACGATACGTGTATCGTCCTGGACGATGCAGTACAATCATGCCTAAATTAGTCTGGTAATTAAGGAAAGCAATTAATATTTAATTGATACGATCATATCGTCCTGGACGATCGCAGGATCTTCCTGGACGATCGCAGGATCGTCCTGGACGATCATGATCGTCTAAGTGCATTTCAGCTGTACGACCCGAACTGTGCTCAGGACAATTTTGGCACTTTTTGAACTAATCGTACAGGACGATACCCTTATCATCCTGGACGATCAAGTCATTTTTTGGTCGTCCAGCACAGTTTGCTCTGGACGACCCGAACTATCTTATGGATGATATTCCTCGATTTACACTAATCGTCCCGGACGATCGCAAAATCGTACTGGACGATATGGATAACTTTTTGAACTGATCGTCCAGAAGAGCCAGATCGTCCAGGCTGAATCAGCTGAATTTGAACTAATCGTACATGACGATTTACCGATCATCCTGGACGATCTTGCCCTGACCAGTTGAGATTTAGGGCAAATTTTAAGCCCTCCTATAAAAGATCTTTTTCTTTCAACAAGAAAAATCTTTTGCCACTTTCCTTCCCAGAGAAACCCTAGAGAAAGAGAGAGTTTGGGAGAGAGAGAGAGGATCTTGTGAGGGGAAGTTAGTGAGGGATTCACTAAGGTTGCTCCAAGCACGGATCAGAGTCGTCTTCTCCGCTCATCGTCTTTCGTCTAGTTGGTGTTCATTATGGGAGGATCGTTCGCAAGAAGATCCGGGGTTCTCTGCCCGCTTCAGGTGGAAGCAAAAGGAGGCTGGGTTCTCTACCTCACCGTGTGGTGAAAAGGAGGTTTTGTACAGGCTTCTCCGCCTTGCTGTGGGAGCAAAATGAGAGACACTTTTTATTTAGTGCAATATCCGGAGGGGAGGCTCCGGGGAGTGGACGTAGGTCAAGTTGACCGAACCACTATAAAATCTGGTTTACTTTTCTGATTTTGTTCTGCACTTTACTTTTCTATATTAACTGCTTGGGTGAATATCTGTGATTGATCTTTTCATTCTTGTTTACTTGTTTCCACTGCAAAGTATCAAAAAGATTTTTCTGTTCCTCCTGAAATTTTTAAATAACCAATTCACCCCCCCTCTTGGTTAGCCTTGGGACTAGTTCACTAGGGCTTAACATCCCTATCAAACTTTCAAGTGGTATCAGAGCGAGATTCAAAATTTAGGTTTAAAAATTTTTGAATTTGATCCATGGCTAACTATAACAATCGTAATACTGCTGAAGGTTATTCTATTACAAGACCACCATTGTTTGATAATATTCCTTTTGATTTTTGGAAAACACGCATGTCTACTTTTCTTCAATCGATTGACTATCGCATGTGGATGTTAGTTAAGGATGGATACGAACCACCTTTTAGATTGATTAATAATGTGAAAACTGAACTCCCGTTTACAGATTGGACTTTTGATGATCGTGATTTAGCACAGTTAAATGCAAAATATTTGAACTGTTTCTTTTGTGCTTTAAAATCTGAAGACTATATGCGTGTTTCTACTTGTACAACGGGTAAAGAAATCTGGGATAGATTGTGTATAACATATGAAGGTACAACTGAAGTCAAACAGTCTAGGTTAAACATCTTGTTACATGATTACGAACTTTTTTACATGAAACCTAGTGAGACGATTTCAGAAATATACACAAGGTTCACTCAAATCTTTACCTCTTTACATGCTCTAGGAAGAGAACTAACTAATTACGAAAGAGTGAACAAAATTATTAGATGTTTGCCTTCTTCTTACGATGCTAAGATTACTGTGATCACAGAATCTAAAGATTTAAATACTTACTCCATTGACAGCTTACTTGGATCACTCATTGCTTACGAGCAAGGGGTGAACTAAAGACAACTTGATGCAGGTGAATAAAAGAAGGAGAAGACAGTGGCGCTAAAGGCCAAAGATTCAGATGCTAGCACTTTCGGGTCTGATAGTAATGATGTTGCCTTAATCACAAGGCAATTCAAGAGCTTTCAAAGGAAGAAGAATAAGAATTTTCAAAAGTGGAACAAAGGTAAGACCAGTAAAAACTTTAAAGGTTCATCTGAATTTGTTTGTTTTGAATGCAGGAAGCCTGGATATATAAAGGCGGATTGTCCTACACTCAAGGCTTACCCAAGCAAGGAGAAGGGTGAGGAGAAACCAAAGTTCCGAAAGGACAAGAAGCTGATTCAGAAGGCGTTCTGGGCAGACTCTGCATCCGACTCTTCTGAGACTAAAGCTGAAGAGGAGGAAATAAATCTATGTCTGATGGCGGAGGATCACCCTGGTCAGTCGAACCAGGAAGAGGTATGTGAGCTTACTTACAATCAATTATTTGAAGTATCTGAAAAAATTCATGCATCGTATAGGAAGCTTAAGAAAACCCATGCTAACTTGAAACTGGATTATCTGACTTTGCAAAAAGAGCATGATGTGTTGATTAAGGATCATTCCACTATTGATAGCAATAACATGTCTTTACTAAATGAGTTTGATGAACTGAATAGAAAGCATTCTGATTTAATTGTTGAGCATGATGCATTAAAAATATCGCATGTTGAATTAGAAGCTGCCTTTAAGAAATTGAATGATATGGCATGTGAATTAGAAAGTAATGAAAGTGCAAGAACTTTTGAGATTGATAGTCTTAACAAGGAGAATGAATTTTTAAGAGTGAAAATTGCTGCTTTTGAAAAGAATAAAAAACCACCTACTTTTGAACAGTTTTATGCACCGCCGCCTTTTGAGAAATCTGTTGCAAGTTCATTAAAGCATGTTTCATACACTTCTAGGAAGAGGCACTATCACTCACGACGTTTAGTTAATCCTTTTCCTAGTGTTAGATGTTTTTTATGTGGCATGTTAGGACATATTTCCCACACCTGCACTGTTCACCGTAGTACACATTGGGTGTGGAGACCCAAACTTCCTGTTTCACAGCACAGCACGCATGCATTATATTCTTCTTTTCATAAGAAGGAACCCAAACCTGTTTGGGTTCCTAAGACTGACATTTAATATTTTTGTAGGGATGCTCTCACACAAGATCTCGTGAGAGCATGTGGTACCTGGACAGCGGATGTTCTAGACACATGACTGGAGAACAAATCTGTTCATTTCGCTGGAGGCCAGAGCTGGAGGCAAGGTTACACTTGGAGATAACACCACCAGGAAGGTGGTAGGCACAGGTATAATTGGTGATTCAAAGAATTTTATGATTGATAATATTTTGCTTGTAGATGGACTGAAACACAACTTGCTGAGCATCAGTCAACTGTGTGATAAGGGATACAGCATCAAATTCCTGCCAACTGGCTGTATTTTAAGCTTAAATGATGAAGTTGTTTTGCAGGGGCAAAGGATCAACAACGTCTACAAGCTGGATGTAAGTTGCATTAAATCTGATAATTCAATTGCTTAAAAACTGTTGCTAATGAGTCTTGGTTATGGCATAGGAGACTATGTCATGCTAGTATGAAAACCCTTAGGAGAGTCACCCAAAAGGACTTAGTTAGAGGTGTGCCCAAGCTTAAGTTCACTAAGGATCACCTGTGTGATGCATGTCAGTTAGGGAAGCAAGTACAGTCCTCTTTTCACTCTGTTAAGGACATTAGCACCTCTAGACCTTTAGAAGTTCTTCACATGGACCTCTTTGGACCCATTAGCACTGCCAGCTTAGGGGGGAGAGTCTATGGGTTTGTGATTGTAGATGACTACTCGAGGTTCACTTGGATTAAATTCTTGTCACATAAATCTGAGTCATTTGATGAGTTTAAGCCCTTCTCCACTTGGATTCAGAGGAAGTTAGGTTGTGAGATCCTGACTATTCATAGTGATCATGGTGGAGAGTTTGAGAATGTAAAATTTGGAAGTCTTTGTGAGGAGCAAGGGATTAGTCACAATTTTTCAGCTCCTAGGACCCCTCAGCAGAACGGGGTAGCTGAAAAGAAGAACAGGACCTTAGTGGAAGCCGCTAGAGCCATGCTTACCGAGTATTCACTTCCAAAATATTTTTGGGCTGAAGCGGTGAACACTGCATGTTATGTGCTGAATAGGATGAATGTGAGAGTCAAACTGAACAAGACACCTTATGAGATCATTAAGGGTAGAACTCCAAACCTGTCCCACCTCCATATCTTTGGCTGTAAGGTTTTCATTCTGAACAATGGGAAATCACCCTTAGGAAAGTTTGACCCCAAATCTGATGAAGGAGTGTTTTTAGGCTATTCTAGTGTGGGGAAATCCTTTAAGGTGTTCAATAAAAGGACTTTGGTGGTGGAAGAGACAACCCATGTGGTGTTTGATGAATCTGATCCTAAGGTGAATAGAATTGAGGAAGAAGAAGAGGTAGAGGGGATTACCCAAGGGATTGGAAATACAAATCTGGAGGAGAGGGTAGAACCTCAAATCACATTGCCTAGAGATTGGAGATATTCTTCAAGTCATCCTAAAGAACTGATCTTAGGAGACCCTTCTGAAGGTGTTAGGACTAGGCATGGACTTAGGAAGGAAGTAAACCATTCTGCCTTTATCTCAATGACTGAGCCCACCAACATAAATCAAGCCCTCTCGGATGAGTTTTGGATTTTAGCTATGCAGGAAGAATTGAATCAATTTGTAAGGAATGATGTTTGGGAGTTAGTAGAAAGACCTAGAAATCAAAGTATTGTGGGAACCAAGTGGGTCTTTAAGAATAAGATGAATGATTCTCGTGTGGTGGTTAGGAATAAGGCAAGATTGGTGGCTAAGGGGTATAATCAGATTGAAGGGATTGATTTTGAGGAGACTTTTGCCCTTGTAGCTAGATTGGAAGCCATTAGAGTGCTACTAGCCTTTGCCTGTTATAAGAGATTTAAGCTGTTTCAAATGGATGTCAAGAGTGCCTTTTTAAATGGGATAATAAAAGAGGATGTTTTTGTAGAACAATCATCAGGTTTTGAGAGTTCCTAATATCCAAATCATGTTTACAAATTAAAAAAGGTCTTATATGGATTGAAACAGGCACCCAGAGCTTGGTATGAGAGGCTTAGCATATTCCTATTAGAAAGAGAGTTTGTTAAGGGGAGCGTAGACACCACCCTTTTTCTGAGGAGAATAGGGGATGACTTGCTCATTGTCTAGATCTATGTTGATGATATAATTTTTAGATCTTCTGATAAATATTTATGTAATGACTTTTCTAAAATAATGAGTAAGGAGTTTGAGATGAGTATGATGGGAGAATTGTCCTACTTTTTGGGGTTTAGCATAAGACAAACGGATGATGGAACCTTTCTCAATCAATCTAAATACACTAAGGACATTTTGAAGAAATATGAAATGGACAAAGCTAAGCCAATCAATACTCCCATGAGCTCCTCTGGTCAGTTAGATAAGGATTCAAGTGAAAAATTTGTTGATCAGAAGAAGTATAGAGGAATAATAGGATCACTGCTTTACCTGACTGCTAGCCGACCTGATATCATGTTTAGTGTCTGTCTTTGTGCTAGGTTTCAGGCTGATCCTAAAGAGTCCCACCTGACTGCTGTTAAGAGAATTTTTAGATATCTTTTAGGGACCCCAAACCTAAGAATCTGGTACCCTAGGCACAGCATCTCTTTTGAGATCATTGGATATTCTGATTCTGACTTTGCGGGGTGTAGGGTGGATAGAAAGAGCACTTCTGGAACTTGTCAATTTATAGGACAGTCGTTAGTCTCCTGGTCCAATAGAAAATAGAACTCAGTTGCACTTTCCACTGCTGAAGCTGAGTACATTGCCTTAGGGAGTTGTGTGGCCCAAGTTCTTTTGTTGAAGCAACAAGTCTTGAATTTAGGATTACCTGTGGGCACAATTTCTGTTCTGTGTGATAATACTAGTGCCATCTGCATCTCTAAGAATCCAATCCAACATTCTAGGATCAAACACATTGATATAAGGCATCATTTCATTAGGGACCATGTTACAAAAGGGGACATTGAGCTACATCATGTAGCAACTAAAAATCAGCTGGCTGACATATTCACTAAACCATTGGCCTTTGACTCATTCAGCATTTTGAGAACCAGATTAGGAGTGATTGATATAAATGCTTGATTTTGATGACTGCTGATTTCTGATTATTCTGATTGTTATTCTATTTTTTGTTAGTTAGTTTTTGTTTTTGATTTGATTATTTGCTTTCAGTTGGTTTTATTTTTTCTGCTGATTTCTGTGTTAGCCCTGTTGTTAGTTTGATTTGAGTATTTACTTTGATGTGATTTTTCACCTATTTTTATTCACTGGTTCATCTCTTGCACTTACTATTTTTTACTTTTCAAAGTCTGATCACTACTCACTACTTCTGATAATCTGAATTTATGACTGGGAGTTTTATCTTGTTTTTGTTTGGAAGCTGGTAAGCAGTGATTGACTCCACTGGATCTGTTAAAGGGAAGAAACATTGATGATTGTTTCTCTTCCTCTAACTCCTTTACTGGTGTATGGTTTCTTTTGGATAAAAATCTTTTTTAAAATTAAAATATTAGTTTTTGAAATAGAGATTTGTTTTATCTTCCTACAGTAATCTACCTCATATGAATAGTATTTTCAAAGTCTTGAGTCACTATTATGATTTTCTAAACCAAGTGATTGCATTTAAAATAAAATGTATGGTTTTTGTTTTGTGAATCTTTCTTCCTTATTGTGGAGAGTCATCTCCTATGTCTGAAAGATAATTTCACAGCTGAGACTCTTTAATGATTATGAAAATAAGAAAGCTTACAAAAGATGTGCAGTGCGCCAAATAAATTGAAAAAGAGGCATAAAATGAGCCCAAAGCTGAAAAGATGTGAAATATGGCCAACTAAAAGATACACAAAGTGTATCAAAAATCAAAAGATGCGCAAAGCGCCAACCAAATTGAAAAAGAGGCACAAAATGAGCCCAAACCAAGCTTTCTTCCCTTTCAGATTGTTAAATGTCTTAGAAAAATCTGTGCGCCACTTAATATTTTCAAAAGCTTGAGTTTGAAAATCCTGATTTCTGATTCCTTACTTTGTAACACTATTATATCAGATATTTTTCTGGAACGAGCCTTGAAAGGATCTCTTTTCGAATCTAATTTCTTTTCTTCTGAATTGGATTTTGTTTTAAAAGAGATTTGCATCGATAAGGTGCCCGAGGTGGGAGTTACGAAAGTCAAATTTTCCAGCTTTTTCTGATTTTCAGCGTTGTTAATCTTCTCCTTATTGGTTGTTGAATATAAAATTGAGGAAAAATTCAGATTTACTGGAGCAGCTTAATAAAAAAAAAATGTTGCTTTTATGTGTTCTCGCTTCGAGTTTTGTTCGTTTTTATTTTTGTTTTAGTTTTCATGATTGTGTTTTTGGGATCCTGATCTGTCATCTTCTTTCTCCATCTTTTTCTGTTTTCTAGCTGTTCTCTTTTATGTTGTGTACTTATGTTTCAGTGTTCTGTTTTACCCTCCTCCTTTTTGTGATGTCAAAAGGGGGAGTCAGTTGTAGTCATTTCTGTTTTTATTATGTGTTTTGTTTCATGTATTGATTTAGTTGTTAAATGAAAATTTGAAAAAAAATTATATTTATTTTTTGATCTCGTAGTTATTATTATTTTTCAAACTACTGCACAAATGTTTGCCATCATCAAAAAGGAAGAGATTGTTGCAAATCCGGTTTTGATGATGACAAACATGTTGTCTATTGTGTTTTACTTGGCTAACCCGTTTCAGGCACAAAAGATCACGAGAACTCAAGGCAACTCAAGATCGGGTCCAAGTGTGTCCAATGTACTATTTTTCTTTTTCTTGAGTCAATTATAATGTAACTGATCTCCCAGTTAAGTAACCTTGCACACACACACTCAGGGGGAGAGCTTGAGTGAATTAGAGTTTCTGTTCATTTTTGTTCAGATCGTCCTGGACGATATTCACATCATCTTGGATGATCCAGTAAAAATAGAAACCCTAATTAGGGCGACCAAGTTAAGTGTATCTGATTAAGCAGATCGTTATAGACGATCTTTGGATCGTACGGGACGATATGCTCAAATCAGAAAGTTTCAGCCGCCAGATCAAGTTAGGCAAGTTTTTATTTTAAGTTATTTGGTCTGATCGTCCCGGACGATACGTGTATCGTCCTGGATGATGCAGTATAATCATGCCTAAATTAGTCTAGTAATTAAGGAAAGTAATTAATATTTAATTGATACGATCATATCGTCCTGGACGATCGCAGGATCGACCTGGACGATCATGATCGTCTAAGTGCATTTCAGCTGTACGGCCCGAACTGTACTCAGGACGATTTTGGCACTTTTTGAACTAATCGTACAGGACGATACCCTTATCGTCCTAGACGATCAAGTCATTTTTTAGTCATCCAGCACAGTTTGCTCTGGACGACCCGAACTGTCTTCTGGACGATATTCCTCGATTTACACTAACCATCCCGGACGATCGCAAAATTGTACGGGACGATATGAACAACTTTTTGAACTGATCGTCCAGGCTAAATCAGCTCATGAATTTGAACTGATCGTACAGAATGATCTACCGATCATCCTGGATGATCTTAGCCGACCAGTTGGGATTTAGGACAAATTTTAAGCCCTCCTATAAAAAATCTTTTTCTTTCAACAAGAAAAATCTTTTGCCACTTTCCTTCTCAGAGAAACCCTAGAGAGAGAGAGTTTGGGAGAGAGAGAGAGGATCTTGTGAGGGGGAGTTAGTGAGGGATTCACTAAGGTTGCTCCAAGCACCGATCAGAGTCGTCTTCTCCGCTCGTCGTCTTTCGTCTAGTTAGTGTTCGTTGTGGGATGATCATTCGCAAGAAGATCCGGGGTTCTCTGTCCGCTTCAGGTGGAAGAAAAAGGAGGTCGGGTTCTCTGCCTCACCGTGTGGTGAAAAGGAGGTTTTGTGCAAGCTTGTCCGCCTTGCTGTGGGAGCAAAAGGAGAGACACTTTTTGTTTAGTGCAATACCCGGAGGGGAGGCTCCGGGGAGTGGACGTAGGTCAAGTTGACCGAAATACTATAAAATCTGGTTTACTTTTCTGATTCTATTCTGCACTTTTATTTTCTGATATTAACTGCTTGGGTGAATATCTGTGATTGATCTTTTCGTTCTTGTTTACTTGTTTCCGCTGCAAAGTATCGAAAAATTTTTTCTGTTCCTCGTGAAATTTTTAAATAACCAATTCACCCCCCTCTTGGTTAGCCTCGTGACTAGTTCACTAGGGCTTAACATCCTTATTGAACTTTCAGCTACAAACCAAAATCGTGCAAATAAATAAATAGTCATGACTGTACAAAAATCATAAATTAAAAAATACCTATACATACTTGAACAAATCAGAACTTGGGACCACAACTACTCAACTGGCTTTTCCCCCTTCCCCTGACATGAAAATAGAATGCAGAATAGGTGTGTGCCAACACAGTCTAGTAGGTCACATCTACCAATCTAAATTTATAATAATTATTTCATTATGCATTTAATTAAACCTTAAAATTTGTTAACAATAATTCATTATACTGGGCAGAATAATGCTTGTAGTTATCACATTAAATAAATAATGCATGAAAAGTAAATAAACAAGTACTATGTATATCATCCCTTAGGCCCTTATATCTCACATCGAAAACATATATCAAAATTTAGACCCTTATGACTCATTGTGCTAGCACATCAGAAAATAGCCCGTTATGACTCTCAATGGTTAGTACATATTAGAAATTCAGGACCTTATAACTCCCTGTGTGCTCAGTACTATAACTTCATCCAAAATCAGAGCTTCACATAATCACATATTTTAAGTGGATAAGTATATACATCATTACATTCTAGTAAAAGAAATGCAAATAATCCAATTTCAAAAATTCATATAATGTTTTATCGGTAGGCAACAAATTCAACGATTGAGCGAAATTTCACAGTTTCAAAGTTTTACCAAATTATTAGGAATTGTTCATAACACTATTTTGAAAACTTTAATTATACTACAATATTATTTTCTGGGATCTTAATTATTTTTTTACTTAGATAAAATAGTGCACTTTTCAATTTACTTAGTAAAATGCTTTTAGAAAATTACCTAAACATTCTGAATAGTTATATCTATAGCATTCATAAAGTTACACAATGAAAGTATGTTGGTGTAAAGTTATTCTCATTTTTAAGCTACAAAATTATAATTTGAATAAAAAAAATCTATAAAAATTTATATTTTTGAAAATTGAGATAGGTAGAATGTAACATAACTTGATCCGAATAACTTTTAGAACTGTGCTGACAGTGAAAAAGGGATTAGAGTCATCAAATCCCAGCTTTCTCTCTCTAGGATTCTCCCTCTATCTCTTTAACTAGGTGCTTTTAGGAATGGGGAATGATTTTTGGAGAAATGTAATTAAAATAGACTTTAATATTTTATAAAAAATTTATTTGGCATCATAGTGCTCGACCCTATAATGTTGCAGCCTTGAATTATTTTGATAAAAAGATTGAGAGCTCAATGTTGTAGTGCCGCCTAACCTAACGCTGTGGCGCTCCCAAGAGAAAATTATTACTTTGTTTTCATTCATGCATATAGACCCCTAGGACCTGCTTCATAACATATTTAGACGCTTACATGCATACAAAATATTTACAAACACATGCAAGAAGTGTAAATATAAAAATTTTAGTGAATTACCTTTACAAGATTGAGTCATAATAAGTACAATTGCATATTATTTTATCAAGTATTATAATCCTTCCCTTAAAAAAATATTATCCTCAATATTTCAGAATTCATATTAATAAAATAGAGTGGGATACAGCTGTTTCATCTCAGATTCTTTCTCTTAAGTAATTTCTCTTTTGATTCTGTGAATTCACTACACCTTGACCAATAGGATCTATTTATTTCTAAATTTTCTAATATCATACGTTAGAATCCTTTTTTGTTCCACTCTATAGCTCAGATTAAATGTACCTCAACCTCATCTATAGATATTCGATTCTCAAAATTAGAGACCCATTTTCTAAAAGATGATACATGAAATACATCATGAATCTCTTAACTAAGATCGCCATAACTAGGAACCCACAGCCTATTCTTGTAGAGGATGACTCCAAAAATAGATAATCATAGTTTTGATTTCTTACCAGACTTTATTTGATCAATCAGCTTTAGATACTCCACATTTAACATCTGGGCTTCTTGGAGTCTTTCCTATAAAGATGGATGGATATTCATCTATATTAGGACAACAAAATCCTGATCAATAGGAGCAATCACTTCTAACCCTAACCTTTCCATGTTCTGAATAAAAACAATTGTCAGAAGTAAGGAGAAGACTCAACACTCCATAAGACTTCCTACTTAAAGAATTTGCCACTATATTTGTCATACCATACTAATATTAAATAGTCAAATCATAATATTTTATTAGCTCAAGCCATCTCCATTGCCTCTGATTCAAATCCTTCTACATAAATATATTTTTTAAACTATGGTTATCGATGAAAATCTCACAAATTACTCTGTATAAGTAGTGCCTTCAAATCTTCAGAATAAATATAATAATAGCAAGTTCTAAATCATACATTAGATTATTCTTTACATGAGAATTCAACTGCCTAGAAGCATACAATATGATCTTTCCATGCTGCATCTAAATGTAACCTAATCCTTTCAGCAAAGCATTACCTAATGAGATGGTCAAAATTAGAGTAGATGTCAAATAATCCTTTAGCTTCTAAAAGCTCACCTCATAGTTAAATGTCCAAATAAAAGCTACTCACTTCTGAGGCAATCTCACATGAGGTGCAAAATTTTAGGAAAATCCTTTCACAAACATCATATAATAGCCAACATGCATAAGAAACTATGTAACCCAGATACAGTAGCAAGCCTCAACCAATTAGCAACAACCTAAATTTTTTGGGGATCTATAGAGATACCTGCATTGCTCACCATGTGCCCAAGAAAGGAGATACATTTCAGCTAGAATTTATACTTGGAAAATTTTACATATAACTGATGTTTCCTCAGCGTCCTCAGAATAATCCTCAAATATGCTGCATAATATTCCTCAGAACCCGAGCAAACAAGGATGTTATCTATAAACACAATCACAACCTGATCCAAATATTTTTTTTAATATCCTTTTCATTAGATCAATAAAGACTACAGGTGCATTAGTCACCCTAAAAGGCGTGACTAAGAACTCATAGTGTTTGTATCTTATACTGAATACAATCTTCACTACATTTGTTTTAACACCCCAAGACTTAAAAGAGGAATTAAACCTTCTTTTTCTATACATTCAGGTAAACTCAACCCAACTTTTCATTTCTATAGAACCATCTAATCATCTAAAATAAAATAAAATAGACATTCAGAATATGTATAAAGAATATTTCTTCTAAAATATTTAAATGATAATAATTCAGGATACTATGATTATAAAAAAGACTTAAATATATTATGAACTACAAAATCATGTGTACTTACAAAACATGACTCCTTGCTTCTTACTCAACGGAACTTTTTTCCTTTATCTAAAATATTTTAAATAATGATATGAGTATAAAACTTAGTAGACTAACCCTTTTTCCCCATATTAGAGTTTAATTCATAGTTCATTATTAAAATTAAAAAAATAAAAGAGTTATACAGTTGGAATACCATATCACATATGAATATGAATGGAAAAACGTCCATGTATTAATGCCCCCTTATAATTCTCATTTATCACCTCCTACCTACTTGAGGCAGGTGTAGAGAAGAGCCAGAACAGGATAAAATATATTCCAACATAGAGTTATCTCTAAGACAGAGCCAAACAGAGTAGTCTAAAATAGATATACATTTTTATTAAGTATAAGGCCATATTTCAAAGCTATCTCAAAGCTAGAGCAAAATATAGTAGTCTAGATTCCTAAGTTTTGGCCACCAAAGACTCTCTTCCTCTTTCTCTCTCCTCTATTTCTTCACCTTTCCTTCCTTTCTTCTCTAATATTGCTGGAGTGCAAATGAGATTAGTGAAAGTGAATTAAGATATTTTAATATTTAAAAACTACTAACTTCACCTTGCATCATGACACTCACTTCCATAGCGCTGTAGCGCCCCTAGAGAATATTTTAAATTCTCCCAAAATATTATCACCTGAGACCCAATGCTTGGTAGCATTTCCCTGATGCCACGATGGTGCTTCCCGAACATCGTAGTTCACTCCCAAACCAATTTTTTGTCCAAAAATTTGAGAGCACAAAGTCGGTGTACCCACAGAGCAAATTACAAACTTTGGATTTGCACTTCTTAGATCTCAAACCTACTTTACTTATAATCATAATAAGCATTCTAATACTCATAATTACTAATTAAATTTAAATTAATATCATTAATAGAAAATACCTAAAATTTATATGGTGTGTATTACATTCTCCTCTCCTTACCAAAAATGTTGTTATCAATATTTCAAATCTATAATGCAGTCAAAATAAGTCTTGATACAACTATCTCATCTCAGTCTCTTTCTCCCACTCTGTTCTATACTTCCATTGGATCTAAGCTATCAGAATCTATTTATTTATTAATTATTTAACATCAAAAGCCAGAATATGTTCAAGCTCTTCCTCATAAGTTAGATTTGGTTGCACCTCCATTTTAGCTTCTCAGACTCTCTGATCTACGTCTGATACATATTTCCTCAATATTGATACATGAAACACATTGTAAACATCTGAATATATAATCTAAAAGAAGCTACCTGTAAGCAAATTTATTAATTCTCTCAATCACCTCAATTAGTCCAATATAATAAGGACTTAACTTGTTATATTTTCCAAATCTACTTACACCCTTCATTGGGCTAACTTTCATATACACAAAATTACTAACTTGAAATTTCATAGACTTGTGCTTTGGATAAAAATATTTTTTCTACCTATCCTGAGCTACTTCCAACCTTTTCATGATTAATCGGATCTTTCCATTAACACTGTCCACTAGCTTAAAACCTATCAGCTTCCTTTCTTCTACCTCGGCCAAAGATAACTGTGTCCTACACCTTCTTTTGTACAATGCTTCATAAGGAATCATACCAGTACTTTTTTGGAAGTTATTATAAGCAAACTCAACAATGGTATATGGTCTTTCCAATTTCCGCCAAAATCCAAAACCTGAGCCTAAATGGATCTTCTAGAACCATATAACCCTCCCATATTGCCCATCCATATGAGGGTGAAAAGCTGAACTAAAATTCAACTTCATCCCCAAACCCTTGGAAGTTTGATAAAGATGTTAAACCTAATTGAGCTTGTCCCTAGGCACACTAATGCGAAAGCAATACTATCTCTTAATGCAAAATCTAATAACTTGTCAAGAGTTATAATAATGGTGATGACAATTTAATCAACACAACATGCTACTAACTATAGATTTTCAACAATAAATTATCACAAAAATAAATCTATCATGCAATCTTAGCAAATCAAAAAGTGCAAAAAAGTAAAATGCAAAAAAAAAAAAAAAAGAATTGAACAAACACACCATAATTTATAGTAGTTCAATCAAATCATGACCTACATCCACTCCTCAGAGTCCTACTCTCTGAGTATTGCACTATCACTATAGTGTCTCTCCTTTAGCCCCTATAACTAGGCGGAGAAGCATTTAAAAAATCTCTTCCACCAACCCAGTATAGTAGAGGACCATAATCCTTTTCACCCTCCTGGTGAGGTAGAGAACTTGGAATCCTTTTCTCCCTCCTGGTGAGGTAGAGAACTTGGAATCCTTTTCACCCCCTGGTGAGGAAGAGAATATTGGAATCACTTTCACCTTCCCCAGTTCGGCAGAGTAGCTGGGTCCTTTGTCACAAAAGAGATCTTCTTCTCTAAAACTTCCCTCAAGATAAACCTTGACACATAGAGGTACTCAGGTGCAAGTTTGCAGGAACAACTGTGTGAACCCCTGTCACACTCCCTTGAAACCCACAAGGATCTTCTCCCTCTCTCAAACTCCACCCTTTCTCTCCCTAGCTCAAGGCTCTCTCTTCAAGCTTTTAGAAGGAATAAATCAATGAATGAAAAAAAAACTCTTACAAAGTCTTATGAGAAAGCTTAAATAGAGGGATTCAAAATATCCTAGAAATTCAATTTTGGCATCTCTAATCGTCTAGTACGACCCTATATCATGCAATATGATTAGTTTAATATATTTCTGTTAGTACTATATGAAGAGTAATGTGGTGTATGATAAGTTCAGGTATTTGAGTTGATCGTCTAGTATAATATATGCATCGTCTAGTATGATTAGAATAATCAAATTGGATTATCGTCCTATACGATTGGCGACGATAAATTATCATCCCGTACAGGAATAAAGTCGTACAATATGATTTATACAATCGTATAGTAGGATCTCACTAGATAAAGTAATCCAAATTTGATCCCTGATTATAGGATTAATTTAGGAATGATTTGATAATATCTTAGAGTATGATACCTATCATATAATATGATTAGTACATACTTTGTATTTGAAAATAATGCCTAAATAATGATTGGCGGCTAAATCCATGATTTCAAATGATCATCTTGTGCGATCAAGATCGTCTAGTACAATTAGTTCAAATAATATTAATTATCATAATTAGCCTATCTAAAAATTTTTATGAGTAATTGATTGTACAGTATGATACATGTCGTACAGTATGATTAGTTCAGAAAATTTCTCTTCTAATTTTTCTCACTTCCTCACTCCCTTAAGTGTGTGTGTGCATGGTCACCAGGTAGCATACACCCTTACAGGACTTGACTCAATAAATTGCAAAATACATAAATAAATTTTACATACCCTTTTAGCATGCTCTATTCTATCCAATCTTGAGCCCTGAATCTTCATTTACTGGTATATGATGTGCCTGAAATGTTAGTACACACAACAACAAATTTGCAGTATAAACACTAGGAGACATAAAGATATAATTAGTAATATCTATTGTCATCAAAACCATAAACTTGAAAGCCCGAGTTGTAACAACCCTCTTGAATACCTTTCCATAGCTTCAAAGTAAATCTCCATCCTATTCATAAGAAATAACCTTAGAGATTTTATGTAGCTTAGAAATATCTTTCACATACAACTGAGCTAACTTGTTAATTGAATCAAGCTGCCTCATTGACAAAAAATAAGTAAATCATTAAGTGGTCCAAGATCGCCCACATAGCATCAAGGCCTTGCTCTTTGTTCTCTCCTCGGCTCTGCCCTTACTACAGGGGAAGGCAAGGGGGAGACCTCCCTTACTCTGTCACCTTTTGATGACCTGTTACTCCTTTACTTTTTGCTTTCTCCTCGGCTCTGCCCTTGCTATAGGGCAAGGCCAGGAGAAGACTACCCTTTCACCTTCTATTCTGCTATTTCGACACGGTCAGGCAGGTAGTTGGTTCACCTTACCACTTTGCTCTTTGTTCTCTCCTCAGCTCTTCCCTCACTATAGGGGAAGGTAAGGGGGAGACCTCCCTTACTCTGTCACCTTTTGGTGACCTGTTACTATGTTACTTTTTGCTCTCTCCTCGGCTCTGCCCTTGCTACAGAGCAAGGCCAGGAGAAGACCACCCTTTTCTCTCCTTCACCTCTTTTGGTGCTCCTTCACTTGGATCTTTACTTTACTTCTTTTGTCACATTTGGTCAATGCCAACACGAGCGGTTCACCAGTCGTTCGCCGCTCCTGTTGGGGGTCTATTTTTTGACCTTGGATTTCACCAGACCCATGTCTTGGGTCAACCTACTTAACCAAGTCAACCCAGGTTAACCCAATTAGTCTTAATGGGTCTACCCAAGCTCTAATCAAATCCAAGCCCTTCCTTAGACTCAAACCCATCACTTCTCTGATTTAGTTGACCAGGTTGACCAAGTCAACCATTGACTTGGTCAACCCCAGGTCTTATTGGGTCAAGTTGACCCATTAAGGCCCATTTAGACCCATTTGAGCCTAAATCAAACTCCAAACCTATTTCTTGACCCCTAGGCTCAACATCTCACCTATTTGAGTCTAATTGACCAAGATGACCAAGTCAACCCTTGACTTGGTCAACCCAAGTCCTCCTTGGTCAAAATAGGCTTGATTAGGTCAATTTAATGGCATTTAAGCCATTTAAAACCTCTCTTAATGGCCCTTGGACCCACCCCAGTGCTAATCAACATGGTTTCCCTCCTAATTAAGTCTTGATTCAATCTTGACCATTGATATTAGGTCTAAGGCTTTAAATAGTGGAATTAGGTCTCTTTAGAGGGGATCTTGCTCTTACTTTCACCCTAGCCTCCCTAAGCCAGAGAACTCGTGTGTGAGGGTTCCCCTAGGTTCTCCCCACCTTTCCCAAGCCAGCCTCGCCGACCAAAGCCTACCGGCGGTAGGATTCTGATGAATAGAGCTCCTAGGATGTCCAAGGTATTTCCCCATCGATCCGCTGTGTTTCGAAACGAGACTTCAACTAGGGAAATATACTAGAACAATCTACAAGCTCAACCGTGCAAAGATCTCCTGAATCCATTCATTGGATTAAGGTAAATTCAAAACCCTAGCCTAAGACACATATGGTTAAATAGCTTCTTGTATACTGCATTTTAGAACAAAATCTCTATTCCACACGAATGCTCTTCATATGTGTATACCATGCTGAAAATTTCACTTGATTTGATCCATCCTATCGATCAAATGAAGCAAAATATTGTTTAGGGCTTCGGATCGGGCTTCCCGTTCGCTGGGAGACAATCTAGACCGTTGATCTCGTGATCAACGGTCAGGATCTTGACTTTTCGCGGATCGAATCGACCGCGGGACTTGACCCCACGGTTTCGCTCGTTGTCTGGCGAGATCAGGACCCATGATTTGAAACAGCGGAAGATCAGATGGCGTAGGGACCCCGCTGACGTGGATAAGCCGAACCGCATCCTGCGGTTCTGATTGCCGCATGATTGCAGCAATCATTGCCAGCGGCGTAATACGCCATTGCGCCGCTAGGAAATGATTGGCCGCTGTTTCGGGGGCCAATTAGAGGCTGACACGTCGCCCGCCATTGTCGATTTATTTATCTTAGGCTTTAAAATTAATTTTAATTCTATTTTAAACCTTAGTTTCTTCAAATAATCATAATAAATCCATTTTTGATCCAAAAAATACGTATAATATATCAAATTGTTCGTATTTTTATTCTCTTTAATTTAAAATTAAAATTAGTCAAAAATGATAATTATATTTTAAATTATTTAAAAAATAATGAAAATTAACTTTTAATGTTAATTATTTTATTTTAATTATTATTATTATTTTTAGTATCATTATTATGTTAAATTAATATTATTATTTTTTTTAGTATTATTATTATTTTAAAATACTATTGTTATTTTTTATGTTATTATTCATTTTTTTTATTGTTATCATTGTCATTAATAATTATTATCATTCTAATTATTGTTTTAATCGTTATTATATTATTATTATTATTATTGATATTTTAAAATTATTTTAATTATTATTACCTTATCATTATTAATATTTCTAAAACTATTTTAATTACATTAATAATAATAATAATAATATTATTATTATTATTGTTTATTTATTTATTTTAAAATCCAGAAGTTTTTAACACTTAATTTATTTTATTTTAATAAATATTTTTAAATATTAACTATTTTAAATTGTTTAAAATTTACTTTTAAACCCTTTAAACTTCAAAATTTCATAACTTACTCATTTTAAATCGGATTTCGACACACAATACCTCGTTCTTTTCAGAAAAATCTGAACTTTAATTTGAAACTATTTTCAGAAATCAAAACCTCTTTTTTCTAGTAGATATTTTCTGTATTCCCTAATTACTTAGTTATTTAACTATTTTAAAGCTATTTTTTTTTAAATACAAAATACTTTGAAACCTCGCTTTGGGTGGCAGGTGGATCTCTCATACCTATGCAATAAGTTATTTTGAATTATCTTACTTTCAAAGCTTAGATAATCATGTATTTTAATATTTATATTTTTTAAAATCATTTTAAAGTAATATAAATATTAAAATCCTTCAATTATGAGAGGTTACCCTTTGAAATTTTAAACATAGATCATGCTTATGAATAACATTCATGTGGGGAGGATTAGTGAATGATTGAGTTACAATCATTCACTAATCACTTCGGTAGTCTTATTTTTCTTAGCGTTTCGTAGTCCTTGCATGTGTAGGATGCACAAACACCTAGCCTAGGCTTTCCTAGATCTAAGGATCATGGTGTGTTTATGTTTGTATTGTATTTATTTTATGTTACCCCAAGGGTTAGCTTCAAACATTGATTCAAGACCTATACAACATAGTGATACCCTAAGGACAATAATTAAGGACCCGTCTAGCAGACTTTTAGAAATTCTTGGAGCTAGGGTTTATCTCTGATTAACTTGAAACTTTAATCCTATGAACTTAGTGACATTATAAACTCTCTGGATTTTTCTAGAAATTTTTAGGACCCATTAAACCCCTTAATTAACAAACCCTAATTTACCCTTTAATTAGGACCTGATATCTTCAAAAAATTCTAATAAATCCATATTAAATAAGAAAATTGCCCATAATATATCAAACTCTTTAGAATTCAGTTCCTAATCCATGAAAATTAAAACTACTTTAATTCAACTTCAATCTGAACCTCAGTTTAATTTTGATTAAAAATCATCTTTTAATTAAATTAAATAATTTAAAAAATATTAAAAATTCTAAATTTCTCCCAAATGCTTGGGAACACTTCTTTAGGTCATTCCTAACATTTGGGGGTGATTCCAAGCAGTTTGGAACTGATTTGGATCAAAGTCCCTAAAATAGCCTTTAATTAATTAATTTTGATAATTCATTAAATAACCAAACTTTAAAAATTCATAACTAATTCTAGAAAACTCCAAATGGGGCAAACTCAAAGGCATTCAATTCACATTAGGGTCTAATATTTATTAAAAATATTAGGATTCTAGAAATCAACTTAAATGAAAAAGTCAACAATCTGGTCAAACTTAGGTTAAAACGAGGCCAAAACTTCAAAAATTTATAACTTTGGATAGAAGAGTCTAAATTGGGCATGCTTACAGTCTAACTGATCAGGTTAAATGCTATTATTTTATAAAAAAATACTAAATGTTTATAAACCCCCCTTCAAAAAGTCAATTTAGGACCCCTTTGACCTAGTGGATAGGGTCACCCCGGACCTTCTAAAAACCACCAGCTTAACTTAAATTTCAGAAAACATTGCCCTTAACTTGAAGCTAACATACTAACATAATAATAAATAAATTAATATACCCTTTCTTTTAATCTTCAACTCACTAAATTAACTTAATTAACCCATGATTACTACTGGGTAACCTAGGCCTACGGGGCTATTGACTTAGCCCTAAGGAAGGTGAAATAAACTTCACGGCTTCGGTGTGAAACAAAGGTAGTAATCATTGAACCCTTAAAACATACCTAATTTGATCCTTAACACATTAACATTTAAACTCAAACCTAAACATCTCCTGGGGACCTTCAACAAACTTGGACACTAGATAAATTCAACTAACTACCTAACTTTGGATCTGTCTCTGCTACACGGCCTTTTACACACACTTAGATGGTTTGCTAGGGCACCAATTCTAAACCTAGGATAGGCCGGTGTTTACTTTACTACTGTGTGGCGAGTTTTTTGGGTTTTCACTATATATTAAAATTGGAATGATGTTGATGTGTTTGTTTACTTTTAGTGCACTCTGGGAATCGATGTGATTACACGATAGATTACATATATGTTAGGATTAATTTTGATACTAATAATATTTTCTATAGGTGGCCATGCTCATGCAGCGTTAATAAAAGTGGGGGAAATAATTATGATTTAAATACTAACGCTGTCTCATGCTGGTGCTTCAAAAATTGCTCAGCCCCCATAAATAAATAAGGGCTAATAATAAATCATCATATAACTGCTACAGGTTCTCCAGAACCGCTTAGCCCTAAAAATAATTAAGAGTATGGCCAAGTGTGGCTGTGATGAGTATTTTTATTTTTATATAAACTATTTGTGATATATTAAACTACTTGGGATGATTTTATTAGGATAACCATGCAGGAGAGTCTAGATTTTTTTATTGCTTTCATTAATGTAAATTATTTGTAATATTGGTATTGAGTTGTAAAAGTGCACCTTTAAGTGGGGATACATAGATCCAAAGGTTTGATTCTCGAAAAAGAAAGGACACCCATTATAAGGATAGTCCTCTTCTATTTGGGAGTCTAAATTTGGATCACTTCACTACCCAAGGTGGAGAGAATAACCTCCCCTTTGGGGGAGAGTTTTCTTATCCACCTTGGGTATTCAGTTACAACAAATCCAAGGAGCTCGAAGAGATCCAGGAGTTCAAGGAAGAGAAGATCAAGAAGTTGAAGACCAAGAGTATCCCACTCAAAGTCACTTGCGTCTGTTCTAGGATTAGAAATCCTGGTTGTTGGCAGTGGTGCCCTGCCACTTTAATTTTCTGTAGACCCTGGTTTGTAATTAAGGCTAGTTGGCCTATAGACATTTAATTGATTAATTTGATTATTTATTGTGATTGATTTGATGTTGATTGCGTATAGGTTACATACTTTTTATAGTTTCTTTGTGTTTGTGTGCCGCTTTTATTTTAGCCTGGACTTCATTAGGCTCTCTAATGACTAAAATATTTTCTACCCGTAACTAAAATTTAAAATCTTAAGATTTAAATAACTTAAAAATCTAACGACTTAGGGAATTATTAGAATCATCCAAGATTACATGCATATCAATGCATTCTGTCTCTCCTTCTGTAAGACACTTCCCCGCCTGCAAGTAGAGTCTGAATAATCTAGCCTATGAGGATGAGGTGCCAGACCCGGGGAAGCCCAGTCTACTTCCAAAAATCTATTTTATAAGCCTTTTTAAAATTTTATGCATACTTGATTTGGATACTTGAACTAGCATGCATTGCATTAGAAACTAACTAAATTAAAATTTTAATTGTATTAGTTCTAGAAGCATTCACCCTACATAAGTCCAGGGCAAATTAGGAAACTCTTTAGACGTCGGCCCTACTTCCAAGAACTATAACCTACCCACCCATCTTTCATAAAATGACTAGACTCATGGTTTTGAAGCGATTAGGTGGTTAGCTGGCTCCCCAATCCAGGCCGGGGTAAGTCCAGGTTTTGCATTGCATTAGCTAGGATACGGGTGTTAGTGTTGCTTAGAACACTAGATCCACTCTAGATCTAATATTCAAGGCTACTATTGTTTCATAGTATGTCTCATCAGTAGGTAAGTCTTCTATCATCTAGATACTATAAACCCTACCTATCCGCGTCACACAGATGACGCCAGCTCCATCCTTCTCTCCTGTATGCCTTGAGTGCATGATTTATTTCTTTTCTCTAGTTTCTTCTCACTATCTTAGTCCCTTCGGATGCTGATCTGAGCCGTGTATGTTGACTAAGCCAATTTGAACCCTTCTGTCCCTTTGAGTAGGATTTTCTAGTCTTCACCCTACGTGCCGATCCCATTTAGGGAAGTATAATGTAGAATCCTTAATCGAGAGTATTCTCGGGCCCTGGCTTGAGATGTAATCAACCATGGGGGTTTGCGCCCGTGGGAAACCGAATTCCACTTTCAAATAAACCCCACTCGAGCTGATGTATCAGGTGGGGGAACCCATTATGATGATAAGGTCACATATATTATTACCCATCAGGGTGTGCTGGTGAGAGCCACTATCCTCAATGGTTAATCGTATGTGTGATCAAATCTGCCCTCCCATTGGCGATACCGCCTCCCTTGTGGGGCGGTCTATTTATCCTTTCGGAGGTCCACACAAACGACATAACTTTTTGAGTTAATTTTGTTAGAGGGATCACAATTTGCAAATTTCCTCTAATAAACTCCCTATAATAATCCGTCATACCCAAAAGGCTACTAACCTTTATCACGGATAATGAGCTTGGCCAATCTACTATCACTTGCACCTTCTCACGGTCCCCAGAAATCCCTTTCTAATTTATGAAAGTATGAGATGCGCTAAGAGTTTTAATATTTAAAGGATTTTTCAGATTTTTAATTGGATGAATTAGCTCATCAAATGCGGAAGCTAATGATTTGTTAACAAATATAAAGATAGTGATTATATTCTAATTATCACAACAAAAATATTAATCTTAGATTTTCACCAAGCAGTTATTACAGAAAATAAAGTGCATTAAAATAAAGTGTGAAAGTAAAAATCAGAATAAGCACACCAAATTTATAGTGGTTCGGTCAAACCATGACCCATGTGTACTCCCCAGAGTCCTCTCTAGGTATTGCACTATCACTATAGTGTCTCTCCTTTAGCCCCCACAGCTAGGCAGATAAGCCCTTACAAACTCTCTTTCACCAATCCAGTGCGGAAGAGGACCGTACTCCTTTCACAGGCAGAGGATCTTGACTCCTTTTCACCCTCTTGGTGAGGCAGAGGACCTTGACTCCTTTTCACCCTCCTGGTGAGGCAGAGGACCTAAACTCCTTTTCACCCTCCTGGTGAGGCAGAGGACCTTGAATCACTTTCACCTTTCCCGATGCGGCGGAGTAGCCGGGTCTTTTGACACCAAAGAGGTCTTCTTCTTCCCAAAGCTTCCCTCAAGATAAACTTTGACTCTTGTAGGAACTCAGGTGCAAGTTCGCTGGAGCAACCGTGTGAAAATCCCCTCTCACACTCCCTTGAAGCCCACAAGGATCTTCTTCCTCTCTTACAAACTCCACCCTTTCTCTCCCTAGCCCAAAGCTCTCTCTTCAAGCTTTCTTTAGAAGAAAATAACTCAATGAATGCCCAAAAGACTCATACAAAGTCTTATGAGAAAGCTTAAATAGAGGGCTTAAAAAAACCCTAAAAATCTAATTCAGCCGTCAACGATCATACATTACGATCACAGGATCGTCCAGTATGATGTGCAGAATTTGACCTGTTAGTACTGTACGACCGCAGCATCGTATAATACGATTAGTTCAATCGAAGTGCAGTTCATCCAGGCTGAATCCTAAGATGACCAAAATCATCTCTGTTCATCGTATAGTATGATCCAGTTCGTACAGTACGATCTAAATATCAAAATTATGCAAATTTGATTGACTAATCACAGGATTAAATTAGGCAATATTTTAAACATCATACAGTATGATTAGGATCGTACAGTATGAATAGAATAATTTTTAAATTCAAATTTTTGCCTAATTTAATGAGCGATGGGATTTCTAATTATAACAGACCATCCAGTACGATATGGTGTTTGTACTATACGATTAGTTATCTTTCAAAAATATTTTTTTCTAAAAAAATAAAACATTTTAATTGATTTATGTAAAACTAGATTGTACAGTACTATGTACAGAAAAATTATAATATTTACATTAAATTTTCTTCCCTTGTGTGTGTGTGCACGATCACCAGGCTAGCATACACCCTTATAGGACATGACTCAAGAAGTTAAAAATAAATGAAAATTATAGACATTTTCAACATAACATATTTTACCCAAACTTGAGCCATGAATCTTCAAGGAATGGTGCCTGTTGTACCTAAAATGTTAGTCAGCACACAAACAGAAATACACTACATATATTAGGAGAAATAATGAGGCAACCATTAATAATTGTTATCATCAAAATTATGATCTTGGGAGCCCGAGTTCAACAGTTTACCACATGCCTCAAAAAAGTTACATAAGTCAACCAAAATTTGCACTTAAAAATTTTTGCATAAACTTCACTGCCTCAGAGTCTTGAAAGTCAATCTCAAATGAGGTATATGATCTTCCTCAGATTTCAAATACACCAATATGGAATCAATAAACACAATAATAAACTGATCCAAATACTCCTGAAATACTTGATGCATTAGATCCATAAGTACTAATAGGGAATTAGTCACATCGAATGACATCACCAAAAACTCATATTGTCTGTATATGATATTGAAGGCTATCTTTACCACATCTTCTACCTTTTAATCTTAATTGATGATATGCCGATCTTAAATAAATCTTAAAAAATACAGCTGCACCTTCTATCTAATCAAATAAATCTTTAAACCTGGGCAACATATATTTATTATTCACAATCACTTTATTCAACTCTCGATAATCAATAAAAAGCTGTAATGATCCATCCTTCTTCTTCACAAATAACACGTGAGCTCCCCATGGCAATCCACTTAGCTTTATAAAATCTTTATCTAATATCTCTTGTAATTGCACCTTCAACTCTTGTAATTCTCTTGGTTCCATCCTATCAAGATTCTCCACTGTCAGAGTTGTACCTAGCAACACCTCAATACAGAACTTAACCTCTCTATATGGAGGTAACCTATAAAACTCTTTAGGAAAAATATAATCGAATTCCTTCACTACTAGAACATCTTCATGACCTCTAATAAATTTATTCAAATATCTTACATCGGCTAGAAATACATAATCCTCTTTCCTCCAAGCATTATCCACTAATAATACAAAGATTAAGGATGATAAAACACCTCTAGCACCTAGATAATGAAATACTTCACTGTCTATACATAAACTTTCTTGCTTCTTGCTGTAATAAATTTGAATGTGATACTTTCTCAACCAATCTATATCTATGATAATATCAAATTCTTTCAAGAGCTATAAAATCAATGCTGACATGAATTTCCTACAAGAAAATCTTGAGCTTACATATGCAGACCTTATTTGCAACCATCAAATCACCCATCAAAAGCATAATAGATAATTCAAGATATAATGGAATAATAACTAAACTTAAATCATCCTGAAGATTCTTAGACATAAAATAATGACATGCATCAGAAACAAAAGGAATACTATAATGTCGCTCAGAAATATTTGTCAATTTTGTGACTATATCTGATGTCTCCCTTACATCCTTCTGCATTAAACTATAAACTCTAAGTTAAAATGTAGGGGCACTGCCAACTGTTGTAGACTCCTTCTAAACTCTTAAAAGCTTTCCACTAAATCTTGAAAGTTTCATACTGCATTACAAATTTGCTTCCCTGAACCAATCTCAAGAACTATTCCGACATCTACTGCTCATAGATGGTGGTATAAACCAATCTCTAAAGTCTCCACAAGTTCATCCCAAGAGATCTCAATATTTATTTTACCCTAAATTTTTTTTCTTTAATGGCCTACCCCCTAATGCTCAGCTTCTTCATCCAAAACGAACACCGCCAACGATACTTTCCTTCCCTTAGGGCACTGCATGCTTTCAAATGATTTCTCCAACATCAATAACTAATCTTCTATAGATTAAAAATTTACAACTCCTTGAAAGTGGGGAGGTTTCAATCTCAATAATAACTAAATATGATGATCTATCTCATCTCCCCTCACACCTAACATCTTACTCTGAGATCCTCCCATCAACCACATTACCAGCCTAACAAATTGCATCATTAAATTTGGTGCTAATACTTTTGCAGTACTATGAACTATGGCAACTTCGAAACTCTATCCATAAACTAGTTCAGGGTATTGATAATCCATTTATAACAAAACTTTAAAATATTCAAAATAGAATGGTTAAATAGCTAGCCTAATAACTTTCAACTACTCATAGATAAATTAATATAAAGCTATCTAAAATCTCTTTTCCTAAACCATCAAATCATTTCCTATGGTTCTTGTTCCAATTAAATTCCTCGTAACCATTGCCCTAATACCGCTCTGTAACGCCTTAAGACCTAAAGGAAAATTTTAACCTATTTTTTCTATACATTTAAGAAATCTCAACCCAACTTTTCATTTTACCAAAGCTATCTAATCATCCAAAATAATATAAAATAGACATCCAAAAAATGCATATAGAATATTTCTTCCAAAATATTTAAATGAAAATAATTTAGAATATAATGGTTATACAACAAAAGACTTAAACATATTTTAAACTACAAAATTATGTGTACCTTACAAAACCTGACTCCATGCTCCTTATTAGACTCAATATATTCAATAAGACCTTTATCTTTGCCTAAAATAGTTTAAATACTAATATGAGAATAAAGCTCAGTAGGCCAACTCTTTTTTCCCATATCAGAGTTCAATTCACAATTCATTATTAAAATCAATAAAATAAAAGTGTTATTTTTTACTCTACATCTAGCATAATATATCACATATGAATATATCTATGTATTAATGCCCTTTATAACTCTCAATTAGCACCTCCCACCTGCTTGAGGTAGGTGTAGAGAAGAGTATATTCCAACATAGAGTTATCTCAGAGTCAACGCATAACAGAGTAGTCTAGAATTGAGGTACATTTGCATTGGCCCCAGCATAATTTTTAAAGTGCACTTTTAGTTTCTATAATATAGCTCCATATTGCAATGAAATGCATGATAATGTAATGAAATATATAATAAAGAACTAAAGCATGTGTGTGTGTGTGTGTATCAAATTTTCTATAGGAAATCCTAAATTTAGATGTATATTCAAATTCCTTAGAATTTTACCAATTTTACACGGGATGAATAAAATGTTAATCTGGCACACTTTATAAATTCTATTGAGGTTCAGAAGTGATGTATTGATAAAAAAATTTATAAATTCATACAGAGTACATCAACCAGTGAAATTTTGCATTCTTATAGTGAAATTATCCAGAATTGAGTGGGTAACAATATATTGAAAGTTATACAACGAAACCTTTTCCAAACTCTTAAAAAATATTTTTATAAGTATATCTTTCTATAAGATTCTTGGAATTGAAATAAAAAATAGAATATGGGTTGCCTACCTCAAGGTAGACAATTTTTCCAACTAGTTGAATCAGTGATTCCTAAGTTTCAGCCTCCAAAATCTCTCTTCCTCTTTATCTCTCCTCTATTTCCTCCCCTTCCCATCTTTTCTTTCGCGACGAGGATGGGGTGATAGTGCATTGAGATATTTTGATATTTAAAAATTACTAACTTGACCTAGCACCATAGTGCATGCCCAAACATATTTTTCTATCAAAAAACCTGAGAGCTCAAAGTCAGTGCGTCGGCTACCCCGACACTGTGGCTCCGATAGAGCAAGTTACAAACCTTGGATTTTCACTTCTTAGACCTTAAACGTAGGTTACGAACAATCCTAATTAGTATTCCAATACTCATAATTACTAATTAAATTAAAATTAATAATTATTAATAAAAAATTCTTGAATTTTAGATGACATATATTACATCTACCTCTCTCATTTTCACTTCATAATATCTAGAATTCAAATCAATATTGTTCAAATCTAAAGCCTAAAGCCTTTGGATTTTTCCCTATTTTAGGAGAGTTTTTAACTGATTCAATACCCTGGAGGAAGGCTCTCGAATGATGTTTAATAATTTGCATATTAATTAGGTATCTCCCTAGAGTCTACCTAACCATTTTGGAGAGTTTCATATCCTTATAAACCCTAAAACACAAAGCATTACCCAAGTCTGTAAACTCTTTAAATATTTATAACCCATGCCACTGAACTTGACATTTTGCTAGAAATAGCCTTGGAAACATTTGCAAACTCATTGAATAAATTCATAATCATAATCATAATGATTTGAACTCCCTTTAACCCTTGGTGGACCATGATTGTCCAAAATGCCCGTTTAATCCTATAAATTTCATTTCATGCATCTAGACCTTTCCATGGCATAAAACCTCCTCCATCAAGTTCTAAATGTCATTTGAAGTGAGTTGGACCCAACCCCAACCCTTTGTCAATTTTTGTTGACCAAAGAAGCCATAAAAGTTCTAAAAATTAAAGTTATACATTTAGAAAAAAATTATGATACCCAAACCCATCAGGACTATTCATTGGGTCTCCAAGGGTTAGCTAAAAAAGATTCAGCCCATGGGCCCAGTTGGATTAGCAACATGGCTTGACCCAAATGAACCCAAAGGAGTTTTCTTGAGCCAAATTCCAAATCTTATAAAATTAAATTGCATAAACACTTGCATCAGGTGTCCATGGACCCTTTATATCAAACCCAGCTAGCCTAGCCCATGGGTTGACCTAGGTCAAGTAATTGGGTCCCAAACTACAAAAAATGTAAATTCTTGGGCCCAATCAATACCCAAACCAAATTGTAGTAAAGAGAACACATAATTTTTACATGGTTCGGCCCAAACCCAAAACCAGCCTACTCCATGCCTAGTCCAAACCGAGACTAGGATTCAACTAATTAACCAAAAATGTTACAACAACCATATCTTCCTAACACTAGGAAGAAAATACCTCACACGATGGTGACAACCTCTCAATAATAATATAAGTTACAAAATAAAGGTAAAAATAAGTGTAACAATTTAGATCTCACAAAAGAATACTTTTCAAGAAATTGCTTTCAAGCCCCCAAACAAAAATAAATTTTTAATCACAAAAGAAAAAAACAAATGAGTTTTCTCATTGATTTTATATTATATGAAAATACAAATATTATGAAATGAAGTATCTAAATGTATTTTCAAAGAAAAAAAGCAAGCAAATAACTTTTAAAACAAGTTTCCAAGACTAGGTAATGTGGGCAATGAAACAATGTAAGTACTAGAAAATGTATGCAATTTTGTGATATAAATGTTGTGAAAAATTTTATGAAAAATATGTTAGGATCACAACAACTTAGCACAAAAAAAATTACTTAAGAGTTAAATTCAAAATAATTCAAAAGATATGGCAAGAATAGTTAAAAATCACACATAAGCCAAAGACAACTAGTCCTACACAAAAATGTGACCAAAGAGTGTTATTTATAAAATTATAAATTTTTAGAATAATATGTTTAAAGACACCTTAGATAATAGATAGAAAAACATATAAGATAAATAAAAGGTGATTCAAAAACAAGGCAAAACTAAGTTCCAAAACAAGTCACTAAATCACAAAATGGTATATAATCAAAATATTTTTTGAAAAGGTGTATACTATAAAAATATTTTAGATTTGATGTTATGATAATATAATAATGATTTAAAATCTTTAAATGAACAGATATTTAATTTATAAAATAAAAAATCAAAAGGTTTTCATAAAACTTTTCAAATCAAGATGTATGTGACTAGTATACATAATATACCAACCAACATTAATATATATTTTAAAAAAAGGATCTTGAAGTATATGATTTAAATAAATAATAATACAAATATGACACAACAAGTAAGCCTCATAAAGTTTTTTAATAAAATAGCCACAAGTGAAATAAAACAGGTCTCCTAATTTTTTCACTAGAAAATCTCAACTAGTTAACTCAATAACATAGAATAATCAAATAGAATTTGGTCTTTATAAATTCTAGAAAAATATAAATTAAATAAAAAATAATATGATGATTATAAAACAATAAAACCAATCAAAAGTATCCTCAAATAAAATCACAAAAAAAAATTATACTAGATCCAAAACATATAACCTAAAAATCCACAACTAGTTGATCAAAAAGACTTGTGATATTTGAAAATAATTTTGACTTAAATAAAATCTGGAAAAATTTAATTTTAATTAATGATATGATCATGTTTCTAAAATAATAAAACCACTTCAAAATATTCACACACAAAGTCACAAGATGATTCAGAATAGATTTAAATTCAACACAAAGAAATATTACTAGTTTGCACCAAGAATCACATTCATGCAAGATCTCTTTAGGTTTTTGAGTAAGATGTAAAGATGAGATTATGAATCATATAAACACAAGTCTAATTAAAGAATTACAAAGCTCTTACAACAACTTTGGATCAAATAAAAAAAATTTTAGCAAGAAGTAACTAAATATTGATCCAAGGTAAAGTCATCACCCCACTAGATTTCCTCCAAGAAAACTCCAAGAAAAGTTGAAAGAACCTCCAAGAAAATTGAAATAATTGCTTGAGGATGCCTTTAAGTTATTGTAGATTCAAGTGGAAAAGGATTTGAGGTGGGGAGCTTTAGGGTTTCTCTCATAAAAAGGTCGCAAATTTCAGCCAAGGAGGATGGAGCAAAATTTCAGCCAGCACAAGGAGAGATTTCGATTCTATTGAGTTATTTTTAGCCTTAAGTAAAACAAGGGACATGGAGGGAAGATTTTAAGGAATTAATTTGAATAAAAGGATAATATTAAATTTGACAAATCAGGCCCTGTAATAAAATAGGAAGGAATTAATGATGATAAAAAAAGGCTCAGAAGAGATTTAATGAAAATTTTGGCCAAAGAATATTAGGAAAGAGGGATTTCAAATCTTCCAATGAGAATTGATCTCATGGACTAATGAGGTGTAATAGGGATCATTTTAATTTAATAAAAAAAGTTAATTAAAGGCATTTAATAAATGGGGTTTCCTAAAATAAAATCCCTAAGAGGGATTTCCTAAAACAAAATCCTTAAGGAGGAATTTGATTTTGGAATGGGAGGAGATTAATTAATAAATTAACTTAATTAAAATATAGATTTTTAATTAATTAATAATTAATTAACACACACAAAACTAACAAAATATTAATCCAAATGAAGGAAATGAAGGAGACAAAACATAAAATTTGTATGTGTGTTATTTTAGAAATATTTTTGGAAATTTAAAAATTATGAAAATTAAAGTGTAAATTCCAAAAAATAAATAATGTGAAATGATAAATTATGAAAATTGATATCACATGAAGTCATGAGACATGCCAAAAAAGAATGGTAAGCACATCTTGAACTAGTTAGCAAACCTACTATAAATAAACATAGTTTCTCATGAGATAAAAATGACTTATCTAACTCATGATGATGTGAAATGAAATATGCATGAAATTATTTAATTAGTAAGCATATTTTTTGTGAATAAATCATTGTTAAGTGTTTACAAGAAAAAGTACCCCAATTCCAATCTCCACCCAAGCTTTAAGCAGCTTCCTCCATGGTTTGGCTTGATCATATGTGAATACCTAAAACACTAAATTTGGAATATTAGTCACATCAAACATGTCTTTGTTATCATTAAAATCAAAGTGGCCTATACAAAGGCTCATGGGGCTAACAATATCCCCCGTTTTGATGATAACAAACCATTATTTATGGAGTTATAGAGTGAAGGTGCAAGGGACCTTCATGCATTCATGGAACAAATATATAGCAAGAATTAGTCAAAATGACTTTGTAATAAGGAACAAAACCAATATTCCTAATAAAAACTCCCCCTAAGTCTATGCATGAGATAAATTATGAAACTAAATGGAGTGAAAATCATACAAAGAGGTGAATATTTTCTCGCCTTTTGTGAACATAAAAGATCAATAAAAGCATGAAATTTGTGAAAACCAAAATCAAAGAGAGGGATCCAACATTCCAAGCATTTGTCGTAAAGTACAAAATCTTTCTTCTTAAAATGGTTTTGTAAATATATTAATGATTTGAAAATCAATAGAAACAAAATCAATGCAAACATCACCTTTCAAAACATGATCATGAATGAAATGATGCCTCACTTCAATGTGTTTTGTCTATGAGTGTTGAATTGGATTCTTTATTAAGAAGATAGCACTAGTATTATCACACTTAACAGGAATTGAAAGTTCGATAGGGATGTTAAGCCCTAGTGAACTAGTCCTGAGGCTAACCAAGAGGGGGGGTGAATTGGTTATTTAAAAATTTCATGATAACAATGAAAATCTTTTCGATACGTAGCAGCGGAAACACATAAACAAGAACGAAAAGATCAACCACAGATATTCACCCAAGCAGTTAATATCAGAAAAGTAAAGTGCAAAACTGAAACAGAAAAGTAAACCAGATTTTATAGTGGTTCGGTCAACTTGACATACGTCCACTCCCCGGAGCCTCCCCTCCGGGTATTACACTAAATAAAAAGTGTCTCTCCTTTTGCTCCCACAGCAAGGCGGAGAAGCCTGTACAAACACCTCCTTTTCACCACACGGTGAGGCAGAGAACCCGACCTCCTTTCGCTTCCTCCTGAAGCAGGCAGAGAACCTTTGAACTCCTTTTGCTTCCACCTGAAGCGGGCAGAGAACCCCAGATCTTCTTGCGAACGATCCTCCCAGGACGAACACCGACTAGACGAAAGACGACGAGCGAAGAAGACGACTCTGATCCGTGCTTAGAGCAACCTTAGTGAATCCCTCACTAACTCCCCCTTATAAGATCTTCTCTCTCTCTCCCAACTCTCTCTCTCTCTAGGGTTTCTCAGGGAAGGAAGGCAGCAAAAGATTTTTCTTATTTTTAGAAAAAGTTCTTTTATAGGAGGGCTTAAAATTTGCCCTAAATCTCAACTGGTCGGCCAAGATCGTCCAAGACGATTGGTAGATTGTCCAGGACGATCGGTAGATCGTCCTATACGATCAGTTCAAATTCAGCTATTTCAGCCTGGACGATCTGGCTCTTCTGGACGATCAGTAGAAAAAATTGTTCATATCATCCCGTACGATCCTGCGATCGTCCGGGATGATTAGTGCAAATCGAGGAAAATCGTCCAGAAGACAGTTCGGGTCGTCCAGAGAAATTTGTGCTGGACGACTAAAAAATGACTTGATCGTCCAGGACGATAGGGACATCGTCCTGTACGATTAGTTCAAAAAGTGCCCAAATCATCCTGAACACAGTTTGGGACGTATAGCTGAAATGCACTAGATGATCATGATCGTCTGGGACGATCCTGCGATCGTCCAGGACGATATGATCGTATCAACCAAAAATAAATTGCTTTCCTTAATTACCAGATTAAATTAGGTATGATTGTACTGAATCGTCCGGGACGATACACGTATCGTCTGGGACGATCAGACCAAGTATCTAAAAATAAGAACTTGCCTAACTTGATCTGGCGGCTGAGAATTTCTGATTTGGGCATATTGTCCCGTACAATCCGTAGATCGTCTAGGACGATGTCAATATCGTCCAGGACGATGTCAATATCGTCCAGGATGATGTCAATATCGTCCAGGACGATTTGAACAAAAACTGAACAGAAACTCTAATTCACTCAAGCTCTCCCTCTGAGTGTGTGTATGCAATGTTACTTAGCTAGGGGATCAGTTACATTACAATTGACTCAATAAAATGAAAAACTAGTACATTGGACACACTTGGACCTGATCTTGACTTGGCTTGAGTGGCTCGTGGTCTTTTGTGCCTGAAACAGATTAGCCAAGCAAAACACACTGGAAACATATTTGTCATCATCAAAACCAGATTTGCAATAATCTCTCCCTTTTTGATGATGACAAACATTTGTAGAGTAGTTTGAAAATAAAAGTAAACTAGGAGATCAAAACACAAACATTTTTTTAAATTTTCATTTAACAACTAAAACAATACAGGAAACATGACTCATAAAATAGAAACATACACGACTACAACTGACTCTCCCTTTTGACATCACCAAAAAGGAGGAGGGAAAAATAGAATACGGAAATAAAACATAAAATAGAACAACTATAAAATAAGAAACTAAAATTGAGGCGGATCCTGATCGGAAGGAGGAGGTGGTGGTGGAGGGTTGAAGTAAGATGATCGATCAGGATCCCAAAAACACAACCATGAAATCAAAATAACACAAAAAAATGAATAAAACTTACCGCAAAAACACATAAAAGCATTTTTTTTTATCAAGTTGCTCGAGAAAATTAGAATTTTTCCTTGATTTTAGCCGATTGACAGCGGTGAAATCCAGAAAAGGTTGGAAACAATCAACTTTCGTAACTCCGACCCGGGCACCTTATCGATGCAAACCTCTTTCAAAACAAAAATCCGATTCAGAAGAAAAGACATTAGATTTGAAAAGAGATCCTTTCAAGCCTCGTTCTAGAAAAATATCTGATATAATAGTGTTACAAAGTAAAAAATCAGAAATTGGGATTTTCAAAACTCAAGCTTTTGAAAATATTAAGTGGCACACAGATTTCTCTAAGACATTTAACAATCTGAAAGGGAAGAAAGCTTGGTTTGGGCTCATTTTGTACCTCTTTTTCAAATTGGTTGGCGCTTTACGCATCTTTTAATTTTTGATACACTTTGTGTATCCAATTTGGCAATTTCGCATCTTTTCAATTTTGGGCTTATTTTATGTCTCTTTTTCAAATTATCTGGCGCACTGCACATCTTTTATAAGATTTCTCCTTTTCATAATCAGTAAAGAGTCTCAGCTGTGAGATTATCTTCCAGACATAGGAGATGACTCTCCATAGTAAGGAAGAACGATTCACAAAATAAAAGCCATACAACATATGATAAATGCAATCACTTGGTTTAGAAAATCAAACTAATGACTCAAGACTTTGAAAACCACTATTGATATGAGGCAGATTACTGTAGGAAGATAAAATAATCTCTATTTCAAAAACTAACATTTTAATTTTGAAGAGGATTTTTATTCAAAAGAAACTATACACCAGTAAAGGAGTTAGAGGAAGAGAAACAATCATCAATGTTTCTTCCCTTTAACAGATTCAGTGGAATCAATCACTGCTTACCAGCTTCCAAACCAAAATAAGGTAAAAACTCCCAGTCAAAAATTCAGATCTTCAGAAGTAGTGAGCAGTGATCAGATCTTGAAAAGCATAAAATAGTAAGTGCAAGATATGAACTAGTAAATAAAAACAGGTAGAAAATCACAGCAAAGTAAATACTCAAATCAAACTAACAGTAAGGCTAACACAGAAATCAGCAGAAGAAATAAAATCAACTGAAAGCAAATAATCAAACCAAAACTAACTAACATAAATCAGAAATCAGAATACAAAAATTAACTAACAAAAATCAGAATACCAATCAGAACAATCATAAATCAGCAGTCATCAGAATCAAGCATTTATATTAATCACTCCTAATCTGGTTCTAAAAATGCTGAATGAGTCAAAGGCCAGTGGTTTAGTGAATATGTCAGCCAGCTGATTTTCAGTTGCTACGTGATGTAGCTCAATGTCCCCTTTTGTAATATGGTCCCTAATGAAGTGATGCCTAATATCAATGTGTTTGGTCTTAGAATATTGGATTGGATTCTTAGAGATACAGATGGCACTAGTATTATCACACAGAACAGAAATTGTGCCAACAGGTACTCCTAAATCCAAGACTTGTTGCTTCAACCAAAGAACTTGGGCCACACAACTTCCTAAGGCAATGTACTCAGCTTCAGCAGTGGAAAGTGCAACTGAGTTCTATTTTCTACTGGACCAGGAGACTAACGACTGTCCTATGAATTGACAAGTCCCAGAAGTACTCTTCCTATCCACCCTACATCCCGCAAAGTCAGAATCAGAATATCCAATGATCTCAAAAGAGGTGCTGTGCCTAGGGTACCAAATTCCTAGGTTTGGGGTCCCTAAAAGATATCTAAGAATTCTCTTAACAGTAGTCAGGTGGGACTCTTTAGGATCAGCCTGAAACCTAGCACAAAGACATACACTAAACATGATATCAGGTCGGCTAGCAGTCAGGTAAAGCAGTGAACCTATTATCCCTCTATACTTCTTCTGATCAATAGATTTTCCATTTGAATCCTTATCTAACTGAACCGAGGAGGGCATGGGAGTATTGATTCGCTTGGCTTTGTCCATTTCATATTTCTTCAAAATATCCTTAGTGTATTTTGATTGATTGAGAAAAGTTCCATCATCCGTCTGCCTTATGCTAAACCCCAAAAAGTAGGACAATTCTCCCATCATATTCATCTCAAACTCCTTACTCATTATTTTAGAAAACTCTTCACATAAATATTTATCAGAAGATCCAAAAATTATATCATCAATATAGATCTGGACAATGAGTAAGTCATCCCCTAATCTCCTCAGAAAAAGGGTGGTGTCTACGCTCCCCTTAACAAACTCTCTTTCTAACAGGAATGTGCTAAGCCTCTCATACCAAGCTCTGGGTGTCTGTTTCAATCCATATAAGGCCTTTTTAAATTTTTAGACATGACTTGGATATTGGGAACTCTCAAAACCTGGGGGTTGTTCTACAAAAACATCTTCTTTAATTACCCCATTTAAAAAGGCACTCTTAACATCCATTTGAAACAGCTTAAATCCCTTATAACAGGCAAAGGCTAGTAGCACTCTAATGGCTTCCAATCTAGCTACAGGGGCAAAAGTCTCCTCAAAATCAATCCCTTCTATCTGATTATACCCCTTAGCCACCAATCTTGCCTTATTTCTCACGACCACACCAGAATCATTCGTCTTATTCTTAAAGACCCACTTGGTTCCCACAATACTTTGATTTTTGGGTTTTTCTACTAACTCCCAAACATCATTCCTTACAAATTGATTCAATTCTTCCTGCATAGCTAAAATCCAAAATTCATCCGACAAGGCTTGATTGATGTTGGTGGGTTCAGTCATTGAGATAAAGGTAAAATGGTTTACTTCCTTCCTAAGTCCATGCATAGTCCTAACACCTTCAGAAGGGTCTCCTAAGATCAGTTCTTTAGGATGACTCGAAGAATATCTCCAATCTCTAGGCAACTCGGTTTGAGGTTATACCCTTTCCTCCAAATTTGTATTTCCAACTCCTTAGGTAACCTCAACAATCTCTTCATCTTCTACTTCAGATCTAGACTCCTTAGGATCAGATTCATCAAACACTACATGGGTTGTTTCTTCCACCACTAAAGTTCTCCTATTGAACACCCTAAAGGATTTCCCCACACTTGAATATCCTAAGAACACTCCTTAATCAGATTTGAGGTCAAATTTTCCTAAGGGTGACTTCCCGTTGTTCAGAATGAAAACCTTACAGCCAAAGACATGGAGGTGGGACAGATTTGAAGTTCTACCCTTAATGATCTCATAAGGTGTCTTGTTCAGTTTGACTCTCACATTCACCCTATTCAGCACATAACAGGCAGTGTTCACCGCTTCAGCC
The DNA here is from genome assembly GCA_019925795.1 of Dendrobium chrysotoxum. Taxonomy (NCBI): domain Eukaryota; kingdom Viridiplantae; phylum Streptophyta; class Magnoliopsida; order Asparagales; family Orchidaceae; genus Dendrobium; species Dendrobium chrysotoxum. The sequence goes on from CM034310.1 coordinate 6,685,292, forward strand.
CAAAAGTATTTTGGAAGTGAATACTCGGCAAGCATGGCTCTAGCGGCTTTCACAAATGTCATGTTCTTCCTTTCAGCTACCCCGTTCTGCTGAGGGGTCCTAGGAGCTGAAAAATTGTGACTAATCCCATGATTCTCACAAAAACTTTCAAATCTTTCATTTTCAAACTCCCCTCCGTGATCACTATGGATGGTAATAATCTCACATCCTAACTTCTTCTGAATCCAAGTAGAGAAGGATCTAAACTCATCAAATGACTCAGATTTATTTGACAAAAACTTAACCCAAGTGAACCTTGAATAATCATCTACAATCACAAAACCATAGACTCTCCCCCCTAAGCTGGTACTGCTAATGGGTCTAAAGAGGTCCATGTGAAGAACTTCTAAAGGTCTAGAGGTGCTAATGTCCTTAACAGAGTGAAAAGAGGGCTGGACTTGCTTCCCCAACTGACAGGCATCACACAGGTGATCCTTGGTGAACTTAAGCTTGGGCACACCTCTAACTAAGTCCTTTTGGGTGACTCTCCTAAGGGTTTTCATACTGGCATGACACAATCTCCTATGCCATAACCAAGACTCATCAGCAGCAGTTTTTAAGCAAATTGAATTATCAGATTTAATGCAACTTACATCCAGCTTGTAGACGTTGTTGATCCTTTGCCCCTGCAAAATAACTTCATCATTTAAGCTTAAAATGCAGCCAGTGGGCAGGAATTTGATGTTGTATCCCTTGTCACATAGTTGACTGATGCTCAGCAAGTTGTGTTTCAGTCCATCTACAAGCAAAATATTATCAATCATAAAATTCTTTGAATCACCAATTATACCTGAGCCTACCACCTTCCTGGTGGTGTTATCTCCAAGTGTAACCTTGCCTCCAGCTCTGGCCTCCAGTGAAATGAACTGATTTGCATCTCCAGTCATATGTCTAGAATATCTGCTGTCCAGGTACCACATGCTCTCACGAGGTCTTGTGTGAGAGCACACCTACAAAAGTATTAAACGTCAGTCTTAGTAACCCAAACAGGTTTTGGTTCCTTCTTATGAAAAGAAGAATGCAATGCATGTGTGCTGTGAAACAGGCAGTTTGGATTTCCACATCCAATGTGTACTACAGTGAACAGTGATGGTATGGGAAATGTGTCCTAACATGCCACATGAAAAGCATCTAACACCAGGAAAAGGGTTAACTAATCTACGTGGGTGATAGTTCCTCTTCCAAGATGTATATGAAACATGCTTTGATGAACTTGCAACATATTTTTCAAACGGTGGCGGTGCATAAAACTGTTCAAAAGTAGGCGGTGTTTTGTTCTTTTCAAAAGCACTAATTTTCACTTTCAAAAACTCATTTTCTTTCTTTAAACTTGCAATTTCAAATTTTAAGGTTCCATTGCTACTTTCTACTTCACATGTCATTGTATCTAACCCTTTAAAAGCTCTTTCTAAGTCCACATGCTTGGTTTTCAATGAATCATGCTCAGAAACTAAATCAGAATATTTTTTATTCAACTCATCGAATTCATCAAGCAAGGACATGTGATTGGAATCAAGTGTGGAATAATCTTTAACTACAGAATCATGCTCTTTTTGCAAAGTCAAGTAATCTAATTTCAAACTAGCATGAGTTTTCTTAAGTTTCTTATAGGATGTATGAATTCTTTCAGAAACTTCAAATAATTGATCGTAAGTCAGCTCACATACCTCTTCCTGGTCCGACTGACCAAGGTGATCATCAGCCATCAGGCATAAGTTTGTTTCCTCCTCTTCAGCTTCAGTCTCAGAACAGTCGGATGCAGAGTCTGCCAAGAACGCCTTCTGAATCCTCTTCTTGTCCTTTCTGAACTTTGGTTTCTCCTCACCCTTCTCCTTGCTTGGGTGAGCTTTAAGTGTTGGACAATCAGCCTTAATGTGTCCAGGCGTCCTGCATTCAAAACAAACAGATTCAGATGAACCCTTAAAATTTTTATTGGACTTACCCTTGTTCCACTTCTGATAGTTCTTATGTTTCTTCCTTAGAAAGCTTTTGAATTGCCTTATGATTAAGGCAACATCATCGCTATCAGACCCGGAAGTGCTAGCATCTGAATCTTTGGCCTTTAGTGCCACAGTCTTCTCTTTCTTGCGTTCACCTGCATCAAGTTGCCTTTGGTTCACCCCTTGCTCGTAAGCAATGAGTGATCTAAGTAAGCTGTCAATAGAGTAAGTATTTAAATCTTTAGATTCAGTAATAGCAGTAATCTTAGCATCATAAGAAGCAGGCAAACATCTAAGAATTTTGTTCACTCTTTCATAATTAGTAAGTTCTCTACCTAAAGCATGCAAAGAGGTAACAATCTGAGTGAACCTTGTGTACATTTCTGAAATAATCTCACTAGGTTTCATGCGAAAAAGTTCGTGATCATGTAACAAGATGTTTAACCTAGACTGTTTGACTTCAGTTGTACCTTCGTATGTTATGCATAATCTATCCCAAATTTCCTTTTCCGTTGTACAAGTAGAAACACACATATAGTCTTCAGATTTTAAAGCACAAAAGAAACAGTTCAAGCATTTTGCATTTAACTGTGCTAAATCACGATCATCAAATGTCCAATCAGTAAAAGGCAGTTCAGTTTTCACATTGTTAATCAATCTAAAAGGTGGTTCGTATCCATCCTTAACTAACATCCACATGTGATAATCAATAGATTGCAGAAAAGTAGACATGCGTGTTTTCCAAAAATCAAAAGGAATATTATCAAACAAAGGTGGTCTTGTAATAGAATATCCTTCAGCAGTATTACGATTGTTACGGTTAGCCATGGATCAAATTCAAAAGTTTTTAAACCTAAATTTTGAATCCCGCTCTGATACCACTTGAAAGTTCGATAGGGATGTTAAGCCCTAGTGAACTAGTCCCGAGGCTAACCAAGAGGGGGGGTGAATTGGTTATTTAAAAATTTCATAATAACAATGAAAATCTTTTCGATACGTAGCAGCGGAAATACATAAACAAGAACGAAAAGATCAACCACAGATATTCACCCAAGCAGTTAATATCAGAAAAGTAAAGTGCAAAACTGAATCAGAAAAGCAAACCAGATTTTATAGTGGTTCGATCAACTTGACCTACGTCCACTCCCCGGAGCCTCCCCTCCGGGTATTGCACTAAACAAAAAGTGTCTCTCCTTTTGTTCCCACAGCAAGGCGGAGAAGCCTGTACAAACACCTCCTTTTCACCACACAGTGAGGCAGAGAACCCGACCTCCTTTCTCTTCCTCCTGAAGTAGGCAGAGAACCTTCGAACTCCTTTTGCTTCCACCTGAAGCGGGCAGAGAACCCCGGATCTTCTTGCGAATGATCCTCCCACGACAAACACCGACTAGACGAAAGACGACGAGCGAAGAAGACGACTCTGATCCGTGCTTGGAGCAACCTTAGTGAATCCCTCACTAACTCCCCCTCACAAGATCTTCTCTCTCTCTCTAGGGTTTCTCAGGGAAGGAAGGCAGCAAAAGATTTTTCTTATTTTTAGAAAAAGTTTTTTTATAGGAGGGCTTAAAATTTTCCCTAAATCTCAACTGGTCGGCCAAGATCGTCCAGGACGATCGGTAGATCGTCCTATACGATCAGTTCAAATTCAGCTGTTTTAGCCTGGACGATCTGGCTCTTCTGGACGATCAGTAGAAAAAATTGTTCATATCGTCCCGTACGATCCTGCGATCGTCCGGGACGATTAGTGCAAATCGAGGAAAATTGTCCAGAAGATAGTTCGGGTCGTCCAGAGAAATCTGTGCTGGACGACCAAAAAATGACTTGATCGTCCAGGACGATAGGGACATCGTCCTGTACGATTAGTTCAAAAAGTGGCCAAATCGTCCTGAACACAGTTCGGGACGTACAGCTGAAATGCACTAGACGATCATGATCGTCCGGGACGATCCTGCGATCGTCCAGGACGATATGATCGTATCAACCAAAAATAAATTACTTTCCTTAATTACCAGATTAAATTAGGCATGATTGTACTGAATTGTCCGGGATGATACACGTATCGTCCGTGACGATCAGACCAAGTATCTAAAAATAAGAACTTGCCTAACTTGATCTGGCGGCTGAGAATTTCTGATTTGGGCATATCATCCCGTACGATCCGTAGATCGTCCACGATGATCTGCTTAATCAGACCCTCTTAACTTAGTCGCCCTAATTAGGGTTTCTATTTTTACCAGATCATCCAGGACGATGTCAATATCGTCCAAGACGATCTGAACAAAAACTGAACAGAAACTCTAATTCACTCAAGCTCTCCCTCTGAGTGTGTGTGTGCAAGGTTACTTATCTAGGGGATCAGTTACATTACAATTGACTCAATAAAATGAAAAACCAGTACATTTGACACACTTGGACCCGATCTTGACTTGGCTTGAGTGGCTCGTGGCCTTTTGTGCCTGAAACAGATTAGCCAAGCAAAACATACTGGAAACATATTTGTCATCATCAAAACCAGATTTGCAACAGGAATACAGTCTAACCTAACACCAAAGTCTTATAATTATTGCTTTAACCAAAGGACCTAAGCTACACAGCTACCAACACTATGTATTCATCCTCAGCTATGGATAAAGCCATATAATGATGCTTCCTAGAGGACACCATGCCTACTTATGCCCCTAAGATTTTAGAATATACACTTAACTAAACTTAAATGAGGTTCCTTGGGGGCAACCTGAAATCGAGCACACAAACAAACAACAAATATAATATCAGGTTTGACTGACAGCACGGTATATAAGTGATCCTATCATGCTCCAATAAAGTTTTTGGTAAATGGGTTTTCTTGATTCATCTAATCTAATTTAATAGAGGGGCTCATAGGGGTTTTACTATTTTTGAATCTATTCATGTCAAAATTTTCAATTAATTAGAGAGTGTATTTAGTTTGATTGATGATGGTGTCACTTTTAAGTTGCTTTACCTGAAGCCCCAAGAAAAAGTTGAGTTCTCCCATCACACTCATCTCAAATTCACTAGCCATCAAAGATGAAAACTCAGTACATAAAGATTCATTAGTGCTTTTAAATAAAATGTCATCTACATATACTTGAACCATATTAAGATAATTAGCTACATTCTTAAGAAAAAAGGTGGTATTTACTCTACCCTTTCTATGCCCATGGTCACCGAGGTAAGCACTCAATCTCTCATACCAAGCCTGTGGAGCCTGCTTCAAACCATATAAAACTTTCTTCAATTTTTAAACATGATGAGGGACATCAAGGCTCTCAAAACTAGGGGGTTACTCTATAAAGATATCCTGGTCAATAAACCCATTCAAAAAGGCACTTTTGACATCCATATGAAAGAGTTTAAAGTTTCTATAACATACATAAGCAAGAAACAACTTAATGGCTTCTAGTCTTTCTATAGGTGCAAAAAATTTCTTAGACTATATCCCCTCGACCTGTGTATACCCTTGCGCAACTAACCTAGTCTTATTTCTTATAACCACACCATAATTATCAAACTTACTCTTATAGACCTACTTTGTTCCAATAATATTTTGATCATCGAGTCTTGGGACTAATTCCCAAACATCAGTCCTTACAAATTGATTAAGCTCTTCTTCCATAACAATTATTTAATAATTATCATAAAGAGTTTCTTCAACATTCTTAGGCTTATTTATGGAAAGAAATGCAGCATGATTAACCTCATCCCTACTATACCTCCTAGTTACTAAACCTTCGGATGGGTCTCATATACTCAACTCCTTTAGATGATTCTTCTTAAATTTTCATTCCATATGCGAAGAATTATTCACTTGTTCTTTCAAATTAATCTTTTTAATTTTATCTGATTTTTCCTCAATCACTGCATATTTCCTCTCATCTACCAAATTCTCATAAAACATCACATGGATAGATTCTTCAACAATCATCTTCTTTAATTAAAAACATGATATGCTCTTCCAAACATAGAATAACCAAGAAAGATACCATCATAATACTTAGAATCAAATTTTCTAGGATTTTCCTTTTCATTGTTTAAGATAAAACATTTGCATCCAAAAACATGGAAATAATGAATCTTAGTTTCTTTAGAAAGAATAATTCATAAGGGGTTTCTTTAAAATTGGTCTCAAATAAACTCTATTCATAACATAATAGGTGGTATTGACTGCCTTTGCCCAAAAATACTTAGGAAGATTGTAGTCATCCAACATAGATCTACTAAGTTTAATTAATGTTTTATTCTTCCTTTTAATAAGTCCATTCTTTTGGAGAGTCCAAGATGCTAAAAAATTATGCCTAATTTTTAACTCATAAGATTCCTCAAATTTTTTTTTTTCAAATTCTCCACCATGTTTAGATTGAATTCTATTAATCTCTAAAACACTTTCGTTTTTAATGTATTTCACAAATTCTCTAAATTCATCAAAACAATCATTTTTATGAGCTAAGAATAGCACCTAGGTAAACCTAAAAAAGTCATCCACAACAACACAATAAAAAGCCTTGCCACTTAGACTCAAAGTACTAATGGGTCCAAACAAATTACGATACAAATGCTCTAATGGTCTAGATATAAAAATAAGATTTTTGTTTTTAAAAGAAGACTTATGATGTTTACTATGCACACATAAATCACAAGGATAATTAGAATGAAAATCTAGCTCTGGCAAACCAATAAGGGCATCTAATTTTGAAATCATGTGTAGTGTGTGCATATTGATATGACATAGTCTCCTATGCCATAACCAACTTTCATCAATTGTGCTTTAAAATATGTTACATTTAAATCAATAAATAAACATTCTAAATCAATAATATAATTATTTTTAAATCTTTTTGCAAAAAAAATAACTTTTTCATTTTCTTTAACAACATAAAAATATGTATAAAATGAAACTGAAAAACCATTATGACAAAGATGACAAGTAGATATCAAATTATGCTTTATGCCATTAATAAGAATACATTATTTAAGGTAAAGGAAGAGTTATCGATACTGTCGATGTTAATGATCTTTCCATTATCATTATCCACATAAATCATATGTCCTCCTTCATGACTCTTAAGCTCTTTGAATTTAGCTTTATCTCCGGTCATATTCCTTGAACATCCACTATCTAAGTACCACATACCTTCTTTAATTTTGATCTGAAGTGTCCTATCCATTTTATATGAGGTAAATGTTCACTTCCTATTATGAGCTTTCCTCACTTGACTCATCACTAGCTATATTTTCCCAGAGATCTTTCTTCTTTTATCCTAAAGTGCCTCTCCTTCTTCTTTTTATATTATTCCTTATCTTTTTCTTTTCGGGCTCATACTTAAGTTTAGGGCATTCTCCTTTCATGTGCCTAGGCTTGTTGTAGTTGTAGCAAGTGATTGTATATGCAGAAGATTATTTTTTAGAGAAATTCTTATGAGTTTTGAATTTTTTACACATGAAGTTCTTTCTTAAGAAGTTTCCAAACTTCTTTGTAAGCATTGCCACCTCCTTAGGTTCTAGTTCACATGAAGAAGATGAGGAGTCATCACTTGAGTCCTCAGCTTGAAGTGCTATGGTCTTCTTGGTTTCCATTCTTAGGCTAGGCTCCTTGTCATCTGTTGACCTCATTTTTGTATGAGGTCGTAAGGACCAAACTTAGACTCCAAATCTGTCTTGACCCTAGGATTATTCTAGATCCTAGATCATTCCAGACCCTAGGTCCATCCAAACCATAGGATCTACCTAGATCCCAGGATGCCCCTAGACTCCAGACTTTAGGAATTCAATATTCTAGAATCCCCCTAAATTTTAAGCTTTAAGATTTACCCAGGTTTTAGATCTACCTAGGTCCTAAATCTACCTAGACCCTAGATCTGCCTAGATCTTAGATCTATCTAAATCCTACATTAATCTATGCCCTAGGTCAAATCTAGATTCTATGATTTTTCCAGACTCTATCCCTAGGATCAATTTATATCCTAGATTTATTCAAACTCAATACCAATTTAAATCCCAGAGTCAACCCAGATCTTAAGATCAACCCACACCCTAGGATCTACCCTAGATCAATCCAAACCCTAGGATATACCCTGCCCCTAAATCTATCTAGACCTTAGGATTAACCTATATCTTACATCAATTCAAAGCTCAAATCAACCCTGATTTCAAGCTAATCCAAATCTCAAATCAATTAAAACTTCAAATATGTCCTGATTTCAAATCTATCATGATCCCAACTCTAGTTCAAACCTTGATTCTGCCTTTGACCTAGCTTCAACCTTATCCAATCACTTATGATCATCCAAATGATCACAAATGAGTTGGATAATTCAAATTCAAATCAACTCAAGCTTCAAATCCCAATCAAAACCCAATCTAACCCTCATCAAACTCAATTCCTCTTTCCAATTCAATCTTCATTCCAATATTCAAATTTCAAACTCTAGTCCAACCTTTAATCACCTTCAATCAATCAAGCTTCCAATCAACCTTCAACCAATTTTCAATCAAATTTTGATCATACTCCAATCCAGTCTTCAATTTACACTTCAAAATCTTTGATCATATTTTGGTCCAATCTCAATACTTCAAACATTCAATTTTCAATCAATCGTCAATCAAAACTTGTTTGATTTTTATCAAACAAATTCAATCGAGTGATATAGAATTGAGTCGACTGGTTCGCATTCAATTTAAGACTCGATGTCTTTGATTGGCTCGACATAAATTAAAATGACATTATAACTTGAATACCTTTAATCAAATTAATGTGAGTCTAAGATTTAATTATATCAAGTCATTTGATTCAATTATTTCATTCTAATCATCCTAATTATAGCTTTAATATTGTCCATTGATGTCAAGATCATGGGAAGGTAAGAAGGGCAGCTATCAGCCATCGGATCAAGTTTCCATAGACTCCAAGCCCTAGCCCTCATTCTCACTTGACAGGATTCCTCCCACACACCTCCTTCGCAGCTGATTCTCCTCGGAATGCTCTCATATTCACATTTTGGAAGCCGCCAGAAGAGACTCACTCTTACAGGAAATACCTCTCACTCATTCCTGGAGAGTAGCTAAGGATTGGCCGTCATGGGGAGATGAGGGACTTGGTCCTTTGAGAGATTTTCATTCACATTTGGAACCTGCTAGGGCCGGCCAAGGTTTCCTTCCAATCAGCCGACCACCTCCAATGTTCCTTCTCTACCATGAAGCCTCTCCAACAAACGAACCAAGCTGCTGTTTGATTGAAAAAATATAGTTTTGAAAAGAGGGTTTAATTTTCTTTGGGAAATGTTGAATTTCTGGAATTTTAATTTTATAATTGAACACTTACTATGAATAATATATCACCTCAGAAGGTGAACATATCGTTCCCTAATAGGTGCAGATTACAAATCTTGATTTATCCTGATTATCACAATCAAACTCAAGGAGAAACAACACACGATCTCGAAAGATCAAAATGAGGTTTAATCAATTATTTGATTATGTTAATCTGAATAGGATCATTAATTTCATAATCATAACTATGATTGTAATTGACATATCTATCCGAAGAAAGAAGATATCAATCATTATCAATAGTTTGAATATGAAAATAACGATCGCCATTTTTTGTTTTGATTTCCCAAAGATAATTAATGAAAGGTTTTGAAAAAGCTTGATTTTGAAATCAGGTCTGGGTTTCTAAATCTCCTACGCGCGCAAGCCCTCGTAGTTAATTACATCATAGGAAAACATAAATTTTCTTACGAATGCTCTCGATTAAAATAGTGATACGAATTTTATTTAAGAATTTCAAGGCTAGATGTCAAAGGAGGTTCAGGGACTGGGATTTCAACAGGGATTGGATCAAAGTTGAACACTTATTTCTGGAGTCAATGGAGGAAGGGTAGGAGGTATTTTGAGATTCTGAATCACTTCAGAAACACCTCAACTATCCTAAGTGTTGGGCTTGAATTTGATTGAAAGAAATTTTTAATTTGAGTGGTTAATTTTATTAGAAATTGGGAATTAGATTCCTAAAAGGTTGAGGTCTTAAGATTAAAGATATGCCTCAGAACCTAAGTCTAAAATGGGTACTGAGAATCAGTGACCCGGATCCTAGCTAATGCAATGCAATCTGGACTTACCCCGGCCTGGATTGGGGAGCCAGCTAAACCGCCTAAATGCTTCAAAACCATGAGTCAAAGTCTTTTAAATGTAGAGTGGTTAGGGGACATTGTTTAAGATTAGTTTAAGGAGTTGGGGTCGACATCTAGAGCAGATTCTTAATTGACCCCTCAACTTATGTTGGGTGAAATGCTTAAGCTAAAAATGCAATTAAAGATTTAGACTCAATTTTTAATTTGTATCTAATGCAATGCATGCTAGTTGACTCGATGAAATGCTTAAATCAAAATGAAGCAGTTTTAAAATAGGCTTAAAAATATGTTTTATCCTAGAGATTGCACAACATCCCCTTGGACTGAACTGCACCCTAATATGTCAGATGGTCTGCCAGAACCCGCAGGCGGGGAGGTGCCTAACAAGGTAGAGAAAGGTTAATATGAATGCATGAAAAACTCCCGGCGAGTCCGGGCTTACTTCTTAAGAGCGTTAGAGTTTCTATCTGAGCTTAAAATTTTAAATTTTGTTTTAGTAGAAAAGGTTGATGACCGTACCCTCACGAGCCTCCGATCGGGTTCCAGGCTAAATCAAAATCGACATGCAAGAACGCCAAATAAACTACTAAAAGCATACGGGTCCTTAATCGCAATCAACACATAAATCAAATCAATTAAATAATTAAATCAATTAAATAAATGCTCAAACTGAAAGTCCATAGGCAAGTGCCCTTAATAATACAACCCAGGGTCTGCAGTAAAGTAAAGTGGCCGGGTACCACTGACTACAACTCGGATTCTACTCCTAAGACTCAAGTGACTTTGAGATTTGAGATTCTTCTCGTTCTTCACTTCTTCGTCTCCTTAGAACTTCTTGGATCGTCGGGTCTGGATATCCAAATGAAAAGAAACTCCCCCTGAATAGGGGTGTTATCTTTTCTCTTTGGATACTTGAACTTCATCCTAATTTGGATCTCCAAATGGATAGGAACTCTCCCCTAAGGGATGTTCCTTCCTCTTTGGATTCCAAATTGGATGTTTAAACATCTCAATCTCAAATCACTTAAAGTTTACAACTCAATTTACATCTCAAATTACATCAATTGAAATTAAAAATCTAGACTCAATAACCTGCAGAGTTATCCTAATAATCAGCAGTTTATATTTGACATCCCAAGCAGTTATATATTTGAAATTAAAATGCTCAATCACAGCCACACTTGGCCATGTTATTTTAATTTTAAAGGGGGACTTAAGCATTCTGGAGCACCTATGCAATTTAATATTTATGATTTTTGCCCCCTTTAATTTATGCCCTGTATGAGCATGGCCACCTGCATAAGATTGAATTAGTATAAATCATCCCTAGCCTAGGGGTAGATCTAATCGTACAATCAATCACATCACAGAGTGCAATAAATAAGTAAACAAACACATCAATTCTACTACTAGCAAACAGCATACAGTAAAAGCTCGAAAACCCGGCACACAGCAGAAAAGTAAACACCGGCCTAGCCTAAGACTAGAGTTGGTTGTCCTAGCAAACCATCTAAAGTGTGTGAGGTAGGCTGTGTGGCTTTGATATGTCCTAAATAGGCAATTGATTGAAGTTGTTTAAAGTTCTGGTTAGTTGAAAGGCTTAAGGGGGATTTGATTTGAATTTAAATATTAATGACTTGAAATTGATTTTAAACTTTATTTTAATTGTTTGTTGGATACCACCTTTGTTTCACACCGAGGCCGTGAAGTTTATTTCACCTTCCTTGGGGCTAATTTAATAGCCTCGTAGGCCTGGGTTACCCAATGGTACCCGATATAATTAAGTGATTTGAGTTTGATTAAGGTTTAAAGGTTGATTAATTTTAATCAAAATTGGTTGATTGCTGGTTTTAATGTTGATTTAAAATTTTCTGGAATTTTTAATAATTTATTGAATTTTGGAATATTCTGGATTATTTTAATCATTTAATTAAGGGGTTAAAAGTTGACTTTTTGATTTAAAATGTTTTCTGGAAATTTAATATTTTATTAAAATACTAGACCTTAATACAATCAGTTGGACAGTAAGCATGCTGAAATTGGATTTTTCTAGATTTTATTATGAAGGTTTGAAGTTTTGACTTGATTTGAACTAAGTTTGACCAAAAGTTGACTTTTTCAAATTTATTTGATTTCTAGAAACTTAACATTTTTAATAAATATTAGACTTTATTATGAGTTGTATGCCTTTGAGTTTGCTCAATTTGGAGTTCATTTGAATTAGTTATGAATTTTTGAAGTTTTGACAATTATTGAATTTTTAAAATTATTTAATTAAAGGCCCTTTTTGTGATTTGAATCCAAATGACCTCCAAACTTCTTGAAATCAACTCCAAAGGTCAGGAATGACCTAAGGAGTGATTTCCAAGTGTTTGAGAAATTTTTGGAATTTGTAATTATTTTTAATTAATTAATTTAATTTAATATTAAATTTCAATTAAACTCAAATTAAACTTAATTTTGAAGTCCACTCAAGGGGCTTTTATTTTTCATTGATTAAGGGTTTGATTCTGGTCAGTTTGAAGTATTATATGTAATTTTTGGATTTAATTTTGGTTTATTAGAATTTCTGGAAGGCTTAAAGGCTTAATTAAGGTTTAAATTTGATTAGGTTAATTAAGGTGTTTAATGATTTCAAAATTCAGTGGAAAATTTTCTTGAGGTTGTATGTGCCACTAGGTTTGAATGTTTAAAGTTTCAACTCAATTGGATATGTATCCTAATTATTGAAATTTTTCTAAGTTCTCTAAACTTAAGTCCTTAATTATTGCCTTAATGTCACTAGGTTAATTGGATTCAAATCAAAGTCACTAACCCTTGGACAAACATATGTAAGATGCATATACATAAACACAATCAAATCCTAAATCTTGGAGAGCCCTAAAGCTAGGTGGTGTGTGTATCCTAAACATGCAAGTCAAGTTAAAATTTCATTAATTGAAAGATTAATCAATGAATAATTAATCAAGTAATTATTCATTGATTGATCATCACTCCACAAAAATTCTATTTAATCAAGCTCCATCTATGTTCAAAATTCTAAGGGATCTCTCAAACGTTAGGAATTTAAAATATATACATAGTTTTAAAATAGATTTTAAAAGATATATACACATATAGATATATAAACCTATATATATGTATAAATATAAATTTTAAAGTTTAAAATACTCAAAATATTATTAAAATAAATTTAATTTTCAAGTGAAAGATCCTCTGATTTATTTGGAAATATTTTGAAAATAAAGCTTAATTTTGAAAACAATTAATTAAATATTAGTTAGATATTAAAACGATTAAATAAATTAAGTTATTTAAAATAAACTACGTTATAAATTTCAAAATAATTAAAATATATAAATATCAGAGAATATTTTACTTGATGTTAATTAAAATATCAAAGAATGTTTTATTTAATATTAATTAAATATTAATATATATATATATATATATATATATATATATATATATATATATATATATATATATATATATATATATATATATATAAAGCTTATTTGATGAAAATTTTTAAATTAAAACCTAATTTTAAAATAAAATATTTTAGGTATTTTTATCTGAAGTTTGAAAATGTTTAAAATAATAATTCAAATTTTTAAAAGATAATTTGATTATTTATAATCAAATATACATTAAAAATAATGAAATATTTAATATTTAAGATAATTTAAAATATATAGAATATTTTAAATTAAAATTAATTTTAAATTAAAGTTCTTAAAATTATGAACAGTTTGATATATTATACTTAATTTTTTGAATTTATATGAATTTTTAATTAATTTTAGAAGTTTTTAAGGTTTAAAATAGATTTAAAATTAATTAAACTTTAATTAACTAATAAACCGGCGGCGGGAGGCTACGTGGCAGCAGTTGGTTGGCTGGTCACAACCGTTCGATCCTCCACGGTTTAGATTGGACGGCTATGATCTTGTCGGACGATGATATCCATAACAGATCAAACCACGCGGTTATGTCTCTCAGCAGGATAACACAATCTGGACTGTTGATCGAAAGATCAACGGCCCAGAAAACATCCCAGCCATGCATCTCACGGAGAGCACCCTAGGTTCGGTTTTTTAACTCGTTCTCTCAAAATACTTAATCAAATGACATAAAATTTTAAACGTAGATTGTCAAAGTGAAGAGCATTAATGTGGAGCCATTTTTATGGATTGAAAAGCACGTTTTAAAAAGTTAAAAAGCTCTAAGTGATTCTACCTAGGGTTAGATATATACCTCTATATAGTTGATAGATTTGGATGATTAAAGATGTTCTGAGCTTGTAGTTTGTCCAAGTTTAATCCATCTTCGAGAAACATGGCCTGCAAAGCTTTTCATCGCCTAGTATTTGGGCTGGACGGATTGGGTCCTTTGCTCGCCGGAATCTGGCCACCGGCAAGGTTTGACCGGCCGGTTTGTGTTGGAAATAGGTAGAGGAAGTTCTGGGAAGCTCGAACGAAAGAAGATCTGGCTCCGGGAGAGCTTGAGTGGTGAGAGAATAAGAGGTGTTGAATGAGCTCGTTTTAGAGCTTTTTGCCCTATTCAATTGATCCCAAATGGTTTGAACGGCTGTGATCAACTAGAGGGACCCCTGGATGAATGCCATCTGTCCCTGGAGTTTGTTAGAATGGCAGGAGAATAAAAAGGACAAAGGACATCCATGTGGAAAGGAGTCTTGTGTCCTTTTAAGCACATGGGCTCAACTAGAGCCATTTGATTTTAAATCAAAGGCTAGGAAATGTCCTAAGAACCTTCCAGAAATTGATTAGGACTAATAGAATGGTTTAAGAATGGATGGGATTAGCCTAAGACTGGTTTTGACCCTCTTTGACCATCTTAAAGCCCATGTGGACCATTTGACCAGTCAAAATGCCACCTAGGCTAATTAGGTGGCATAGAGAGGGTTTTAAGCTGCTGTAAGGATTTGAAATGGAGTGGGTTAACTTGAACTTAGAGAAAATACCCATTTCAAGGGGATTTAATGAATGATTGACTAGTTTGACTAGTCAACAGTCAAATTGACTGCCAAGGTGGCAGTCAAATAATCTCAAGCACTGATTTGGAAAAGATTGAAAGGTATTTGAGGTTTGAAAAGTGTTGAATAGTTTGCATTAATTAAAGCTTGCATATGATTAAAGGTTTTATCATAAAATAAAATTTGACCAAGTCAAATCAAGATGATTTGACTTCCTATATATTTGAATGTATTTGAATCTCAATTTGATATGGATTTGAGGGTTTGAGGATTTGGAGAGCTTGAATTGAAGGATTAAGGTGATTTTGACTCAAATGGGGCAAGTTTGACTAGACTTGGAATTAGTTGACCAAGTCAACTAATGATTGGGTCAAAAGTCCAATCAAGTCTAAATCATTAAAGGGTATGATCAGGGGAGTTTGATTGAGTTTTGAGTATGCTTGAAGTTTGATTTAAGTTGAAAGGGTTTAAAGGTTGATCTGGTCAACCTAGGTTGACTTGGTCAACTAGGTTGACCCTGAGTCAGGGTCTGGGTTGGATCAATCTCAAATAATATTTGAAGTCTGGTAGATGTGGTTTGAGGGTTTAAATGGGTTGTCTAGATCAAATGACCTGTTTAGGCCCTTAATGGGCCTAATGGGTCAACTAGGTTGACTTGGTCAACCAGGTTGACCCAGGGTCAGGGATTGGGTTCAACCAGTTCAGAATGACATTCTGAGTCTACTGGTGGTGGTCTCAAAGTCTGGGGAGGTCGTTTGGTCAAAATGACCTATTTGGGCCCTTAATGGGCCTTTTAGGTCAACCCTGGTTGACTTGGTCAACCAGGTGGGTCCAGGGTCTGGAAATGGGCTCAACAGATTTGAAATGATATTTGGAGACCAATGGAGGTGGTCCCAAGGTCTGGGGAGGTCATTTGGTCAGAATGACCTGTTTTGACCCTAAAGGGGCCTTCTAGGTCAACTAGGTTGACTTGGTCAACCAGGTTGACCCAGGGGCTGGTTCTGGGTTCAATGAGTTTGGTTTGACATTTGAAACTTGCTGGAGGTAGTTGCATTTGATTTGGAGCTCATTTGACCAAAGTGACTATTCACACCCCATAGTGATATTTTGGTCATTTTGACCCCTGGTCAACTGGGGGTCAAATTGAGTCCAACAAAATGTAGTTTAATGCTCAATAAGTTATATTCAAGGGTCTGGAGGTGATTAGAGGCTTTGGAGAAAGCTCCAGGGTCGAAATCCACTGGGTGGGAGGTCCAGTGGCATGAACTGTAAATATTTAAAGGTTTTACAGCCTTTGGATTTCAATTCAGTTTCTGGGGTTAGAGACCTCAGAATGAACTCAAATTTGGAAGGTTACCTCTAGAGACATGTCACATCAGTATGGAACTGACAGATCTTGAATTAGAGGTCATTTGATAGGATTTTGAAATATTCAAAGATTTGCTGGAAAAGACTTTCAGGACTTAGACCTTTGGCCTTGGATTTGAATCTGGAAATCTGGTTTTGAATTGGATTTTGAGCTTAAATGATAGGATTTGAATTAAGTCTAGATTGAATTGAAGCTTGGATTGATCTAGAAGAATCCTAGGGTTTAGAATAGGTCCTAGGGTCCAAATCAGCTTAAGGAATTCCTAGGGTCTAGAATAGATCCTAGGGACTGGAGTCTGGGAAGATCCTAGAATCTAGAAGTCCTAGGAAAATCCTAGGAT
This sequence comes from Dendrobium chrysotoxum, assembly GCA_019925795.1. Classification (NCBI taxonomy): domain Eukaryota; kingdom Viridiplantae; phylum Streptophyta; class Magnoliopsida; order Asparagales; family Orchidaceae; genus Dendrobium; species Dendrobium chrysotoxum. The sequence goes on from CM034310.1 coordinate 6,702,129, forward strand.
CTGGAAGTATCCTAAGATCTAAGAATCCTAAGATTCAAGATCTAGAAGGATCTTAGGATCTAGAGTAGATCCTAAAGTTTGATTTCTAGGAAGATCTTAGGGTTTGGAAGTCCTAGGGCCTGGGATCTAGAATAGTCTTAGGATCTAAAAGAATCCTAAGCTCTAGATAGATCTAGGAGAATCCTAAGGTCTAAGAGGATTATATGATATAGAGTCAGGTAGAATCCTAGGGTCTAGAATAGATCCTAGGGTCTGAAGTCTAGGAGAATCCTAGAATCTAGATTTGTCTTAAATTGTATTGATCTGGGGTCAGGATTGATTTGAATTTGGATTGATCTTAAAGTCTGGATTGATCTAAGATCAGATTGATCCTAGGGTTAAGATTGATCCTAAGGATTGGAAAGATCCTAAGGTCTGGATTGGTCCTACTGAGCTCATACAAAAATGAGCTTAACAAATGGACCCCCAATATGTGTAATAGAATGTAGTTCTATTGCACATATTGGCGTTGACCGAATAGAATGGTCAAGTCTGGAGTTTTGATCCTAAGGGAATGAGAAGTCTATCCTTGGGGAATTAAGGTTTAAATAGATACTAGGGTAGTGCCACAGAAGGCGTACTCTACCACTAGTGGGTCTAATCCTAAGGGTAGGAGAATCCTAACCTTAAAGGAAGAGGAACCTGGGTGATCCTATAGGAAGAAGAAACTCCTAACCATAAAGGATTGAATCTGGATTTGATTGTAAGGGAAAGGAAATCCTAACCCTAGAAGATTGAATTTGAAATTGAATCTAAGGGAAGGAAATCCTAGCCCTAGAGGATTGACTTTGAAACTTAATTCTAAAGAAAGGAGATCCTATCCCTAGAAGATTTAGTTTGAAATGATACTAGGGTAGTGCTGGGGCAGCGTACTCTACCGCTAGTGGGTCTGGTCCTAAGGGAAAGAAAGAATCTATCCCTAAAGGAAAAGAAGGTCTGGATGATCGTATAGAAAGGAAGAATTCCTAACTACAGAGGATCGAGTCTAGATTTGATTCTAAGGGAAAAGGAAATACTAACCTTAGAAGATTGAGTTTAAAATAATGCTAGGGTAGTGCTGAGGCAGCGTACTCTACCACTAGTAGATCTAATCCTAAGGGAAGAAACATCTAACCCTAAGGAAAGGAAAGCTTGATTGAGATTGATTCCAGGACAGTTCCATAGAGGACTTACTCCATCACTAGGAAGTCTAATCCCAAGGGAAGGAAAAAGAACCTACCCTAAGGAAGAGAGAACTGGATTTTTTGAAATTAAACCCAGGACGGTGCCATAGAGGACTTATTTCATCACTGGGGAGTCTAATCCTAAGGGAAGGAAGGATAACCTACCCTAAGGAAGAGAGAACTGGATTTTGAAATTAAACCCAGGACGGTGCCATAGAGGACTTATTCCATCACTGGGGAATCTAATCCTAAAGGAAGGAGAAAAGCCTAACCTTGAGGAGAAGAAAGTTTGAATTTAGAATTGAAATTGAATCCAGGACGGGGCCACAAGGGACTTATTCCATCACTGGGGAATCAAATCCTAAGAGAAGGAGAATACTTACTCTAAGGAAGAGAAGAACTGGATGATCTCATAGGAAGGTAATATTACTTCCTATAAGAGCTCAGGCTTAAGGATTTGAATTTTGGAACTATAATGGTGCCACAAAGGGCGTTATCCATCACTAGTAGATCTAATCCTAAGGAAAGAAAGCACGATGACTCACATCTGTCCTTAAGGAGAAGAAGACTGGAGGACCCTGAGGGAAAGAAGTATTGCTCCCCACAGAAGGTCAGATCTGGATTTTGAACCTAGGATGGTGTCACAGAGGGCGTGCTCTACCACTAGAAGATCTAATCCTAAGGAAAGAAAGCACGAAGACTCACATCTAATCTTAAGGAAAAGAAAACTGGATGATCCCGTGAGAAGGAAGCATTGCTTCGCACAGAATCAGGTCTGGAAATGATCGTATGTAAAGGAAACTTGCTTTACATAGAGGATCGAGTCAGGATGATCATATGTGAAGGAAACTTGCTTCACATAGAGGATCTAGAAAAGGTGATCGTATATAGAGGAAACTTGCTCTATATAGAGGATTGCAACTGGAAAGAGATTAGGGTGGTGCCACAGAGGGCGTGCTCCGCCACTAGAAGATCAAATCCTAAGGGAAGAAAGCACGATGACTCACATCTAACCTTAAGGAAAAGAAAACTGGAAGAAGCTAGGATAGTGCCACGAAGGGCGTACTCCATCACTAGCGGATCTAATCCTAAGGATAGAAAGCACGATGACTCACATCTAACCTTAAGGAAAAGAAAACTGGATGATCCCGTGAGAAGGAAGCATTGCTTTACACAGAATCAGATCTGGAGTGATCGTATGTATAGGAAACTTGCTTTACATAGAGGATCGAGTCAGGATGATCGTATATAGAGGAAACTTACTCTATATAGAGGATCAGATCAGGAATAATCATATGTGAAGGAAACTTGCTTCACATAGAGGATCGAGTCTGGAATGATCATATACAGAGGAAACTTGCTCTGTATAGAGGGTCGAGTCTGGATTGATCGTATATAGAGGAAACTTGCTCTATATAGAGGATCAGGTCTGGAATGATCATATGTGAAGGAAACTTGCTTCACATAGAGGATCGAGTCTGGAATGATCATATACAGAGGAAACTTGCTCTGTATAGAGGATCGGGTCTGGATTGATCGTATATAGAGGAAACTTGCTCTATATAGAGGATCAGGTCTGGAATGATCATATGTGAAGGAAACTTGCTTCACATAGAGGATCGAGTCTGGAATGATCATATACAGAGAAAACTTGCTCTGTATAGAGGATCGGGTCTGGATTGATCATATACAGAGGAAACTTGCTCTGTATAGAGGATCGGATTTGAATTGATCGTATATAGAGGAAACTTGCTCTATATAGAGGATCAGGTCTAGAATGATCATATGTGAAGGAAACTTGCTTCACATAGAGGATCGAGTCTGGAATGATCATATACAGAGGAAACTTGCTATGTATAGAAGATCAGATTTGAATTCTGGAATTTGAGATTTGAATTCTGGAATTTAAAATTTGAATGATTTTTGAACTTGAATTTAAAGATGTTTGAATTTGAAACTTGATTTGACGAATTTGAATTTGAAGGGTTTTAAAACTGTGATGTGTTTTGAATTTGATTCAAATTGGTTTTGAGTTTGAAAATTTTGAATTTGAAATTTGATTTTAATTGATGTTGAATTTGATTTCGAATTTTAAATTTTGATTCTGTTTGATTTGATTTTGATTTGTTTGAATTTGATTTTGAATTTGAATTTCGATTATGTTTGATTTGAATTTGATTTGTTTGAATTTGAAGTATTTTGAATTTAATTTTAAGTTTGACACTCATCTGGCATGGTACTTCCTGAAGAGCCTCCCCAGTATTTGAAAATATTGGGTGGCACTCTTCAGGGTTGATCAGTCAAAGGGAAATTTCCTCAAAGATCATCATTAAAAATGAAGGATCCAGTCTACATTGACTCAAGCTTTCCATTGAGTTTACAACGGATTAAAAGCGGTCTACAAAAGACTACGACCAAGTCTCCTACTTGGGGAGTTCTAAAGTGACACAATTTATCAGTAACTTGAATCAAATGTGACTTACAAATTTTTGAAACTTTGTTGAGCATGTATTGATTTTTATTTGATGCCCTTGAGCTCCTCAAACTGGAGTCGGGCACTTTGCTCAACTATAGTTTGATTTTGAACAGCAAGTCCCAGCAAAAGAAACTACGCCTCTAGATCAGAATAATCTAGGACCCAGCACAGGGTGAGGTTTGATTGTGAACGACAATTTCCAGCATTATAAAATACTCCTCTAGCGGGATTGATCGTGGACCCAGCATAGAGTGTAATTTTATAAAGAAGGCCTAGTAGGAAAAGATGCCTATGAGGAAGGACTTACACACACTTCTCAAGGACCAGATTTAAATTTTCAAGAATAGAAGATTTCATTCTTCTTATTAGAAAACTTCCCCTAGGTACTTAGACCCTGTCGGAATAACAAGCGGGAACAAGTTCAGAAGTACAGTGAAAAGTTTGAGTGATCCCAACTAACCTGAAAGGTTTGAGGATTTAGGTTTTGTTGACCCAGACCAAGTTTCGTAGAAACTAAACTGGGGTCTCCCTTAAATATTTTGAATTAAAATCAATTTCAAAGAGGTTTAAGTTGAATATAGAAATTTGATCTTTTCAATTCTCTAGCACGAGAGATTTTTGTATCTTGATAGAATATCGATGCCCGGTGAAAATTCTGGATTCAAGACTTTCAAAATCAAGCAATTTAAATTTAACTGGGTCTTTTGAGATTAAAACATTTAGAAAAAGGGAGCCTCATTCTTTTTCTGGTGGCGCACATTGCGCATCTTTTGATTTATAGTGCATTTTGCACTGTTTCTTAACTTGTGGCGCCCATTGCGCATGTTTTTTTTGATTTTTAGAGCACTTTATGCATTTTTTGATTGTTGGCGCATTTTGCGCATCTTTTGAATTCAATTGAATTTAAGAAGAGGCTACACCTTCTCTATTTCAATACCGGGATTACATCTCAAGTATAAGAGAAGAAAACTCATTCTCTTATGCAAGGACGAATAATCCTCAAGGTATGACCCAGTCTTTTAAAATGAATACTGGCTTGACTTTTGAAAATAATTGAATAGATTTTAAACACGCAAGAGATATCTATCTAAGATAAAAAATTGTGAGATGATTAAAAAGATTTTCATTTCAAAGATCAACTTAAGTTCGATATCGATTTAACTCAACAGTTGAATCAATCCAACAAAAGAGGTGGGAGGGAGGTGTATTCAAACATTTGGAGTCAACTACAACTTTCTCCTGCTTAAGACTTCAAATAGAGGTCAATTCTTATTTAAAAAGATGATTCGATTATCTTGAAAGTTTGAAATCAGTACACTTGAGAAATTGAAAGCTTTTCCTTAAAAAAAATTGCAAATCTAGGTGGCAAGACCCCAGTAGTACGGAATTAAATTCCTACAATCTCCTTGGAGGGAGAGACTACTAATGGGCCTGCACTATTCTTAGAAGTTATTGCATCACTTTAATCAAAAGATTTATCTCGATAGGACCCCGTTGAAAGTTGAATTTTAACGGTATCTCTATCTGATATAATCCTAGATTATTTCCCCTCTCTTATTACTAGTGGTCTAGTAATTAGGAGAGTGGCACCCCGAGTGGTTTCTATACCTCCTCCTCTGCAGGTGATGTAGTGGGACACGTATAGAAACGTGATCTAACATCATCTAGTAGAGTGGACGGGTCATAACCTTCAATTGGGGGCCTAGGGCCTGGTGCTGGAGTTTGTTCAGTTCTGGCTTGATTAATTCTCGCCATGTAGTAGTCGAGAAGGTGTATTGAAGATTGTGCTCTCGTTTCTACAACCTCCCTCCTTTGAGTAACAGGAGAAGGGTGGAAATGATTTCCACCTGGGAGGGGGTTCGTAGAAGGGGCAACAAACTTTTGATTAGCCTCAGACTTGACGTGCTTTAAGGCTTTCACCTCAGCAGTCTTCCTAGCCTTAACAACCTTCTTTCTGACTCTACGAAGGTAGTTCTTCATTTTGTTCTTGCTGGCCTTGCTGACCACAGGGGTACTAGAACTTGACCCAATCTCAGGCTGAGATGGTGGCTCTTCTAACGTTATTGACTTCTGGTTCTTATCCATTTGGGTAGAGGGTACAATGGGTAAAGGGGCGACATCAGCCTCCATCTCGGAGATGGGGGAGTCAACTCCTGACCCTAAAGTAATCTCAACCAAGGGGATATTCCTTCGTATTCCAGCAGACAGATCAATCATTTCTTCTCCATCGACTGATAACTTGAAGTCTTGGAATTGCATTTCAAACTGGATGAAATTACCAGAAGTGATTCCTTCGACTATCAAGTTTCTATCTAGAGAGAAAATGAGTTTCCCAGCCATTTGAGTGCTTAAATCCTAAAATTAATGAACAATGATTTGAATTAGTTAATCTTGAATTGGAATTTGAATTTTAAATTTGATTAATGTTATTCAAAATTCAATAACTCAATCATGTTAAGCTTAAATTCAAAACAGTGGTTCGTAGAATTGACAAGGACTTAAGGGTTGAACCCGACACTTTCGCTACACCAAATAACTTGGGGCAAAATGTCAAAGTTCAAACTCGAACTTGAATTCAAAATCGAATTTAAAATTTGAGGTGACAATCAAATTCGAAGTTAAAGTTGAGATTATATTTTGATTTAAAGTTGAATTTGAATTTGAACCTAAGGTTAAAGTCGAATGGACCTTTCTTCAAATTATGTGACTCAACAGATCGAGTTTCGCTCAATCATATAGGTACACAGAATTGATATGAAAGATCCAGGGATCGAGCTTGACTCTTTTCATTTCACCAATTGACTTAGGTCGAAATGTCAAAGTCCCGATAAAAATTGAATCAACTTTAAGTTGAAAATCGAATTCAAATTTCAAGTTGAAATTATGTTTGGATTCAAAGTTAAATTTGAATTTGAGGCTCAAGTCAAATGGGTCTTTCTTCAAATTTTATGACTCAACAGACTGAGTTTCACTCAATCATGTAGGTGCATAAAATTGACATGAAAGATTCAAGGATCGGACTCGACTCTTTTCATTTCACCAATTGACTTGGGTCGAAATATCAAAGTTTCGATCAAAATTGAATCGACTTTCAGGTTGAAATTATATTTGTTCTTCAAATTTTGAATTTGAACTTGAAGCTCAAGTCAAATGGATCTTTCTTCAAATTTTATGACTCAACAGACTGGGTTTCACTCAATCATGTAGGTGCATAAAATTGATATGAAAGATCTGGGGATCGGGCTTGACTCTTTTCGTTTCTCCAATTGACTTGGGTCGAAATGTCAAAGCCCGAATTTGAATTTGAATTCAAAATTACTGTTAAATTTAAGGTTGAAAATAAGCTTGAATTCAATTTTGAGATTGAATCTGAACTTTGAGGTCAGAAATTGAATTTGAATTTAGGGTTGGAATTGAATTTAAACTGAGAGTTAGATTTGAATTTGAATTTGAGGTTCAAGTCGAATAGACCTTTCTTCAAATTTTGTAACTCAACAGGTTGAGTTTCACTCAATCATGTAGGTGCACAAAATTGACATGAAAGATTCGGGGATCGGGCTTGACTCTTTGCATTTCACCAATTGACTTGGGTCGAAATATCAAAGTCCCGAATTTAACCTTGAAATCAAATCTGAAGTTTGAATTTAAGTTTGGAATCAAATTTGAGTTTAATTTTGAAATTGAATTTGAACTTAAGATTGAATTCAGTTTTGAGGTTGAATTAAAATTTAAATCTTGGATTCAAATTCAAGCTTGAAGTTGGATTTAAATTAAAATTGAATTTGAATTTAAATCTAGATTTAAACTCAAGGTTGGAATTGAACGGATCCTCTTCAAAATTTGGAACTCAACATATTGAACTTTGTTCAAATATATAGGTGTGCTAAATTATCCTGAAGATCCTAAGGCTTGACTCTTTGCACCCCACCAAACAATTTAGGGGTGAAATGTCAAAGCCCAGAATTGACTGGAGTGTTATGAATTTGAATTGCATGTGTTCAACTACAATAGAATATTGTGGAAGACACATAGCAACGGCGATTGAAGTTGATTTGAAAGATTTTCCTTGACTTTTGAAACTCAAAAATGTTGAGTTTTATTTTCAACATAATGGTTAACAAAATTCAAAGGAAAATCTAGAAACCTTGACTTGATTCTTTCGCCACACTGACTAGCTTAGAGTGAAATGTCAGAATCTAGGTTGAATTAAAGAAATTTTGAATCTAGGTTTTGAGATTGAGGAATTTTTGTAAATTATGAAACTTAGCATGCAGGAATCTATTCGCATGCGAGTTTGCAACATATGTAAAAAGATTTTAACAAGCTTGGCTTGACTCTTTTGCTCTACCAATAAACTTGGAGGCAAAATGTCAAAGCCCAGCTTGGAGGGAGGTTTCCTACACTCATCTCTCTTTTCACATGTCTTAATTGAGTTGGCCACACTCACCCAAGAAAGAAATGGGTAGAGGGACCAACGGAAGAAAGGTAGTCAAAACTACCGATACAATAAAATTCGTAGCGCTATTAAAGATGGAGAGAGAGATTTTCCCCAGCGGAGTCGCCAATTTTTTGTTTGATTGAAAAAATATAGTTTTGAAAAGAGGGTTTAATTTTCTTTGGGAAATGTTAAATTTCTGGAATTTTAATTTTATAATCGAACACTTATTATGAATGATATATCACCTCGGAAGGTGAACATATCGTTCCCTAATAGGTGCAGATTACAAATCTTGATTTATCCTGATTATCACAATCAAACTCAAGGAGAAACAACACATGATCTCGAAAGATCAAAATGATGTTTAATCAATTGTTTGATTATGTTAATCTGAATAGGATCATTAATTTCATAATCATAACTATGATTGTAATTGACATATCTATCCGAAGAAAGAAGATATCAATCATTATCAATAGTTTGAATATGAAAATAACGATCGCCATTTTTTATTTTGATTTCCCAAAGATAATTAATTAAAGGTTTTGAAAAAGCTTGATTTTGAAATCAGGTCTGGGTTTCTAAATCTCCTACGAGCGCAAGCCCTCGTAGTTAATTACATCATAGGAAAACATAAATTTTCTTACGAATACTCTCGATTAAAATAGCGATACGAATTTTATTTAAGAATTTCAAGGCTAGATGTCAAAGGAGGTTCAGGGACTGGGATTTCAACAGGGATTGGATCAAAGTTGAACACTTATTTCTGGAGTCAATGGAGGAAGGGTAGGAGGTGTTTTGAGATTCTGAATCACTTCAGAAACACCTCAACTATCCTAAGTGTTGGGCTTGAATTTGATTGAAAGAAATTTTTAATTTGAGTGGTTAATTTTATTAGAAACTGGGAATTAGATTCCCAGAAGGTTGAGGTCTTAAGATTAAAGATATGCCTCAGAACCTAAGTCTTAAATGGGTACTGAGAATCAGTGACCCGGATCCTAGCTAATGCAATGCAATCTGGACTTACCCCGGCCTGGATTGGGGAGCCAGCTAAACCACCTAAACGCTTCAAAACCATGAGTCAAAGTCTTTTAAATGTAGAGTGGTTAGGGGACATTGTTTAAGATTAGTTTAAGGAGTTGGGGTCGACATCTAGAGCAGATTCCTAATTGACCCCTCAACTTATGTTGGGTGAAATGCTTAAGCTAAAAATGCAATTAAAGATTTAGACTCAATTTTTAATTTGTATCTAATGCAATGCATGCTAGTTGACTCGATGAAATGCTTAAATCAAAATGAAGCAGTTTTAAAATAGGCTTAAAAATATGTTTTATCCTAGAGATTGCACAACATCCCCTTGGACTGAACTGCACCCTAATAGGTCAGGTGGTCTGCCAGAACCCGCAGGCGGGGAGGTGCCTAACAAGGTAGAGAAAGGTTAATATGAATGCATGAAAAACTCCCGGCGAGTCCGGGCTTACTTCTTAAGAGCGTTAGAGTTTCTATCTGAGCTTAAAATTTTAAATTTTGTTTAAGTAGAAAAGGTTGATGATCGTACCCTCACGAGCCTCCGATCGGGTTCCAGGCTAAATCAAAATCGACATGCAAGAACGCCAAATAAACTTCTAAAAGCATACGGGTCCTTAATCGCAATCAACACATAAATCAAATCAATTAAATAATTAAATCAATTAAATAAATGCTCAAACTGAAAGTCCATAGGCAAGTGCCCTTAATAATACAACCCAGGGTCTGCAGTAAAGTAAAGTGGCCGGGTACCACTGACTATAACCCAGATTCTACTCCTAAGACTCAAGTGACTTTGAGATTTGAGATTCTTCTCGTTCTTCACTTCTTCGTCTCCTTAGAACTTCTTGGATCGTCGGGTCTGGATATCCAAATGAAAAGAAACTCCCCCTGAATAGGGGTGTTATCTTTTCTCTTTAGATACTTGAACTTCATCCTAATTTGGATCTCCAAATGGATAGGAACTCTCCCCTAAGGGATGTTCCTTCCTCTTTGGATTCCAAATTGGATGTTTAAACATCTCAATCTCAAATCACTTAAAGTTTACAACTCAATTTACATCTCAAATTACATCAATTGAAATTAAAAATCTAGACTCAACAACATGCAGAGTTATCCTAATAATCAACAGTTTATATTTGACATCCCAAGCAGTTATATATTTGAAATTAAAATGCTCAATCACAGCCACACTTGGCCATGCTCTTTTAATTTTAAAGGGGGACTTAAGTATTCTGGAGCACCTATGCAATTTAATATTTATGATTTTTGCCCCCTTTAATTTATGCCCTGTATGAGCATGGCCACCTGCATAAGATTGAATTAGTACAAATCGTCCCAAGCCTAGGGGTAGATCTAATCGTACAATCAATCACATCATAGAGTGCAATAAATAAGTAAACAAACACATCAATTATACTACTAGCAAACAGCATGCAGTAAAAGCTCGAAAACCCAGCACACAGTAGAATAGTAAACACCAGCCTAGCCTAAGACTAGAGTTGGTTGTCCTAGCAAACCATCTAAAGTGTGTGAGGTAGGCTGTGTGGCTTTGATATGTCCTAAATAGGCAATTGATTGAAGTTGTTTAAAGTTCGGGTTGGTTGAAAGGCTTAAGGGGGATTTGATTTGAATTTAAATATTAATGACTTGAAATTGATTTTAAACTTGATTTTAATTGTTTGTTGGATACCACCTTTGTTTCACACCGAGGCCGTGAAGTTTATTTCACATTCCTTGGGGCTAATTTAATAGCCTCGTAGGCCTGGGTTACCCAGTGGTACCCGATATAATTAAGTGATTTGAGTTTGATTAAGGTTTAAAGGTTGATTAATTTTAATCAGAATTGGTTGATTGCTAGTTTTAATGTTGATTTAAAATTTTCTGGAATTTTTAATAATTTATTGAATTTTGGAAATTTCTGGATTATTTTAATCATTTAATTAAGGGGTTAAAAGTTGACTTTTTGATTTAAAATGTTTTCTAGAAATTTAATATTTTATTAAAATACTAGACCTTAATACAATCAGTTGGACAGTAAGTATGCTGAAATTGGAGTTTTCTAGATTTTATTACGAAGGTTTGAAGTTTTGACTTGATTTGAACTAAGTTTGACCAAAAGTTGACTTTTTCAACTTTGTTTGATTTCTGGAAACTTAACATTTTTAATAAATATTAGACTTTATTATGAGTTGTATGCCTTTGAGTTTGCTCAATTTGGAGTTCATTTGAATTAGTTATGAATTGTTGAAGTTTTGACAATTATTGAATTTTTAAAATTATTTAATTAAAGGCCCTTTTTGTGATTTGAATCCAAATGACCTCCAAACTTCTTGAAATCAACTCCAAAGGTCAGGAATGACCTAAGGAGTGATTTCCAAGTGTTTGAGAAATTTTTGGAATTTTTAATTATTTTTAATTAATTAATTTAATTTAATATTGAATTTCAATTAAACTCAAATTAAACTTAATTTTGAAGTCTACTCAAGGGGCTTTTATTTTTCATTGATTAAGGGTTTGATTCTGGTCAGTTTGAAGTATTATATGTAATTTTTGGATTTAATTTTGGTTTATTAGAATTTCTGGAAGGCTTAAAGGCTTAATTAAGGTTTAAATTTGATTAGGTTAATTAAGGTGTTTAATGATTTCAAAATCCAGTGGAAAATTTTCTTGAGGTTGTATGTATCACTAGGTTTGAATGTTCAAAGTTTCAACTCAATTGGATATATATCCTAATTATTGAAATTTTTCTAAGTTCTCTAAACTTAAGTCCTTAATTATTGTCCTTAATGTCACTAGGTTAATTGGATTCAAATCAAAGTCACTAACCCTTGGACAAACATATGTAAGATGCATATACATAAACACAATCAAATCCTAAATCTAGGAGAGCCCTAAAGCTAGGTGGTGTGTGTATCCTAAACATGCAAGTCAAGTTAAAATTTCATTAATTGAAAGATTAATCAATGAATAATTAATCAAGTAATTATTCATTGATTGATCATCACTCCACAAAAATTCTATTCAATCAAGCTCCATCTATGTTCAAAATTCTAAGGGATCTCTCAAATGTTAGGAATTTAAAATATATACATAGTTTTAAAATAGATTTTAAAGGATATATACACATATAGATATATAAACCTATATATATGTATAAATATAAATTTTAAAGTTTAAAATACTCAAAATATTATTAAAATAAATTTAATTTTCAAGTGAAAGATCCTCTGATTTATTTGGAAATATTTTGAAAATAAAGCTTAATTTTGAAAACAATTAATTAAATATTAGTTAGATATTAAAACGATTAAATAAATTAAGTTATTTAAAATAAACTACGTTATAAATTTCAAAATAATTAAAATATATAAATATCAGAGAATATTTTACTTGATGTTAATTAAAATATCAAAGAATGTTTTATTTAATATTAATTAGATATTAATATATATATATATATATATATATAAAGCTTATTTGATGAAAATATTTAAATTAAAACCTAATTTTAAAATAAAATATTTTAGGTATTTTTATCTGAAGTTTGAAAATGTTTAAAATAATAATTCAAAATTTTAAAAGATAATTTGATTATTTATAATCAAATATATATTAAAAATAATGAAATATTTAATATTTAAGATAATTTAAACTATATAGAATATTTTAAATTAAAATTAATTTTAAATTAAAGTTCTTAAAATTATGAACAGTTTGATATATTATACTTAATTTTTTGAATTTATATGAATTTTTAATTAATTTTAGAAGTTTTTAAGGTTTAAAATAGATTTAAAATTAATTAAACTTTAAATAACTAATAAACCGGCGGCGGGAGGCTACGTGGCAGCAGTTGGTTGGCTGGTCAAAACCGCGCGGCGGCGGGCAATCATTGGTAATGATTGCACCGCCGCGCAATCATTACCAAACGATTGGGATAGCGGCGGGCCCCACGCGCTTTTGACTTAAGTGAGTCAGCAAGCCCTCGCAACCGTTCGATCCTCCGCAGTTTAGATTGGATGGCTATGATCTTGTCGGACGATGATATCCATAACAGATCAAACCACGCGGTTATGTCTCTCAGCAGGATAACACAATCTGGACCGTTGATCGAAAGATCAACGGCCCATAAAACATCCCAGCCATGCATCTCACAGAGAGCGCCCTAGGTTCGATTTTTTAACTCGTTCTCTCAAAATACTTAATCAAATGACATAAAATTTTAAACGTAGATTGTCAAAGTGAAGAGCATTAATGTGGAGCCATTTTTATGGATTGAAAAGCATGTTTTAAAAAGTTAAAAAAGCTCTAAGTGATTCTACCTAGGGTTAGATATATACCTCTATATAGTTGATGGATTTGGATGATTAAAGATGTTCTGAGCTTGTAGTTTGTCCAAGTTTAATCCATCTTCAAGAACCATGGCCTGCAAAGCTTTCCATCGCCTAGTATTTGGGCTGGACGGATTGGGTCCTTTGCTCGCCGGAATCTGGCCGCCGGCAAGGTTTGACCGGCTGGTTTGTGTTGGAAATAGGTAGAGGAAGTTCTGGGAAGCTCGACGAAAGAAGATCTGTCTCCGGGAGAGCTTGAGTGGTGAGAGAATAGGAGGTGTTGAATGAGCTCGTTTTAGAGCTTTTTGCCCTATTCAATTGATCCCAAATGGTTTGAACGGCTGTGATCAACTAGAGGGACCCTTGGATGAATGCCATCTGTCCCTGGAGTTTGTTAGAATGGCAGGAGAATAAAAAGGACAAAGGACATCCATGTGGAAAGGAGTCTTGTGTCCTTTTAAGCACATGGGCTCAACTAGAGCCATTTGATTTTAAATTAAAGGCTAGGAAATGTCCTAAGAACCTTCCAGAAATTGATTAGGACTAATAGAATGGTTTAAGATTGGATGGGATTAGCCTAAGACTTGTTTTGACCCTCTTTGACCATCTTAAAGCCCATGTGGACCATTTGACCAGTCAAAATGCCACCTAGGCTAATTAGGTGGCATAGATAGGGTTTTAAGCTGCTGTAAGGATTTGAAATGGAGTGGGTTAACTTGAACTTAGAGAAAATACCCATTTCAAGGGGATTTAATGAATGATTGACTAGTTTGACTAGTCAACAGTCAAATTGACTGCCAAGGTGGCAGTCAAATAATCTCAAGCACTGATTTGGAAAAGATTGAAAGGTATTTGAGGTTTGAAAATTGTTGAATAGTTTGCATTAATTAAAGCTTGCATATGATTAAAGGTTTTATCATAAAATAAAATTTGACCAAGTCAAATCAAGATGATTTGACTTCCTATATATTTGAATGTATTTGAATCTCAATTTGATATGGATTTGAGGGTTTGAGGATTTGGAGAGCTTGAATTGAAGGATTAAGGTGATTTTGACTCAAATGGGGCAAGTTTGACTAGACTTGGAATTAGTTGACCAAGTAAACTAATGATTGGGTCAAAAGTCCAATCAAGTCTAAATCATTGAAGGGTATGATCAGGGGAGTTTGATTGAGTTTTGAGTATGCTTGAAGTTTGATTTAAGTTGAAAGGGTTTAAAGGTTGATCTGGTCAACCTAGGTTGACTTGGTCAACTAGGTTGACCTTGAGTCAGGGTCTGGGTTGGATCAATCTCAAATAATATTTGAAGTCTGGTAGATGTGGTTTGAGGGTTTAAATGGGTTGTCTAGATCAAATGACCTGTTTAGGCCCTTAATGGGCCTAATGGGTCAACTAGGTTGACTTGGTCAACCAGGTTGACCCAGGGTCAGGGATTGGGTTCAACCAGTTCAGAATGACATTCTGAGTCTACTGGTGGTGGTCTCAAAGTCTGGGGAGGTCGTTTGGTCAAAATGACCTATTTGGGCCCTTAATGGGCCTTTTAGGTCAACCCTGGTTGACTTGGTCAACCAGGTGGGTCCAGGGTCTGGAAATGGGCTCAACAGATTTGAAATGATATTTGGAGACCAATGGAGGTGGTCCCAAGGTCTGGGGAGGTCATTTGGTCAGAATGACCTGTTTTGACCCTAAAGGGGCCTTCTAGGTCAACTAGGTTGACTTGGTCAACCAGGTTGACCCAGGGGCTGGTTCTGGGTTCAATGAGTTTGGTTTGACATTTAAAACTTGCTGGAGGTAGTTGCATTTGATTTGGAGCTCATTTGACCAAAGTGACTATTCACACCCCATAGGGGTATTTTGGTCATTTTGACCCCTGGTCAACTGGGGGTCAAATTGAGTCCAACAAAATGCAGTTTAATGCTCAATAAGTCATATTCAAGGGTCTGGAGGTGATTGGAGGCTTTGGAGAAAGCTCCAGGGTCGAAATCCACTGGGTGGGAGGTCCAGTGGCATGAACTGTAAATATTTGAAGGTTTTACAGCCTTTGGATTTCAATTCAGTTTCTGGGGTTAGAGACCTCAGAATGAACTCAAATTTGGAAGGTTACCTCTAGAGACATGTCACATCAATGTGGAACTGACAGATCTTGAATCAGAGGTCATTTGATAGGATTTTGAAATATTCAAAGATTTGCTGGAAAAGACTTTCAGGACTTAGACCTTTGGCCTTGGATTTGAATCTGGAAATCTGGTTTTGAATTGGATTTTGAGCTTGAATGATAGGATTTGAATTAAGTCTAGATTGAATTGAAGCTTGGATTGATCTAGAAGAATCCTAGGGTTTAGAATAGGTCCTAGGGTCCAAATCAGCTTAAGGAATTCCTAGGGTCTAGAATAGATCCTAGGGACTGGAGTCTGGGAAGATCCTAGAATCTAGAAGTCCTAGGAAAATCCTAGGATCTGGAAGTATCCTAAGATCTAGGAATCCTAAGATTCAAGATCTAGAAGGATCTTAGGATCTAGAGTAGATCCTAAAGTTTGATTTCTAGGAAGATCTTAGGGTTTGGAAGTCCTAGAGCCTGAGATCTAGAATAGTCTTAGGATCTAAAAGAATCCTAAGCTCTAGATAGATCTAGGAGAATCCTAAGGTCTAAGAGGATTATATGATCTAGAGTCAGGTAGAATCCTAGGGTCTAGAATAGATCCTAGGGTCTGAAGTCTAGGAGAATCCTAGAATCTAGATTTGTCTTAAATTGTATTGATCTGGGGTCAGGATTGATTTGAATTTGGATTGATCTTAAAGTCTGGATTGATCTAAGATCAGATTGATCCTAGGGTTAAGATTGATCCTAAGGATTGGAAAGATCCTAAGGTCTGGATTGATCCTAACAATCGGAGCTGTCGTTTATTGGCTAAGGAAAATACATGGAGTTAAACTACTCGAATGGGAGCTCGTGAAGTCTAATTAGCTAGGAGAGTTCATTATTCTCCCTTCATCCAGTCTACTTGATATTCAACTACAGCAACTTGCAGGCTACTCCATCCGTTCCTCTGTTGGGAAGCTTCCGCCTCTCATGCAGCTTTAGCTCTCATCTAGTATGGGAAGTATTATGATACCGAGCAGCTATGGAGTAATCAACTCAATAAAGTCAAAAGGGAAGCAAGATCGAGTTGCTGCCAAATCTCACGAAAATATTGCTGTTGTTATCCATACTTTCTCCATTCGGCCAAGTTGATCTCAATGTTGCTGTAGTCCGCTTCTATCCAGTCAAAATAGAGGCAAAAAGAATGCTGAAAGGTATCAAATTCTTCATTGTCTAATTTCACAGCATTGTTATATATATAAGCCTACAGGTCGTCTAATCAATAGACCATTTAGAGGTTATCTCCCTGTTGTGTTTAGAGAAATTTCTATTGACTAAGGAATGTAAATGTGTCTAAGAATTGAATAAGCCTGTACATATACTCTTTGAGTTTAATAACACACATTCTTTTATGACCTTTCGTTTACTAATATTGCTCATATTGCCAACCTGTTATCACAAGAGGTTGTTTGGTATCATTTTCCTCTACATGTTATTATTTACAAGATCTATTCATCTTTTGAGTGACATTAAAATAATTGAGAACGTCCCAATCTAAATTGCAAGTAATAAGACTATCATTGTTACTAATTTCCACAGAAGTTTACATATGTACACAATTGTATTTGTTATTCTGTCAAGTATTTCGTTGGAGATATCCTACCACCTGAGATGGTTATATTCATGTTCATGCTTTAACATTCAGAACAATGTGACTAAAGTTGGGGAGTATTAAGTGTATATTCATGATTCAATGTTGGGTGTAGATTCAAAGTTTATTAGTGAATGGCAACTTTCCCTTGAAGTCAATATTCATTCAGATGTCATTGCTGATATGTTCGAATGGTTTGTGTGTATATTTGAATGATTAACGTATATAATTCCCATTATCTTTTGAATGTGTTTCGAGTTGTGCATTAATCAAGATTCTCTTTAATGTATAGAACTATTCATTCATATTCTTTTGGGAATGTGCTTCAGAAAACTCATTTTGATATACATATAATTTTATCTATCTTGATAACAACAGTTCTATTAACTGCATATAAGATAAAGTATTAGCAAAATAACTTTCCTATCTTCATCGTATATTTATGCTTGTGATTTCTCTATATGTTTGATTTCTTTTTTTTATGAGAAATCGCATGAGTTAAGGTTCTTTGTTGCATATAATTATACATGTTGATTTATTCTTGTGAGATAGTACTTGTGTGGGGATTGCTTGCCATCTAGAAGCATACATTTTGAAACTGTTTCTTATCAAGCTACCTTCATTTTGAAATTGCTTTAATAATTTGATTTGATTTACGTTTTTACATATTCACCTACATGTTAATTCATACTAGCTTCTATATTCATATACATGATATTCTGACACCTTTTTCTCTCTTTGCCTTTCTGCGAGGTACCGATGGAGCTGACCGGAAGATAGAGCTAAGGAGCTTCAGTCGCCCTGTTTCTTCCAAACGGGTGCTACTGCTGGAATCACTATTGACTAGCTCCGGTGATCAGGTAAGCTTTCTAAAAACTTAGAAGACTATAAGGCTCCTAGATTTCCCTATTGAGCTATTTTTCCCAGCCTTAAATTCTTGCAGTAACCCCTGTATTTGATTTATATTTATATTCTTCTTTTATAAATCCAAAACTTATCAATGTAGCTTGTTTACATTCATTTGTTTATACAAGGGTTAGATACACTGATTGTAAACCCATTATAATACTAGTGTCATTTAAGGATAATAATCAAGGATGAGTCTTAGAGAACTTAGGCAAACTCTAGGATTTATACATATATCTCTTAGGGATGAAACATCAAATATAGAGAACTTAGTGACACCATACCTTAGGATCAATGTACACTATCAAACTTGACCTCAATCAGACTTAAATCAATTGATCAATCATTGAACTACTTAATTGATTTAATTAGAGTTTAACCCTCAATTAAGCCTCAAAGCTTCTTTAAATTCAATTGACTTGAAATTTAAACCCCTTGAGTTTAGTGACCTTCCTTGCTCTAGGGAAAATTCTCAGTAAAAAATTTGAACCCTTTGAACCCCTTAATCAAACCCCTTAAGATTAAGCCTTAATTAAGCCCTTAAAACTTCAAGAAATTTAATAAATCAAATTTAAAACACAAAAACACACATAATACCTCAAATTAATCAGAATTGAACTCTTAACACAAGAAAATTAAAATCCCCTTGATTTGACATTAAATTTAAGCTTAATTGAATTTTAAATAAAATTGAATATTTAATTAATTTAACTAATTAAAAATGATTAAAAATCAAAAATATTCTCAAATACTTGATAATCCCTCCTTAGATCATTCCTGATCTTTAGAGGTGATTTTAAGAAGTTTGGAGTTTATTTGGACTCAAGTCATTAAAATACCCTTAATTAAATAATTAAATAATTCAAATAATTCTCAAATTTTGAAAAATCATAACCATTTCCAGAAAATCTTAAATTGATCAAACTCAAAGTCATTCAACTCAAATGAAAATCTGGTATCTATCAAAAATATCAAACCTTCAAAAATCATCTAAGATCCAGAAAATTTCAATATAACTTTAAACCCAACAATAAATCAACCTTAGTTAAGATTTCATCAAATTTCAAACTTTAAATTAAATCTAATTCATTTAATCATATCGGGTACTACTAGGTAACCCAGGCCTACGAGGCTATTAAATTAGCCCCAAGGAAGGTGAAATAAACTTCATGGCCTCGATGAGCAATAAAGGTGGTATCCACTAAATAATTAATAATCTATCTTAAAATTAACTTCAAATTATTAAGACTTAAACTTTAACTAAAATTTTCTCTTAAGCCTTTCAACCAACTAGAACATTAAATAACTTTAACCAATTACTTGATATAGGACATACCCCAACCACACAGCCTGCCACACACACCTAGATTGACTTGTTAGGACACAAACTCTAGCTTTAGGTTAGGCTGATGTTTCCTTCTATTTTTGAGATATGTTGATATGCACACAAAATGAGAGTGGCATCCTAGGTTAGATAAAATAGACGTAGGTTCACTACCCGCAGACCTGTGCACCTCCTACTTGTCAGCCTAGGATTAGGTCCCCAGCCCCTTAGCTTATGAGGTCCCCTTGAATGAGGTAACCCATGGTTGCTAATAAGGATCCTCTGGTCGGCACTCGACTAAGTAGGCTAAGGACACCGATGAACCCAGGATGATGGAAAACCATGGGATCTTGACCCGGGATGTCATACCCACCTGGTAGGTTAGTCTCCACCCTCACCTCCTAGGCATTCACCTGATCTGGTGATCGAGAATATATGCCCCAACTTTCTAATAAAATTGATCATCCAAACTAAATATCTCTTTCAATCAAATTCAAGCCCAACACTTAGGATAAGCTGAGGTGTTTCTGAAGTAATTCAAAATCTCAAGACACCTCCTACCCTTCTTCTTTTAACTCCAGAAATAATTGTTCAACCTTGAACCAATCCCTATTGAATTTCCAGTCCCGATCTCCTTTGACATGAAACTTTGAATTCTTAAATGAAATTCATATCGCTATTTTAATCGAGAGTATTTGTAGAAAAATTTCTAGTTTTCCTACGATGTAATTAACTACGAGGGCTTGCACTCGTAGGAGATTTAGAAACCCAGACAAGATTTTCAAAATCAAGCTTTTTCAAAACCTTAATTAGTTATCTTTGGGAAATCAAAACAAAAATGGCGATCGTTATCGTCATATTTGAGCAATTAATAATGAATGATATTTTCTTCCTTTGGGATGATATATCATCTATTGACATAACTTTGAATATAAAATTAATGATAATTTATCCAGATTATCGTGGCCAGATATTTGATTGAACTTCATTTTGATCCTTTGGGATCATATGTGGTTCCCTCCTGAATCTAGTTACGATATTCAGGATCAAATTTGTAATCCTAAATTTGAACCCATCAGGAGATTGTATCTCTACCTTTCGAGGTAGTATATCATCACTAATGGATGTTCCGTTTCAGGATTAAAATTAAAATGTCAATTTTAAATTATTCCCAAAGATAATTAACATTTTCAAAACTACTTTTTCAATCCAACATCCTCCTATTGAGCGATAACTTGTTCATACGCTATCTAGGAACTAAGAAGCTTATCAAGTACATAAGAATGTAAATCTTTAGATTCATAGATAGTAGTAACTTTAACATCCCAGTCTCTAAGTAAACAATGCAAAATTTTGTAAAAAAGTTCTTGATTGGTGTATGTTTTGCCAAGAGAATTTAAAGTATTAATGATCTTCATAAATCTAGTGTGCATATCAGTAATTCTTTCAAAAAGCAACATTTTAAAGAGTTTATACTCATGAAAAAGTTTATTTATGTGGGCATCTCTAACTTTACTAGTGCCTTCATAAGTAATAATAAGTTTGTCCCAAATTTGTTTTGCAATAGTAAGAATGGAAATTTTCATGTAATAATCAGGAAGTAAAGTAGAATGCAAAGTATTACAAGCTCTAGCATTCAATTCATCTAACTCACGCTCAAGGTGAGTTCACTCAACAAATGGTTTATCAATAATTTTACCATTTAAATCTTTTATGGGTGTGTGATATGGATGTGTAAGTATATTCCACATTTTAGAGTCCTGACCACGCAAGAAAGTGCTTATACAACCCTGACCATGCAAGAAAGTGCTTATACAGTTCTTCCAATAGTCGAAAGGAACCTTATCAAGGAGTGGTGGATGATGTGTGGACTAACCCTCGGGTAGTGAGCCTTTGGGAAAGTTGATTATTATAGCTAGGGAAGGATCTAAACTCTAGGGTTATTGTAATCCAAGAAATATTTGAGGCTTTGATACCAATTGAAAAACAATATGGCAACCAAAGAGCGGGGGGGGGGGGGGGGGGGGGGGGGGGGGGGTGTTGAATTAGGTAGTCAACTAATTAGAGTAGTAGTTTAAAAAAATTATTTAACTTTTTTTGTAGAAAAAATAGTGATATGAGTGTAAAAAAAGGCAAATCATAATAAAGAGAATACAAAGAATTTTTATGTGGTTTGGTCCAAACCTAAAATCGACCTACTCCACGCTTAGTCCAACCAAAAGGTTACAACAACTATATCTTACTAACACCAAGAAAAAACTACCTCATACAATAGTGAGAACCTCACAATAATAATACAAGTCACAAAAGAAAGGTAAAAATAAGTGCAACAATTTAGGTCTCACAAAGGAATAGTTTTTAAGAAATTGCTCTTAAGCCCCACACACACAAAAAAAAAGTTTTAATCACAAAATAACAAATGAGTTTTTGTTACTGATTTTATATTATATGAAAATAAAAATGTGATGAAATGAAGTTTCTAAATGTATTTGCAAAGAAAAATGCAAGCAAACAACTTTTAAAATAAATTTTCAAGACTATGTAATATGGACAATGAAGCAATGTAAGTACTTGAAAAATGTATGCTATTTTGCAAAACAATCATTGTTAAAATTTTTATGAAAAATATGTTAGGATGAAAACAACTTAGCACAAAGAAAAAACTACTTGAGAGTTAGATTCAAAATAATTCATAAAATACGGCAAGACTAGTTGAAAACCACGCTTAAGCCAAAGGCAACTAGTCCTACACAAAATTCAGACAAAAGAGTGTTATTTATGTAATTATAAATTTATAGAATAATATGTTTAAAGACACCTTAGATGATAGACAAAGAATTATATAAGATAAATCAAAGGTGATTCAAACATAAGGAAAAACCAAGTTCCAAAACAAGTCACTAAATCATAAAAAGGTTTACAATCAAAATATTTTTTCAATAGATGTCTACTATAAAAATATTTCAGATTTGATGTTTAGGTAATATAATAATGATTTCAAATCATTAAATAATTAGATATTTAATTTACAAAATAAATAGTCAAAATGATTTCACAAAACTTTTCAAATCAAATTGTATGTGACTAGTATGCATAATATACCAAGCTTCCACTTAAAGACCAACTAAAATTAATATTTTAAAAATCAAAATATTCTCAATGTTTATGATTTAAATAATTAATAATATGAATATGATATAGAAGTTAAGTCTCACAAAAATATTTAATAAAATAGCCACAAGTGAAAGAAAACAAGTCTCCAAATATTTTTACTAGAAAATCTCAATTAGTTAACTCAATAAGCTAGAATAATCCAATAGAATTTGATGGAGATTCTACAACAATAAAACCAATAAAAAAGATTCTTATATAAAATCAAAATTAGATTGAAACTATATCCAAAGCATATAACCTAAAAATCCACAACTAGTTAATAAAAAAGACTTATGATATTTGAAAATAGTTTTCACTTAAATAAAATCTAGAAAAATATAATTTTGATTACTGATATGATGAAATTTCTACAAAAAAAAAAAATTCACTTCAAAAGATTCACACAAAGAAATTTATATTTTTAGAGATTTAATTTAAACTAGATTTAAACTTAGCACCAAGAAATATTACTAATTTGCACCAAGAATCACAATCATGCACCAAGAATTACTGATATGATGAATCACATAAACATAAGTCTAATTAAAGAATTACAAAGCTCTTATAGCAACTTTGGATCAATTAAAAAAAATCTTAGCATGAATTCATAGAATCATGATCCAAGGTAAAGCCTTCACCCCACTAGGTTCCCTCCAAGAAAACTCCAAGAAAAGTTGAAAGATCCTCCAAGGAAATTGAAAGAATTGATTGAAGATGACTTTAGGTTGCTAGAGGTTCAAGTGGAGACAGAATTGAGGTGTGGAGCTTTAGGGTTTCTCTCACTAAAAGATTGCAAAATTCGGCCAAGGAGGATGTAGCAGAATTTTGGCTAGCACAAGGAGAGATTAGGGTTCAATTGAGTTGTTTTTAGCCTTAAGTAAACTAAAGGACTTAGAGGGTAGATTTTAAGGAGGTAATTTGAACCAAGGGACAAGATTAACATGAAATTTGATTAGGTTTAATCAGGCCCTACAATAAAATAGGAAGGAATTAATGAGGATAAAAAATAGGCTAGGAAGAGATTTAATGGAAGTTTTGGCCAAATAATATTAGGATAGAGAGGTTTCAAATCTTCCACTAAGAATTGATATCATGGATTGATGACATGTAATAAGGATCAATTTAATCTAATAAAAAATAATTCAAGGCATTTAATAGATGGGATTTCCTAAAATAAAATCACTAAGGAGGGATTTTCTTAAATAAAATCCTTAAGGAGGGGTTTGAATTTTGGCATGGGAGGAGGTTAATTAATAAAACTCTAAAAGTTTAATTAATATAATTAATAATTAATTAACCCACACAAACTCAACAAAATGCTAATCCAAATGAAGGAAATGAAAGAGGCACATAATATAAATTTTGTTTGTGAGTTATTTTGGTAAAGTTTTTTAAATTTTAAAAATTATGAAAATCAAAGTGCAAATTCCAAAAATAAATAATGTGAAATGATAAATTATGAAAACTGAAATCACATGAAGTCATGAGACATTCCAAAAAAAGAATGGTAAGCATAAATTGAACTAGGTAGCAAACGTAACATAAATAAACATAGTTTCTTATTAAGATAAAAATGAGTTATCTAATGCATGATGATGTGAAATGAAATATGCATGAAATCATTTAATTAGTGAGCACATTTGTTGTGATTAAATAATTGGTAAGTGTTTACAAGAAAATGTACCCCAAACTTAGTCTCCATTTAAGCTTTAAGCATCTTCCTCCATGGTTTGGCTTGATCATCTGTTAAGACCTAAAACACTAAATTAGAAACATTAGACACATCAAACATGTGTTTATTATCATCAAAATCAAAGTGTTCTACACCAAGGCTCATGGGGCTAACAAAACCAATGCTTAGAATTTTTGAACTCAAATCTTTGAACAAACCTTTATAAATTTGAAAAATCTAGTTCCCACTTTAATCAAGAGTATTCTCAAAACCATCTTAATTATAAAGGCTTACCTCTCTATGGAGTCTAGAACCTAGTAAAAAAATAAATCTTATCTTAGTTCCTTTCTAAGGTGGGGGAAGAATCCTGTGAATCTAGACTAGCTTTGTACATTGGTTTATACATTCATATTCAAAATGATAGGTGAATGTTCCTTTTATTCTTCAAGATGAATTGATCATTTCTTATGTTGAGTTTGGATATAAAAGTAAATGATTTCTCTTTTTCAAATTAATCATCGAGCATTAGTTTATCTTTCAAGGTAATAGATGTTATGTTATGCAAATTTGATTAAAGACATTAAAGTGAATCATGTGACATCGAGAAACTCTTGCACTACTGGAACATCTTACAAAGATCCAGATTTCACACTCCTAACACAAAAAATGCAAGAAATGCCATACAAAATGTTCTCCATAACCTATCCACTTTAGTAGTAGATATCAGACATGAAAGAACTTCACTAACTCCTTGGAATAAGCAACGCTTGCTACCCAGAAATAAAGTAGCCCTCTTCTTCACATAATCAATATGAGCCCTGCACTAACCCAACTAATCCATACCCAAAATAGTATCAAATTTCAAAAGAGGCAATAATATCAAACTAAATCTCCACTTCCTATCAAATATGTGTATGTTACAAAAGCATATCCTAATGGATATCTTACCATCCCTAGTCAATAAAATAACAAAAAAAGAAGAAGGTAATAATATAGAAGGTAAGTGCGGTAAATTAAAGTATCTCTTGGAAATAAGTAAATGATTGGCTCCAACAAATAAAATATGATAAGGCATGTCAGAAATATAAGTCATACCAGTAACCACATTGAGGCATCTATGGCCTTGTGTTGAGTGAAATTATATACACATGCTTGAATAGGAGTTAGAGCAACAAATCTATTAGGCTCTCTCTAACCATTTTTAGACTGTCTTCTTGCTATGAAACTATAACCACTTCCCTAGCTAGGTGATCCATCAATAAATGTATGAGGTGGAACTGTCCTCGACCTCCCTATTAGTCTAATAGAACTCTCAAGCATGGGCTCGGAGTGTTGGTTAGGTCCTTCCTACAGACACTCACCCACTTTATTTCTAATTTGACCACACTGAAAGCACTGATCTATCATCTTATAGCATTGGCAGAGGTGCCCCACTAGCAAAACCTCTAAAACTAATAATACTGCCACCACTAGGATCTAAAATGGATGATCCACCTCTCTTAGAATCTTCAGGTTCCAACCTACTCTTCTTCTCATAAAATTCACTACCGGAAGCCTCATTGTCAAACCTCTTTCTACTAGCATCTCACCACTGTTTAGTAGGTAACATATCATTCTCAATTAGATGGGTGCTCTCTACTAACAGATAAAAACCAATAATGTAAACTAGAATTAGTGACTGCCTCAAACTATCTTGAAGTCCTCTAAAAAATCTATATCACTTCTCCTCAAAAGTGTTAATCAGTATGGAGCATACCTAGATAAGGTAGTGAACTTTGTCTCATAATGCCAAACTATTCTTCTCCCCTGAATCGACCTTAAAAATGCCTCTACATCTATTGCCATGTAGCTGGGGGTACAAACCTTGATCTAAAGACACATGTAAACTCCTCCCATCTTATCAAGGAATTCAACCATCCCTGAAACTTCTCCCTCTGTTAGCTTAACAAGCACTCAACCTCACCATCTAGTGAAAATATAACCAATAGTACCTTCCTCACAGAAAGACACTTCATTCCATCAAAGGTCTTCTCTAACCTTATCAATCAGTCCTTTGCTGCTCTGGGCTCAACAACACCCTCAAACCTCAGAGGCTTGAATTAAAAAAAAAATTATGTAAATGCTTGTCTACTTTGTCAGATCTGACATAAGAGGTCCTACATTAAGTATTACCATGAAATATGGTACCAGATTGGCAAACTGAGAAATATAATCAGAACTGGTAATAGAAGTAGTACTATGCATCGGTGGTCTAACTAGAAATCTGCCCATCTGTCATATCCAAGTCTTGTGGATCCATTAAATAATCACATAGAATGCACAACTGAATAGAACATCCCAATGAAAATTAGTAGAAATGAATGCCTAATACTACCCAAAACTACCTCACTTGACTATAGTTCATTCCCAATAGCTCTATTTTACAATACGTTTCCCAAAACCATGCTTTAATATCGAAAAAGGACCATTATAACCCAACCCAATATGCTCCATAGATAGGACATATCATATTGTGTTGAATGGTGATAAACCAAGCCCAAGATCAAGTTTTAAAAACTTTTTAAATTTACTTTAAATTAAATTAACTATAGAGCTTCTAATTAACTTCCCACTAGTAGAAAATAAACTTATCCACAAATTTCTTTTCATTTATCATTAAAATGCATATATAATAATACTTGCACACTACAAAATAAAGAAAATAAATTAATAGACATGATAGTACAAAAATCTTAAAAATTAGAAAATACCTATATAGACTTAGACATGTCAAAACCTGGACCACAACAACTCAACCAGCTCTTTTTTCTTTTCCCTAACATGAAAATGAAATGTAGAGTACGTGTGAGCTAACACAGCTTAGCAAGTCATACCCACTGATCTAAATTTTTAATAATTAATTAATTATTTTTCTTTAATTCTAGAAATTTGGTAAGCTAAAAATTGTGGTACTGGGTGGATGGTGCCATGAAATTGAGATCTCCAGCAAATTTGCCAAAAATGAGCTAGCACTAGGGTTGAGCGAATGATGCTATACACACCAGTGGGAAGTTTTGTGTAGTTATGTCTGAGCACTACAGTGCTAATTCTAAAAACTTATTTTTAAATAAAAATATCTAAAACCATTAGTTAAAACCTAACCTCCCCTCCCCCCTTCTCTATTTTTCATCTTAACCAGATGAGAGAAGAGAGAGAAAGGGGAGAAAAGAGAGAGGGAGGAGAAAGAAGAAGAGAGAAAGTAGGGTTCAGGTAAATATTTTTCATTTCTCTAGTTGTGGAAAGTGTTCTAATTGTGGTAGGTAACCTAACCCTAGCCCTATTTTCAATGATTTCAAGTTTAACCTATTTTCCTCTCTTCCATCATTGATAAAAATGCAATGTTTCTTTCTTTAATGATTTTTCACCATGTAGCTTCTGCTATGTAATAGATATTATTTTATTGAGCCTTTTGACTTGTTAATATCAAAATTTCACCATGTTTTTTTTAACTAATTAAAATGGGTAAAATAATGCTGGGTATATAATGATTATGAGCTAATATTTCACCTTTGTATTCAAAATATGTGATATGCATATAATTACTATTCCATTAGTCAAACATGCATTTTTGGAATATTTTAGGCATACTAACGAGTATAGTGATAATTTCATTGGTTGTACAAGATGTTTACTATTATGATATATATAATGTAATATATATATAAATGTAAGAAAGGTTGGCTAGTAGTCAGGGTGGCTGGAGATATGTTATCCTATACAGGATGGCGGGTCAACATACTTTCATTAAATAAGATTTATTGTGTAATTCTATAACACATATAGATCAGTTCACTATTCCACATGTTTTTGACCCAATCATGGAAATTCATTAAATTTTAATATTTAAACCCTTTAGCATGTGTCTGGGATTATTTGGTATACATGTGAAATTTTGTATGTGTTTTGAAGCGAGTCTTGGGGGTTTATTTTCATGTTGTAAAAATCTAATTTTCCCTAGGGTGTCGTACCACTGGGGTGGGCAACACTATGATGCTAAGTCTTTATCTTTTGTAAATTAATATAAAATATTAGTACTATGGGATCCCAAAGAGAGTGTTGTGGCACGTGTGATTGGCATTCTAGTGCTCGCCCAAATTTTAATAATAAAAAATATTATTTTCCACTATTCCACTCACTTTCACCCAATCAAGGTAGTAGACTGGAGAGAGAGAGAGAGAGAGAGAGAGAGAGAGAGAGAGAGAGAGAGAGAGAGAGAGAGAGAGAGATAGAGAGAGAGAGAGAGAGGAGAAATTCTTGAGATCAAACATCAATTTTGGTCTCTTCGGGTCATTTTTGTTGCCAGCCTAATTTTTAAAATTCATTGGCTTGAGGTAGGTTAAATTTTACCTATGTCAGTTTTCAAAAATATAAAGAAATTGTGATTTTTTATTTAATTCATAATTCTTTTAGCAAAAAATTGAGATAACTTAATATCTACAAAACTCTCACTACATAATTTTATGTATGTTATAGAGATGATGATTCTGGATATTTAAGTTTTTTTTTTGATGTTTTACAATGGGGGTTTTAAAAAATGCATCATTTTAATCATCTAAAAAATAAATCTAACCCCAAAAAATAATATTATAACATAATTAAAGCTTCAAAATAATGTTTTGAATAATTACTGGTAATTTGATTATATTTTAAAATAGTAAATGTTTGCTTAGTAATATATTATGTTGTATACCATTATAGTATTTATAAAATTCTAAAATGAGTTTATTTACAATTCTTTCATTGGATGTAATGAACTATATGATTATCTGCTTGAAATGTGTGATTCTGAGGAGATATGGTAGGTATGGAGGAAGTTTTATTATGGTGCTAAATGCACATATTGGTGCCAACGACACATTCTAGTGTTATATGCATGTTCTATTCTAGAGCTATATGCACATTCGGTCCTGTGCTAGGCATTGAGAGTTATAAGTGCCCTTTTTTGATATATCAGCACAAGATTCATAAGGGCTAGAATTCTCTAAATTATATTCTGATGGGAGGTATAATCTAAGGGAAATCTATTATTTTTTGCTCTAGTATATGATGTACTTATTTATTTATATTTCTACATTTTTATTTATATGTTTAATTACTTTAAGCACTATTATATTTAGTACACTAATAAAAATGAACTGCACTTAAATTCAGTTAAATGCATAGTAAATAATTTATTTGGAAATTTAGATTGATAAGTGTGATATGTTGAGCTCTTGTTGATTACATTTTATTTGTATTTTGTTTTAGGATTTAGGAAAGGGAAAGAGCCAGTAAAGTAGCTGAGTCAGGATATAATCTATCTTAATATGTATAGGTATTTCTCTCTCTTTTTTTTAATTCAGTCATGGCTAGTTATTTAAATTGCTCAATTTTATAATTTAGTATGTAGCCATGTACTGTAGTGTAAATATTATATATTCATTTTGAGGAGAAATATAAATAAATTTTAGGGATGAGTTTTTTTTTCTATATTGGAAGTTATTTGCAGCTTTATGGTGCATTATTTATTTCAAGTTTAATTTGAAGAAGATAAAAAATTTGAAAATTTTTTCAAAACTCTGATTTTAGGCTGGCTTGTCACAAGTTAACACGATAAGGCATGTTATATTTGCTGGTCTTATCTGGTTATGTTATGATAAATCCATAGTGATATGAAAAGGGAGGTATAAGAAGACTAATTGATATTATATGATACGTCGATGGATAGGAAGTGACACTTCTTACATGAAAGCCATCTGACTAGTGACTTCAGACATGTGATATGAAACTAATTCCTAGCAACAAGATTGATATGATTGAGACTAATTCCTATAGGATTGACCTATAGAATGTAATATAGGGAAAAACACCGTGGGTAGATAGATGTTCTATTATGCCCTAAAATCAAATTTGAAAGAATTACTTTTTTATATATTTTATAATGATAACCACTACTAGAGCTTTCTAATTTTCTTATTAATAACATAAAGTACATGTGAAAATGATTCTATTTATTCAAACATCAATATAAATCTGTATTCATACTCCAAAATAATATATAATAACGAGGAGTTACACAATCATAACATATAATCTATTTTCTCTTTACTATAAAAGAATAATTAAATAAAATAATAAAAAAAATTTATAGGATCCTGTAATTGATATGTCTTACACTCTCAATCATCTTCCCTAACCTCAAATTATTGAAATCATATATAATGGGCTAAAAAGCCCATTAAGTCACTAAAATCTTGCAACTGAACTCAAAACAAAGTAAAGAAGTTGTCTGCAAGTCATCAATCAATTCATAACAGTAGTAACCCATATGTTCATGAATCTATGTTGAAATAGTAAACCATATGTAGCAGCTATAAAATTATAAAATGATATAACATAATAGTATGAATGTCAGTAAAATAGTATTGTATATAAACAGTAAAATTTGTAAATTATTGAACTGATAAACTAGTATGGATGTCGAATCGATAAAGCAGTCATCATAGTTGTACCATCAATCAATAAGAAAGTTATATATATTAATAAAACTAAAATATCTATAAAAATTATTTGAATCATATCATTACAGTAAGTTAGTGTAAGAGCACACACATGATGTTCAATTCTTCTATATCAATATCAATCAGTATATTGCATGCTCAGTAATAGGGATCATGTGCTTGGTAATAGTAAATCAATAAACTAAGTACTAAGTAGTGAATCAATAGTAGTAGTAGTGATATTATTATTATTAGTATCAGTAATAGTATCAATATCAATAAAATTGATGGCAATAATAATAACAGTAACATAAACCAGTATAATAACAAAATGACGTAGTTGTAGTAGTACAATAATATAAGTTAGTGTAGTAACATACATTCTAGTAATCATACTAATAAGTAAGAAGTTTTGGCTTGTGTGCTATTTTTTTAGTAGTAGATAATCAGTAATTAGTAACCATTGGCTCAGTTAATAGATTTGTCAATCCTTGCCCATTGATACAATAATAACTCCTTATATAACTCCCAATAAGTGAATCACATGAATTAATAGATCCATCGACCCACCTTCATGTATAATTAGTTAGTCTTTGGCCAATCTTAATAAAATTAGCCTTTTATTATTCTCACATATACTATCATCACAATATTATAATAGTAGTAACAACTAGCAACTATCCAATCACATGATCATATTCCATCATAATGCTTGTATTACTAGTATGTTTATATTAAAAATTCCAAAAAATCTATTATATATAAATCATATAAAATAAAGTAACTTTCATTTTATCCGATGAAATTATGAAATAAACCAATCCAAATATTTAGAATAATCAATGCTATAACATATAAAAAGTTATATATTAAAAATTCACTAAATTCAAATAAAATACAAGAAAATTGATTGAGAAGAAATCCATAGTCAGAATCAAAATATTTGAAAATAAGAATATCATAAAAGTCACCTACCATAATTTGAGAAATTTTCATAGAAACGGTGAAACAGATCAATGAACAAAATGTGAATTTATCTTTCCTCACTCCTTTTTTTCCTCCCCTTCTCTCTTCCATTTTCTTCTCATGTAAGTTGGCACTCGTGGCGTGAGTGGCAAGTGAGTGGAGAGAAAATGGAGAAAAAAAAAATATATATATATATATTTTAGTGCATAGCACCGCAGTGTCACCACCCAACGCTACATGCTGAATCTAGAATTACTATAGAATAGAGCCTTAAATGCCGTGTCGGTAACTTTTAGTGCCGCTGCACTCACAGGATTAATGCCACAACATTCATAAGCTTAGCGCCATAGTTCTCTAATTGAAATATAAATTCAAGTTTTCATTTTAAATTAAATTAAAAATTTTCATGTTATGACATGTTCTATATCACTTGTAAATAAGAGACATTATATGATATGATATATACCTAATAAAGGAAATGATTGATACAAACATATAATATGATTGATAAGATCGATATAAGAGCACATGATATACATGAAATATATGATATGTCATATATATTACATATGATATTGATATTATACGACATGCATACTCATACTGGTATATTACTCTACAACTAAGATTAGTATGATTGATAAGACTGATAACTGATACAATGCATTTAATAGCAATAACAATATACAAGCATATGATGTACATGCATATAATAAATAAGTGCACTGATTTATATTAAATAAAATATAAACTATTTTATAATTGATGGGTGTACGAAATGATAGAACATATTAGTCCTTTATACAAATACTAATCACTAATTATGAATATTGAGAAATCAATATAAAAAATATTTTTGATGTATATAATTTATAGTTGTTTCCATAGGTTTCTACTTATTGAAAGGAGTTTAGTTGCTCTGGTAGATTAATTAAAAGTTTTAAAATATATAATTCTTCCCATTTAGATTTAGGGTTGTCACATAAATGAATTTTAAAAGCAGTTAATAATAATTCATTATATTGGGCTGAATATGGATTGTAGTTATCAAAAATTAAATAAATGATACAGGAAAAATAAATAAAAAGTACTTCACATATCAGAGTAGAAAATAACAGATTTTTCTCAAGCCCTTATATCTCCCATAAAAAATGGATATCAAAATTTAGGCCCTTATGACTACCTGTGCTAGCATATCAAAGAACAAAGACTGTTATGACTCTGAATACTTAGCACATAATAAATATTCAAAAAATTAGGCCCTTATGACTCCCTATGTGTTCAACACCAAAACTTCCTCCAACATCAAAGGTTTATATAATCACATATTTCAAGCATATACATACATACATATATATATATATATATATATATATATATCATTGCATTGTAGTAAAAGAAATGTAAATAAGCATATTTAAAAATTTATAAAATGTTTATAGGTAGGTAATATATTTAACTACTTAGCAAAATTTCATAGTTTCAGAGTTTTACCAAATTACCATGGATTATTATTGAAGCTTTAATTATATAATAATATAATTTTCTAGGATTAGAATTATTTTTTAATTAGATAAAAACAAATATCTAAATTTTTAGAATAGTTGTATCTACATTATATAGAAAGTTATATAGTGAAAGTTTAGCATGTATAAAGTTATCCTCATTTTTAGGCTATGAAATTATAATTTAAATAAAAAAATCTTAAATTTTTTGTATTTTTTAAAATTGAGATAGGCGGAATATAACCTGCTTTGATCTAGATAACTTTTAAAACTAGACCGACAATAAAAAATGGACCAAAGTCTCCAAAATCTAGCTTTCTCTTTGTAAGATTTTCCCTTTCTCTCTCTAACCAACTATTCTTAGGAATGAAGGAATGAGTTTTGGAAAAAATATAATTGTACTGGATTTTGATATTTTTAATAAAAATTGATCTAGCACCACGACGCTTGACCCTACAACACTGCAGTCTTAAATTATTTTGGCAAAAAATAAAGATCTCAATGTTGCAGTGCTGCTTACCCTAGTGTTATGGTGCTCATAGGGGAAAATTCTCAGATTTTTCATTCATACATATAGACCCCTAGAACCCACTTCAAAATAGATTTATAAGCGCACATGCATTTGGAACATTCATATACACATATAAGAGGTGTAAATGCAAAAATTTTAATGGATTATCTTTACTAGACCTAGTTAAAACATGTGCATATGCATACTATTTCACTAAGTACTACAATATTAAGCCACCAAGAATCTAAATTCTATCATAAACTAATCTAAATCTACTACAAGTTAATGTAGCACATCATGCAGATGAAGATAATCAAGCCAAAGCCTAACTATAAGAGCTATGACCTAAAAGTTTGTGTAAGTTAATAGACATAATAGAACGGTCCGAAGGCTAACTGAGAGGTGGGGGGGGGGGGGGGGGGGGGGTGAAGCGGTAATTTAAAAAAAAAATTCTTGAATTTTCAAAAATAGTTTCTAGAAAACTTAATCAATGATCCTTAAAATATGTAGTTGATTAGATATGATTATCACTAAATAGTTTTCAACCACGAAACTTTAAAGTACTGAAAAATAAAAATGTAGAAAATATAAAGTGAACAAAAGAACACCAAATTTTATAGTGATTCAGTTCAAAACCTACATCCACTCCCTGGAGACTCCTTCTCTAGGTATTGCACTAAATCAAAGTGACTCTCCTTTTTCTCCCATAGCAAGGTGGAGAAGCCCTTACAAACTCTTTTCCACCAACCCAGTGCGGTAGAGAATCATCGCCTTTTACACTCCCCAAGTGACGACAACATACCTTATCATCCTTTTTCACCAACCTGGTAAAGACAGAGTACCTACATGTCCTTTTTCACCCTCCTGGTGAAGGCATAATACCTCGACACAATGTTGAAAATCTTCTCTCAATAGTTTCTAGAGGAGATGGGTAGAAATTTGAAGAAGACAAAGAGATCCTCACTTTGGGCAACCTTATGAATCCCTCATAACTCTTCCTCACTAGATCTCTCACACTTAACTCTCACAATCTCTCCCAAACACTTACACTCAATTACCACTCTCATGAGAAATTCACAGCAAAGGTCTTGACAATCAGTTTTTAGGACTTCTTATATAGGAAACACAAGAAAAATAATCTAAAAACTAAAAATTACAAGTTAAACGACTTCAGATCGAACAGTACAATCGTGGATCATCTGTATGAATAGTTCAAAAAATTTTGGTACGACCCTGTATGAACCTAATTTCATACACTGTCAGTCATCTGTATGAACTAACATCGTACAGTACGAACAGTTAAACATTTCAAGGTTTATTTTGTACGAACCTGTTCGAACCTAATTTCGCACAATGTTAGTCATCTGTACAACTAGTTCAAAATTGAATGTGTTCATCTAGTACGGTCGTGTATGAACCTTATTTCGTACTCTGTTTGTCATATGTACAACCTGATATCGTACAGTATGAATAGTTCAAAATTTTCAAGCCCAGATTCACTAAACTGCATTCAGGAAAAAATCTAAGTCAAATTGTATGGTACGATTGTATATCGTACACCACGATTAGGTTTTTTTTTAAATTATATTTTTACTCTCTCCCCCTGTGTGTGTGTGAACAGTTATCCAATTATAATCACACTCTCTCTGACTCAAGAAAATAAACATAAAGATTTACTGATTTTACTCTGTCTTGAAGTCTTTAGCAATTTAGAGTATGATTTCTCTGAAATATTAGTACACACAGAACAAACAAAAGTATTCAATTTACACTAGGAGAAAAAAAATCAACACAATAATTAGTTTTGTTATCATCAAAAATCACAAGCTCAATCTTGATTTCTGAGTTGCAACATGACCAAAGCCTAAGGAAAATATTAAAGAAAATGCTTAATTATAAGTGCCCAATCAAGGCCCCATAACCTTAAATATTTTGAATGTAATTTATATTTTATTTTTCATCTCAAAACTTATATGGTCAAACATAATATGTTTAGGTATATGATGTATTAAAAAAAGGTGAATAGAGCACTTTCTCATTACAATCAACCTTCCCCCTTCTTCTTCCTCCAGTTTTTCCTTCTAAGAGTGGTTACCTAATAGTCTTGTATTACCTATAAATATGATTTAAAATGCTTTGTGAATTTTTAGTTTTAGAATGGAATAATTTGTGTAGAAATGCTCTTCATTTGCTTGGTGTTTGAAGGCTTCAAGTGCGTACCCTTTCTTTTGTGAGATTAGATAGTTATCCATATTTCTTTTATGTTATTCATTATTATTTTTTACACTTGCTCTAAACTCTTCAAAACTCATCCTCTAAGACTGATAAACTAGCCATCATAACATTAAACTAATTTTAAACACTTCCATATAGCTATTTGCCCAACAAGAGAATATTTGAACCTAGTCTTATTGTCTACACCTCAACATCCTCTTAAAATCCACCAAACTCTACCATCAACTTCATATCATAATTTAACATCCTAAGCTAATATTCCACCATCATTTTTAGTTATTTATCCCACATAAAAGAGACACCCAAAAGTAATCTTCCAAGTCAGCCTAAGCTAGATTAATCATAACATTCCTACTAACACCGTTTTAAACCTCTCATCAATCCACCATAAGCTTCAAAATATTTCTTTTAAAGTCAAACTAAAATTCCATAATATTTTTAATCCATAAATCTCACCAAAATGCTACCCAACACTCCCTATTAAATGACTAAAAATCCAAATCCTACCATAGGCCAACCTAAATCTACTACAAGCCACCACGAATCAAGAGAGTGTGCCTTCAGATTGAAGATACTCCAATTACAATCCCATTAAATTTTGTTTTAGGTGTAGGGACAATAAGGGTGTCCATATCATGACCCCAAATGAGGACAAAATACTAATTTAGGAACAATAGTCAAATAGTAATTTAATTTTTTAACAATAATTAAAATGATTTAAAAAAATAACATTCAAAACTTTGAAAGTAGCCACTATTTTTTCTTAAAAACTTTTTACATACATAATTCAATCCATACTTATTTCCATTGGACATATTTTTCTGTACACAAAATATTCTATGTCAGTCATTTACTCAATAGGAGCTTTACTTGGAATATTTATTGTAATAGATTGAATTTTCATCATCAAACACAATGGCTTATTATAATTCTATAATATAATAATAAAAAAAATAATATGCATATAAGTTATCATGGCTAATCAATAAATTGATATAATAAGATTCTAGATCCTTAACATTACCATCACTACCCATTAAACCACCAAAAATTCAATGCCTTGATATTCAAGATACTCCCACTACTAACCCATTAACTTTGGTATTAGAGGTAAGGAATATTAGGGTGTCCAATGGAAAAACATTTAAGAGTTTGAAGGCA
The DNA here is from genome assembly GCA_019925795.1 of Dendrobium chrysotoxum. Taxonomy (NCBI): domain Eukaryota; kingdom Viridiplantae; phylum Streptophyta; class Magnoliopsida; order Asparagales; family Orchidaceae; genus Dendrobium; species Dendrobium chrysotoxum. The sequence continues at coordinate 6,739,287 of CM034310.1, forward strand.
AAACATGGAGTAACAACTACAACAACCGACATCAAGTTAGTGATGATATGATCTTCGCTTATAAGTAACATTTTATTTTTCTTGCTTTTAAATTTTATTTTGATATAATAATTGTACAATTGTAGTTGTATTTTTTGTTAGGGACTTTATGTACATTATAGGTAGCCCTCATATATGTAGCTCCTTTTGAGATCATTAGGAGGATCTATAAAGTGGCCTATAGGATGAGGTTTCCTATTGATATGTGTGACTAACATGATATTTTTTATATTTCACCACTAATAAAATAAGAGATATGATAAGGCAATGTTATAGACTATTTGAGATATTTAAATAAGTTAGAGAGGATACTTATGATGCCAATAAGAATGTAAGGAGATCATGTATGAAGTTTCATTAGAAGCATATATCAATGAGAAAGCAACCTAAGAGAACAAGTTCAATAGGAGAAGAAATATCTCTTTTCTATTTGATTAATGTTGAGTGCAAAATTATTTCGATGGAAGATTGTAAGATTTGATAAAATCTTACATTGTCCATAGCATGTAATAAATATAATGTGATCATTTTGAATTGAAATAAACATGAATAATGTATCAACGTTTTCATTTAGCATTTAAAATTATTTATCTCTTTTTAAAATGAAAATAAAATCCCCAATATAATTTATTTTAATTATTTTATCTTCAATTTCACTATATTTTTTATCATTTGATGGTTGAGAAATTTATATAAATGTTTCATGAAATCTAAATATAACATAAATGATTGATCATGATTTTAAGAATGTTATAAAATTTATTTTACTTCAATTTTAGGTATTATTCCTATATAGTCCTTTTTCATATGAAACCCCTAATATCGAGATGAATACACACACACACAAATCCTCTTTACTTTAAACATATTTGGTATTCATGATATCTAAAACGGTCATTATATCGTAATGGTAACAAATTACCATCACAACTTAGCCATAACATTCATTTAATTAAAGCCTAATGTTTAATTTATCCTTTTGTGATTAAAAATATGTTTAGAATATTTTTTGGGGGGTTTACATACATTGTGTTGAAGATATAGGTTTTATATATTTAATATTAAAATTTCTATCAAATTTCAAAATTTTGCCACCTAGAGGAGCTTGGTTGGTGAAGTTAACTTGCTTCTTCCCTCCTTATGTTCGAAGAGTGTCTTGCCAAATCATTGAACTCCATTAATAGTGTTATATGACGTAAATTATGAAGCTTAGATGCTAAATATGTAAATTATAATATTAATTATAACATTGTGAAATAATTAGCATCACAATGATTTGCTAAGTAGAGTTATCTCATACTTTGCTAAATATTTCTACAAGTAATTCTTATAATAATAACCTTGATAAAGATGGTATTTTTCACCATAATAGCTCAGAGCTTTAATGACTTAGAGATGCGTATAAAAATGAGTATTTATAAAGACCCAAGTTCAAAAATATATTTGAACTGATCTTAGCCTCACTAGCAAAAATTGATGTTTTCGCAACAGTTTATGGCATCGGTTTGTTAACCACCGCTATAGATAGGTATAGGCAGTGATTTTCACCACTGCTAAAATTACTATTAAAACATGATATCTTTCACAGCATTCAATAACAAAATTTTCAAAACTGTTGCAAAAACTACTTTAAAATAGCCCCATTTTAATATCTCATGATTTCTCCTTTGCCTTTCGTGTCCTCGCTCTCGCTCCTTCGACGTCGACGCCTCTCTTTACGATTGGGATTAGGAGGATACTTGGGGAGAATGGAATGATTGTGGCGATGGATTTGAGTGAGGAGATGGTGGAAGTGGCATGATTTAATTTGGGGAGGTATAAATTGGAGGTGAGTAATTCCTATATGGCTTTGCGTAGAAAGTTTTGAATGAGTCGCTAAACTAGCTTCTTTGCCTTCTTCGTTCTTCTTCAGCTTTGTGTGAAGGAGAGTTTTAAAAGAGTTGCTAAAGGAGCTTGTTCACTTCTTCCTTCTATGAAGTTTTCCCTATCAAATTGGAAGTCATGATGGGAGCATGCCACCTGCTTAAATCATTTGGACAAGAGGTGTTTTGTGTGGAATTTCTTTGCCTATTTTTTCATTATGCACAAAATTTTGGTTCCTTTTTGGAAGATTTGTTGCTGTCAGATCTTCTCCTTATCGATATGTTATTTCAAGTTGCTCCTATTAGTCCATTTTTTTGCTTTATGTATTTATTGTTTCTTTTCTCCTTGGATCTCTCCGATTTTGGGACCACTTGTAGGACTATGATGATTTGCTACATTTTGGAATTTCTCCGTGGTGGTAGCTTTGGCAACTTTGTTGGATGGCCAACTTTTTATTTCTAATGCTTATTCTTGTTTATTTCAGTTGTTTGTTGGCAACCACAGTTGGAAGGCTATCTGTGGCCACGAGATTGTCTCCTGTTCTTGATCTTATGAGTAAATTTATGTTGGTTTGTGGTCTTCGAGCCTCGCTTGGGCTTTTTTATTCATCTACTTCCAACTTCCCTTTTGCAATTGCTCTAAGCATTGCAAGTTTTTGTAACAGTCCTCATTTTTGCAATGTGCTTTCTTTAACTACTTCCACATTCTTGTAATTAATTGAATAGATAAAGAAAGAAAATGAAAATACATTAATCTAATAAAACATGGTAGATTTAAAGTGGATTTCAACTAATAAAAATACATTAATCTTATTCCTTTCTTTTTATAGCATGTATGGTGAAAGATTTAATATCTTTATTGAAACTCTTTGTTGGAGATTTGTGGTGTTAACTTGATTTGTATATAAGGCTATCTTTCACAAACATTGAAAATCACTAACTACTATATTACATCTTTTACAATCATATAGGGTTGTCTTACACCACTAAGTTGTCCCAATGAAGCCTTCATTCTCAGAGTTTGTGATGATTATGTTGATGCTGATTGAATAGGGCATTGAAACTCTTTGAAGTTCTAATCATTCTTTTATATGACTGTTGTAGATTTATATTTATAGTGGAGGTGAATGTTACACCTACTTTTGTTGTTGTGGTTGTTATCAAATATCTATGATAAGTGCTTAGTTTGTTTAGTTTTTGTACCTCAATTTGATTGTATTTTCTCAAGTTGTTATTAGTTTATATGGCTCTTGAGTTGCTTGTTAGTTTTACAAGGTTTGGCCTCGATTAACTGCCTGTGTTTTTTGCTTTTTTGTTTTTTTGGTATAAATGCTATTTTTCGGAAATTATGAGTAGATTGAGAGTGTCATTTGAGGTTGTTTATTTGTGGCTTGATGTTTGAATTTGTTCTTTGCTTTATTTTTTTAGTTTTTTACAAGTGTTGCATAATCTCTTGGACACATTGGATGAAAAATTTATATGCTATTAATATTCACTCAATTTATATTTGTATAATATTTTATTGATATTTATAATTTGATCATAAAATTTAATTTTTTTTTGCATTATATATATATATATATATATATATATATATATATATATATATATATATATATATATATTGTGTTGCACTTTAGCAGCGATTTCAATCCTTGCTAAAAGCACTGAAAAAGCCTTCTACAGCAGCACTCATGAAACTGTTGCTAAAGTCTTTCCAGCGAATGCAAATACAACAGATTTGTAGTGATTTCTAAATTGCTGTAAGAACCGCAGCAAAAAATTAGTAGGCGTTTAAACCGCTGCAATAGTTCATAAAAAATGCTGTGAAAACCTGATTTATTAAAGTGCCTAATGTGTGTATTTAGATCTTATTATAAACAAAACAAAAAAAAAAGATCTCATTATAAACATTAGAGTTAACTCTAATCTATATTAATGGGTGATGGACACATCAATTAAAACTAGCTAAAACCCTTTAGCTATAATACCTCAAAAATTATGTTTAAAATTACATTTAAATATACTATATTTGAAAGATAATATCCAAATTATAAAAAACGATACACTGCTCGATTGCAGGTATAATACCTGATTATATAAAATTTATTAATTTATTCTGAGATAAATATAATATAAAAATTAATCAATTATTTATATATTATACTTATCTCTAAATAATTTTTAAAATTTTAAATTTATTTTGAACAAATTTTTAGAATAATCCCTCTAATTTTATTTAAAACTCCACCGTCCGATCTTAAACAGAAATCAAATCCAACAATGTAGTTAGCTATATGATATGAAGCTCCTTCGCAATCTTGCATTCGAATGTCAGCCTATTCGATTATCAAGAACTGGGAGAGAGAGAGAGAGGGAATGGAAGAGGTCAAGAAACTTGCAGAATCGGGCACACCAATGATGGGGGCATACCTATCAGAAGTGAGGCTGGAGAGCTCGCCGACGGCGATCGGGTTCTCCGACGCATGCCCTTGCTGCGGAAACAAGAAGCGACGCTGCCTCCAGCCAGCCTCTTTCTCCCGCAAGAAACTCCTCGTTCTCGACTCCTCCAATCCCGATTCCTCCACCGCCAGCCTTTTGCTGACCCCATCCCCTCCTCCCTTCCGCTACCTCTGCTCCGATCCCATTCCCCCGATGTCGCCACCGCAGCCTCCTCTTACACCGTCGATTCAACCGCCACCAGCTGCCGCGGCTTCTCCGGCCTCTGAGCTGCCGGAGAAAACCCTTGAGAGGTCGAATTCTACTGTGACCGCCGCTTCCGTGGAGGAGAAGAAGGTGGATTTTAAGGATGGGGAAGACGCCGCCGTCGCAGAGGAGGACGAGGAGATTCGGGTTTCCGTCCGATGCCGCTGCGGTATCGTTCGGAAGATTCTTCTCGTCAGATGAGAGATGGACGGTGATGATCCTTCCTAGTGTATTCTGGTTCTGCTTGGATGATTGATTTGGCTTCTTTGTCACTGTTCTTGGATCACTGGTTTCTTGTACAAAGAAATAATTTCCAATTAGAGATTAATCTTAATACATGAATTGATTACAAAACTTAATTGGGTTTCAACTTTCCCGTTTTCTCGTTAAGTTTGTGATGTCTTTTTTTTTTTTTTAATTTTAGTTTTTGGGATTTTGAGGTTACCCACCGAAGCTTAGGGTGGTTGGTGGGTGAGCACGATTGGGAATCCCATCTCGAGTTCGAATCCCCTCAATTACGGTATCGCCTCTTCAGTAGGACAAAGTAAGAGTGGGCCCGATGCCAATGAATGGCCTCGTTAGGTTCCGTCAAGAAATTAGTTAGGCCACTAAGTGCTCCTACTCTTTAGTTAGGATTCCATAGAACCCCTCTTGCTCCTACTCTTTAGTCTTTTATATGTCTCGATGATCATACCCAAACCCTCAAGCTTACCTAAAACCAGACCTTCGATGTCTTGTTTTCTGTCTTCCTCAATATGGATAGCTTGCGCGCGATCATTAGCATAAAGTTGATCAAGAATGCAGACATGATGTCTTTGGCACCTCATCTTCATTTTTGTGACCTGGATTGTTGGATCAAATCCAATAGTTCTTGATTTAGCATCGCGCATCGGCTGTTCCATATGTTATGTCCCTTATGTAACAAAACAAGTCACAGCAAATGCATACAATAGAGAATTAAGATAAGGAACATAAATCATAAACCATTCCCTGCATACATTCACTCACTAATGTACAATATAATTTTCTCATCTCTTTGCAACAGAACATAGCATGAGTTTATGGAGCAATGAATCTAAGAGTATATGAGAAAGCAGTTTGTTATGCACGAACGGCTGAGATTTCTCAGAATGCCGTTAGCATGATAGAGGTAGTGCAGTAGAAGCAATATGGCAGCATGTGGAATAATCATTTGTATGAGCAAGCAAGGTATACATTGCCTTAATAGGCCGCCGCAAGTTGATGATTCATTCAAGAAGTGTCTGGTTGGAATGTAGAGAGGTGAATTTATTGGAGAAAATGGCTTTGCAAACACATCAAGAAGTTGATAATGTGTAGTAAAATGATGAACTACAAGAGCTTTGGACTCAATACACTAACAAATAAAATGATAATCAATTTTGATGTGTTTGGTTTGAGCATGAAACACTGAGTTATGTGCTAGAGAAATGGCAAATAAATTGTCACAATAAAGTTTTGTTGGTTTATCAATGAACACTTGAAACTCCTACAACAAACGGTGTAGCCAAATGTTATCCATTGCCGCAAAGAATAATACTCGATAAATAGTTGCATTAAAGTGGTGAAAGAACTAGCAATAGTAGATTGCTTTTAGCCATACCATGAAACAAGCATATTTCCAAGAAATATGCAATATCCTGTTGCAGACTTGCAATCCTCAGAGTCTCTAGCCTAGTTGGAATAATCAAAACTAAACAAGTGAAGGTTGTTTAGCTGAATGGGTAAATTGTAGTTTATGGTGCCCTGAATGCAGCATAATGTTCTCTTCAGCATATGGAAGTGAAACTACTGGGGAGAATACATATATTGGCACAATTTATTCACTGTAAATGACATATCAAGTCTAGTAATTGTAAGATATTGTAGTGAGCCAACCAAAGCATGATATATTGTTAGTTGGTGGAATATGTCTTGAAGAACAAGATGGAAAGAACAAGAAGAGAAACAGTAGCAGAAGAAATGAAAAGGGAAAGCGGAAGAATAACTCGTTGCATTAAACAATAGAATACAGGCATATATATAGGCATAGAGGATAGCATTATTTACAATTGAGCCAATGATTAAATGCCACCTCAACATTAATAAAGATAATACAAACTTATGTGTGTTTATGTACTAATACACCCCTGCAAACTGATGGGTCCTGAATGACTGTCAGTTTGAGACGAAGTGTGTGAAAGCGAGGCGTAGAAAGAGCTTTGCTGAAGATGTCAGCGATTTGATCCACAGTACTGATGGGCATGAGCCTAATATTGGATAGTTGTAAGTGATCCCTAATGAACTTTTGATCGATCTTAATATGTTTGGTGGGAGCGTGGAAGACTGGGTTGTTTGCCAGTGCAATGGCAGACATATTATCACAAAACATGTATGTGGGTCCATCTTGAGATATGCCAAAGTCTGATAACAAATGACGAAGCCAGATGATATCAGCAGTCAGAGCAGCTAGAGCTCGATATTCGGATTCAGTGGAAGACCTAGCCACAGTTTGTTGCTTTTTGACAGTCCACGAAATGAGAGTGTCACCTAAAAAAGAACAGTAACCAGAGGTAGATTTGCGAGAGATCGGATCGCCAGCCCAATCACCATCTGAAAAGGATTTAAGCTCAAGGTTAGTTTTGGTGATAGGGATACCGTAATCTATAGTACCTTTAATATATCTAAGAAGACGTTTGAGCAGGTAGCTGTGTTGAGGAAGCAGATTGTGCATATGTTGAGATAGCTGATTGACGCTGTAGGCAATGTCCGGTCTGGTTAGAGTTAGGTATTGTAATGAGCCAGTAATGCGACGGTAGGTTGACTTCTCAGAAAGCTGCTGGTCCAGCGAGAGATTAGCTGGAAGTTTCGTGCAAGTTGGGTTAGCAAGAGAGTTGCAATTAAAGAGATTAGTTTGTTGCAAAATGGAAGCAGCATATTGTTTTTGAGATAGAAAATACTTATCTTGATGTTTGTCAATCCGTATGCCAAGGAAATCGTGAACTGGCCCGAGATGCTTCATGGAGAAAGCTGTGTGAAGTCTGGTTATAACAGTTGCGATAGCTTCTTGATCATTGCCAGCTATAAAGATGTCATCCACGTAAATAAGGAGGAGAATGTGAATTTGCTGCTTGTGGAGAATGAGGAGTGATGGATCGGCTGTATTGTGCTTAAATCCAATAGAGATCAGATACTCTGTGAAGGTCGTGTACCATTGATGTGAGCTTGTTTCAAGCCATAAATGGCCTTATAAAGATGACACACATAGTCTAGATTGTTCTTGTCTTGAAATCCTTTTGGTTGAGCCATGAATACAGTTTCAGATAATTTGCCGTGAAGAAAAGCATTGGCAACGTCAAGCTAGTGAACCTGCCAATTGTTGAAAAGAGCAATAGTAAGCATAATACGAATGGTTGGCAATTTAGCAACCGGACTGAATGTCTCATAATAGTCCAGGCCGAATTCTTAATGATTCCCTTGAGCCACTAGACGGGCTTTGTACTTGGCAACAAATCCATCAGCTTGAAACTTTGTCCGGTAGGTCCATTTGCATCCCAAAATAGATGCGCCAGGAGGTGGCTTAACAAGCATCCAAGTGCCTTGTTTTTGCAAGGCCAGAAATTCGGTAGCCATTGCCTCTCGCCACTCAGGAAGTTTTATAGCTTCAGTGTAAGAAGAGGGAGTATGAGTGGAAGTGAGAGTTGATTTGGAATGGAGGAGATTGAGCCGAGTAACAGGTTTTAGAGAACCGGTTTTAGTTATGGTAATCATGGGATGGTGAGGCTCATTTGAGGGAGGAGAATGAGAAGAGTCTACTGGCTGCATAGCCGAACTAGACAGGAGAGAGGTAGAAGAATCATCACAGCTTTGAGTTGAAGTATTAATATTAGTGAAGGTTGGTTGCTGGGACAGAGAGGAAGTAGAGATAGGCGTAAGTAGAGATGGGGGAATATCCGTGGGAAGGCTGGGAGAATAAGTAGGTAAACTGCTAAAAGGAAAAAGATTTTCATCAAATGTAGTGTGACGGGAAATGTAAATTTTATTTGTAGATATGTCCAAGCACTTATACCCTTTGTAAGTATCCGAGTATCCAAGAAAAACACAAGAGCGAGCTTTGGATTGAAGTTTGTGATGTGACTAAGGAGGACTTAACGGAAAACACGCACAACCAAATGTACGAAGATGAGCATAGTCAGGTTTAGCTTTATGCAGGAGTTCAAAAGGAGCAGTGTGATCAGTGTTAGGAGACAACATCTGATTAATAAGGTAAACAGATGTAAGGATTGCCTTTGGCTAGTTCTTGTAGGGAACCGACGCCGTCTTAAGAAGAGTTCTGGAGGTTTCGATAATGTGCCTATGCTTGCGTTCAGCCACTCCATTCTGTTCAGGAGTGTAAGGGCAAGACACTTGATGAATAATACCTTGATTTTGCAGAAAAGTCTGAAAGTTATGATTGATAAATTCAGTCCCACCATCAATACGAAGAATTTTAATGTTATGAGACGTATGTTTTTTAACTTGAGTTTTGAAATTGACAAAAATATTCTAAACTTCTGATTTATGTCTCATAGGGAAAAGCCATGTGAACCTACTAAAATCATCAACAAATAGCACATAGTATCTGTAACCTTGAACAGAGTTAACGGGTGTAGGACCCCAGACATCGGAATGTATAAGAGCTAGAATAGAGGATTGACGATTTACAGACTTGTCAAAAATAGGTTTATGCCCTTTAGACTCACGGCAAGAAATACAAGAAGACAGTTGAAAACTAATATGAAGATGAGGATTGCTATTAGCTACAGATGTAAACACCCGATCACTTGACTGACCGAGTCTGTTATGCCACAGTGGGGAGCGATTGGTAGCAGCCGATAGAGCCGATTGCTGGTGCCGAGAGGAATTTAGACGAATGGGGTAGAGACCTTCATTGCAAGGTCCTTAAAGAAGCACCTGGTGAGTCTTCATGTCCTCGAAAACAAATCCAAGAGGATCAAAAGTAATAGAGATGTCATTATCTTGTATAAGTTTAGAAATGGAAAGCAAATTATAATGTAAAGCAAGACTATAAAGAATTTGAGATAGCATTAACTTACGAGAGGGAGTCGGTAACAAGCCAGAACCAGAGTTGGCAATGTTAATCGATCTCCCGTCACCCACAGTGACAGCATCCAAGCCTTGGTAAGGGTTGGAGATGGACATATTGTCAAGTGAGTTAGTTAGATGAGAAGCCGCCCCCGAATCAAGATACCAATTGGAGTAAGAGGCATCCGAGCTGGCTACCAGAGCTTTGTTTGATGTAGGCACAGGGGATGGCGAGAATGTCTGATCGAACCTGTGCCAGCAGTTGGTTGCAACGTGACCTTTCTTGGAACATATCTGGTAGATATTCGTGGAACTGGAACTTTGTATGGTAGACGAATTGGAATTCTGATGAAATCTACCACGAGACCGACGACCGTGACCCCTCGACGTAAATAAAGCAACAGTGGGATCAGACATGGGTGAAGCACGAATACCATCAGAAGCAAGATTAATTTCTTTACTGAGAAGTAAAGAATAGAGTTGATCAAGAGTGATAGGAGTGAGCATTGTGCGAATGACAGTCTTGAACGATTGATAGGAAGGAGGTAAGCCATTGAGAATGTACATAATAACATCCTCATCATCAACGGAAGAGCCATATGCAGCTATTTAATCAACAAAAGATTTGATTTCAGATAGATATTGAGTAATAGTCATGTTCTTGAGGGAAATATTGTGAAGGGAATTCTTGAGTTGGATGTATTTGGATCTATTCGAGGATTGAAAACGAGTTTCTAGGGTAGACCATATCTGAGCCATGGAATCAAGATTAACCACATAGGGAAGAATAGATTGAGATATAGTGGAACACACGGCTACCGCAAGGTTTTGATCCATTTGTATCCATTGATTTGAAGCAGGATTAGGAGACGAGGTGCCGTCGGGATGCAAGATCGAGGGCTGAGGAGAGGTGAAAGATGAATCAAGAAAATTTTCAAACTTATTTGCTCTAAAAATTTTGATGATCTGAGCTTGCCAGATTGGATAATTATCTGCAGCAAGAAGAAGAGGAATGATCGTCTTGAGATGAGAGACGACGAATTTGAGCGCAGAGGAAATAAACAGATCTTCTGATTCTTCAGCTGCATCGTGGCTGCCAGGACACGACGTTACTGAGCTCGACATCGATCTGAAGCTGAATCACCAATGGCGACTGATACCATGAAGAACAAGATGGAAAGAACAAGAAGAGAAACAGTAGCAGAAGAAATGAAACTGGAAAGTGGAAGAATAACTCGTTGCATTAAACAATAGAATACATGCATATATATAGACATAGAGGATAGAATTATTTACAATTGAGCCAATGATTAAATGCCACCTCAACATTAACAAAGATAATACAAACTTATGTGTGTTTATGTACTAATATGTCTAAAGCAAAGGGAATGAGAGAAAATTTAAGCATCATTGGTGTGGTGATAGGGTGGCATTCAACCATGCCTACTTTGGAGAGGATTGCAGCAACATATGAAGCTTGGGGGAGGAAGAAACCATTGGATGAAAGCAACATATGAATACCAAGAAATTGAGAAGGGATGCTATGATGTTTCAATTGAAACATGTAGCTAAGATCTATGAAGAGATTTGAAATGCGAGCAGCATTGTCGCGGGCAACAAGAATATCATTGACACATATAAGTAACTAAATGTAAATTTCCTGTAGGTGATAAATAAATAAGGAAGGATCGACAACACTAGGTTGAAAACCCTAATTCAAAAGATAATCAGCAAAGGAAGAGAACCATTGTTGAGGTGCTTACTTGAGACCATACAAAGGTGCTTACTTGAGACCATACAATGCCTTATTTAAATGGCATACATGTAAGGGATAATTGGGATCTTGGATGCCTGGTGGTTGCATCATATATACCGTTTCTTAAAGGGTTCCATGCATAATGGAATTTGACACAACCAATTGATGAATATACCAATAAGATTGCAGGGTAAGAAGAAGAAATATGTGAATAGTAGGCATTTTAGCTACTGGTTTGAAGATTTCATTACAATCAATACCAAATTCTTTTTTATGGCCTTCATCCACTAAACAAGTCTTATATCGTGCAATAGATCTTTTAGCCTGATACTTTATTTTAAATATTCATTTGCAAGAAAGTAGAAACTATTGGTTTTCACTTCTTAGTTTGAATCGAGGTGCACTTCAATGCACAAAAATAGTTTATGTTAAGCCTTCCTTGTAATACAATATAAATTGTTAATGTAGCAATCTATCTTGTGAGCACTCAAACATAATTTGGATACTAACTTCTTTATCCTATTTAAATCAACTAAAACTAAGTTGTTCGTTGGATTACTTTCCTTTAACAAATAACAAATCAGCTGAAATATTCATAATGTATATTATATTCTATCTTAATGGTTAGCATCTTGAGTGTGATTGATAACTCAAAGAGAGTTGTGTAATCACCCCAAAGTGGTTATTGAGTTGCACGCAAAAATTATTAATACTTTTGCATTTCAATGTTAGGTGGCTCATCTATATCTTTTCTAAGTTATAGTTTAGTCGCATTGAAGACTATCCTTTCATATCTCCCAATAATTTTTTTTATTTATTTATTGTTGTATAGCTTGTCGAATGACTCCATTGAGAGTTGAAATGTAGCTCCTACACTACATATAATGTTATAGTTAATAACTTGATAGAATTCCTCTACAATATAAATTAAGTGTAACCTCATTATGGTATGGTACACTTATGTTTTGTGCTTAGAGCATGAAAATCTAAATTTTCATTCGGACAAAAATGAAGGCCGTTAAGAAGCAACTTAAATAAAATATTCAACTCTGTTAATAAATTTATCTATTAATTCTTTACTCCCAAGTACTAATATATTATACTTCAAATATCCACGCATAAGTTCTATTTTTAAAAATAAAAAATATAAATCTACTGCAAAAAATAAACTTAAATCTAACTTAATTTTCTTTTTTTTTAATTTCACTAAAATCTAACATAAGTTTTCACAAATAACTTGAATCTCAGCTATAATATACATATTTTTAAAAAATATAGTAGTAATCTAAATATAGTAAATCTAACTAGTTTCTTGAAAAAAAAAATGAAAACCTATGATTAAACATAGGAAGGCTATTTCATAAAAACTATTAGATAAAATCTGAAATTGATTGAATTTTATGGTAGAAAAAGACATGATATCAACAAATATTTATTTGTTTCCAACATATTTGTGAAAATGATAGTACAAATTTGCTTAAAAAGATAATAACAAATAAAAATAAAGTTGATATATTGTTGGTAGTTTGAGAGCGGGTTTTGAAAAGTTTAGTTTTCTTTGAGAAATTTATTTCAAGAGTTCAATTTCAAAATCGAACACTTCATTACGAATGATACATTGCCTCGAGAGATAATGATATCATTCCTTAATGAGTTCAGAAGATGAAATTGAAAACTTCACCTTGGTTATGATAATCAGATTCGAAAAATAACAACATATAACCCCGAAGGGTCAATATGATGTTATATCAAGAATCTGATTATAATAACCTAGGAGAGGGATCATTATCTTCATATTCAAAATCATGACGATAAGCGATATACCTCCCTAAGGGGAGAGGATACCACTTATTATCGATTATTTGAATATGAGGATATTGATCGTTGTTGACTTAATTTTCTCAAAGAAGATCAATTAAGTTTTAAAAAAAAATTGATTTTTTGAAAATTAGATGTGGGTTCTAAATCTCCTACGAGCGCAAGCCCTTGTAGTTAATTACATCAAGGAAGATCCGAGTCCCCTACGAAAACTTTCGATTAAAATAATGGCAGAAATTTTGTTTAGAGATTTCTAGGAGTGATACCAAAAAGGTGAATTTAGATTTTAAAAAGGGATTGGATCAAATTTTGAACAATTATTTTTGAGTCAAGGAAAGAGGGGTAGGAGACACTTTGAGAATCTGAAACAATTCAGAAGTGTCCCGACCTAAGCAAGTGTTGGGCTTTAAATTTTAGATTGAGAGATGCTTTAATTTGAGTTGAATATTTTATTAAAATTTGGGATTACATTCCCAGAGGTTGGGGTCTTATGACTCAAAAAGAAATCAGCCCCGGATCCTAACTCTAAATTTGGACACTGGAACACAGTAGTCCGAACCTAGCTAATGCAATGCAAAACCTGGACTTACCCCGGCCTGGATTGGGGAGCCAGCTAAACCACCTAAACGCTTCAAAACCATGAGTCCGGTGTCTTGATGCAGAGTGATCAGGGACGTTATTTAAGATAGGTTTAAGAAGTTGGGGTCGACATCTAGGGCAGATTCCTAATTGATCCCTTGACTTATGTCGGGTGGAATGTTTAGACTAAAATGCAATTAAAATTTTAATTTAATTAGTTTCTAATGCGATGCATGCTGATTCAAATTTCCCAATCAAGTATGCAAGAGATTTAAAAAGGCTTATAAAATAATAATTTTTTGAAAAGACTAGACTTCCCAAGATCCAGCACCTCATCCTCATAGGTCAGATTATCTGGACTCTACCCGCAGGCGGGGAAGTGTCTTATAGCAAGGGGGGAGAGGGATGCAGTAATATGCATGCGACCCTGAACGATTTCGGCTATTTCCTAAGTCGTTAATTTTCTATGTTATTTAAATCTTAAGATTTTAAATATTAGTTACGAGTAAAAAATATTTTTTAGTCCTTAAAGAGCCTAACGAAGTCCAGGCTAAAACAAAAATGACATGCAAGCGCCAAAGAACTACGAAAAATAAGCAATCCTATACAAAATCAAATTAAATTACAACACATTAAATAATCAAATTAATTAAGTAAATGTCCATAGGCAAATTGCCTTGCTTATTACAACCGAGATTTATATAAATTAAAAGTGGCTGAGCACCACTAACAACAACCCGGATTCTAATCCTAATACAGACGCAAGTGACTTTGGGTGGGATACTCTATGTCTTTAACTTCTCGGTCTTCTCTTCCTCGAGCTCCTTGGAATCTTCGTGATTGGATACCCAAAGGGAAAAGAGAACTCTTCCTGAGGGGAAGGTTACTCTTTCCACTTTGGGTTGTAAAATAATCTAAATTTGGAGTTCAAATGGATAAGGATTATCCCCCTTAGGGGTATCCTTTCCTCTCTGGAATCCAATCTTTGGATCTTTATATCCCAACTCAAATGCACATTTTCACAACTCAACACTCAAATGAATTACATGAATGTAAAAATAAAAAATTTCTAGACTCTCCTGCAAGGTTATCCTAAGCATTTAAATATTAAAATACATCCCAAGAAGTTATATGTGTATAGGTACAGAAAAGTAAACACACTTGGCCACGCTCTTTTTTATTTGGGGGCTAAGCAGCTGAAGCACCTGTAGCATTTATATTTATGATTTATTTAGCCCCCTTTTTTGTCCTACACGAGCATGGCCACCTGCAGAAAATTCAGTGAGCATCCAGATCATTCCTAACCTAAGGGTAATCTAATTGCCCATCACATCAATCCACAGAGTGCAGTAAAAATAAACAAATACATCAATCAATTTCAATCACAACATGCAATGAAAACTCGAAAAAATGGTACACAGCAGAAAAGTAAACACCGGCCTAGCCTGAATCTAGAGTTGGTTGTCCTAAAAAACCATCTAAAGTGTGTGTAGAAGGTCGTGTGGCTGGGGTAGATCCTAAGTTGGGTAATTTGTTAAGTTGTTTAATGTTTGAGTTTGTTAAAAGCTAAAGGAGGGCTTTATGTTTGAGTTTAAATATTAATGTATTAAAGCTTAGTTTAAATGCATTTTAATTGTTAAATGATTGCTACCTTTGTTGCTCACTGAGGCCGTGAAGTTTATTTCACCTTCCTTGGGGCTAATTTAATAGCCTCGTAGGCCTGGGTTACCCAGTAGCAATCGGGGTGGATTAAGGTGATTTAGTTTGTTGAAAATTAAGGATCAATTAATATTAATTAATTTAGTTAATCATTGATTTTAAAAGTTAAATTAGTTTATGTTTTCCATCAGCAGGTTCGTGGCGTTGTGCCACTAGGCTCGAGGAACCAGGCCTCCTTAGGACACTTAGCCCCGCAGCCTGGAGTAGTCCATCCTAAAAACCTTGCTGATATAGTTGAATTAAAGATTTTAATTTGGTTAAGTAATTAAAAATAACTTAATTTTAATGTTTAACACTACATTGAATCCATTTGTGGCGTTGTGCCACCAGGCTCGAGGAACCAGGCCTCCTTAGGACACTTAGCCCCGCATCCCAGAGTAGTCCATCCAATAAAATTTATCTTTAAAGTGTTTGTTATGCATTTGAGTGTTGGTTGAGTATTTTATTAATCAAATTAAAGTTTTCTGTAATTTTAATGAATTATTGGATTTTTGGAAATTATTAGGATTATTTAATTATGTTAATTAAGGGGTCCAAAAGTTGACTTTTTAAATTAAAGTTCATTTTATAAGTTTCAGATTTTTAATAAATATTAGACCTTACAATGAGTTATTAGACTATTAGCACACTCAATTTGGAGTTTTCTATGAAAAGTTATAATTTTTTGAAGTTCGGGCTAGATTTGAACTACGGTTGACCGAAAAGTTGACTTTTTGACTTTGACCAAATTTTGGAGGTTTGACATTTTTAGAAAATACTAGACCTTAATTGGAGTTGATTGACACTAAGTTTGCTCAATTTGGATTTTTCTGTCATTAGTTATGAATTTTCAAAATTTCTTTAATTATTGAATTTTTAAAATTATCTAATTAGGAAGGTTTTGATTATTTTGATCCAAACTCATCCCAAACTGCATGGAATCAACCCCAAAGGTCAGGAATGACCCATGGGAGTGTTTCCATATGTTTGGAAATTATTTTAGATTTTTAATAATGTTTAATTAATTAATTTAATTAATTATTAATTTTTATTAAAAATTTAATTAAAGTTTAATTAGAGTTCAGTCAAGGGGCTTTTATTTTTCTTAGGTAGAGGACTAAGTTTTAGTCAATTTGAGGTATTATTTGTATTTTTTAGTGTTAATTTGAATTTATTGTATTATTTTAAATTTTCTGGGTCCTTAAAAGGGTTGAAACTTTGGGTAATTAATTTTCTAACCTAATGACCACCAAATTTAATGAAATTTGAACCTAAGTTATATGGTGTCACTAAGTTTACTATGTTCAAGTTTCACCCGTATTGGGTGTGTGTACAATCCCCTAAGAATTTTATAAGTTTTCTAGACTTTTCCTTAATTATTTTTCCTAGGTATCTCTACTATTCAAATAGGCTTGAAATTTGGCGTGTCTAACCCTGATACATATGCAATCATACCACACAAATTATGCAGCCTAATTCTACAGAAAAATGGAGTTATGAATTTTCAAAATTTTGGGTCCAAAATGGACCCATTCTCCTAAAAATTCACATCACAAAAAACTACAGAGCATCTGATCCTAAAAAAATTACAGAATATGCCTAAGATGCTCAGGAACATTCCACCAAAATTTGGGATCCATTTGATCCCTGGATTGCAAGAAAATTGAGAAACATAAAAATCAAATAAATGCAAATTTCGCCCAATCCAGGGCTAAAAACAACTTAATTTTAATTTTAATAAATACTACATTTAATTACCTTTCCAACGAGCCCAAGAACGTCTAATTTGGTGGAAAATTTAATTTTCTGTGAATTTTGGAAAATTTTGAGCATTTAAATCATTTTTTATTCAAAATTAATAATAAAAAATAGCAGCGGCAATGATTGCGCCGCCGCTACCAGAATCTGACACGTGGCGGACACGTGTCGACGCAAGAGGTATCACTTAACCACGTCGGATCCAGCGATGCGACGGTCAAAACAGGAAACAGCGGGATCGACGGCTAGAAATGCGCCACGTGGCCCTTCTTGAGCACGGGAGATCCCGCGTACGAACCCAGGGGCTGACCGCGTGGTCTGCCTTGATCTGGACAGTCGATTTTCGATCGGACGGTCCAGATCTGCCGATTCTGTGCAGTTCATTTTGAATAGGAAACTTTAAATACTCATATCTCCCAAAATACTCGACGAAATTCGACGAAATTTGAACTGTAGCTAGAGGGCAACATAATCTTGCAATGCATGGAGTTTGGAGGCTCCATGCATTGTAGATTTCATACAGTTTCAAATTGAAATTTTATATAAAAGTGAGGATAACTTACAATCTACCCGTTGGATTTTTGCAAACTTGGGCTCCTTTTGCTCCTGCTAATGTCCTCTACAAGTTTACTGAAGACCCCAATAGATTTCGACGGCTGGATTCAAAGATATCGAAGAGAGATAGTATTTCTCTCTTTTCTCTCTCTTTTTCCACTAAAATGATGGTTTGAGTGATGGAAATGGTGGGGGAAGGCTTGGAATGGCCTTGGGAGGTGCTAGAGAGTATGGGAAACTCTTGGAGAGCTTTGGGGTTGCTGGAGTTTGGGATTTAGGCCAAGAAATGAGCAATGTGTGGGTTAGGGCAAATTTTGCCCACTTAACCCTCATGATTTGAAATGGATGGCTTGGATCTCATCATGGGTGCCTTGGATGTTTGCCAAGTGTCCCATGAGTAGCCCAAGACTAGGAAAAGGATGGTGGATTTAGGGGGATTGCCTTGAGCCAAGAGGGGGGGGGGACCACACCTCTTTTCCCTCGTTTGGCTAAACCAAGCCTAAGCAAGGTTTAGGGAGCTGGTTTGTGGCCTCTTAGGAAGGGAAATTAGTCCCCTTTGAGCAGGTTGGGGCAGGTTTTGGGAGAGGGAAAAGGGTTGTCCATGTGGCATGGTTAAATGCCCATCACTTGGCCTCATTTCAACAAAACTTGACCCATTGACTTGTTGACTAGTCAATGGTGACTAGGATGTGCATGGGAAGAGTCAATGTGCTGTAGGAGTCAATATTAAGGGACATGAGGCCATGGTGTTGAAGCTTTAAGTGAATACATGAAATTGGAGAGGGTTTTGACCCCTCCAAATGGGTTGACCAAGTCAAACCTAGGGAGGATTGACTTGAAAGTCTTTGGACATATCATGAGTGTCCAAACAAATGATTTTGAAGCATTAGATTGGTTTGAGATGGATTCAAATGTTGAAAATATCAAGGGTTGGGTTAAAGATGGATTGGGTCAAATATAGTTGACTTGGTCAAACAAGTCAAACCAAGGAGTGGGTTTAATTTTAATGGGTCTCAAATATCATAGGAAATTCATTGAGAGGGGTTTCAAAGGTTAAGAATGTTGAACGATGTTAAATTTTGGTCAAAAGTCCAAAAACCCCTCTAAAGGGCATTTGGTCATTTTGGCCTCGGGTGAACCCTGGGTCGAGGTGGGTCCAAAAAGATGTAGATTAATGTTAAACATATCAATATCAAGGGTCTGGAGGTGATTAGAGGATTTGGGGGAAATTCTAAGGTCAAATTTCCCAAGATAATGGGTCCAGTGGCACGGGCCGTAAATATTTGAAGGTTTTACAGCCTTCGGATTTAAATTTAGTTTCTGGGGTTAGAGACCCCAAAATGGGCTCAAATTTGGAGTGTTTCCTCTAGAGACATATCACATAGTGTGCAACTGACAGATCATAAATCAGAGGTCATTTGACTAGGGTTTGAAATGTTTGAAAATTCCCTAAAAAGGCTTTTAGGACTCAGGTCTTTGGCCTTGGATTCTAGATTTGGAAATCTGGATTTGATATAGATTTTGAGTTTAAATATCTGGATTTGAATCATCTCAATCATTCATGATCATTTGGAGTGATTATAAGTGTTTGAAAATGATTTGAACTAGATCAAAGGCAGGATCAAGATTTGAACTTGAGTTTGAATCTTGGACTGGGCTGGAATATGGATTTTGATTGAGGTTTGAACTGAATCAAAGTTTGGATTGACTTAAGTTCAGGATTGATCTGAAGTTTGGATTAGGCTCCAATGACCTCATATAAAAATGAGGTCAATAAATGGACCCCCAATATGTGTAATAGAATGAAATTCTATTGCACATATTGGCGTTGACCGAATTAAAAAGTAAAGTCTAAAACTTTAATCCTAAGGAAAGGCACCACCTAACCTAAAGGAAGAAAAGAGCAGGTAGAGCTAGGATGGTGCCATGAAGGGCGTTATCCATCACTAATAAGTGATTATGTGGTGGGGTCAAAACATGCCCAACACAAAGGGCCGGGTTGAATGACAATATAGTGGGGTCAAAATATGCCCACTATAGAGGGTCGAAGATCATATAATGGGGTCAAGGAATGCCCACCACAGAGGACCGGTTGGATGACCATATAGTGGGGTCAAAATATGCCCACCATAGAGGGTCAAAGATCATGTGATGGGGTCAAGAATGCCCACCACAATGATCAAGACTCGATGGCCGTATGATGGGGTCAAGAATGCCCACCACAGAGGACCGGCTAGATGATCATATAGTGGGGTCAAAATATGCCCACTATAGAGGGTCGAAGATCATGTGATGGGGTCAAGAATGCCCACCACAATGATTGAGACTGGATGGTCGTATAATGGGGTCAAGCATGCCCACCAAAGAGGACCGGCTGGATGACCATATAGTGGGATCAAAATATGCCTACTATAGAGTGTCGAAGACCATGTGATGGGGTCAAGAATGCCCACCACAATGATCGAGACTGGATGGTCGTATGATGGGGTCAAGCATGCCCACCACAGAGGACCGGCTGGATGACCATATAGTGGGGTCAAAATATGCCCACTATAGAGGGTCGAAGACCATGTGATGTGGTCAAGAATGCCCACCATAATGATCGAGGCTGGGAGGCAGCTAGGATGGTGTCACGAAGAGTGTACTCCATCACTAGCGAGCCTGGTTCTAAGGAGAGGAATAATCCTATCCTTAGGAAAAGAGAACTGAATGATCGAAGACTCCAAATTATGTGGAAATTAATTTTGATAATATGAAAGTGATTGGACAAGATTAACTCAAAGTACTGAAACATTTTTTTATTGATTGATAGTGTGAGCTACATCAAGCGTAGTATTTCTTGAGGAAACGCCCATTGATAGGAAGCATTGGGTAATTTCCTTTACAATCCACTAGCTGATACGAGCCCCCTTCATAGACTAACTCTACAACGAAGGGTCTCTCCCAGGTTGGTTCAAACTTCCCACCGATCTTTCGGTGGGCTAAGATAGGCCTCCGAAGAACCAAGACCAAGTCTCCTACTTGGAAAGTTCTAGGTCACACTAACTTATCATGGTCTTGAACCATTCGGGCCTTATATAACTCTAAATTTTGTTGAGCTTGGAGACGATGTTCCTCAAGGCCTTCGAGCTCTTCGAGTCGAAGCTTTGCATTCTGCTTAGTCGTAATTTGAATTTGAATGGAAATTCTGAGCGAGGGAATTTGCACTTCTAAAGGGAGTACAACCTCGGACTCATACACTAGTACAAATGGTGTGGATTGGGTCGGGGTTCTATAAGTGGTCCGATAGGCCCACAAAGCTTCCGCCAACCTCTCATCCTATTGGCGCTTATTGTCATCGAGGGTCTTTTTAATAATTTGCACCAAAGTCTTGTTGAAGGCCTCGGCCAACCCATTAGCCCGAGGGTAATAGATTGTTGAGTATTTCCAATCAATGTTATGGCGTCTTACAAAATTGTTGATTTTTATAGACTTGAATGCAGACCCATTATTATATATAATTTTGCGGGGCATGCCGAATCGGTATACGATATGGTCACAAAAGAAATTTAGGACATGGTGTGATGTTACATTGCGTAAGGGGATCGCTTTTGCCCATTTTGAAAAATAATCAGTCGCGGCAAGTATAAAGCGATGACCCTTCGAAGAAGGAGGGTCAATTGGCCCGATAATATCCGTGCCCCAACTTTCGAAGGGCCACGAAGCTATCGTGGGGTGCAATATATTAGGCGGCTGATGAAAGACCACACCATGAACCTGGCATTGATGACAACATTTCACAACATTCATGCAATCGTCAATCATCGTAGGCCAGTAGTATCCAAGTCTTTTAATTTTCAACTTCATTTTTGGACCCGATTGATGGGCACCGCATAGTCCGAAATGGACCTCATTAACAACCTTCAGGGCTTCCTATTTATTTAAACAATGTAGCCACATCTGATCGAACGAGCGGCGGTATAGCGCATTGTTGACTAAAGTGTAGGATAGGGCACGTTTCTTGATCTGGTTGGTGAGGGACTTGTCCTGGGGAAGTTTGCCACCTTTGAGATAGTCGATTAATGGTTGTCTCCAACCACCATCTTCCTCAATCCCTGAAGAGGCAGAAAGGACTTGAGATGACTGTTTGTTGATGTGGTCTAAGTCTATGGGAGATAGGACCTTACGACCCTGAATCTCTATAGGGATTGAGTGTTCTTCCGGGCACGCAAATTCTTTTGCAAGCTTTGCTAGGGCATCCACCACAGAATTACTTACACGTGGAACCCTATACAAAGTTACTACAGGGATCTGCTCGAGTAGGTGATTAGTGTATTGGTGGTACTTAAGGAGATTAGGATTCAAAACCTTATAGGTTCCTGTAACCTGGTTGATCACCAGTTGAGAATCACCAAAGATTTTAATCTCTTTAATCTCCATCAAGATTGCAAGTTCCAAGCCAGTTATCAAAGCCTCATATTCAGCCTCATTATTTGTGCAAGGTTCAGACAAATGGTAGGAAAAGTGCATCATCCCCTTCCCTGGTGTTATGAAAATTAGGCCAATGCCAGCTTTCCCGGGGATCGTAGATTTTTGGGTTTTGTCTTATCGAGAAGATGCCGCACCATCAAAATATAACTCCCAGACAGGATCATTGGCTTCCCTGAAACTCATGATTTGTTCGTCCGGTAAATCATCGTTCAAAGGAGAATCCGCTGGCAGCGGGTGTGCTGCAAGGAAGTCGGCAACGGCTTGCCCTTTCACTGCACGCAGGGGAACGAATGTAATTTCAAATTGGAGCAATATTATGGACCAGCGAGCCAAGCGTCCTGACAATGTTGGCCGGGTTATAAGATATTGTAAAGGGTTGATCTTAGAAATCAAACAAATTGAATGGGATAGCATATAATGTCTTAGTTTTTGGGTTGCAAAAACTAAAGCAAGGCAATGCTTCCCGATTGAAGGATATCGGATTTATGTAGGAAGAAGCCTCCGACTAAGGTAATAGAGAGCGTTCTCCTTCCCTTCGTCATTGACCTGAGCTAATAGGGCACCTAAAGACTCATCTAGGGCCGCAGAGTAGAGGATCAAAGGTTTCCCCGGAATAAGGGCTGCCAAAACTGGTGGATTTGTAAGGTATTCCTTGATATTGTCAAAAGTGCTTTGACACTTCTCATTCCAAATGAATTTGGCATCTTTCTTAGCAAGAGCTGAGAAAGGTTGACATCTTCCGGAGAGATTAGATATGAATCTTCTTATATATGCCAACCTACCTTGAAGAGACCTTAATTGAGTAAGGCTCTTAGGAGGTGGCATATCTAAGATGGCTTCAATTTTCAAAGGATCAATCTCAATTCCACGGTGCCTCACTACGAACCCCAAAAATTTCCCTGATGTGACACCGAAAGCACACTTTAGGGGATTCATTTTGAGGTCGTAGCGGCGCAATCGCTCAAAAATAACTCTCAAGTCATAAAGGTGAGACTCTTTGACTTTACTCTTGACAACTAGATCATCAATATAGCACTCAATTTGATTGTGGATTAAGTCATCAAAGATGTAGGTCATGGCCCGCTGGTAGGTTGCGCTGGCATTTTTAAGACCAAAGGGCATCACTTTATAACAAAAGATGCCTATAGGGATCCTGAATGCAGTGTTTCTCTCATCTTCTGGGGCCATCCCGATTTGATTGTAACCAGAGAAGCCATCCATAAAGGAGAAAACAACATGTGAGGAGGCAATGCCCACCATAAGCTCGGGTATGGGTAGAGGAAATTCATCCTTGGGACATGCCTTATTCAGATCCCTATAGTCGACACAAATTCGAATTTGACCATTTTTCTTTCGAACCGGCACGACGCTAGCTACCCAAGAAGGGTTTTGTTCTTCTCAAATAAATCCAGCCTCTGTTGACCTCATTTTTGTATGAGCTCAGTAGGACCAACCCAGACCTTAGGATCTTTCCAATCCTTAGGATCAATCTTAACCCTAGGATCAATCTGATCTTAGATCAATCCAGACTTTAAGATCAATCCAAATTCAAATCAATCCTGACCCCAGATCAATGCAATTTAAGACAAATCTAGATTCTAGGATTCTCCTAGACTTCAGACCCTAGGACCTATTCTAGACCCTAGGATTCTACCTGATTCTACATCATATAATCCTCTTAGACCCTAGGATTCTCCTAGATCTATCTAGAGCTTAGGATTCTTCTAGATCCTAAGACTATTCTAGATTCCAGGCCCTAGGACTTCCAGACCCTAAGATCCTCCTAGAAATCAAACCTCAGGATCTACTCTAGATCCTAAGATCCTTCTAGATCTTGAATCTTAGGATTCCTAGATCTTAGGATTCTTTTAGATTATAGGATTCTTCCAGACCCCAGATCCTAGGATTTCCCTAGGACTTCTAGGTTTTAGGATCTTCCCAGACTCCAGTCCCTAGGATCTATTCTAGACCCTAGGATTCCCTTAAGCTGATTTGGACCCTAGGACCTATTCTAAACCCTAGGATTCTTCTAGATCAATCCAAGCTTCAATTCAATCTAAACTTAATTCAAATCCTATCATTCAAGCTCAAAATCTAATTCAAAACCAGATTCCCAGATTCAAATCCAAGGCCAAAGGTCTAAGTCCTGAAAGCCTTTTCCAGCAAATCTTTGAATATTTCAAAACACTATCAAATGACCTCTGATTCAGGATCCGTCAGTTCCACATTGATGTGACATGTCTCTAGAGGCAACCCTCCAAATTTGAGCTCATTATGAGATCTCTAACCCCAGAAACTGAATTGAAATCCAAAGGCTATAAAACCTTCAAATATTTACAATCTATGCCACTGGACCTACCACCCAGTGGATTTTGACCCTGGAGCTTTCTCCAAAGCCTCCAATCACCTCCAGACCCTTGATTATGACCCATTGAGCATTAAACTGCATTTTGTTGGACTCAATTAGACCCCCAGTTGACCAGGGGTCAAAATGACCAAAATACCCCTATGGGGTGTGAATAGTCACTTTGGTCAAATGAGCTCCAAATCAAATGCAACCACCTCCAGCAAGTTTCAAATATCAAACCAAACTTGTTGGACCCACTTTCAGCCCCTGGGTCAACCTGGTTGACCAAGTCAACCTAGTTGACCTAGAAGTCCCATTTAGGGTCAAAACAGGTCATTTTGACCAAATGACCTCCCAGACCTTGGGACCACCACCATTGGTCTCCAAATGTCATTTCAAATCTGTTGAGCCTATATCCAGATCCTGGACCCACCTGGTTGACCAAGTCAACCAGGGTTGACCTAAAGGCCCATTAAGGGCCCAAATAGGTCATTTTGACCAAATGACCTCTCCAGACCTTGAGACCACCATCAGTAGACTCAGAATGTCATTCTGAACTAGTTGGACCCAATCCCTGACCCTAGGTCAATCTGGTTGACCAAGTCAACCTAGTTGACCCATTAGGCCCATTAAAGGCCTAAATGGGTCATTTGACCCAAATAGCCTATTTAAACTCCTGAAACACATCTGCCAGGCTCCATTTATTATTTGAAATTGATTCAACCCAGACCCTGGCCCTTGGTTAACCTGGTTGACCAAGTCAACCCATTAAGCCCTTTAAGAGCCCCAATAGGTCCATTTTACCCAAATGACCCATTTAAATCTTAAAAATACTTCTGATAGACTCAAAACATCAAATCGAACCTGTTGGACCTATGCCCACCTTCTGGGTCAACCTGGTTGACTGAGTCAACCTAGGTTGACTTAGGTTTTCTTTAAGGATCTAAATGGGTTATTCCAACCCATTGGATCCAATCAAATCCTTCAAGCTCTCAAATCCATGTCAAATAATATTTTAAACCTGTTAGACTTGTCATGAGTCAAATCAACCTTGGTTTGGCTTGGTCAAACTTCAAATATTGGTCAAACCCATTCAAAACCATTTACATTACCATAAACTCTAATATTTGAACCTCAAACCTCTCCAAAGTATCCCAACCAGCTCTTTAAGACCTCTTTACTGCCACATCAGCAAGCTTGATCATTTGACTGGTCAAACTAGTCAATTATTGGTCAAAGAAGCCTCCAAATGGCTTTGAATGGCCAAAACCCTTGCTTAAGCTAATTAACTCCAAACCCAATCCCTTCCAGCAGCTTTAAACATTTTCTGGAATGTTCTTAAGTTGGTTTTAAGCTTTGGATTAGAACTAAACCTAAAGCACATGGCCATATGTATTCCAAAGGACAAAATCACCTTTCCATGTCATTGTCCTTTAGTCCTTTTTATTCCCTGGCATTCTAACTGCTTGGGGACAGATGGCAACCATCTAGCAAGTCCCCAAGACGATCTTGATCGTTCAAATGAACCTGGGATCATTTGAATAGGGTAAAGCTCTCTTAGGGCCTCATTCTTTCAAGACTTAGTCTCTCTCCATTTCTAACCTCCGAAAGCCTGGACTCTAGCTCATCTGAGCTCCCCAGGTAATTTTAAACCATTCCCAACCAAAATCTGGCCGGAGATAGGCGTCGCCGCCGAGCTTCCCGGTGAGTTGAAGGCAAAATCCATCCTAAGCCTATAGCGTTCAATAGGGAGCGTTTCAAGCCGCGATTTCTGAAAGGAAAAGTAGCGTGGACAAACTACAAGCTCAGAGATTCAAAAATTTCCAAAATCCATTGGGTAGATCTCCCTAAAACCCAAACCCTAGCTTACACATTTAGAGTTAAATAGCTTTGTAAAAAGCGATTTTCAAGAAATTTAAACACGTCCACATGAATTCTATTCATTACATCTAGCTAGGTTTCAAATTTCAATTTATTTGATTGATCCGTTTGGGAGAACGAGCAAAAAAATGAGTTCTAAGACTCAGTTTTACAATTTCTGCTCGTTGAGGGAGATCTGGACCATTGATCTTGTGATCAACGGTCCAGATCTTCCTATGCCGCGGCTTGAACGAATCAGGAGAGCAGATCCCGCGGTTACTTTCCGGTTTGGCTCGATCTGAGCCGTTCATTTGAAACAGCGGGATTGATGGTCCCTGGAATTCTCGGTCCGCTGAGATCATAACCGTCCACGCCAGACAGCGGGAGATCGGACGATCCATGGCGTATGCTGACTGGATTAAGTAGAAAACGCGTGGGCCCGCCGCCGATTCAGGCAATGATTGCTTTTGCCGCATTTTCTGCACCATCCAGTCATGTTCTGCCACGTGTCAACCGCCGCCTGTTTATTAAGAATGATTAAATAATCATTATTTAAATCATTTTAAATTCTATTTTCTTTATAAAATTAATTAAAATTTATTTTAAAATAAAAATTTTTATTTTATATATTAAAAATTCCAGAATTTAAAAATATCTTTATTTTAAAATTAAAAATATTTAAAATATGTTATGTATATTCTAAATAATTTACAAGTAATTAATTTTTTTTAGGTTTAATTAATAATTAATTAATATTAGTTTAAATATTTCTTTCAAATTTTCAAATTTTACCTCAAATATTCTTTTTTATTTTAAAACACATATATGTATATATATATTTTAAAATGATCTAATTTGAATTTATGATTAAATTTAAAGTATATTTTATATATATTTTTTTATTTATATATTTAATTAAATGAAATTCAAGCAACTTTAAAAATTCAATTATTTTAAATAATATTAAAATTTCAGAAACATATAATATTTAATTTAAACTCAATTTAAGGATTATTTTAAATAGCAATTGATTTTAAATTATTTTAAATGTATTCAATTATTATTTAAACTTCAAAATTTCAAATCAAATTTATTTTAAATCAAAAATATTAATATAATATCTCAAAATTTTCAAAACTTGAATACTTTAATTTAAAATTAATTTCAAAGTTTAAAACCTTAGTTAAATTTGATTAATATTAACCATTCAATTATTTTAATATTTAATTAATACTTAATTAAATATTAAACTAATTTTTTTTTAAAAATATATATATTTTCAAATAACTTTAAAAATCAGTTGATCTCTCAATATATTTTAAAATTATTTAATTTTGAAAATATTTTAGTAGTATTTTGAAATATTAATTTTAAGTGCTCTAATTTCGAATATATATATATATATATATGTTTTAAAATACTATTTTAAAACTATATATATTTAAATCTTTAAAATTTTGAGAGATCCATTGAAATTTCAAATCTAGATTGAGCTTGTTTGAATAGAATTCATGTGGAGTGATGGTTAATCAATGAATAATTATTTGGTTAATTATTCATTGATCAACCTTTCAAACAATTAAATTTTAACTTGCATCTCATGTGTAGGTACACATACCACTTAGCTTTAGGACTCTCCTAGATCTAGGATTTGATTATGTTTGCATGTATGCTTATGATGTTATGTCAAGGGTTAGAGACTTTGATTTGAACCCATTTAAACTTAGTGTCATTAAGGACAATAATTAAGGATCTTAATTAGAAAACTTAGAAAAATTCTAAAAATTAGGATTCATCTCCTTATGACTTAAAACTTTGAATACTTGAACTTAGTGACACTCCCAACATTAGGAAAATTCCCTACTGAATTTTGAAATCACTAAGCCCCTTTATCAAATTAATCAAATTAAACCTTCATTAAGCCTTAAAACCTTCCAAAAATTATAATTAAATCCAAAAAATACAATTAACCCCTCTAACTGATCAGAATTGAACCCTTAACCAATGAAAAATAAAAGCCCCTTGATTGGACTTCAAAATTAAGCTTAATTTCATTTTAATTGAAATTCAATATTTAATTAATTTAATTAATTAAAAATAATTAAAAATTCCAAAAATTTCTCAAACACTTAGAGATCACTCCTTAGGTCATTCCTGACCTTTGGAGTTGATTTCAAGGAGTTTGGAAGTCATTTGGATTCAAATCATAAAAAGGGCCTTAATTAAAACAATTTCAAAAATTTAATAAATACTCAAAACTTCAAAAATTCATAACTAATTCAAATAAACTCCAAATTGAGCAAACTCAAAGGCATACAACTCATCTTAAGGTCTAATATTTATTAAAAATGTTAAGTTTCCAGAAATAAATCAAATTTGAAAAAGTCAACTTTTGGTCAAACTTAGTTGAAATTTAAGTCAAAACTTCAAACCTTCAAAATAAAATGTAGAAAAATCCAATTTCAGTGTACTTACTGTCTAACTGATCGTATTAAGGTCTAGTATTTTAATAAAATATTAACTTTCCAGAAAACACTTTAAATTAAAAAGTCAATTTTTAACCCCTTAATTAAAAGATTAATATAATCCAAAAAATTTCAAAATTCAATAAATCTTCAAAAATTCCAGAAAACATTAATTTGAACTTAAAACCAGCAACCAACCAATTCTAATTAAAATTTTAATCAACTTTCAAACCTTAATCAAACTTAAATCACTTAATTATATCGGGTACCACTAGGTAACCCGGCCTACGAGGCTATTAAATTAGCCCCAAGGAAGGTGAAATAAACTTCACGGCCTCGATGTGAAACAAAGGTGGTATCCAAAAAACAATTAAAATCAAGTTTAAAATCAATCTCAAGTCATTAATATTTAAATTCAAATTAAATCTTCCCTTAAACCTTCAACCAACTTGAACCTCAAGCAACTTCAATCAATTGCCTATTTAGGATATATCAAAGCCACACATCCTACCTCACACACTTTAGATGGTTTGCTAGGACAACCAACTCTAGTCTTAGGCTAGGCCGGTGTTTACTTTTCTACTGTGTGCCTGATTTTCGAGCTTTCACTGCATGTTATTTGCTAGACATAGAATTGATGTTGATGTGATTGTTTATTTATTTAATGAATTCTGTGTTGATTTGATTGTTCGTTAGATCTACCCCTAGGCTAGGGACGTTTTGTACTAATTCAATCTTATGCAGGTGGCCATGCTCATACAAGGCATAAATTAAAGGGGGCAAAATCATAATTATTAAATTGCACAGGTGCTAAGCATGCTAAGACCCCCTTTAAAATTAAAAGAGCATGGCCAAGTGTGGCTGTGATTGAGTATTTTAACTTCAAATATATAACTACTTGGGATGTCAAATATAAACTGCTGATTATTAGGATAACCCTGCAGGTTGTTGAGTCTAGATTTTTAATTTTTTTAATTGATGTAATTTGAATGTAAATAAAGTTGTAAATTTAAAGTACTTTGAGATTGAGATGTTTAAACATCCAATTTGGAATCCAAAGAGGAAGGAACATCCCTTAGGGGAGAGTCCCTATCCATTTGGAGATCCAAATTAGGATGAAGTTCAAATATCCAAAGAGAAAAGATAACACCCCTATTCAGGGGGAGTTTCTTTTCATTTGGATATCCAGACCCGACGATCCAAGGAGTTTCAAGAAGACGAAGAAGTGATGAATGAGAAGGATCTCAAATCTCAAAGTCACTTGAATCTTAGGAGTAGAATCCGGGTTATAGTCAGTGGTACCCGGCCACTTTATTTTTCCTTCAGACCCTGGGTTGTATAATTAAAAGGCACTTGCCTATGGACTTTCAATTTGAGCATTTATTTAATTAATTTAATTATTTAATTGATTTGATTTATATGTTGATTGCGATTAAGGACCCGTATGCTTTTAATAGTTTATTTGGCGTTCTTGCATGTCGATTTTGATTTAGCCTGGAACCCGATCGGAGGCTCATGAGGGTACGGTCATAACTTTTTCTACTTAAACAAAATTAAAATTTTTAAGCTCAGATAGAAACTCTAACGCTCTTAAGAAGTAAGCCCGGGCTCGCCGGGAGTTTTTCATGCATTCATATTAACTTTTCTCTATCTTGTTAGGCACCTCCCCGCCTGCGGGTTTTGGCAGACCACCTGACCTATTAGGGTGCAGTTCTGTCCAAGGGGATGTTGTGCAATGTCTAGGATAAAACCTACTTTTTAAGCCTGATTTTAAAACTGCTTCATTTTAATTTAAGCAATTCATCGAGTCAACTAGCATGCATCACATTAGATACAAATTAAATTTGAGTCTAAATCTTAATTGCATTTTTAGCTTAAGCATTTAACCCAATATATGTTAAGGGGTCAATTAGGATCTGCTTTAGATGTCGACCCCAATTCTTTAAACCAATCTTAATCAATGTCCTTAACCACTCTTCCATCAAGACTTTGACTCATGTTTTTTTTTTAAAAGCATTTAGGTGGTTTAGCTGGCTCCCCAATCCAGGCCGGGGTAAGTCCAGGATTGCATTATATTAGCCAGGATTCAGGTCATTGATTCTCAGTACCCATTTTAGACTTAGGTTCTGGGGCAAATCTTCAATCTTAAGACCTCAACCTTCCGGGAATCTAATTCCCACTTTCTAATAAAATTGACCACTTAAACATTAAATCTCTTTCAATCAAATTCAAGCCCAACACTTAGGATAGTTTGAGGTGTTTCTGAAGCAATTCAGAATCTCAAAGCACCTCCTATTTTTCTTCCTTTGACTCCAGAAATAACTGTTCAAATTTGATCTAGTCCCTGTTGAATTTCTTACCCTTAACCTCCTTTGATATCAATCTTTGAATTCTTAAATAAAATTTGTATCGCTATTTTAATCGAGAGTTTTCGTAGGAAATTTTTTGGTTTCCTACGATGTAATTAACTACGAGGGCTTGCGCTCGTAGGAGATTTAGAAACCCATACCTGATTTCAAAATCAAGTTTTCAAAACCTTTAATTGATTATCTTTGGGAAATTGAAAAGACAACGATCATTATCCTCATTTTCAAATGATCGATAATAGACGATATCCTCTTTCCTTGGAAAGATATATCGTACTATTATCGTGATCTTGATTATGAAATTAATGATCTTTTTACTAGATTATTATAGTTAAATATTGGATTTAACATCATTTTGATCTTTTGAGATCATATGTTGTTTCTCATTGAGTTTGACTACGATAATCAGATAAATTCAAATATTTGTAATCTGAACATATTAGGGAACGATATATTCACTTTTCGAGGTGATATATCATTCATAATAAGTGTTCGATTATAAAATTAAAATTCCAGAAATTCAACTTTCCAAAGAAAATTAAACACTTTTTCAAAACTATATTTTTCAATCAAACAGCCTCAGCCAGTTTCTTAATTTCAGAAATGACTTGTTGCTCGATCTCTAAACGCATGTGTCTAGGGGCTTGCTTAACAGGAATGGCATCGTGCAGGATTCGAGTTTATGAACTGCTACCTCGGTGGGTAGACCTGGCATTTCATCATATGACCAGGCAAAGCAATCCCTAAACTCAGAAAGGAGTTGTATTAGATCCTGAGACTCATCCTCACTCAGCAAAGCACTTATAAAAGTAGGGCGAGGGTCGTTGTCAGTTCCTAGGTTAATTTTTTTTAGCTCATCGACCGTCGATTTAATCTCTTCCTCAAATTCAGGGGGTGCATCCCGAACTTGAGGCTCATCTGGATCGTCTAAAGTCTCCAGATAAAGCCCGTCAAGGGGACTGACGACTTCAGTAGGGACATTTTGAGATTCAAGATGATAAGTTATCATTAAGCAGTATTCGTCGTCATCAAACGAACTAACGGTACCAAAGCCGATATCATATGCTGAATTTTTATTGATCTTTGTTTTCCAAATATTTTCATGGTATCTAGCTTGACCCTTAGTCCATCAATACGGTACGGGACCTTTAGAAAAAGTGTTCTTTACACAAACAGGAAAGTAGCCAAAAGGTAATTCCATTAATTCATTGAAATCTGCCTCCTCGAGGGTTACATCACCTTCATCCCTTGAGGAGGAGGAGCCAGGGAAGAATTTCCGGGCTTTCCTTATTTCACCGCTTAGGTTAGGGGACTCTTTAATCTCTAACCCTACAACTCTGCCAACCGACAGTGGGGCCAAGGATAGGGCCTCAATTCTCCTACTAAGCTTTTCGTACATTGTCAATTCTGGCTCGTCACTTTTAACCTTTGAACTGTCAATCTCAGGGTCACTATCCTGATCTAAAGTTAGATCAAACTTTGGAGGAGCAATGATATTCTTGTAATCAAAAGGAAATTCAGGCCCCCGTATTTCTAGCTCTTCATCAGAGATTGATTCCGGATTAATATACACAGGGGTTGTTCTTTTTTCAAATAAAACACAGCCTCGACCCCGTGCCCTTTGAGCCATCCTCCCACCTCTTTGAGGTAACATGTTTGGAGGCCTAAGGACAATGATGTCGAGCTCGCTTTCACTATCAGATTCTTGTATCTTTTGATCTTTTTCCTTTTCTTTTTCTTTTTCTTTTCCTTTTAATTCTTGATTTTGATTGGAGCTTTGCTCACTTTCTTATTCCTCAATTTTGATCTCAACTTTAGAATAAGGGGAGGACCCTTTTGGTATGAAATATGCAGCATTCTCGTAGATCCCTATTTCTTGAATCGAGAATGGTTGCAGATCGCCCCTAATTACATGTTCAATGCCATCTCGTTGATACTTGACGCATTGATGTAGGGTAGATTGAACCATTCTGTATTCATGAATCCAAGGCCTACTTAAAAGTGCATTAAAGGACGTTGCCGAATCAATAATATAAAACTTTGCTTCGGTTTTCAATCCTCCTATCTCTAACAGGAGGGTAATCGAACCCAAAGCCCTTTCACCTTTCTCGTTGAACCCACATAGTACCAATCTATCAGTGGCGAGCTTACTAGTATCAACTCTAAGGTAGGCGAGGGTTTTCACATTCATCACGTTGACCGATGCACCCGGATCAATAAGGACTCTTGATAACTTAAAATTTCCTACATCAATGGTAATATAGAGGGGACGATTGTGATCGGCAGTTCCCAATAGTAGGTCTTCATCCGAGAATGTTACTCCTGGAACTTCTTTGAAGTAGAGGGCTTCATCTTTTGAGGTTGAGGCCAGTTGAGCAAGGAAAATCTCAAGGTCGAGAAGTGCCTTGATTAAAGACTCTCTCATTTCCTTGGACAGGATGAGAGCATCATAAATACTCAACTCGGCTGAAAACTTCCTAAGATGAGCCAGGACATTATAGTCAACCTTAGGAACAACAGACTCAAAACCCGGTGGAATCAGTGGAAAATCAGGATGATGAGGAGAGTCTGGAATTGGATCGCTAAAGATAACTCGCTTGGCTTTTCCTGAGGAGGGAGCCTAGGGGGTAAGACTTTTCCACCATGAAGTTGTACCTCTATGATTGAATCGGGAGGACAAAATGTGGGGGAGTCTACGCTCTCCATAGGCTGCACATCGTCGCTATCTGAAGAGGAGTCAGAATCTAAAAGTTCTATCACGATAGGTTTCCCAGTGAATTTAATTTCAGGGAGGTCGCTATCTGATAAGATCTCAAGCTCGACATCCCCTGTAGAAGTCAAATCCGGAAGATCAAATTTTTGAGAGTTTGGATTGATCTCAATAGAATTTTGAATTTCTTTGGAAGAATTATCAACTTGTATTTCATTCTCATGGTTAATCATCAAAATTGAAGCAGAATGATATTTTTTATTAAACTTACGACCCTTTGCCTTTGATGGGGCAAAGTAAAAGTCAGATAACAAGAGTGGGGATGGGGATTTAATGCCGCCATGGGTCGCTTGAATACATCTCTCATCAAAATACTTCCTCTCTACAATAATATCTTTCTTTTCTTTTTTATTCAATACAGTAGTTCCTACGACTACTGGAGAGGGAAGTAGCTCAACATCTTCCTGTGAAGCATCCAAGTTAACCTCCCAAATCGGGCCCTGGGCTGTCGTGGGCATCTGTTGAGAAAGATGATAAGACTTGTTAATCGACCTTTTAAGTACCCGGGATAAAGCAATATCCCAACCATCTTCAATTGAAAGAGAAGGGTTAGAATTGTTACCTGAGATTACCTTGACGGACCCCTGTTCTGAGTCTACCAGATACTCTTTGGGAATGATAATGTTACCTTGCTTGATGTTTTTTTCCACCCAATCTTTAAAAATGATACAATCTTCAATCGGATGACTAATCATTTGGTGGTAAGGACAATACTTAGGATCATCGTTTTTGTCTGCATCTTCTGGCCTTCTAGCCTCAGGTAATAGAAAATCTGGCTTTTTCTGGAGGCACTTAAAAATCTTTCTTACTGACTCTCTCTTAAATGGGTATGGTCTAGCCAACCTCTCTTTAAGGTAGGTCGAGTAAGACTCCCTCTGAGGCTGAGAAGTAATTTGGAATGGTTGTTTTTGAATCAGTACTGGTGGAGGTAGAGGTGCACTAAGCTGACTGGTAGTTGGTTGTTTCCCCTTATCTACTACTGATACTGTAGCCTTCTTTTCAAATGACTTGATTGGTTTGTCAACTTTCTTTTCACCAGAAAGATCCTTCAAGAATGGCATCCTAGGAGCCTCTTCCTGCAGGTTACTTGCCTTGTTTAGAAGTTTTTCAAAAGTTCTTATAGTGAAACCCTTCAGAAGAAAAGCAACAGGGCCGTGGATATTCTTCAAAAGAATTTCCACTGCATGTTGCTCTTGCAGCTGGGGTTCACACTTCATCGAAAGGTTTTGCCACCTTAAGATGTACTCAACCAGAGACTCTCCCAGCTTTTGTTTTTCAATGACCAGATCACCCACTGTAGTGCGCTGCTGCGCTCCTGAAAATCTCTTTAAGAATAAATTTTTAAGTTCAGTAAAGGTTCTTACTGAACCGTTGGGCAAATCTGCGTACAATTCAAAAGCTATGCCGGAAAGACTACTAATAAATTGGCAAAATAGTAGAGCATCCGACCCCCCGGTATTGCAACAGCTTGCACGAAAGTGGGCCAGATGTTGTCTCGAGTTTTCAATTCCAGTAAAGATTTTAAAAGATAGTGGCATGAAGCCCTTAGGGTAAGGAACCAAATCATATTCCTCAGGGTAAGGTCTACCCTTTCGAATAGATGTAATTCCTTGTGATTGGACTAAGGCCTCCCTTACCTGATCCTCAATTAGTTGCTTAATATCTTTTTGAGCTGGTGCTGGGGGAATGATTGGAGGGACTGAAGAGGCTGTCGGCTGAACTGGGGGATCCGGTAACACTGGCTGCTGGACAGGTGGAAGCACTGAAACAGACTCTGGGATTTTATAACTGGCTTCTACCCTTTTTGCTCTGTCGGTGGCTTCCAAAGAAGATTTTTGTAACTCAAGGGAAGTCTCATGCGACTTGTCCAATCGTTGCTGCATTTCTTTAACCTGTAGTAACATTTCTGCCACTTGTGCTTCTAGGTTCTTGATGTACTGCTCATCTCTAGCTCTCACTAACTTATCTGAATTTGAATCAACGGCTGCTGAACCCTCCTCTTTGCCAGATCGGCGCTTACTTGGTTCAGTTTCTTTGACGGACCCTCTAGTTTCAACCATGTAAACATCACTAATAGGAAGGTCCTCATCTATCAACATGTCATCCAAGTTTGGGTCAAATGCTTCTTCATCTTCCTTCCTTTTCAAAATATCCTTAATCTCTTGTACTACCTCATTGACTGGCCGGTTCCCTATATCCTCAGGGCTGATAGGTAAGTAGCCATTGTATTCTACCATGTCATAGAGTTCATCTTGTTGTAGGCTGGAAATGATAGCTTGTAACTTAAGCTCATTTGTTGTTGGGGGCTCAGCTATCAGTTGTTCAATCATCTCATGGTCGTCATCTTGAACTAACTCTTCCCCTTCGACCATACCAGGGTCGGTAGTCAGAAGGGCGGCATCCTCTACCAGGTGAGGGGCATCTACCTCAAAAGATGATGCAGGAGTTTGGAGGGTGGAAACTCCTACATCAGGTAGGGTAGAGTCCTCAGACACTCGGACAAGGAGCCCAGGAGTAGCAGGTAGGAACTTAGAACTATCAACTGAGGTATCAACTGGATCCATAACTGAGGTATCTGAACTAACAATCAAACTAACTGGGGTCTTGGTAGCACTGGTCGAAGCCTGTGGCAGCTCAGCTTGTGAGTGGAGGGATTTGACTACAGGCGAGGGGATGTTTACTCTACTGATCTTCTTAGGAATATACTTCTTCTCAGGGGAGTTGGCATTCTTTCCCTTAACTTCAATCTTCATTTCAGCTTTGGAATTTTCTTGGACTTTGACCACCACCGAAGCCAACTTTGGAGGTGTTGGTAAAGGAACTGGGGGTCTACCAACAGGACGGCGACCTCCCTCAGATCCAATGAGTACTATACCCTCCATCTTGGAGGATAAAGGGCGTGGCACCCGGTGCTAACCATCAACTAAAATAGAGGCTGCAGGTTGTCTTACAAACTTCTTATTTCTTCTAACAGACTGAGGGGTCAAATTCTTGGCATCAGATTTTTCTTCCCTTAAAATTTCCTTTTCAAAACGATGGGAGAAAACCCCTTTTAAGTGCTTTACATATTATTCCTTGGTTTCTCTCATTTGTGCAGCACAGGTATGGATGATGTTCCTCAACATTCTTGTTCTTTACAGTTGTTTTTCTTCAGGAGTTCTCTTAGTGGAGTAATCGACAGGGCGTGGGGGGATACTAGCTATCCTAGACACCCTCTCCTCCCCTGAAGCAGCAGCTAAAGGGTGGAAATGACTCCCTTGAAGGAGTGGAGAGGAGGCAGGAATAGGTAGATCCTCAACAGGCTCTGGGTCTACCTGAGCTAAGGTCTTAACTTCCACAATCTTCCTTGACTTGGCTATCTTCCTCCTTACTCGCCTCAGGTAATTCTTTTTCTGATTCTTACTAGTGAAGGGGATCCCAGAACTCGACCCTTTTTCAAAAATAGATCTTATCTCGGGGGCCTCAATAGGGTCGGTCACTGGTCCTAGCACTAGCTCTAAGACAGGGCTATCAACCTCAGCTGCATCCAGACTAAGTATGCTCTTTTCATCCAAAGTCAACTCAGTGGTATTAAAGCCCAAACCAAATTGGATCTGATTTCCCAAATCAATTTGTTCACAGGTCAATCCTTTCTGAAATGTAAAGAGCAACTGGCCAGCCATTGACTTGAATTGGAATTTCTGAAATTTGAAAGGAAGATTTGAAATCAGGTTTGTGTGAATTTAAAATTTAAAGATCATAACGAACCTATATTCTATCATATATATCCTGAGCTGTAGGTATTACAACCCGGAATATAATGATGGGATAAAGGTTAATTATGAGTTTGAAAGAGATTGAAATCCTCCCAAAATATACCAAACTACGAAAGGAGTTGTAGTGTAGCATATTATTGTGTAGATTTCAGATTGAAATTTGAAAGAGAACTTTAAAGAGATCTCAATTTTGGATTAAAAGTGAGCTTTCTCCAAACTTTGAAACATAATGGGTTGGACTTTCGTTCAACCCAAAGGCCTATAGAGGAAGGAGAAAACTCAAAAGAATTAGTTGCCTAACCCTCTCCACTTCACAACTAAAAATAGAGACAGGAGGTTAAGGCTATCATTTTTGAAAATCAGGGATCTTAAAGGAAAGATCGACCGAACTCCTTTCAATTTTAAAAGTCTATGTATTGAGTCGAACTCAATAACAAAAATTTTATAAAATTGGAAAGGAGATATTAAAGTTGAATTTGACACTATCGCTCCTCTAATCAACTTTGGAGAGGATTGCTGCAACATATAAAGCTTGGGGGAGGAAGAAACCATTGGATGAAAGCAACATATGAATACCAAGAAATTGAGAAGGGATGCTATGATGTTTCAATTAAAACATGTAGCTAAGATCTATGAAGAGATTTGAAATGCGAGCAGCATTGTCGTGGGCAACAAGAATATCATTGACACATATAAGTAACTAAATGTAAATGTCCTGTAGGTGATAAGTAAATAAGGAAGGATCGACAACACTAGGTTGAAAACCCTAATTCAAAAGATAATCAGCAAAGGCAGAGAACCATTGTTGAGGTGCTTACTTGAGACCATACAAAGGTGCTTACTTGAGACCATACAATGCCTTATTTAAATGGCATACATGTAAGGGATAATTGGGATCT
The DNA here is from genome assembly GCA_019925795.1 of Dendrobium chrysotoxum. Taxonomy (NCBI): domain Eukaryota; kingdom Viridiplantae; phylum Streptophyta; class Magnoliopsida; order Asparagales; family Orchidaceae; genus Dendrobium; species Dendrobium chrysotoxum. The sequence continues at coordinate 6,778,072 of CM034310.1, forward strand.
TGGATGCCTGGTGGTTGCATCATATATACTGTTTCTTAAAGGGTTCCATGCATAATGGAATTTGACACAACCAATTGATGAATATACCAATAAGATTACAGGGTAAGAAGAAGAAATATGTGAATTGTAGGCATTTTAGCTACTGGTTTGAAGATTTCATTACAATCAATACCAAATTCTTTTTTATGGCCTTCATTCACTAAACAAGTCTTATATCGTGCAATAGATCTTTTAGCCTGATATTTTATTTTAAATATTCATTTGCAAGAAAGTAGAAACTATTGGTTTTCACTTCTTAGTTTGAATCGAGGTGCACTTCAATGCACAAAAATAGTTTATGTTAAGCCTTCCTTGTAATACAATATAAATTGTTAATGTAGCAATTTATCTTGTGAGCACTCAAACATAATTTGGATACTAACTTCTTTATCCTATTTAAATCAACTAAAACTAAGTTGTTCGTTGGATTACTTTCCTTTAACAAATAACAAATCGGCTGAAATATTCATAATGTATATTATATTCTATCTTAATGGTTAGCATATTGAGTGTGATTGATAACTCAAAGAGAGTTGTGTAATCACCCCAAAGTGGTTTTTGAGTTGCACGCAAAAATTATTAATACTTTTGCATTTCAATGTTAGGTGGCTCATCTATATCTTTTCTAAGTTATAGTTTAGTCGCATTGAAGACTATCCTTTCATATCTCCCAATAATTTTTATTTATTTATTTATTGTTGTATAGCTTGTCGAATGACTCCATTGAGAGTTGAAATGTAGCTCCTACACTACATATAATGTTATAGTTATAACTTGATAGAATTCCTCTACGATATAAATTAAGTGTAACCTCATTATGGTATGGTACACTTATGTTTTGTGCTTAGAGCATGAAAATCTAAATTTTCATTCGGACAAAAATGAAGGCCGTTAAGAAGCAACTTAAATAAAATATTCAACTCCGTTAATAAATTTATCTATTAATTCTTTACTCCCAAGTACTAATATATTATACTTCGAATATCCACGCATAAGTTCTATTTTTAAAAAGTAAAAATTTATTAGATATAATATGATTTAGCAGCGATAATTCAATATATATATATATATATATATAAATATAATTAAAAAATATAAATCTACTGCAAAAAATAAACTTAAATCTAACTTAATTTTCTTTTTTTTTTAATTTCACTAAAATCTAACATAAGTTTTCACAAATAACTTGAATCTCAGCTATAATATACATATTTTTAAAAAATATAGTAGTAATCTAAATATAGTAAATCTAACTAGTTTCTTGAAAAAAAAATGAAAACCTATGATTAAACATAGGAAGGCTATTTCATAAAAACTATTAGATAAAATCTGAAATTGATTGAATTTTATGGTAGAAAAAGACATGATATCAATAAATATTTATTTGTTTCCAACATATTTGTGAAAATGATAGTACAAATTTGCTTAAAAAGATAATAACAAATAAAAATAAAGTTGATATATTGTTGGTAGTTTGAGAGCGGGTTTTGAAAAGTTTAGTTTTCTTTGAGAAATTTATTTCAAGAGTTCAATTTCAAAATCGAACACTTCATTACGAATGATAAATTGCCTCGAGAGATAATGATATCATTCCTTAATGAGTTCAGAAGATGAAATTGAAAGCTTCACCTTGGTTATGATAATCAGATTCGAAAAATAATAACATATAACCCCGAAGGGTCAATATGATGTTATATCAAGAATCTGATTATAATAACCTAGGAGAGAGATCATTATCTTCATATTCAAAATCAAGACGATAAGCGATATACCTCCCTAAGGGGAGAGGATACCACTTATTATCGATTATTTGAATATGAGGATATTGATCGTTGTTGACTTAATTTTCTCAAAGAAGACCAATTAAGTTTTTAAAAAATTTGATTTTTTAAAAATTAGATGTGGGTTCTAAATCTCCTACGAGCGCAAGCCCTCGTAGTTAATTACATCGTGGGAGATCCGAGTCCCCAACGAAAACTTTCGATTAAAATAATGGCAGAAATTTTGTTTAGAGATTTCTAGGAGTGATACCAAAAAGGTGAATTTGGATTTTGAAAAGGGATTGGATCAAATTTTGAACAATTATTTTTGAGTCAAGGAAAGAGGGGTAGGAGACACTTTGAGAATCTGAAACAATTCAGAAGTGTCCCGACCTAAACTAAGTGTTGGGCTTTAAATTTTAGATTGAGAGATGCTTAAATTTGAGTTGAACATTTTATTAGAAATTTGGGATTATGACTCAAAAAGAAATCAGCCCCGGATCCTAACTCTAAATTTATACACTGGAACACAGTAGTCTGAACCTAGATAATGCAGTGCAAAACCTGGACTTATCCCGGCCTGGATTGGGGAGCCAGCTAAACCACCTATACGCTTCAAAACCATGAGTCCGGTCTCTTGATGCAGAGTGATCAGGGACGTTATTTAAGATAGGTTTAAGAAGTTGGGGTTGACATGTAGATCAGATTCCTAATTGACCCCCTAACTTATGTCGGGTGGAATGCTTAGACTAAAATGCAATTAAAATTTTAATTTAATTAGTTTCTAATGCGATGCATGATGATTCAAATTTCCCAATCAAGTATGCATGAGATTTAAAAAGGCTTATAAAATAATAATTTTTTGAAAAGACTAGACTTCCCAGATCCAACACCTCATCCTCATAGGTCGGATTATCTGGACTCTACCCGCAGGCGGGTAAGTGTCTTATAGCAAGGGGGGAGAGGGATACAGTAATATGCATGCGACCCCGGACGATTCTGGCTATTCCTTAAGTCGTTAAGTTTCTATATTATTTAAATCTTAAGATTTTAAATATTTGTTACGAGTAAAAAATATTTTTTAGTCCTTAAAGAGCCTAACGAAGTCCAGGCAAAAACAAAAACGACATGTAAGCGCCAAAGAACTAGGAAAAACAGGCAATCCTATATGCAATCAAATTAAATTACAACACATTAAATAATCAAATTAATTAAGTAAATGTCCATAGATAAATTACCTTGCTTATTACAACCCAGATTTACATAAATTAAAAGTGGTCGGGCACCACTAACAACAACCCGGATTCTAATCCTAATACAGACGCAAGTGACTTTGAGTGGGATACTCTATGTCTTCAACTTCTTGGTCTTCTCTTCCTCGAGTTCCTTGGATTCTTCATGATTGGATACCCAAAGGGAAAAGAGAACTCTTCCTGAGGGGAAGGTTACTCTTTCTACTTGGGGTAGTAAAATAATCCAAATTTGGAGTTCCAAATGGATAAGGACTATCCCCCTAAGGGGTGTCCTTTCCTCTCTGGAATCCAATCTTTGGATCTTTATATCCCAACTCAAATGCACACTTTCATAACTCAACACTCAAATGAATTACATGAATGTAAAAATAAAAAATTTCTAGACTCTCCTGTAAGGTTATCCTAAGCATTTAAATATTAAAATACATCCCAAGCAGTTATATGTGTATAGGTGCAGAAAAGTAAACACACTTGGCCGCGCTCTTTTTTATTTGGGGGCTAAGCAGCTGAAGCACCTGTAGCATTTATATTTATGATTTATTTAGCCCCCTTTATTGCCCTACACGAGCGTGAACACCTACAAAAAATCCAGTGAGCATCCAGATCGTTCCTAACCTAAGGGTAATCTAATCGCCCATCACATCAATCTACAAAATGTAGTAAAAATAAACAAACACATCAATTAATTTCAATCATAACATGCAATGAAAACTCAAAAAAAAATGGCATATAGCAGAAAAGTAAACACTGGCCTAGCCTGAATCTAGAGTTGGTTGTCCTAACAAACCATCTAAAGTGTGTGTAGAAGGTCGTGTGGCTGGGGTAGATCCTAAGTTGGGTAATTTGTTGAAGTTGTTTAATGTTTGAGTTTGTTAAAAGTTAAAGGAGGGCTTTATGTTTGAGTTTAAATATTAATGTATTAAAGCTTAGTTTAAATGCAATTTAATTGTTAAATGATTGCTACCTTTGTTGCTCACCGAGGCTGTGAAGTTTATTTCACATTCCTTGGGGCTAAGTTAACAGCCTCGTAGGCCTGGGTTACCCAGTAGCAATCGGGGTTGATTAAGGTGATTTAGTTTGTTGAAAATTAAGGATTAATTAATATTAATTAATTTAGATAATCACTGATTTTAAAAGTTAAATTAGTTTATATTTTCCATCAGCAGGTTCGTGGCGTTGTGCCACTAGGCTCGAGGAACCAGGCCTCCTTAGGACACTTAGCCCCGCAGCCCGGAGTAGTCCATCCTAAAAACCTTGCTGATATAGTTGAATTAAGGATTTTAATTTGGTTAAGTAATTAAAAATAACTTAATTTTGATGTTTAACACCATATTGAATCCATTCGTGGCGTTGTGCCACCAGGCTCGAGGAACCAGGCCTCCTTAGGACACTTTGCCCCGCAGCCCGGAGTAGTCCATCCAATAAACTTCATCTTTGGAGTGTTTGTTATGCATTTGAGTGTTGGTTGAGTATTTTATTAATCAAATTAAAGTTTTCTGAAATTTTAATGAATTATTGGATTTTTGGAAATTATTAGGATTATTTAATTATGTTAATTAAGGGGTCCAAAAGTTGACTTTTCAAATTAAAGTTCATTTTATAAGTTTCAGATTTTTAATAAATATTAGATCTTACAATGAGTTGTTAGACTATTAGCACACTCAATTTGGAGTTTTCTATGAAAATTTATGATTTTTCGAAGTTCGGGCCTAGATTTGAACAATGGTTGACCGAAAAGTTGACTTTTTGACTTTGACCAGATTTTGGAGGTTTGACATTTTTAGAAAATACTAGACCTTAATTGGAGTTTATTGACACTAAGTTTACTCAATTTGGATTTTTCTGTAATTAGTTATGAATTTTCAAAATTTCCTTAATTATTGAATTTTTAAAATTAACTAATTAGGAAGGTTTTAATCATTTTGATCCAAACTCATCCCAAACTGCATGAAATCAACCCCAAAGGTCAGGAATGACCCATGAGAGTGTTTCCATGTGTTTGTAATTTATTTTGGATTTTTAATAATTTTTAATTAATTAATTTAATTAATTGTTCATTTTTATTAAAAATCTAATTAAAGTTTAATTAGGAGTCCAGTCAAGGAGATTTTATTTTTCCTAGCTAGAGGACTAAGTTTTGGTCAATTTGAGGTATTATCTATATTTTTTAGTGTTAATTTGGATTTTTTATATTTTTTTAAATTTTTTGGGTCCTTAAAAGGGTTGAAATTTTGGGTAATTAATTTTCTAACCTAATGACCTCCAAATTCAATGAAATATGAACCTAAGGTACATGGTGTCACTAAGTTTACTATTTACAAGTTTCACCCCTATTGGGTGTGTGTACAATCCCCTAGGAATTTTCTAAGTTTTTTAGACTTTTCCTTAATTATTTTTCCTAGGTGTCTCTACTATTCAAATAGGCTTGAAATTTGGTGTGTCTAACCCTGATACATATGCAATCATACCACACAAATTATGCAGCCTAATTCTATAGAAAAATGGAGTTATGAATTTTCAAAATTTTGGGTCCAAAATGGACCCATTCTCTTAAAAATTCACATCACAAAAAACTACAGAGCATCTGATCCTAGAAAAATTACAGAATATGCCTAAGATGCTCAGGAATATTCCACCAAAATTTGGGATCCATTTGATCCCTGGATTGCAAGAAAATTGAGAAAAATAAAAATCAAATAAATGCAAATTTAACCCAATCTAGGGCTCAAAACAACTCAGTTTTAATTTTAATAAATAATACATTTAATTACCTTTCCAACAAGCCCAAGAACGTCCAATTTGGTTGACAATTCAATTTTCTGTGAATTTTGGAAGATTTCAAGCATTTAAATCATTTTTTATTCAAAAATAATAATAAAAAATGGCGGCGACAATGATTGCGCCGCCGCTGCCAGAATCTGACACGTGGAGGACACGTGTCGACGCCAGAGGTATCACTTAACCACGTAGGATCCAACGATGCGATGTTCAAAGCAGGAAACAGCTTGATCGACGGCCAGGAATGAGCCACGTGGCCCTTCTTGAGCACGGAAAATCCTACGTACCAACCCAGGGGCTGACCACGCGGTCTGCCTTGATCTGGACCGTCCGATTTTCGATCAGACGGTCCAGATCTGCCGATTCTGTGCAGTTCATTTTGAATAGGAAACTTTAAATGCTCATATCTCCCAAAATACTTGACGAAATTCAATGAAATTTGAACTGTAGCTAGAGGGCAACATAATCTTGCAATGCATGGAGTTTGGAGGCTCCATGCATTGTAGATTTCCTACAGTTTCAAATTAAAATTTTATCTAAAAGTGAGGATAACTTACAATCTACCCAGTGGATTTTTGCAAACTTGGACTCCTTTTGCTCCTGCTGATGTCCTCTACAAGTTTACTGAAGACCCCAACAGATTTTGACTGCTGGATTTGAAGATATCGAAGAGAGATAATATTTGTCTCTTTTCTCTCTCTTTTTCCACTAAAATGATGGTTTGAGTGGTGGAAATGGTGGGGGAAGGCTTGGAATGGCCTTGGGAGGTGCTAGAGAGTATGGGAAACTCTTGAAGAGCTTTGGGGTTGCTAGAGTTTGGGAATTAGGCTAAGAAATGAGCAATATGAGGGTTAGGGCAAATTTTGCCCACTTAACCCTCATGATTTGAAATGGATGGCTTGGATCTCATCATGGGTGCCTTGGATGCTTGCCAAGTGTCCCATGAGCAGCCCAAGACTAGGAAAAGACTGGTGGATTGAGGGGGATTGCCTTGAGCCAAGAGGGGGGGACCACACCTCTTTTCCCTCATTTGGCTAAACCAAGCCTAAGCAAGGTTTAGGGAGCTGGTTTGTGGCCTCTTAGGAAGGGAAATTAGTCCCCTTTGAGCAGGTTGGGGCAGGTTTTGGGAGAGGGAAAAGGGTTGTCCATGTGGCATGGTTAAATGCCCATCACTTGGCCTCATTTCAACAAAACTTGACCCATTGACTTGTTGACTAGTCAATGGTGACTAGGATGTGCATGTGAAGAGTCAAATGTGCTGTAGGAGTCAATATTAAGGGACATGAGGCCATGGTGTTGAAGCTTTAAGTGAATACATGAAATTGGAGAGGGTTTTGACCCCTCCAAATGGGTTCACCAAGTCAAACCTAGGGAGGATTGACTTGGAAGTCTTTGGACATGTCATGAGTGTCCAAACAAATGATTTTGAAGCATTAGATTGGTTTGAGATGGATTCAAATGTTGAAAATATTAATGGTTGGGTTAAAGATGGATTGGGTCAAACATAGTTGACTTGGTCAAACAAGTCAAACCAAGGAGTGGGTTTGATTTTAATGGGTCTCAAATATCATAGGAAATTCATTGAGAGGGGTTTCAAAGGTTAAGAATGTTGAACGATGTTAAATTTTGGTCAAAGGTCCAAAAACCCCTTTAAAGGGCATTTGGTCATTTTGGCCTTGGATGAACCCTGGGTCGAGGTGGGTCCAAAACGATGTAGATTAATGTTAAACACATCAATATAAAGGGTCTGGAGGTGATTAGAGGGTTTGGGAGAAATTCTAAGGTCAAATTTCCCAAGATAATGGGTCCATTGGCAAGAGCCGTAAATATTTGAAGGTTTTACAGCCTTCGGATTTAAATTTAGTTTCTGGGGTTAGAGACCCCAAAATGGGCTCAAATTTGGAGGGTTGCCTCTAGAGACATATCACATCAGTGTGCAATTGACAAATCATGATTCAGAGGTCATTTGACTGGGGTTTGAAATGTTTGAAAATTCCCTAAAAAAGGCTTTTAGGACTCAGGTCTTTGGCCTTGAATTCTGGATTTGGAAATCTTGATTTGATATAGATTTTGAGTTTAAATATCTGGATTTAAATCATCTCAATCATTCATGATCATTTGGAGTGATCATAAGTGTTTGAAAATGATTTGAACTAGATTAAAGGCAGGATCAAGATTTGAACTAGAGTTTGAATCTTGGACTGGGCTGGGGTCTTGATTTTGATTGAGGTTTGAACTGAATCAAAGTTTGGATTGACTTAAGTTCAGGATTGATCTGAAGTTTGGATTAGGCTCTAATGACCTCATATAAAAATGAGGTCAACATATATCACCAAAAAATTATCTAGATTGGGCACGAATCCCGAAGCAAAATCAAGTTAGGAACTTCAAAAATTAAATTAGGGACCATCTGAGCTCCAATTCCAGCAACCCAAGCCCAAATGAGTCCAAATTGAAGACCTGAAGTGCATTTGGAGAGTTAAAACCATAAATTGGATGACCAAATGATTTTAAAATGTGACATGCTTATAGTCAAATCGAGCTGCTCGACGAGGCAAATCCAACGAGCGCAAGATCGTCGAATTCTGATAATATTAAAACATTCAAATTGCCAGTAAACAGTCCACGATCAATACAGCTTTATAAAGTCCTTAGCTGGACTTCTACTCATTGGGCAAGGTCTTAATCTCGAACTCTAAAAGGCAGTAATAGTATAAAGATAGACCATTCCTTGCCTTTAATTTGAGATACATACAGTGTTCTCCCCCTCCCAATCAAGGCAAAATTGATCCTAAAGGGATTCGATTCGACCTCTTCCATATAGGTTAACGTCATCAAATAATACTCTAACAAGCAACCTCAGATAAGTCATACATCCTTGATGGATTCTCTTAACCTCTTCCATATAAGTTAACGTTATCGAGCAATGCTCTCCCATACAACCTTGGATAGGTCATATATCCTTGGTGGATTCTCTCGACCTTTTTCATATAAGTTAATGTCATCGAGCAATACTTTGACATACAATTTCGGATAGTTTATACATCCTTGGTGGATTCTCTTGACCTCTTCTATATAGGTTAATGTCATCGAGCAGTGCTCTAACATATAACCTCGGATAGGTCATACATCCTTTATGAATTCTCTCAACCCCTTTCATATAGGTTAACGTCATCGAGCAATGCTCTGACATACAGCCTTGGATAGGTTATACGCCCTTCGTGGATTCTCTAGACTTCTTCAATATAGGTTAATGTCATCAAGCAACACTCTAAAAAATAATCTCGAATAGGCCATACATCCTTGGTAGATTCTCTCGGCCTCTTCCATATAGGTTAATGTCATCGAGCAACACTCTGACAAATAATCTCAGATAGGTCATAAATCCTTAGTGGATTCTCTTGACCTCTTCCACAGAGGTCAACATCATTGAGCAATGCTATAAGTGGACAATGTTCTCTCTTGAAAAATTTCATGAAAGCAAATGGTTGATAAAGTTATCACTCATATAAAAACCTTAGCGGTCTAAAAAAGCCTTAAAAAATATAAGGGGAAATATATTAAAGTATGTCTCAAAGATGCATAAATAATTTAGTTTTCTCTAAGGGACAAGTTCATTTCAAATGAAAAACAAGCACTAGGCTCATATAATAATCTTAACTTCTTATACTATATCATTGGAGTTACATAGATTCAACATCATGTTCAAGTATACATTTATTTTCACAAGAAGATGAAATTAATGTTACATCAGCATCATCCATACAAGTTAATGTATCAAGCAACAAGCAACTTCAAAAAGGTAAAATATCCTTGGTGAATTGTATTAACCACTTCTCTACTATACATTAAAACATCTCCTACAACATTTTCTTCAAAGAAAGGTTATAACATGCTTATCATCATGCCTCCACTCAATTGACACTGTTTGTGTGTTGCTAGACTACTAAAATGGCACACTGCTTTGACCCCTTCAATCAAGGATATCTGATGTTCACACACATCGGTATGGAGGCATATTTACATTGCTGAATGCAACTAGACCATCGCCATCATCGACCCTTCGTCTGATATCTGTCATCGATCCTTTACTTTATATTAGCCATCATCGGCTTCTCGCTCAAGTGCTATTAGCAGCACACTCTCCAATTGTCTCCTTCAGCTCTCCACCCAACCATTAATCGACATCAGACTTCCACTCGATCATCGATCGCCAATGAACTCCCACTTAAACAACATCAAAATTATTCTCATTTACTGACATCACTACTTCTCCTCCCGAGTACTATTATCGCCAGATCTTCTCAAATCACCCTTGCATATAAGCAGCAGTTGATCTTCTTCTGTAAATGGTTGTCTATTAAGAGAATAATCTCTCATCGTGAATTCTTCTATACAAAAGAAGGGCACTAAAGCTCGATAGGGGATGCCGCCTATCTTAGATAATGGAATACCTCTAATATAAGAAGAAAGCCAGAGGAAAAGAGAATGGAAAAAAGGAAAAAAAATTCCTTCTACACTAAATAGGGGCAATGAATTTGGTAGGGGATGCCACCTACCAAAAATAATGGAAACTCTCTAAAGTAAGAAGGAAAGTGTGGAAGAAAAGGAGAGGAAGAATTTTAACTTTTAGACAAGAGAAGGACACTAAATTTTAGTAAGAGATGCCACCTACCAAAAATAATGGAAAGTCTCAATTATAAGAAAGTTAGATGGAAAAGAAAAGAGAAGAATGAGCAATTTTCATCCTATCCTAAGGGGGATATTGTTGCAAATCTGGTTTTGATGATGATAAACATGTTTTCTATTGTGTTTTGCTTGGCTAACCTGTTTCAGGCACAAAAGATCACGAGCAACTCAAGCCTACTCAAGATCGGGTCCAAGTGTGTCTAAGTGTACTGTTTTCTTTTTCTTGAGTCAATTGTAATGTAACTGATCCCCTAGCTAAGTAACCTTGCACACACACACTCAGGGGGAGGGCTTGAGTGAATTAGAGTTTCTGTTCAAGTTTTATTTAGATCGTCCTAGACGATAGTCACATCGTCCTGGACGATCATGTAAAAATAGAAACCCTAATTAGGGCGACCATGTTAAGTGTGTCTGATTAAGCAGATCATCCTGGATGATTATTACATCGTACAGGACGATATGCTCAAATCAGAAATTCTCAGCCGCCAGATCAAGTTAGGCAAGTTTTTATTTTAAGATATTTGGTCTGATCGTCCCGGACGATACGTGTATCGTCCTGGACAATCCACTATAATCATGTCTAAATTAGTCTGATAATTAAGGAAAGTAATTAAGACTTGATTGATACGATCATATCATCCCAAATGATCGCAGGATCATCCTGGACGAAAATGATCATCTAGTGTGTGTCGGTTGTACGTCCAGAGCGGTGTACAGGACGATTTGGGCACTTTTTGAACCAATCGTACCGGACGATATACCGATCGTCCTGGACAATCAAATCATTTTTGAGTCGTCCAGCACAAATTTCTCTGGACGACCTAAGTTGTCTTCTGGATGAAATTCTTCAATTTACACTAATCGTCCCGGATGATCGCAAAATCGTACGGGATGATATGAATAACTTTTCCTACTGATCGTCCAGAAGAGCCAGATTGTCCAGGCTGAAGCAGCTGATTTTGAACTAATCGTACAGGATGATCTATCGATCATCCTGGATGATCTTGGCCGACCAGTTGAGATTTAGGGCAAATTTTAAGCCCTCCTATAAATGATATTTTTCTTTCAACAAGAAAATTTTTTTGCCACTTTTCTTTCCAGAGAAACCCTAGAGAGAGAGAGAGTTTGGGAGAGAGAGAGAGGATCTTGTGAGGGGGAGTTTGTGAGGGGTTTCACGAAGGTTGCTCCAAGCAAGGATTAGAGTCGTCTTCTCCACTCGTTGTCTTTCGTCGTGTCGGTGTTCTTTGTGAGAGGATCATTCGCAAGAAGATTTGGAGTTCTCTGCCCACTTTAGGAGGAAGTGAAAGGAGTCTAAGGTTCTCTGCTAGCTTCAGGAGGAAGCAAAAGGAGGTTGGGTTCTCTGCCTCACCGTGTCGGTGGAAAGGAGGTGTTTGTACAGGCTTCTCCGCCTTGCTGTGGGAGAAAAAGGAGAGACACTTTGAGTTAGTGCAATACCCAGAGGAGAGGCTCCGGGGAGTGGACGTAGGTCAAGTTGACCGAACTACTATAAAATTATGGTGTGTTCTTTCTAATTACTTTCTACACTTTAGTTTTATGTGATTATCTGCTTAGGTGAAATTTGTGTTTAATCTTTTGGTTTGAGTATTTACTTATTTCCGCTACATATCATAGAAAAGAATTTCACTGTTGCTCTCGAATTTTTAAATAACCAATTCACCCCCCCTCTTGATTAGCCTTGGAACTAGTTCATCAGGGCTTAACATCCCTATCAAACTTTCAGATATTTATAGGATGAGGGGGGGGGGGGGGGGAGGAATTGATCAAAATTTGGAGGGAATTTTGCCTCCAAAATTATTCAAAAAATTTTAGTATTATTCTAGAAGCTTTTTGAAAATTTTTGGGCCCTCAAATGGAATTTTTTAGAATTCCTTAAAAAAATTTTTGAAAAAAAAAATCAGAATTAAAAAAAATTATGTGTTAAGAGAGGCGACGACGCTGTAGCCGTTGCCCTCTCAAAAAAAAAGTGTGGCCCCTATAATTAGAAAAAAATTAACTAAACTGTAGTCGAAAAACCCCAACTGCTCAACTGCACCCATGCCAAAAGGCTTGACTAGAAGGATGAGCCACGCGCGCGGTTCAGACCGCTGTCGACTGCCAGCAGCCTGCTGGCTGGTGGCTGGTTCGAACGCTTGTACGTGTCCTAGCCTGATTTTTGGCCCGAACAATCCAAATCGAACATTTTTACGGTCCCATGAACCATTTTTTGAAGTTCTTGACTCAATTTTGGCACTTTCAGAGCTCAACAGAGCATCTATGATCAAATTTGAGCCAATTTAAAATTTTGGAATGTAATTTACCTGCATTTTTTTATGCTTTGATCAATTTAAAATGCTGTGATACATATTTTTGGACTTTTGGAGCTTTGATGTCTTTAAATAGGGGGAAAATTGATATATCATCAAACATTTATCTTGATCGAGCATGAATCTCGAAGCAAAATCAAGTTGTAAACTTCAAAAATTAAATTTAGGCCCATATGAACTCCGATTTCAACAAACTTACAATCGTACTGAACGTCCCAAAAATTCGAACCCAACGACACGAAATCTAACTCAATCCGAGCCCAAATGAGTCCAAATCGAAGTCCTGAAGTGCATTTGGAGACTTCAAGCCATAAGTTGGATGACCAAACACTTTCCAAAGTGACATGTGTATAGTCAAATCGAGCTGCTCGACAAGACAATCCAATGAGCCCACGATCACCGAATTATGATAACATTAAGACATACAAATGCTCAGTAAATGGTCCACAATCATGGGGATCAACATCGTCCGTCCATTCAAATCACTTCAAACTTACCCTTGATCTTCCTCATATTTACTGGCCATGCCACTCTTAAAAAACTATAAATAGACCCCTCGTTTCTCATGGAGGGGACCCAAGTAAGAAGAGAATGAAGAGAATGAAGAGCAGATAGAGAGTTCTTTTTCCACCATACTCCTCGTCGACCACCGCCGCACTTCATCCCTACCACCAGTAGTCGTCGGACTTTTATTCGGCAACCTACTGATGCCAGATTTCTGCCCAGCCAACGACTGATGCCGAATTTCTTCCCGGACACCAATTGATGCCAGATTTTTTCTCGACTACCAATTGACGCTGAATTTCTGCCTGGCGACTGATTGATGCCAGATTTATGCCCGACCACCCACGACGTTGGACTTCTGCCAGACCACTAATTGACATTGAGCTTAACACTTGGCCGCCGACTGACACCGGACTTCCATTCGACCGCTGACTGATGCCGGACTTCCACCAGGCATCTAATTATTCTTGGAATTTCACCCGGCCATCAATTATGGTCCTTCAGACCTCCATTGCCAGATAATGTTCTTTCTAACCACTGTCACTTGTCGACTATGATCCTTCCGACCTCCATTGCCAGACTACGGTCCTTCTGCCCTCTGTTATCAGACAATGGTCTTTCTGACCACCGTGCACCGCCGACTATGGTCTTTTTGACCACTGTCCCCCCATCGACTATGGTCCTTCCGGCTTCCGTTGCCAGATTATGGTCCTTTCGACCTTCGTCACCGGACAACAGTCTTTCTGACCACCGTCACTTGCCGATTATAGTCCTTCAGACCTCCGTCATCAGAATTCGATCATTCTGACCTCCGTCACCCGAATACGTTCTTTCCGACCTTCATCGTCAGCCGACTATGGTCCTACCGACCAAACGAACATATCAAATCCGATTTTTCCAATTTCCACCATATAATACACTCTATATGATGTATATTTGCTTCATCAAACCATGGCCTTCCCCCCAAGGAAGGCCTCATTGGTAATTGATTATAAATACTAGTGGATTCATTCAAACTGGGCTAGGCCTCGTGATTTTTCTCCTTTTCACGATTTTCCACATAAAAATCTTGGTGTCTCTTATAAATGCTGCACTCTCTCTTTTTATCTGATTGTGTGCTGGATCTTTGTACAAAGCTAAGATATTAAACCTTATATTTCTCTACCGCCGCAAATATTCCAGGTAGCAACAAGAGTAAAAGAGAATATTCTCAATAATAAAGATATATTTTAATAATAAATATTATAAATTCATATTTTAAGTAGTTGGCTCATGAGCTAATATTGATATAATAACAATTTTGACCAGAAAAAATTAGTTAAAAATTACTCTAATATTCAATTTTAGAGTTAAGAAATTCCTAATATTTTGATCATTTATAATTTTAAAAGTTTTTCCTTCTATTGCTACAATATTAGAAGAGTTTCAAAATACATTGAAAAAAAAAGAGAAAAGAAAAGAAAAAAAGGCTGAACGACAATTACATAGTACTGATATCAATTATTGGTATACAATAAGATAGTATTCCAAAATTATATTTAGTCCTATGTAGCAATGACAATATGAGTCTTAAGGAAAATACGTATTGTATAACATAGGATTTACATTATTGACAGCAACATCAATAGTTATCAAAATAAACCCTATGATTTCAGAATCAAAGAAATCCATTAATTACTTGGTATTTTATAGAAACTTATAAAAATGCAATCTTATATCATTTTTATTAAAATAATCTTATACATAAATCTTATATCTTATAGCAATTTTTATTAAAATAATGACTATAATTTTTTCTTAATTAATATCATTAAATATCGAAAGCTCATTTGTGTTGTTGGAAATAATGTTGACCCAAGGAGTCCAATGTGCATTAAATAATTTTAGGGCTGAAATATTACATAGATTTATGTATAAAATTCAGTAAGATTTGATGAATTATCCAAAATCCAAGAAAACTTAAGAATATATCAAGAACCGATTTATAGTAGGATTGTAAACATGTCGGGTGAGCTTGAGTTATCTCTAGTTTGAGCTTGAGCTTTAATCTAGAAAATAAATAATAAAGAATCACTTGATATGAGAAAGTGAGATAAAGACTTTTTGAATTCTAATATATTTTAATTTTATTTTATAGTAATATTAATTAAACAAGCCGGCTTGCTAGCTAATGAGTTTAGTCGAGTCTGGATCAAGTTTGACTTGCAAGTTTAACGAGCTCGGATCAGAAGCCATTTATCAAACCGAGCTCGAGCCGGCTTATATATGATTCGGCTCGACTCACTTACAATCCTAATTTACAATCTACTCAAATCTTTAATTTAGTAAGAAGCCTTTGATACTAGTTTCAATATATTTCATATATCCTCAGTCATCTAGTTTACCGAATAATAAAATTAGGCTAGATTATGATACTTCAGCAAGCGACAACTGATAATCACAAAAAACCAAAAAAAGAAAGGAAATATAGAATATGATGAGTCAGGAGGCACTAAGAGAGAGCGAAAGACCACCAAACCCACTAAAAGCAATAGATTATCTTAATTAAACCTCATATACTTGAAATGGCTGGAATGCATTTTGCTAATTAATTTTAGTTTTGGATGATGTGTGTTAATTAAAATTGCTACAGGAATTTATGAATTTTCTAGCAGAATTATTCCGTGAAAATAGCTTTCGGAATGTTGTTTCGCATGATTTGGCGGAGGAAGTCAGTAAACGGGGAAATAAGCTCTTTACTGGCAGAAATTCCGATGAAAATTCCGCTGCCCTACTTAAAAAGGGCGGAATCTTCGGAAAAAAATCCTGCTGGAAAATCCAACTCTCAAACCAACGATCTCTCCGCTGGTTATTCCGCTTGTAATTCCAGTGAGCAATATTCCGCCGGAAATCTCTATTTTTTTTGTAGTGAACAACTTGAAAGGCAATGCTTTGGTGTTAAAAAAAGACAAGTCTATGTACGTGTCTAGATAGCTAGGCATATGCAATTAATATAGTTAATTAGATTTCATGGCAACTCATAGGAATATAAACTCCTAATTCATTTTTAAAAAATAATTAATCTATCATTTGTGTGAATTTATTTGGTATAGGGATCATCGTTGGCTTTCAGCTTAGGTTTGCAGCACCAGTAATCATTCTTGCCTTGTATATTATATTGTTAATAGGTGATGATCTATTTTTATAGTGCTTCATATATTATTAAAAATTTTTTGAGTTAATATTAATAATTGATAATTTATTAATTATTAACAGAAGGTAGAGAGAGAGAGAGAGAGAGAGAGAGAGAGAGAGAGAGAGAAATAATTTTAGGATTAATATTTGGCATGTCTTAGTATAATGAGAACTAAACATATTCCAAATGTTTTATTCTCTTAAGCATAGGTCCGAGCATGATGTTCAAGGATCGACTAAAGATTTGTTTGGGACGGTTGTAGCGTTATAGAAAATTAGTTTAGAAGTTGTTGTAGGGAAATTAACTTAACTATTCTGATTGCAAAAAATAGCTTTTAATCATAAAATTTTCTTAAAAAGAAGTAAGAAAACAATAAGAATGTAGTAGTTAAACAATATAGTTTCTGCATAAAAAGCAAAGAAATGAGAAAGTTGTCCAGAAAGACCCTAAGCATCATAATAATCCTTAATTGGATTTCACTCAAAGCTTGAGTTTTGTTAATCCTAAAAAATTTACAAACAAAATTATTTTCTTAAGCATATATTTTCAAAATTGTAAGAGTTTGATAAATGGTAATGGAAAAAAATATGGAATCTCATGTCAATCTCTTAAAAATCAAAGAAAAGGTCCCAAATCAAGTAAATGTTATTGTAAACAAACCAAACACTACAACTTAGGGCTTTGAATTCAAGAGTCAAAGCTGATAAAAATTCAAAATCTTATGTTGTAATATGCTACCTAATATGCTACATGAGGGGTCAAAATCAGAGAGAGAGAAAAAAAATGTAGCTTTTTAAATGAAAATTAAATCAAAATATGTTGATCAAAATTTGATTATAATGAGTTTTAAAATTTTAAATGAGCTTAGTTCATAAATAATTAATGAATTTTTATATTACATTTATCTCAACATAAATTTTAAAATTTTTAAATTTTATCATAATCGAATTCTGATCAAAATACTCATATAAATTTTTTTCTTTATGTTGATTTGAATATTCATTAGTACATTGGAAGAGTTTGAGCATTCAGCTTTCCTTTTTATGTTGAAATCAAAGTCCACCTTTCCTTACTTCTTGTACTACTTTCATAATTAGACATATACAATCAAAACGTGGCGAATTTAGTTTGATCAAATTGGGATACCGATGAAGGTCTTCCCCACAACTTCTGGGCGAATTATTACATCCGGTCACCGGACCGTCCAGAGACGAATTCGGATGCGTCACATCACCCAAATGCACTGGGCCCGTGTGACGTGGCGTGTCCGGATTCGTCTCCGGACGAATCAGGACACCGGACGTAATAATTTTCCCAACTTCTGGCCCATGACCGTTGAAAGCAATGATCTTTGGCCAATTTATTTGAGCGGGTTGAGCGGCTTGAACACAGTTTTTCACGGGAGATACGAATGCCCTCAACCGACATGCCACAGCACGAGCCTTAAAAATTTGAACCATTTTTCAATTTATGCGTGTGATCCTTACACATGGGCCATGAGAATATTCTCTATATCATACCAATTTTATCGGTTGTCTCTAAGGTGACAACATTGCCTCACTCTATCTCCAGTTCTTGTACAGCCAATTTACCCTCTCCACCAACCACACATTGCCTCACCTGTAGAAAGAAGGAATCAAGAAGTGAACCAAGAAGACAGCAGAGAGATCTCTTATTACTTTACATCAGTAGCCTACACATATATATAGATTATGATGAGATTACATGCAGCGTAATTACAAGTTAACCAGAGAGAGTATAAGACATATAATTAGATCTACGGCTGAGATTGTATTGAATGCTCTCATACGCCCCGGCAAATTGATGGGTCCTGAATGACTGTCAATTTGAGTCGCAATTGTTGAAAGCGAGGAGTAGATAGAGACTTTGTGAATATATCAGCTATTTGATCGATTGTACTGATTGGATGTAAGCGAATGTTGTGCTGTTGAATATGATCCCTTAGAAACTTTTGATCAATCTCAATATGCTTTGTGCGAGAGTGAAACATAGGATTGTTGGCTAATGCAATTGCAGACATGTTGTCGCAATAAAGATCTGTGGGATGATCTTGCGGAATTGCGAAGTCAGTGAGTAGTCTTCGAAGCCATATGATATCCGCCGTGAGAGCAGCTAACGCCCTGTACTCGGATTCGGTAGAGGATCTGGAGACCGTTCTTTATTTCTTGACTGTCCATGATATAAGTGTATCACCCAGAAATGAGCAGTAGCCAGATGTAGATTTTCTTGTTAAGGGATCGCCAGCCCAGTCTGCGTCTGAAAAAGATTTTAAGAGAAGATTAGTTTTCGTGATGGGTAATCCAAAATATAACGTACCTTTGATATAGCGTAGGAGACGTTTGAGTAGATAAAAGTGTTTTGGAAGGGGATCTTGCATATGTTGAGAGAGTAGATTAACACTGTAAGAAATGTCAGGTCGAGTTAACGTGAGATACTGAAGCGACCCAATGATTCGGCGATACAGAGCAGGATCTGCGAGGAACTGGTCCATTGTGAATTCGGATGGGAGTTTTGTACAGGTCGGATTTGCCAGAGGGTTGCACTGCGTAAGCTGAGCCATTTGAAGGACGGTTGAGGCGTACTTAGTTTGAGATAAGAAGTAGCAGTCCTCGTGGCGAGATATGTGAATGCCCAGAAACTCACTTGCTTCCCCAAGTTGTTTCATTGAGAATTCTGAATTGAGTTTGGCAAGAATGGTTGTGATGCTGTGTTGATCGTTACCCGTAATGAGTATGTCATCGACGTACAGAAGCAGGAATATTTGGACATTCGCCTTGTTGTAAATGAGAAGGGAAGGGTCTGCTTGGCTGTGAGAGAAGCCGAGAGTTAGTAAAAATGAAGTGAACGTGTTATACCACTGACGAGGAGATTGCTTCAGTCCATAAATTGCTTTGTTGAGGCGACAAACATGCTTAGGACGGGTACTGTCTTCAAAGCCTTTGGGCTGAGC
This sequence comes from Dendrobium chrysotoxum, assembly GCA_019925795.1. Classification (NCBI taxonomy): domain Eukaryota; kingdom Viridiplantae; phylum Streptophyta; class Magnoliopsida; order Asparagales; family Orchidaceae; genus Dendrobium; species Dendrobium chrysotoxum. The sequence goes on from CM034310.1 coordinate 6,797,565, forward strand.
CATGTAGACAGTTTCTGATAGATTGCCATGAAGGAAGGCATTAGCGACGTCCAACTGTTGTACTTTCCAGTTGTTGTAGAGAGCTACTGTGAGAAGAATGCGTATTGTTGGGAGCTTGACCACCGGACTGAATGTTTCAGTATAATCAATTCCGAATTCCTGATGGTTTCCTTGGGCTACTAGTCATGCTTTATGTCTTGCAACTGAGCCGTCCGTGTGATACTTTGTTCTGTAAGTCCACTTACAGCCAAGAACAGAGGCATCTGGTGGAGGATGGACTAGAGTCCATGTACCTTGCTTTTGAAGGGCTAAAAATTCAGTTGCCATAGCTTGACGCCATTCGAACTGTTTAGCAGCTTCAAGATATGAGGTAGGATCTGCTGTTAGTTCCATGGGCTTGCGAATATGAAGGAGATTCAGTCGGTCCGGCTGCCTGAGTGATCCCGTTTTGCTTCTAGTTACCATATGATGCAATGGTGGCTGAGGAGGATCAGATAGCTGAATTGACGGCTGCTGCTGAGACGAATGAGTTGAGGTGTTGGTTTGGAGGTCCATAGGCGGAAGAGGCGTGGTTGCAGAGGGAAATGTTGGATGTGCAAGAGAATTTTCAGCGACCGGTTTGACACAAACAGATGTAGGAGTAAGAAGAAGAGGGCAGACTTCAGTAGTAGGTGCGTCTTGCGATGAAATGGGACTGGAGAAAGGGAACGTATGCTCATTGAAGTTGACGTTCCGCGATATTATAATTTTGTTAGTTTGCCTATTAAGGCACATGTATCCCTTATAAGCATCCGGGTAGCCCAAGAACACGCAAGGTTGAGCTGTAGGCTGAAGTTTGTGGCGATTGTGTGCTGGTGTCAGCGGATAGCATTCACAGCCAAAGATTTTAAGAGCCTTGTAATCGGGTTTATTATTATACATGAGCTCAAGAGGTGATAGATTATTAGTTGTTGAAGATGGTAATCTATTTATCAGATAAACCGATGTGGTAACGGCAGCGGGCCAGTAGAGAGGTGGTACCGAAGCAGTGAGCAGAAGGGTGCGGGTTGTTTCAATGATGTGGCGATGTTTTCTTTCTGCCAACCCGTTTTGCTCCGGAGTGTAGGGACACGACAGCTGATGGGTAATGCCGTTGGTAACTAAATAGTTTTTGAAGTTAGAATTGACGTATTCTGAGCCACCATCAGTACGTAAAGATTTAATCTGATACGAAGTATGTTTCTCCACCTAAGTTTTAAAATTGATAAAGACATGAAACACATCAGATTTATGTCTTAATGGAAATATCCACGTATATCGAGAGTAGTCATCAACAAAGATGACGTAAAACTTATAGCCTTGAGAAGAAATAATTGGTGCCGGACCCCAAACGTCTGAGTGAATGAGAGCGAGAGGACTGTTTTGCCTATGTGACGAGCTCTCAAACACCCTTTTATGACATTTGGAGGCAGTGCAAGAACTACAGAAAGTGTTCTGTTTATCCATTTGAAGCTCAGGATTACAAGTAGATATAACATCAAAAACACATTTATGAGGATGTCCTAATCTATGATGCCAGATGTTGTTGGACGAAGAGGTAGCGGACAACGCATGATGTTGCTGTGTGGGGGCTTTCATCGGAACGGGATAGAGACCGCCATTACATGGTCCTTGGAGAATGACACGCTGCGTCTTGAGATCCTTTAACATAAATCCAGATGGATCAAATATAATAGAAATATTGTTGTCTTTGGTGAGCTGAGAAATAGAAAGTAAGTTGTATTTGAGAGAGGGAGTATGAAGTATTTGAGACAAGCGCAGCTTACGGGATGGGGTCGGGAGGATACCCGCCCCTGTATTAGCAATGTGAACTGAGTTACCATCTCCAACAGTTATGTTGTCCGACCCTTGATAGGATTTCGACAGAGATAGATTGTCCAGAGAATTGGTGAGATGCGATGATGCTCCGGAGTCCAGGAACCAATTTGCATCTGTGGCGTCGGAGCTTGCTATTAGAGCCGTATTCGTGTTTCTGGATTGTGGAACATATTGGATATTGAGTCGGTGCCAGCATGATTGAGCGGAGTGACCTTTCTTGAAGCAGATTTGGCAAAGAACCGAGGCATTGGGATTGTTCCGAGTTGTAGTCTGCATGTTGGATGATGTCTTGCCACGAAATCGCCTACCGCGACCCCTGTTCGTGAACAGAGCAGTGGCGTTATCAGGAGCTTGAGTAAACCTAGCTGCGTCCGAAGCTAGGTTAATTTCTTCGCTTAACAGAAGTGGATAAAGTTGATCGAGGCTGAGCGGTGAAAGCATAGTCCTAATGGCGGTCTTGAAAGACTGGTATTGCGGAGGAAGACCGTTAAGGATGTAGTGAATTATGTCTTCTGTGTCGAGAGAGGAGCCAGCCGAGACTATTTGATCCACCAGGGTTTTAATCTCAGATAGATATTCGGTCATGGAGTTGTTCTTGAGAGAGACATTGTGTAATGCGTTCTTCAGTTGGATGACCTTGGATCTGTTGGTAGCTTGAAATCTTGTTTCAAGGGATGTCCATATTTGAGCGGTAGATTCAAGAGAGATGACATAGGGAAGAATTGAAGAAGATATGGTAGAACAGATAGATGCTGAAAGATTTTGATCGGTTAATAACCATTGAGAGTGAAGAGGATTGAGCGATGTGGAGCCATCAGGTGCAGATGTGAGGCGCGATGGTTGAACGTATAGAGGATCAAGAAATTGAAGAAAGCCATTGGCGCGAAGAGTTTTGAGGATTTGCGATTTCCAGATGAGGTAATTGTCCGGAGCAAGCGGAGAGGTGACCAGGTTGCGAAGGTTGGAAACGACGAACTTCAGATTGGCCGGAATGGGCGAGTCTTCAGGTGGTGTGAGATCGTGGCGATCGTCTAGGTGAGAGGAAGTGGAGTCGGCCATGAGGCAGGATCAAGAAGCCTTTCCTGATACCATGTAGAAAGAAGGAATCAAGAAGTGAACCAAGAAGACAGCAGAGAGATCTCTTATTACTTTACATCAGTAGCCTACACATATATATAGATTATGATGAGATTACATGCAGCGTAATTACAAGTTAACCAGAGAGAGTATAAGACATATAATTAGATCTACGGCTGAGATTGTATTGAATGCTCTCATATCACCACCATCCTTCCTCTCTATTTCCTGTTCCTTCACCACTACCATCACAACCCATCTCTCCCATCCCGTATGGCGGAGGAGGCTGCTCTCGCTTTTCTGGCCCCTCTCCCCGCAAGCCCAAAAGCTTGTTCAAAATCATCTAATTCGATCACTCAGATTCCTTCAACGTCTCCTCCTGCTTCAAATGATGTCTCATTTCAATCCCGGATATTTCATTCAAGCCCCGAAGGACCAAATTCTTTGGATTCGCCATCAGAAAACACTTATATCGCAGAACAATATCGTCGCAAAATGCATGGTGGACAAAAATGCCATGATGGTGAGTGAAAATGCTCGTATTTATTGTCGCTTGTTTCAATCCTTTTGATCACTGTCATCTTCCTTGGCCTCACAATCGGTATCTTCTTTCTTGTCGTTCACCCGAAAAGTTCTTTTTTTGTAGTAAAAAGCTTGTTTATTAAAAAGCTTAATGATGAGGGAAGCAAAGAATATAATCTCAAATTGAGGAGTCATAACCCATGCTTTTGTTATGAGGGTGGAGGCAATGTTGCCATTTCTTATAAAGGCAAGTTTATTGCAAGAGGGAGAACACCTGGTTTTTGCCAAGCACTGATTAGTTTGAACTTGTTTAAGCTGAAAACTGAAGGATCAAATTCTAAATTATCAAGGAAGGATCTTGCTTTTGATTCAATTTCCTGTAAGGTTAAAGGTATGGGGAATGGAGGTGTTGGCTATGACCTTGAAAATCAGCTGTAATATCAGGTTCAAGGAACTGGCTTCGACGAACCAGAATTGAGTCCTCTCACAAGATTGTAGGGCTAAGATGCATTAAATTAGAAGATAGGAGTGATAAAAGCTTGGGAAAGTATGGTGAGGATTACATCAAGTAGCATTTTTGTATTTCTTTCTTCCTTTCTGTATGCTTTCTTCTTTCTTTTGCTTTTGGTGTGGTTTCGCTATTTGAAAAGCTTCGGTTCTGTTGATTAGAATAGACATTATGGTTTTCGTTGTCTTAATTTTAGATGAAAGCAGTAAGATCATAAAATTTTTTGGTAAAAAATCCTAAATGGAAAAAAAATCATGGGGCCTGGCCCAATTATAAAATCCATTATATAGCAAGTGATACAAAGATCCTCATTTCTTCATTGTTGTAGAAGATGGAGAGTACAAAGATCAAGTGTCTATAGATGGATAGTCTATATCCAACAATATTGCTTAATTTTCTCAATAGGGATTATAGAAATAGATGTTTATAGAAGGATAGATATACCCAACAACATGGTCAAATCTTGTCAGTATTCTGGAGATGGTGGTGACTTCTGATGTTGTTCGTCGGTGGTGATGATGATTGTCGGTAATGATAGCTGGTGGTGATCATCGACGGCGCTGACTAGAAAATGAAAGAGAGTTCTCTCTATAGCTCTCTTTCTTCTTATTCCTCCCTTCTTCATTTGAAGAATGAGAGCCTATTTATATACTTTTGGGAATGCAATGCTCCATAAATATAGAGAAAATCTAGGGCAAATTCAGAGTGCTCCATTAGATGATCTATAATTATTCCTTCAATTATAGAGCATTCATCAAGCATTTAAGTGCCTTAATGATGGCATAATTAAGTGATATTAGACTAATTCATATTATTGAGCCGCTCAATTTGACTATAAGCATGTTATATTTGTAGATTATTTGGTTACCCAATTAATTTTTTTGAAGCTTTCAAATATGCTTAAGTCCCTTGATTTGAGCCAATTTTGACTCAGATTGGACCGATTTTGGTGTCATGGATTCGTCTTGTCAAGATGTATAATTGATTATAAGTTTGTTAAGATCAAAGTTCAGACTATCCCAATTTTAATTTTAAAAGTTTCCAATTTAAATTTTAAAAGTTTTCAATTTAAATTTGCCTTGAGATTAGTACTTGATCAAGGTGGTTTTTTTGTGATGTATCATTTGTCCCCATATTTTTAGATGTCGAAGTTTTTTTAGTCCAAAAGTATATGCCTAGTCTTTCCAAAATGTTATGATGCAAGGCTATAATTTTTGGATAATTACAAGGTACTACCACTCTATGGACGTCAACATGGACTTCTCCTTGGGGCTGTGAACCAAGTAAAACATCCTTAACTATAATTTAAACTTTCTATAAATTTGATGCATCAATCAGATCAAAAATATTATAGAATTTTGCTTCAAAATATTTTAAATTATTTAAAAGGAGTTATAGAGACTTTGTTGGACTTTAAAGGTGTTGAAATTGAGTCCAGAATATCAAAAAATGGTCCCGAGGGCCCAAACAATATTAGAATATACGTGTCTGGGCCCAAATATTGGCTCATATTAGACTTGGCCTTTTTGCCCAACCGGTAGGAGCACTAACAACTTATCTACGCTACCTGTACTTTTCTATGTGGTAACGTGCATGGAAGGTGCATTTTGGCGCCTACTATTTGGCACCCCCTCTTATTTTTTTCTATTTATTATTATTATTATTATTATTATTATTATTATTATTATTATTATTATTATTTTATTTTTTTGAAAGTTTTTTTCTTTTCTCTTTTTTTAGAAGTTATTTTTTAAATTTAAAGGCATGTAACTTTCCTCTATTAATTTGTGTAACTTTCTTCCATAAGATTATGTAATTTTCTTCCATAAATCCTTATATTCTCTCATTTAAAGTCATAAAACTCTTCTCCTTCATCTCAAGTATAAATACCCTTTCATGGGATGAGGAATTTGCATTTCTTCTCTCCAATCTTCTCTTACTCTTCTTCTCTTTCTATTCTCTTGTTCTTCTTATAGTAGAAGAATTCCACTATCTTGAATAGGTGGTATCCCCTTTTAAGCTACAATGTCCCTCTTTGAGTAGAAGAATTTTCTCTTTCCCCCCTTTTCTTTCTCTTATCTTCTTCTTCTTGCATTAGAGACATTCCACTATTTTGGATAGATGATATCCCCTATCAATCTCTAAGGCCCTTCTTGATGTAAAGAATTTGCTTTTGCTTCCCTTTTCTTCTTCTTCTCTTCTTCTTCTTGCATTAGAGGCATTCCACTATCTTGGATAGGTCATATCCCCTATCAAGCTCTAGTTCCCCTCTTGGTATAGAAGAATTTACTCATACCACCTTTTCTTCCTCTTCTCTTATTCTTCTTTTTTACATTAGAGGCATTTCACTGTCTTGGATAGGCAATATCCGCTATCAAGCTCTAATACTCATCTTTGTGTAGAAGAATTTGCTATTCTCCCTTTCTTCCTCTTCTCCACTTCTTCTTAAATTATATGCATTCCACTATTTTGAGTAGGTGATATCCCCTATCAAGCTCCTCTTTGCATAGAAGAAGTTGTTTTTCATACAGAGTTATAAGTGTACTCAAGATTTGTATTTTAATGTTAGAGCTTTCATTTTTATCTTTAAATAATGATGATTGTCTTCATTTTTAAAGACTCTTCACTGTATTTTAAAGCTCCAAATTTTCTCCCGATAAGGAGGTTATCGTTGCAAATTATTGTAACACAAGATATAGAAATAATATTTATGAAAATACTTCAATTCTTGAAATTTTACTTAAAATCCTTATATTAGATGAAGAATACTATATGTTTGAATTTGGTGAAGAATTGTACTATATTGACATTATGTAAATCCAATAATATTGTATATGACTTTAAGATATTTATATGAGCTTGATGTTTGCATCAAATTTATTTGAAATAATGAATACTCCTTCTTTATATAAAAAATTCTAATATGTGAACTTTCCACACCCCCCCCCCCCCCCCCCCAAAAAAAAAAAAAAACTAAGTCATTTATGCATCTTTGAGATATTTCTCCCTTGTTAGAGCTACTAGATTAGAGGAATTTATTCATTCAGTAGCTTTTAGCCTTCTGAGATTTTGATGAATCAAAGAAATGTATATCTTCTGAGGCTTTAGCTTTTTAAGATTTTTTGTACCTATACCTTTTGAGACTTTTAGCCTTCTAAAATTTTTGGTGTACCTATATCTTCTGAGATGTATTCCTTCTGAGACTTTTGGATAATCTGATGCCTTATGAGGGTTATGTCTTTTAAGGTTTTATATGTATATTTATCTTTTGAGGCTTTTGCCTTTTGTGGTTTTTTGTACACGTGTTTCGTTTGAGGCATTTACCTTTAAAGGTTTTTGAATAATCTTAAAATTTTTAAGACTTTTACCTTTTGAGGTTTTTGTACATGTACCTTTTGAGGTGTATGCCTTCTGAGATTTTTAGATAATCCTTTATCTTATGAGGCTATGCCTTCTCAGGTTTTATGTGTACATATACCTTTTGAGGCTTTTACCATCTAAGATTTTACATACACATGTTCCCTTTTAAGGTCTTTTATTTGAAAGGTTTTATGGATAATCCTAAATATTTTGAAGCTTTTATCTTCTATGGTTTTTGTACTTGTACTTTCTGAGGTATATGCCTTCTGAGATTTTTGGATAATCTTCTACATTACGAGGTTTATGCCTTCTGAGATTTTAGGTGTACATCTATGTTTTAAAACTTGCCTTTTGTTATTTTATTTTCACGTGTTCCTTTTGAGGCCTTTACCTTTGAAGGTTTTTAGATAATCATGAATCTTTTGAGACTTTTACCTTCTGAGATTTTTGCACATGTATCTTCTGAGGTGTATACCTGCTGAGATTTTTAGATAATTTTATACCTTATGGTGCTATACCTTCTCAAGTTCTATATGTACATATACCTTTTGAGGTTTTTGCCTTTCAAGGTTTTGCATACACATGTTCCCTTCTAAGGCCTTTTCCTTTAAAGTTTTTTTTTTTTTAATGATCCTGAATATTCTGAAGCTTTTACCTTCTAAGATTTTTATACATGTTCCTTCTAAGGAGTATGCCCTCTAAGATTTTCAGATAATCATATGCCTTATGAGGGTTATGCCTTCTGAGGTTTAAGGAGCTGATCTACTTTTTATGGCTTTTGCCTTTTGTGGTTTTATGTACACGTGTTCCTTCTGATGCCTTTACCTTTAAAGGATTTTTGTAATCCTGAATCTTCTAAGACTTTTATCTTCTGAGATTTTTATATATGTACCTTTCGAGGTGTATGCCTTCTGAGATTTTTATATAATCTTATACTTTATTAGGCTATGCATTTTGAGGTTTTATAAGTACATATATCTTCTCAGGCTTTTGGCTTCCAATATTTTACATACATGTATTCCCTTTTAAGGCATTTGCCTTTAAAGGTTTTTTTGGATAATCCTGAATCTTCTTAAGCTTTTACCTTCTATGATTTTGTACTTATAGCTCAAAGGTGTATGTGTTATGATATTTTTAGATAATCCTATATCTTATAAGGCTATGCGTTCTGAGATTTTATGTGTACATATAACTTTTGAGGTTTTTGCATTCTAAAGTTTTATATACACGTGTTCTCTTCTAAGGCCTTTGACTTTAAAGTTTTCTTTGATGATCCTGAATCTTTTGTGGCCCTTACCTTTTAAGATTTTTGAATGAGTGGTGATCATGTCAACTACTACTCTCACAGAGTCTTTTTAGTGAGGACATTATCCACTACAGCTTCCCTTTGAGGTTAGCTTATGGGCATACCTTCCTAGGGTAATGAGTGGAGCCCTGTCCGCCACTTGCCCTCATAAGATCTTTCTAATGAGGACCTTATCGACTACTAGCTTTCCTTTAAGGCTATCTTAAGGCCATGCCTTCCTGGGGTTCTTTATTAGAGTGTTGCTCGATGACATTAACCTGCATGTAAGAGGCTGAAAAATCTACTAATGATGTTTGATCTATCTGAGGGTGTTTGCCAAAATATTGCTTAATGATATTAACTTATGTGAAAGAGATCGAGGGAATCCACCATAAATTTTATACATATATGAGATTATTTGTTAGAGCAATGCTTGATGATGTTAACTTGTATGAATAGGTCAATTTAAATCCCCTTGAGATCAATTATCCCTTGATTGGGAGGGAGCAAAATGCTGCATAGATCCAAAATCAAAGGTAAATATTAGTTTATCTTTATATAGTTACTGCCTTTTTGAGGTCAAGACATTGCCGAAGGAGTAGAAATTTAGCTGGGAATTGTATAGAATTTGAGATTCATTTGAAGTGTCAATGTATTTATCAGAAGCTTTTTGATAGAAGATTTCCAACTAGTTAGTCTTTTACACATAAAATATTAGAGGGATTTGCTTGAGCATAGTAATATTTGAGGTTGCCACCAAAGTTGCTCCCAAATCCAAATCTACTTCAACGATTGTGATGTAGTAATGGCTGATAATTTAGGAGAGATAAACCAATACATATTTATTATTGCAGTGGGGTTGCCCTTAATATTGAATGGCTTCTTTTGAACCTGATAGCAGATCATAATAAATGGACGACCTCACTTCCATCGTGCCTAGGATGTTATTAATATGAACAACTTTTTGAGGCAGTAACAAAGGTTGCTCCTTAGCTTTGAATCAATTCCCATAGACGATGCCAAACTATTATGTGCTAGAAAATTTGAGTTGGTAGAGTGTATGCTTTATGTCTTAACATTGTACAAAGATTTAATATGTATAGATTAAAGTAGCAAGTCCAAAGAATTTTTTATATGGAAAACCTGGAAAGGGAAAAAACTACAGGGCATGGTCTAGTTATAAAATCCAATATATAGCAAGCAATACAATGATCCTCTTTTTCTTCCCCGTTAAAGAAAAGGGAGAGTACAAAAATCAAGCATCCATAGAGGGATTGTCTATACTCAATAAGAAGGCTTAATTTTCTCAATAGGGATTATAGAAATAGATGTTCACATAAGGATAAATATACCCATTAGTAGGGTCAAATCTTGTTATTATAGAAATAGATGTTCACATAAGGATAAATATACCCATTAGTAGGGTCAAATCTTATTAGTATTCTAGAGATGGTGGTGATTTCTAATTCCAGTCATCGATGGTGATGATGGTTGTTGGTAGAGATAACTGGTGGTGATCATTGATAACAATGGCTGGAAATGCAAGAGAGTTCTTTCTATATCTCTCTTCCTCCTCATTTCTCCCTTCCTCATGTGAAGAATAAGGACCTATTTGTAGATTTTTGATAATGACATGCTTCTTAAATATGGGAAATATATAGGACAAATTTAGAGTTCTCCATATGATATTCCATATTGATTCCTTTGATATAGAGCTTTCACCAAGCATTTAAGTGCCTTAATGTTGTCAGAATTAAGTGATATTGTGCTCATTGAATTTGTCTCATTGGGCCACTCAATTAGACTATAAGCATGTTATACTTAAAAATTATTTGGTTTCCTAATTAATGCTTTGAATCTTTTAAATATGCTTTAGTACTTGATTTGAGCCAAAAATCAAATAAAAGAAAAAGGGAGAGGACGAATTAATTTTTCTCCATGATTTTTATTTTATCATTCATGGAGAAAAATTACTTCAATTTGTAATTCAAATAATAATTACTTTTACCACCATAAAAAAGGGGAAGATTGTTGCAACTCAGAAATCAAGGTTGAGATTATGATTTTTGATGATAACAAAATATTATTGTTCTGATAATTTTATTATTTCTTCTAGCATATATTAGATATTTCTATTTATTTTTGTGTGTACTAATATTTTATGAAAATCATATACTATTCCAGATTGCTACTGATTTCATGACAAGCTAGAATAGGATTTCATGTAATAGAGTATGTATATCTCTATTATTATTTTTTGAGTTTGTGCAAAGTGTGATTGTAATTAGGTAATCATACACACACACACAGGAGGAGAGAGAGATAAAATTTAATTTGATTTTTTTACTAATGATATTGTATGATATATAATCATGCTATACAATATGACATAATTTTCCTCCAAAATATAGTTAATCAAATCATGGCTTGAATTTTTTAACTGTTCGTACTGTACAATATAAAGTCGTACAGATGACTGGCAGAGTATAAAATAGGTTCATTGCAGATCATACCGAACGAACACATTTATTTTTTAAACTGTTCATAATGTATGATGTTAAGTCGTACAGATAACTGATAGAGTATAAAATTAGGTTTGTACCAGATCAACCCGAACAAACACATTTATTTTTTAAACTGTTCATACTATATGATGTCAAGTCGTCCAGACGACTGACAGAGTATGAAATTAGGTTCGCACCAGATTATACCCATTGAACAGATTTACTTTTTGAACTATTTGTATAATATAATATATATTTATACAGAAAACAAATAGTGTATGAAACTGAGTTCGTCCAAGTTCATACCGAATAAAGCCCTGATTTGTTGAAGTATTTGAACTGGATGATCCACGATCGTACAGTATGAATGTAGGACGGTTCTCATGAAAATTTTAATTTTTGGATAATTTTTTATGTGTTCTTTATATAAAAAGTCCTAAAAACTATCTCAATAAGCCTTTGTTGTGATTTTTTCTTGAGAGTGACCATTGAGAGTGTGTTGAGGAGAAATTTTGTGAGTGAAGAGTTAGAGATCTATTGAAGGGGAGTTGTGAGGGATTCAAAAAGTTGCTCAAAGTGAGGATTTCTTTATCTTCTTCAAGTTTCTGCACAAGTTCTTTGGAGGCTCTTGAGAGAAGATCTTTAATATTAGATCTAGGTACTCTGCCTTAACTAGGAGGGTAAAAAAGGATGTGACAGTACTCTACCTTCACTAGGAGGGTGAAAAAAGATGCGACGATACTCTACCTTTACCAGGAGGGTAAAAAAGAATATGACGGTACTCTACCTTTATTATGAGGGTGAAAAAGGACGTGAAGGTACTCTACCTTCACTGTGAGGGTGAAAAAGGACGTGACGGTACACTACCATCACTTGGAAAGTATAAAAGATGACGGTTCTCTACCACACCAAGGTTGGTAGAAGAGAGTTTGTAAGGGCTTCTCTGCCTTGCTGTTGGGGCTAAAGGAGAGTCACTAGTGTTTAGTGCAATACCTGGAGAAGGAGTCTCCAAGTGGTGGATATAGGTCAAGTTGGACTGAACCACTATAAAATTTGATGTTCTTCTATTGTATTTAATTTTTCTCGCATTTTTATTTTCTGTATTTAAATTTTTGTGGTTAAAAAATCCTCTATGATAATCATTTCTATAAACAACTGCATATTTTAGGATTAGTGATTTAATTTTCTAAAAGATATAAAAAGGTTTTCAAAAGTCTAAGAGCTTTTTTAAAATAACCAATTCACCCCCCCCCCCCCCCCCCTCCCCCCCTCAGTTAGCCTTGGGACCATTTTATAAAGTCTAACAACCTACACGAACTCACAGTTGCCTACTAAGTTGAGCATCTACAATGCTCTCATCCTCTCCAAGTAGATGAGGGAAACTTTAATTAAGGAACTTCTCAACCCAGAGATTTATTTAGCTTAGTTAGCTTCAACTGCCCAAGAAGAGGCTTCATACTTCAAAGAAATCCAAGGAGTAACTTTCTCTGATGAGGATTTACTTCTAGCTATTACTGATCACAATCTCCCCCTTTACATCACTATAAATGTGGGCAATTTCAAGTTATATAGAGTTCTAGTTAATCCAGGTGCATCGGTCAACATGATGAACATAAAGACTCTCACATATCTTAGAGTTGATACTTGCAAGCTCTCAACTGATAAGTTGGTGCTTCGTGAGTTTAACAAAAAGGGCGAGAAGACTTTAGGTACAATTACTCTCATGTTAGAGATAGAAGAGTTGAAAACTTAAGCAAAATTTCATATTATCGATTCAGCTACATCCTTTAACATACACCTAGGTAAGCCATGGATCCATAAGTATAGGATGGTTCCATCTACCCTACACCAATGTATCAAGTACCAACGAGATAGCATTGAGTATGAAATTAAGGGTAATCTGTAATCATTCTTTATTCAAAAGATCAGGATCTACGAGGATGTTGTGTATTATACACCTAAAGGGTTCACTACTTATTCTAAGGGAGAGATTAATTTTAAGGAGGAACAAGTAAATGAAAAAAGTTTAAAAGAAATCCAAAAGTTAAGAGAAAATAACAAGAATAAAAAAAGTCAAAAATTAGATATGAAAGATGATGTTGAGGGCATCATATTTAGGCCTCCAAATAATTTATTTCAAAGAGATGGGAGGATGGCCCAAAGATGATGTGGTAGGGGCTGTGCTCTAGTTGAAAAAGGAAATCTCCCAATGTACATCGAGCCAGAATCAAGTTCGGATGAAGATCAAGATAATGAGGTGCAAGAATTTCTTTTAACTATCATAAAATCAATCATCCTCTAATATTTGATCTCACATTAGAATAAGATAATGACCTACAAGGTGACGCTCCAAAAGTTCAAAGTGACGAGCCCAAATTAACTATGTATGAAAATCTTAATTGGGCAGTTGAAGCCTTAACCTTAATCCCACTGTCTACCGACAGCATCTTAGGGTTAGTGATTAAGGAAGCCCCTAATCTATATGGTGAAGTAACAAAAGTTTTGAAGTTTTATCCTGGCTCCTCCTCCTTAGGATTGTCAATATGGGTCAACAGGTCAGGTTCGGGTCAAACCAAAAACTAACCCGAGGCTAATTGACATAACCCAAACCTAACTCATTTTTACAAATGGGTCAGCAAATGCAACCCGAACCTGACTCATCAGATTGCTGGGTTGACACGAAGTAACCCAAAAATGGTTAGCGACTAAGGGCCTAAAATAAGGTTGAGGTGGCCCGATCGAGGCACTGCCTCGTACACTGTAGGCGTGATGCGTACCCTCATGTCACATGGGCATGGTCCACGACTCTGAGTCTCTCCGTGCGTGCATGAAGGTGGCCAGGTCAAGGTGGGTGTGTGTTAGCATAGCGTGCCGAGAAGGTTGGGTCTGACGGTCCATTGGGACTTTGGCGCGTACCTCATGCTAGCGTGATGCCGTGACATGTGACTGGGGACTGGGGCACCGAACGACTAATCCTAGACTGTGAAAGTGGGAAGTAAGCTAGGGCAGTTAGGTTGGGCTAACAGACTGGACCTAGGTCAACTTCGAGTTAATTTTGGGTTTTCAGGTCAACCTGAACCCAACCCATTTTTCAAACAGGTCAAAAATCTAAAACCTGAACCAAACCATTTGCTAACTGAGTCGACCCGAACCCAAATTTTTTTGGGTCAGGTTTCGGGTCATGTCAAAAATTGATACCCCTACTCCTCCTCTTGGAAAGAAGAGGATGTAACCCTCAAGGAGGTAGATTTTAATGAATTAATGGATTTATCTTTAGGCTACTTTCTATTGATGTTAAAACTTTTATCTCTAATGGTCTCACACTGAGTCGATGGACTAAGGGTCAAGCTAGATACCACAAAAATCTCTGGAATTCAAAATTTAATAATGAAAAATAGATAAGTGATATCGGCTTTGATACCATTAGTTCATTTGATGATGATGAATATTGCTTAATGATAACTAATCATCCTGAATTCAAAAATATCCCTAATGAAGTCATTGATTCCCTTGACAGACTTTATTTAGAGACTTTAGATGATTTTGATGAACTTCAAGTTCGGGATGCACCCCCTGAATTTGAAGAAAAAATTGAATCGATAGTTGATGAGCTTAAAGAAATTAACCTTAGAATAGAGGACAACCCTCGCCCCACTTTCATAAGCTCTTTTGTTAAGTTAGGATGAGTCTGAGGATCTAATTCAACTTCTCTACAAGTTTAAGGATTCCTTCACCTAGACATATGATGAAATGCTAGGTTTGTCCACCGACATAGTAGTTCATAAACATAGAATCTGGTATAATGCCATTCCTGTTAAGCAAGCTCCTCGACACATGTGTCTGGAGATCGAACAACAAATTATTTCTGAACTTAAGAAACTGGTCAAGGTTGGATTTATTCAAAAAGAATAATATCCTTCTTGGGTAGCCAACGTCGTGCCGGTTTGAAAGAAATATGGTTAAATTTGAGTCTGTGTTGACTATATAGACCTAAATAAGGCGTATCCCAAGGATGAATTTCTTTTACCCATACTTAAACTTATGATTGGCATTGCCTCCTCCCATGTTATTTTCTACTTTATGAATGGATCATCTGGTTATAACTAAATAAAGATGGCCCCAAAAGATGAGAGAAACATTGTATATAGAAGTCCTATAGGGATCTTTTGTTATAAGGTGAAGCCATTTAGCCTTAAAAATGCCAGTGCAACCTACCAGCAGGTTATAACTCAAATCTTTGATGACTTAATCCACAATCATGTCCAGTGTTACATTGAAGATTTAGTTGCCAAGAGCAAAGTCAAAGAGAATAATCATTATGACTTAGGAACCATCTTCAAGCGTTTATATCGCTACGACCTTAAGATTAATCCTCTAAAGTGCACTTTTAGTATTACTTTAGGAAACTTCTTAGGTTTTGTAGTAAGGCACCACAAAATTGAAATCCATCCTATTAAAATTGAGGCCATATAAAATATGCCACCTCCCAAGAGCCTTACTCAACTGAGGTCTCTTCAGGGTAGACTGGCGTATATAAGAAAGTTTATTTCTAACCTATCCAAAAGATGTTAACCATTCTCCATCATGGCTAAAAAGGATGCCAAATTCATATGGAATAAGAAATATCAAACTGCTTTTAAAAATATTAAATAATACCTTACAAATCCTCCCGTCTTGTCAGCCCCTATTCTAGGGCAATCTTTAATCCTTTACACTGTGGCCCTTGACGAGTCTCTCGAGGCCCTCCTAGCTCATGTCAATGATGAGGGGAAAGGACTGCTCTCTACTACTTAAGTCAGAGACTTCTTCCAATAAAAATTTGATACCCTTCAATCGAGAAACAATATCTTGCCTTAATCTTTACAGCCCAAAAACTAAGGCATTACATGCTTTCTCATCAAGTCAGTTTGATTTCCATATTCATCCCTTCACAATATCTTATGATTCGACCTACGTTATTAGGATGTATGGCATGGTGGTCTATAATATTACTTCAATTTATGATAATTTTCATTCCCCTGCATGTAGTGATAGAATAGGTCATTGCTGACTTCCTTGCAGCATACCCACTATAGACAGATTTCACTCTAAACAATAATTTACCTAACGAGCAAATCATGAGTTTAAATAGATTCAGTAATCTAACCTGGGAAATATATTTTTATGATGCAGCATCCTCCCGATGAGGTAATGCCTAGAGATCTATAATTCCTGGAAAAGTTAGGGTTGGCTTAATTTTCATTACACCAGATAAGAGAATGATGTATTTTTTCTTACCATTTATTAGAGCCTTGCACAAACAACGAGGCTGAGTATAAAGCTCTGATAACTTGCCAAAAACTTATAATTCTTATTGAGATTAAAGAGATTAAAATCTTTGATAATTCTCAACTAGTGATTAACCAGGTTGTAGGAACCTATAAGGTTTTGAATCCTAAATTCCTTAAATACCACAAATACACAATTCACTTACTCGAGTAGATTCCTATTATAACTATATATAGGGTTCCTCGTGGAAGCAATTCTTTAGTGGATGCCCTAGCAAAGCTTTTTAAGCAATATACTAGTCTAGAAGAAGAATACATTCCTATAGAGATCCAGGGTCGTAAGGTCCTATCTCATATAGATTTAGAGCACATCAATGAAAAGTCTTCACAGGTCCTATCTTCCTCTTCAGTAACTAATGAAGAAGGCAACTGGAGACAACCAATAATCAATCACCTTCAAGAAGGTAAGCTCCCACGCGATCGGTTGCTTGCCAACCAAATCAAGAAATATGCCCTATTATATGCACTAGTCAATAATATGTTATGTCGTCAATTGTTTGATCAGATGTGGCTATGATGTCTAGACAAACTTGAGACCCTGAAGATCATTAATGAGGTCCACGCTGGACTATGTGATGCTCATCAATTGGGTTTAAAGATGAAATTGAAAATCAAAATACTTAACTGCTAGCCTATAATGATTAACGATTGCATGAATGTTACAAAATGTTATCATTAGTGCCAGGTACATAGTATGGTGGTACATAGTATGGTGTTACATTAGCTGCCTAATGTGTTGCATTCGATGATAGCTTTGTGACCGCTCAAGATTTAGGGAACAAAGATTATCGGGCCAATTGACCCTCCATCTGTGCAGGGTCATTGCTTCATATTAGCTGCAACTGATTACTTCTTAAAGTGGGAGGAAGCAGTTCCCCTATGAAATGTAATATCACACCTGTTTGATTGAAAAATATATTTTTGAAAAAGGTTTAATTTTCTTTGGGAAACTTGAAATTTTTGGAATTTTAATTTTATAATCAAACACTTATTATAAATGATATATCACCTCGGAAGGTGAACATACCATTCCCTAATAGGTTCAGATTATAGATCTTTGAATTTATCCTGATTATTGTAATCAAACTCAAGGAGAAACAACATATGATCCTGAAGAATCAAAATGATATTTAATCCAATATTTAACTACAATAATCTAGTAAAGAGATCATTAATTTCATAATCAAGATCATGATAATAGCATGATATATCTTCTCGAGGGAAGAAGATATTGTCTATTTTCGATCATTTGAAAATGACAATAATGATTATTATATTTGATTTTCCCAAAGATAATTAATTAAAGTTTTTGAAAATTTTGATTTTAAAATCAGGTCTGGGTTTCTAAATCTCCTACGAGCGCAAGCCCTCGTAGTTAATTACATCGTAGGAAACTAGAAAATTTCCTATGAATACTCTCGATTAAAATAATGATACGAAATTCATTTAAATTTCAAAGCTTGATGTCAAAGGAGGTTAAGGGTTAGAAATTCAATAGGGACTGGATCAAATTTGAACAGTTATTTCTGGAGTCAAAGGAAGAAAGGTAGGAGGTGTTTTGAGATTCTAAATTACTTCAGAAACACCCCAACCTATCCTAAGTGTTGGACTTGAATTTAATTGAAAGAGATTTAAGTTTGAATGATTGATTTTATTAGAAAGTGGGAATTAAATTCCCAGAATGTTAGGTCTTAGGATTGAGAATCTGCCTCAGATCCTAAGTCTAAAGTGGGTACTAAAAATCAGTGACCCAGAACCTAGCTAATGCAATGCAATCCTGGACTTAACCCTGCCTGAATTGGGGAGCCAGCTAAACCACCTAAACGCTTCAAAACCATGTGTCCAGTCTTTTAATGAAAGAGTGGTTAGGGAAGTTATTTAAGATTAGTTTAAGGAGAGCGGGGCTGACATCTAGAGCAGATTCCTAATTAGCACCTTAATATATATTGGGTGAAATGCTTAAGCTAGAAATACAATTAAAATTTAACTTAATTTTTAATTTATTTCTAATGCAATGCATGCAAATTGACTCGATTAAATGCTTAAATCAGGATGAAGAAGTTTTAAAATCAGGCTTAAAAATAAATTTTTCCCTAGAAGATTACACAGATCCCCTTAGACAGAACTGCACCCTAATAGGTCAGGTAGTCTGCCAAAACTCGCAGGCGGGAAGGTGCCTAACAAAGGAAAGAAGATGCGATAAATATGCTTATGAAAACTCCCGGCGGTCCTGGGCTTACCTCTTAAAACGTTAGAGTTGCTATGTTGGCTTAAAAGTTTTAAATTTATTTAAGTAGAAAAAGTTTTAACGAACCCTCACGAGCCTCCGATCGGGTTCCAGGCTAAATTAAAATTGGCATGCAATAATTGCCAAAAAACCATAAAGAGCAGGCAATCCTAATCGCAATCAACATCAATCGAATCAATCAAATAATTAAATTAATTAAATAAATATTCAAACTGAAAGTCCATGTGGCAAGTGCCACTTAATTATACAACCCAGGGTCTGCATGAAAGTAAAGTGGCCGGGCACTGAAAGTTCGAAAGGGATGTTAAGCCCTAGTGAACTAGTCCCGAGGCTAACCAAGAGGGGGGGTGAATTGGTTATTTAAAAATTTCACGATAACTATGAAAATCTTTTCGATACTTAGCAGCGGAAACAAGTAAACAATAACGAAAAGATCAACCAACGATATTCACCCAAGCAGTTTATATTGAAAAGTAAAATGCAAAACTGAATCAGAAAAGCAAACCAGATTTTATAGTGGTTCGGTAAACTTGACCTACGTCCACTCCCCGGAGCCTCCCCTCCGGGTATTGCACTAAACGAAAGTGACTCTCCTTTTGCTCCCACAGCAAGGCGGAGAAGCCTGTACAAAATACCTCCTTTTCACCACACGGTGAGGCAGAGAACCCGACCTCCTTTCGCTTCCTCCTGAAGCAGGCAGAGAACCTTCGAACTCCTTTCGCTTCCTCCTGAAGCAGGCAGAGAACCTACGAACTCCTTTCGCTTCCACCTGAAGCGGGCAGAGAACCCGAATCTTCTTGCGAACGATCCTCCCACGAAGAACACCGACTAGACGACAGACGACGAGCGGAGAAGACGACTCTGATCCGTGCTTGGAGCAACCTTAGTGAATCTCTCACTAACTCCCCCTCACAAGATCTCTTCTCTCTCTCCCAACTCTCTCTCTCTAGGATTTCTCAGGGAAGGAAGGCAGCAAAAATTTTTTCCAAAAATTGGAAAAAGTTCTTTTAAAGGAGGGCTTAAAATTTGCCCTAAATCTCAACTTGTCGGCCAAGATCGTCCAGGACGATCGGTATATCATCCTGTACGATCAGTTCAAATTTAGCTGTTTCAGCCTAGACGATCTGGCTCTTCTGGACGATCAGTAGAAAAAGTTGTTCATATCGTCCCGTACGATCCTGCGATCGTCCGGGACGATTAGTTCAAATTGAAGGAAATCGTCTAGAAGACAGTTCGGGTCATCCAGAGAAATCTGTGCTGGACGACCAAAAAATGACTTGATCGTCCCGGACGATAGGGTAATCGTCCGGTACGATTAGTTCAAAAAGGCCCCAAATCGTCCTGTAAATAGTTCTGGACGTACAGCTGAAATGCACAAGACGATCACGATCGTCCGGGACGATCCTGCGATCGTCCTGGACGATGTGATCGTATCAATTAAACATTAATTGCTTTCCTTAATTACCAGACTAATTTAGGCATGATTGTAGTGAATCGTCCAGGACGATACACGTATCGTCCGGGACGATCAGACCAAAATACTTAAAATAAAACTTGCCTAACTTAATCTGGCGGCTGAGAATTTCTGATTTGGGAATATCGTCCCGTACGATCCGTAGATCGTCCAGGACGATCGGCTCAATCAGACCCTCTTAGCTTAGTCGCCCTAATTAGGGTTTCTGTTTTAACTGGATCGTCCAGGACGATGTGGATATCGTCCAGGACGATCTGAACAAATTTTGAACAGAAACTCTAACTCACTCAATCTCTCCCCCTGAGTGTGTGTGTGCAAGGTTACTTAGCTAGGGGATTAGTTACATTACAATTGACTCAATAAAAAGAAAAATCATACATTTGACACACTTGGACCCGATCTTGAGTTGGCTTGAGTGGCTCGCGGTCTTTTGTGCCTGAAACAGATTAGCCAAGCAAAATACACTGGAAACATGTTTGTCATCATCAAAACCAGATTTGCAACAATCTCCCCCTTTTTGATGATGGCAAACATTTGTAAAGTAGTCTGACAGTAAAAGTAAACTAGGAGATCAAATAAACAAACATTTTTTAAATTTTCATTTAACAGCTAAAACAATACAGGAAATATTGCTCAGAAAATAGAAACAGACACGACTACAACTGACTCCCCCTTTTGACATCACAAAAAGGAGGAGCGAAAAACATAACACGATAAGAAAACATAAAATAAAACATAAATAGAACAAACTACAAAACAGGAAAATCAGAATTTTTCCTTGATTTTAGATTCAAAAACCAATGACAGGACAATTGACAGCGCTGAAATCCAAAAAAGGTTGGAAATAATCAACTTTCGTAACTCCGACCCCGGGCACCTTATCGATGCAAACCTCTTTCAACACAAAAATCTGATTCAGAATAAAAGACATTAGATTTGAAAAGAAATCCTTTCAAGCCTCGTTCCAGAAAAATATCTGATATAATAGTGTTACAAAATAAAAAAATCAGAAATCAGGATTTTCAAGACTCAAGCTTTTGAAAATATTAAGTGGCGCACAGATTTTTCTAAGACATTTAATAATCTGAAAGGAAAGAAAGCTTGTGTTGGGCTCATTTTGTGCCTTTTTTTTTCAAATTGGTTGGCGCTTTGCGCATCTTTTGATTTTTGATACACTTTGTGTATCCAATTTGGCAATTTCGCATCTTTTCAGTTTTGGGCTCATTTTATGCCTCTTTTTCAAATTATCTGGCGCACTGCGCATCTTTTATAAGCCTTCTCATTTTCATAATCATTAAAGAGTCTCAGCTGTGAGATTATCTTCCAGACATAGGAGATGACTCTCCGCAGTAAGGAAGAACTATTCACAAAACAAAATCCATACAACATATGATAAATGCAATCACTTGGTTTAGAAAATCAAACTAATGACTCAAGACTTTGAAAAATACTATTGATATGAGGCAGATTACTGTAGGAAGATAAAATAATCTCTATTTCAAAAACTAACATTTTAATTTTGAAAAGGATTTTTATTCAAAAGAAACTACACACCAGTAAAGGAGTTAGAGGAAGAGAAACAATTATCAATGTTTCTTCCCTTTAACAGATTCAGCGAAGTCAATCACTGCTTATCAGCTTCCAAACCAAAACAAGGTAAAAACTCCCAGTCAAAAATTCAGATCACTAGAAGTAGTGAGCGGTGATCAGATCTTGAAAAGCATAAAACAGTAAGTGCAATATATGAACCCGTAAATAAATAAAAACAGGTAGAAAATCATAGCAAAGTAAATACTCAAATCAAACTAACAAAAAAGGGTAACACAGAAATCAGCAGAAGAAATAAAATCAACTGAAAGCAAATAATCAAACCAAAACTAACTAACAAAAATCAGAAATCAGAATATGAAAACTAACTAACAGAAATCAGAAAACATAATACAAAAAAAAAACTAACTAACAGAAATCAGAATACCAATCATAACAATCATAAATCAGCAGTCATCAGAATCAAGCATTTATATCAATCACTCCTAATCTGGTTCTCAAAATGCTGAATGAGTCAAAGGCCAGTGGTTTAGTGAATATGTCAGCCAGCTGATTTTCAGTTGCTACGTGGTGTAGCTCAATGTCCCCTTTTGTAACATGGTCCCTAATGAAGTGATGCCTAATGTCAATGTGTTTGGTCCTAGAATATTGGATTGGATTCTTAGAGATACAGATGGCACTAGTATTATCACACAGAACAGACATTGTGCCAACAGGTACTCCTAAATCCAAGACTTGCTGCTTCAACCAAAGAACTTGGGCCACACAACTCCCTAAGGCAATGTACTCAGCTTCAGCAGTGGAAAGTGCAACTGAGTTCTGTTTTCTACTGGACCAGGAGACTAACGACTGTCCTATAAATTGACAAGTCCCAGAAGTACTCTTCCTATCCACCCTACACCCCGCAAAGTCAGAATCAGAATATCCAATGATCTCAAAAGAGGTGCTGTGCCTAGGGTACCAAATTCCTAGGTTTGGGGTCCCTAAAAGATATCTAAGAATTCTCTTAACAGCAGTCAGGTGGGACTCTTTAGGATCAGCCTGAAACCTAGCACAAAGACAAACATTAAACATGATATCAGGTCGGCTAGCAGTCAGGTAAAGCAGTGAACCTATTATCCCTCTATACTTCTTCTGATCAACAGATTTTCCATTTGAATCCTTATCTAACTGAACTGAGGAGGGCATGGGAGTATTGATTGGCTTGGCTTTGTCCATTTCATATTTCTTCAAAATGTCCTTAGTGTATTTTGATTGATTGAGAAAGGTTCCATCATCCGTTTGCCTTATGCTAAACCCCAAAAAGTAGGACAATTCTCCCATCATACTCATCTCAAACTCTTTACTCATTGTTTTAGAAAACTCTTCACATAAGTATTTATCAGAAGATCCAAAAATTATATCATCAACATAGATCTGGACAATGAGTAAGTCATCTCCTAATCTCCTCAGAAAAAGGGTGGTGTCTACGCTCCCCTTAACAAACTCTCTTTCTAACAGGAATGTGCTAAGCCTCTCATACCAAGCTCTGGGTGCCTGTTTCAATCCATATAAGGCCTTTTTTAATTTATAGACATGATTTGGATATTGGGAACTCTCAAAACCTGGGGGTTGTTCTACGAAAACATCTTCTTTAATTACCCCATTTAAAAAGGCACTCTTGACATCCATTTGAAATAGCTTAAATCCCTTATAACAGGCAAAGGCTAGTAGCACTCTAATGGCTTCCAATCTAGCTACAGGGGTAAAAATTTCCTCAAAATCTATCCCTTCTATCTGATTATACCCCTTAGCCACCAATCTTGCCTTATTTCTCACCACCACACCAGAATCATTCATCTTATTCTTAAAGACCCACTTGGTTCCCATAATACTTTAATTTTTAGGTCTTTCTACTAACTCCCAAACATCATTCCTTACAAATTAATTCAATTCTTCCTGCATAGCTAAAATCCAAAATTCATCCGACAGGGCTTGATTGATGTTGGTGGGTTCAGTCATTGAGATAAAGGCAGAATGGTTTACTTCCTTCCTAAGTCCATGCCTAGTCCTAACACCTTCAGAAGGGTCTCCTAAGATCAGTTCTTTAGGATGACTCAAAGAATATCTCCAATCTCTAGGCAGTGTGGTCTGAGGTTCTACCCTTTCCTCCAAATTTGTATTTCCAACTCCTTGGGTAACCTCAACAATCTCTTCATCTTCTACTTCAGATCTAGACTCCTTAGGATCAGATTCATCAAACACTACATGGGTTGTTTCTTCCACCACCAAAGTCCTCCTATTGAACACCCTAAAGGATTTCCCCACACTTGAATATCCTAAGAACACTCCTTCATCAGATTTGGGGTCAAATTTTCCTAAGGGTGACTTCCCGTTGTTCAGAATAAAAACCTTACAGCCAAAGACATGGAGGTGGGACAGATTTGGTGTTCTACCCTTAATGATCTCATAAGGTGTCTTATTCAGTTTGACTCTCACATTCACCCTATTCAGCACATAACAGGCAGTGTTCACCGCTTCAGCCCAAAAGTATTTTGGAAGTGAATACTCGGCAAGCATGGCTATAGCGGCTTCCACTAAGGTCCTGTTCTTCCTTTCAGCTACCCCGTTCTGCTGAGGGGTCCTAGGAGCTGAAAAATTGTGACTAATCCCATAGTTCTCACAAAAACTTCCAAATCTTTCATTTTCAAACTCCCCTCCGTGATCACTATGGATGGTAATAATCTCACATCCTAACTTCTTCTGAATCCAAGTAGAGAAAGATCTAAACTCATCAAATGACTCAGATTTGTGTGACAAAAACTTAACCCAAGTGAACCTTGAATAATCATCAACAATCACAAAACCATAGACTCTCCCCCCTAAGCTGGCAGTGCTAATGGGTCCAAAGAGGTCCATGTGAAGAACTTCTAAAGGTCTAGAGGTGCTAATGTCCTTAACAGAGTGAAAATAGGACTGGACTTGCTTCCCCAACTGACAGGCATCACACAGGTGATCCTTAGTGAACTTAAGCTTGGGCACACCTCTAACTAAGTCCTTTTGGGTGACTCTCCTAAGGGTTTTCATACTGGCTTGACACAATCTCCTATGCTATAACCAAGACTCATCAGCAGCAGTTTTTAAGCAAATTGAATTATCAGATTTAATGCTACTTACATCCAGCTTGTAGACGTTGTTGATCCTTTGCCCCTGCAAAACAACTTCATTATTTAAGCTTAAAATGCAGCCAGTGGGCAGGAATTTGATGTTGTATCCCTTGTCGCAGAGTTGACTAATGCTCAGCAAGTTGTGTTTCAGTCCATCTACAAGCAAAACATTATCAATCAAAAAATTCTTTGAATCACCAATCATACCTGTGCCTACCACCTTCCTGGTGGTGTTATCTCCAAGTGTAACCTTGCCTCCAGCTCTGGCCTCCAGCGAAATGAACTGATTTGCATCTCCAGTCATATGTCTAGAACATCCGCTGTCTAGGTACCACATGCTCTCACGAGGTCTTGTGTGAGAGCACACCTACAAAATCATCAAATGTCAGTCTTAGGAACCCAAACAGGTTTGGGTTCCTTCTTATGAAAAGAAGAATGCAATGCATGCGTGCTGTGCTGTGCAACAGGCAATTTGGGTCTCCACACCCAATGTGTACTACGGTGAACAGTACAAGTGTGTGATATGTGTCCTAACATGCCACATGAAAAACATCTAACACCAGGAAAAGGATTAACTAAACGTCGTGAGTGATAGTGCCTCTTCCTAGTAGTGTATGAAACATTCTTTGATGAACTTGCAACAGAATTTTTAAAAGGTGGTGGTGCATAAAATTGTTCAAAAGTAGGCGGTGTTTTGTTATTTTCAAAAGCACTGATTTTCACTTTCAAAAACTCAATGTGTTTGTTTAAACTTCCAATTTCAAACGTTTTTGCACTTTCAATATTTTCTAACTCAGATGCCAAATCATTCACTTTCTTAAAAGCAAGTTCTAATTCACCATGCGATGTTTTTAACAAGTTATGCTCAACAATTAAATCAGAATGCTTTTTATTCAGTTCATCAAACTCATCTAGTAAAGACATGTGATTGCTATCAATGGTGGAATGATCCTTAATCAACACTTCATGCTCTTTTTGCAAAGTCAGATAATCTAGTTTCAAACTAGCATGGGTTTTTTTAAGTTTCCTATATGGTGTATGAATCTTTTCAGAAACTTCAAATAACTGATCGTAAGTAAGCTCACATACCTCTTCCTGGTCAGACTGACCAGGGTGATCATCCGCCATCAAACACAAGTTTGTTTCCTCCTCTTCAGCTTCAGTCTCAGAAGAGTCGGATGCAGAGTCTGCCCAGAACGCCTTCTGAATCCGCTTCTTGTCCTTTCTGAACTTTGGTTTCTCCTCACCCTTCTCCTTGCTTGGGTGAGCTTTAAGTGTTGGACAATCAGCCTTAATGTGTCCAGGCTTCCTGCATTCAAAACAAACCGATTCAGATGAACCCTTAAAGTTTTTATTGAACTTACCCTTGTTCCACTTCTGATAGTTCTTATATTTCTTCCTTAGAAAGCTTTTGAATTGCCTTGTGATTAAGGCAACTTCATCGCTATCAGACCCGGAAGTGCTAGCATCTGAATCTTTGGCCTTTAGTGCCACGGTCTTCTCTTTCTTGCGTTCTCCTGCATCAAGTTGCCTTTGGTTCACCCCTTGCTCGTAAGCAATGAGTGATCCAAGTAAGCTGTCAATAGAGTAAGTATTTAAATCTTTGGATTCAGTAATAGCAGTAATCTTAGCATCATAAGAAGCAGGCAAACATCTAAGAATCTTGTTCACTCTTTTGTAGTTGGTAAGTTCTCTACCTAAAGCATGCAAAGAGGTAACAATCTGAGTGAACCTTGTGTACATTTCTGAAATAGTCTCACTAGGTTTCATGCGAAAAAGTTTGTAATCATGTAACAAGATGTTTAACCTAGATTGTTTGACTTCAGTTGTACCTTCGTATGTTATACATAACCTATCCCAGATTTCCTTTCCCGTTGTACAAGTAGAAACACACATATAGTCTTCAGATTTCAAAGCACAAAAGAAACAGTTCAAACATTTTGCATTCAACTGTGCTAAATCACGATCATCAAACGTCCAATCAGCAAACGGCAATTCAGTTTTCACATTGTTAATCATTCGAAAAGGTGGTTCGTATCCGTCCTTAACTAACATCCACATGCGATAATCAATAGATTGCAGAAAAGTAGACATGCGTGTTTTCCAAAAATCAAAAGGAATATTGTCAAACAACGGTGGTCTGGTAATAGAATAACCTTCAGCAGTATTACGATTGTTACAGTTAGCCATTGGATCAAATTCAAAAGTTTTTAAACAGAAATTTTGAATCCCGCTCTGATACCACTTGAAAGTTCGAAAGGGATGTTAAGCCCTAGTGAACTAGTCCCGAGGCTAACCAAGAGGGGGGGTGAATTGGTTATTTAAAAATTTCACGATAACTATGAAAATCTTTTCGATACTTAGCAGCGGAAACAAGTAAACAATAACGAAAAGATCAACCAACGATATTCACCCAAGCAGTTTATATTGAAAAGTAAAATGCAAAACTGAATCAGAAAAGCAAATCAGATTTTATAGTGGTTCGGTCAACTTGACCTACGTCCACTCCCCGGAGCCTCCCCTCCGGGTATTGCACTAAACGAAAGTGACTCTCCTTTTGCTCCCACAGCAAGGCGGAGAAGCCTGTACAAAACACCTCCTTTTCACCACACGGTGAGGCAGAGAACCCGACCTCCTTTCGCTTCCTCCTGAAGTAGGCAGAGAACCTTCGAACTCCTTTCGCTTCCTCCTAAAGCAGGCAGAGAACCTACGAACTCCTTTCGCTTCCACCTGAAGCGGGCAGAGAACCCGGATCTTCTTGCGAACGATCCTCCCACGAAGAACACCGACTAGACGACAGACGACGAGTGGAGAAGATGACTCTGATCCGTGCTTGGAGCAACCTTAGTGAATCCCTCACTAACTCCCCCTCACAAGATCTCTTCTCTCTCTCCCAACTCTCTCTCTCTAGGATTTCTCAGGGAAGGAAGGCAGCAAAAGATTTTTCCAAAAATTGGAAAAAGTTCTTTTAAAGGAGGGCTTAAAATTTGCCCTAAATCTCAACTTGTCGGCCAAGATCGTCCAGGACGATCGGTATATCGTCCTGTACGATCAGTTCAAATTCAGCTGTTTCAGCCTGGACGATCTGGCTCTTCTGGACGATCAGTAGAAAAAGTTGTTCATATCGTCCCGTACGATCCTGCGATCATCCGGGACGATTAGTTCAAATTGAAGGAAATCATCCAGAAGACAGTTCGGGTCGTCCAGAGAAATCTGTGCTGGACGACCAAAAAATGACTTGATCGTCCCGGACGATAGGGTAATCGTCCGGTACGATTAGTTCAAAAAGGCCCCAAATCGTCCTGTAAATAGTTCTGGACGTACAGCTGAAATGCACAAGACGATCACGATCGTCCGGGACGATCCTGCGATCGTCCTGGACGATGTGATCGTATCAATTAAACATTAATTGCTTTCCTTAATTACCAGACTAATTTAGGCATGATTGTAGTGAATCGTCCAGGACGATACACGTATCGTCCGGGACGATCAGACCAAAATACTTAAAATAAAACTTGCCTAACTTAATCTGGCGGCTGAGAATTTCTGATTTGGGAATATCGTCCCGTACGATCCGTAGATCGTCCAGGACGATCGGCTCAATCAGACCCTCTTAGCTTAGTCGCCCTAATTAGGGTTTCTGTTTTAACTAGATCGTCCAGGACGATGTGGATATCGTCCAGGACGATCTGAACAAATTTTGAACAGAAACTCTAACTCACTCAATCTCTCCCCCTGAGTGTGTGTGTGCAAGGTTACTTAGCTAGGGGATTAGTTACATTACAATTGACTCAATAAAAAGAAAAATCATACATTTGACACACTTGGACCCGATCTTGAGTTGGCTTGAGTGGCTCGCGGTCTTTTGTGCCTGAAACAGATTAGCCAAGCAAAACACACTGGAAACATGTTTGTCATCAGCAAAACCAGATTTGCAACAGGCACCACTGACTACAACCCGGGTTCTACTCCTAAGACTCAAGTGACTTTGAGAATTGGGATTCTTCTCATTCTTCACTTCTTTGTCTTTCTGGAACTCCTTGGATCGTCGGGTCTGGATATCCAAATGAAAAGAAACTCCCTCTGAATAGGGGTGTTATCTTTTCTCTTTGGATATTTAAAAGTCATCCTAATTTGAATCTCCAAATGGATAGGAACTCTCCCCTAAGGGATGTCCCTTCCTCTTTGGATTCTAAATTGGATGTTTAAACATCCCATTCTCAAAGTACTTAACAGTTACAACTCAATTTAAATCAAATTACATCAATAGAAATTAAAAATCTAGACTCAACAACCTGCAAGGTTATCCTAATAATCAGCAGTTAATATTTGACATCCCAAGCAGTTAATATTTTAAGAATTTGAAATGCTCAAACCAGCCACACTTGGCCATGCTCTTTTAATTTTAAAGGGGTCTTAGCATGCTTAGCACATGCACAAAACATGTCAATTTTTAAAGTTTAATTATTTGCCCCCTTTAGTTTTAAATGTCCTGTGCGAGCATGGCCACCTGCATAAGATTGAATTAGTACAAATCATCCCTAACCTAGGGGTAGATCTAATGCATAATCAATCACAACACAGAGTGTAGTAAATAAATAAATAATCACAACAATTCTATTACTAGCAAACAGCATGCAGTGAAAGCTCTAAAACCCGTCACACAACAGAAAAGTAAACACCGACCTAGCCTAAGACTAGAGTTGGTTGTCCTAGTAAACCATCTAAAGTGTGTGCAAAGGTTGTGTGGGTTTGATATGTCCTGAGTAGGATTATTATTTAAAGTTGTTTGATGTTCTAGTTGGTTGAAAGGTTTAAAGGAGATTTTGATTGAAGTTTAAATCTTAATGGTTTAAATTTGATTTTAAAATTGATTTTAATTATTTATTGGATACCACCTTTGTTGCACACCGAGGCTGTGAAGTTTATTTCACCTTCCTTAGGGGCTAATTTAATAGCCTCGTAGCTTGGGTTACCTAGTGGTACCCGATATAACTAAATATTTTAAGTTTAATTAAGGTTAAAAGTTAATTAAAATTTAATTAAAGTTAATTGGTTGCTGGTTTTAAAATTAAATTGATGTTTTCTGGAATTTTTGATGATTTGTTGAATTTTAGAGTTTTCTGGATTATTTTAATCATTTAATTAAGGGATCAAAAATTGATATTTTGATTTAAAGGGTTTTCTAGAAAGCTAGTATTTTATTAAAATATTAGACCTTAATACGATCAGTTAGACAGTAAGTACACTAAAATTGGATTTTTCTAGATTTTATTATGAAGGTTTGAAGTTTTGACTTGATTTTGAACTAGGTTTGACCAAAAGTTGACTTTTCCAAATTTAATTGATTTCTGGAAATTTGATATTTTTGATAAATATTAGACCTTAAGATGAGTTATATGCCTTTGTGTATGCTCAATTTGGAGTTCATTTGAATTAGTTTTGAATTTTTGAAGTTTTGAATATTTATTGAATTTTCAAAAATTATTTAATTAAAGGCCTTTTTATGATTTGAATCTAAATGACCTCCAAACTCCTTGAAATCAACTCCAAAGGTCAGGAATGACCTAAGGAGTGATCTCTAAGTGTTTGAAATTTTTTTGGAATTTTTAATTATTTTTAATTAATTAAATTAATTAAATATTAAATTTTAATTAAACTTAAATTAAATTTAATTTTGAAGTCCAGTCAAGGGAATTTTATTTTTCATTGATCAAGAGTTCAATTCTGGTCAGTTTAAGGTATTATGCATAATTTTTGGGTTTAAACATTATTTATTATATTTTCTGGAAGCTTTAAGGGCTTAATTAAAGGTTTAAGTTGATTAAATTAATTAAGGGGCTTAATGATGTCAAAATTCAAAGGGAAATTTTCTTAAGGCTGAGAATGTCA
Source organism: Dendrobium chrysotoxum (assembly GCA_019925795.1). Classification (NCBI taxonomy): domain Eukaryota; kingdom Viridiplantae; phylum Streptophyta; class Magnoliopsida; order Asparagales; family Orchidaceae; genus Dendrobium; species Dendrobium chrysotoxum. The sequence continues at coordinate 6,828,313 of CM034310.1, forward strand.
CTAAGTTTAAATGGTTCAAGTTTCAAGTGAATAGGATGTAGATCCTAATTATTGGAATTATTCTAAGTTCTCTATATTTGAATCTTTAATTATTGTCCTTAATGATGTCTCTAAGTTTAATAGGTTTGAATCAAAGTTCAACTAACCCTTGGACTCAACACTAATATTATGCACACATATAAGCACAAGCAATCCCTAGATCTATGAGAGCCTTAGGCTAAGTGGTGTATGTACCATAAGCATGCAACTCAAATTAAAGCTTAATTAATTGAGTGACTAATCAATGAATAATCAATAAAGTGATTATACATTGATTAATCACTAATCCACATGAATTCCATTTAATCATGCCTTGTCCATGTTTAAAACCCCATGTGATATCTCAAATTTCAAAGATTTAAATATATATAATTTTAAAGTGGGTTTTAAAATATACTCATATATAAAACCTATATATAATAATATAAGTTTTAGAATAAGGTAAGTAAAAATATCATCAATTAAAAATAATCTGAGAGATCCACTGATTTTTTATATAACTTGAAATTAAATATTTAATTTTGAAAATAATTAACTAAATATCAATTAAATATTAAAATGATTAAATAAGCTAAATTATTTAAAATAAATTAAGTTTTAAACTTCAAAATAATTTTAAATCAAAATGTTTAAATATCAGAGAATATTTTGCTTAATGTTAATTAAAATATCATAGAATATTTTATTTAATATTAATTAAACATTAAGGTATTGGAAAAAACCTAACTTATTTAATGAAAATATTTTAAATAAAATCTAATTTTAAAGTAAAATATTCCAATTATTTTTATTTGAATTTTGAAAATATTTAGAGTAATAATTTAAATTTTAAAAGATATTTTGATTATTTATAATTAAATATTAATTAAAAAACATGAAATATTTAATATTTGTAATAATTTAAAATGTATATAATATTTTAAGTTAAAATTAATTTTTAATTAAAGCTCTTGAAATTACAAACAGTTTGATATATTATATTAAATTTTTGGATTAAAATTGAATTTTTAATAAATTTTTAAAGTTTCTGAGTTTAAAATAGGTTTAAAATTAATTAAACCTTAATTAACTATTAATCCGACGGCGGGAGGCTACGTGGCACGCTATGATTGGTTGAACCAGACCACAGACAATGATTAGCCGGTGTTCTCACGTAATGATTGCGCCGCCAGCAATCATTACGAAATCACTGAAACCAAGCCGCGTTCTCACTTAAACCGTCAGCTGATCATCCGCGCCGTTGATTCTCATTTCTTTTGATGATAACCTTGTTTTTTCTTTAGTTAATGCAGTTGAATGTATAGAGATCAGGAAGATATTGCAAGTATATGAGGGAGGCTCGGGCCATAAAAGAAATCTAGACAAGTCTGCTATTTTCTTACTTAAGCTTAAACTGCTCACCTGAGGCGAAAGAGCTTGCAAAAGACATTTTTCAGGTCAATATTCTTACTCAATTTGGCTTTGCCTACCATGATGAGCAGATCTTTGAAGAATGCTTTTTAGAGTCTTAAGGAAAGGAGAGAGTTTGGAAGAGAGTCCAAGGGTGGAAAGAGCTTCTTTTGTCGAATCTGAAACAGATCCGCAGTATTGAATGGACAGCTCCGATTGAGCGGGATGAAATAATGGCGCATCAGATCAAATGACACGGTTGAAATGACCGTGAAATAACGGAATCTGAACCGTTGATCATAAGATCAACAGTCCAGTTAACGCTCAACTCAACGAAAATCTGAAGCGATTCCTAGAACAACAAAAATGACTTGTTCTCTCCAACTACTCAATCAAATTAAATAAACTTTTAAACACAGATTGTATTGGTGAAGAGCATTTATGGAGATTTAGATTTACGACTTACAATGTGCTTTTCAAAAATCTATTTAGCTCTAAGTGTGTAAAGTAGGGTTTAAGAATTTAGGAAAACTAACCAATGGATTGGAACGATCTTAGGCTCTCTAAATTTGTAGTTTTTCCAAGTTTAATTCCTCAGAAGACTTCAAGAGCTGGAAATCCCTAGATCGAATGGTAGGAGCCTTTGAACGGAATTAGCCTCGAGTTCGCCGGGAATACACCGCCGGCAGCCTCCAATCGCTTGATTTGGACTTGGGTAATGTTAATGATGTCTTTCAGAGCTCAAACAAAAAAAACTTCTTGGTCTGGGATTGATTGAGTGGAGAGATAAGGTTAGATGAACAATGAGCTTCAATGAGAGGCTTTTTGGCCAATTCAGCTCTCTCCAGGCTGAATGAATGGCTTGGATGCATTTAGTAGCTTCTCAAGATATTGACAAGTGTCCCTAGACAGTTAGAGTTGCAGGGAATAAAGGACTATAAGGACAATGAGGTGTAAAGGTCTTTGTCCTTGGCTCACCAACTTGGGACCACTTGTGGCTGATTAAACTTTAATCTAAGGATTATAGGAGGCTTAAGAAGCTTCCAGAAATGATTTGGAATAGTTGGAATGAAATGGATTAAAAGGGATTAAGTTTAGAAGGGGTTTTGACCAAGTTTGACCACCCTAAAGCCTAGGTTTGATGGTTTGACTAGTCCCCATGCCACATGGCAGGTGAGGTGGCATGGGTGAAATGTTTGAGTTGCTGGAATGTAATCTTGAGGGTTTGATAGGGTTTTAATTGGATTAACTTGATGATTTGACTTAAACATGGAGATTTGACCAGGTCTTATGAATTAACCAAGTCAAATCAAACATGATTTAACTCATGATAGTTTGAGGATATCCAAGGCATGTAGTTAGATAATTTTAAATATTTGAAAGGCTTGATTGGCTTGGGCTTGAAGTGAGGATTAAAATGAATAAAATGTGAATGTTTTGACCAATTCTAAAAAGTTGACTTTATCAAATCTATATTGATAAGGCTGAAATTATTTTGAATGGATTTGAATCATATTTTGAAATGGATTTGAGAACTTAAAGGATTTGATTGGATCAAATGCGTTGGAATAACCCATTTAGATCCTTAAGGAACACCTAGGTCAACCTATGTTGACTCAATCAACCAGGTTGACCCAGGGGGTGAGTACAGGTTCAATAAGTTCGATTTGATGTTTTGAGTCTGTTAGAAGTAGTTCTAAGGTTTAAATGGGTCATTTGAGTCAAATGGACCTATTGGGGCTCTTAAAGGGCTTAATGGGTCAACTGGGTTGACTTGGTCAATCAAGTTGACCTAGGGCCAGGGACTGGGTCCAACCAGTTCAAAATGACATTATGAGTCTACTGGTGATAATCTCAAGGTCTGGGGAGGACATTTAGTCAAAATGACCTATTTAGGCCCTTAATGGGTCAACCCTAGTTGACTTGGTCAACCAGGTTGACCCAGGGTCTGGGAATGGGCTCAACAGAATTGGTTTGATATTTGAAAATTGTTGGACGTGGTTCCAAATAATTTGGAGATTATTTGGCCTGAAATATGCATTTGAACCCCTAAGGGGTAATTTGGTCATTTTGACCCCTGGTCAACTGGGGGTCAAAATGGGTCCAAAAAAATACAGTTTAATGTTCAAGAGGTCAAGATTAAGGGTTTGGATGTAATTGGAGGCTTTGGAGAAAGCTCCAAGGTCAAAATCTACTGGGTGGCAGGTCCAGTGGCATAGACTGTAAATATTTAAAGGTTTTATAGCCTTTGAATTTTAATTCAGTTTCTGGGGTTAGAGACCTCAGAATGAGGTCAAATTTGGAGGGTTACCTCTAGATACATGTCACATCAGTATGTAACTGACAGACCCTGAATCAAAGGTCATTTGATAGGGTTTTAAAGTGTTCAAAGATTCATTGGAAAAGGCTTTTAGGACATAGAACTTTGGCCTTAGAATTTGAGCTGGATTTCTGGTTTTGAGCTGGATTTTGAGTTTGAATGATAGGTTTGAACCATCCTAATCATTTAAGATCATTTAGAGTGATCATAAATAATTAAAAGGATTTGAGCTAGATCAAAGACAAGATCAGGATTTAAATTAAGGTTTGAATTTTGAAATGGATTGAAGTCTGGATTTTGGTTAAGGTTTGAATTGAATTGAGCTCTGGATTGATTTGAGTCTTGAATAGATTGATTTAAAGTCTGGGTTAGTCTAGAATTTGAATAGATTTGAGGTCTAGATAGATCTAAGGTCTAGGAGGATCCTAAGACCTAGATTGATCTAGAGTCTGGATAGATCTAGGATATGGTTAGATCCTAGGATTTGAAATATATTGAAATTTTGGAGTCTAGATATCCTAGGGTTTTGGATTCTAGAATGGTCCTAGGATCTTGGAATCCTAAGGTCTGGAGGTTTTGAAGAATTCCAAGGTCTAGGATCTGGGAGGTTTCTAGAGTCTAGGAAATCCTAGGTTCTAGGGTCTAGAAGAGTTTTAGGGTCTAGAGTAGATCCTAAAGTCTAAGCTCTAGGAAGATCCTAGTGACTAGAATAGACCCTAATGTCATAGATAGGTCTGGAGGTTGGATTGATCTAGAAAAATCCTAGGGTCTAGATAATTCTTAGGATCTAGATAGATCTAAAATCAGAATTGACTCTAGGGCCTGGATTGATTTGAATCTTGAATAGATTGATTTAAGGTCTGGGTTGGTCTGGAGTTTGAATAGATTTGAGGTCTGGATAGATCTAAGGTCTAGAAGGATCCTAAGACCTAGATTGATCTGGAGTTTGATCGAGTTGAGTTTAAAATTGATTTGAATCTGGATTAATATTTAAAGTCTGGATTGATCTAAGATCAGATTGATCCTAGGGTCAAGATTGATCTTAAGGATTGAAAAGATCCTAAGGTCTGGATTGGTCCTACTGACCTCATACAAAAATGAGGTCAACAATACCATAACATGAAGTTCTTTTGTGACAATATCATATATCAATTTGGTATGCCCCACATAATCATATCTGATAATAAGTCCGCTTTCAAGTCTACGAAGATCAATGAATTTATAAGTCGCCATGGTATTGACTGGAGATACTTAACAATCTATTATTTATGAGCTAATGGGTTAGTGCAGACCTTCAATAAAACCTTGGCATAAATCATTAAAAAGACCTTGGATGATAACAAATGTCAGTGGGATGAGAGCTTGGTGGAAGCCTTTCGGGCCTATCGGACCACTTACAGGACCCTGACCCAATCTACTCCATTCAAACTAGTGTATGGGTCTGAGACCATACTCCCTCTAGAAGTATAGATCCTATCACTCAGAATTATAATATATAATCAAATCAAAATGGAGCATAATACATAACTCCAATTAGAAGAACTCGAGGTCCTTGAAGAGCATCGCCTCTAAACTCAGTAAAATCTAGAGTTGTATAAAGCTATAATGGTTTAAGCTTATGATAAGTTAGTACGACCTAGAACCTTCCAAGTAGGAGACTTGGTCTTGGTTCTTCAGAGGCCTATCTTAGCTCATCGAAAGATCGATGGGAAGTTTGAACCAACCTGGGAAGGGCCCTTCATTATAGAGGCAGTCTGCGAAGAGGGCTCGTATCAACTAGTTGATTGTAAAGGAAATCACCCAATACTTTCTATAAATGGGTGTTTCCTCAAAAGATACTATGCTTGATATAGCTTGATTTTTCAAATTAATAAAATTTTGTTAAGTTTTGAATTCAATTACATTAATGTCTTTTTAATTTCAAATTCCAAAACTTCCAGCTTTCTTTTCCTTAAGGTTAGACATGAGTCATCGTGCTTTCTTTCCATAGGATTAGACGTCCAAGTGGTGGATAACACCCTCTACGGTACCACCCTAGTTTCAAACTTTAAGTCTGGTCTTCTATGGGAAGCAATGCTTTCTTTCCATAAGAACTTCTCATTCTATTCTCCTTAAGGTTAGATATGAGTCATCCCACACTCTTTCCTTAGGATTAGATATTCTAGTGGAGGATAACGCCCTCTATGACACCACCCTAGCTTCTAACTTCAAGTTTGATCTTTTGTGGTAAAAAATGCTTTATTCTAATAAGAACTTCTAGTTCTCTTCTCTTTAAGGTTAGATGTGAGTCATCACACTTTCTTCCCTTAGGATTAGATGTTCTAGTGATGGATAACGCCCTCTGCGATACCACCCTAGTTTCAAACCTCAAGTCTAAACTTTTGTGGGAAGCAACACTTCCTTCCCACAAGATCTTCCAATTCTCTTCTCCTTAAGGTTTGATATAAGTCATCACACTTTCTTTCCTTAGGGTTAAATATCCAAGTAGAGGATAACGCCCTCTGCGGCACCACCCTAATTACAAAACTCAAACCTGATCTTCTGAGAGAAGCAATGCTTCCTTCCCACAAGATTTTCCAGTTTTCTTCTCCTTAAGGTTCAATGTGATTCATCATGCTTTCTCTCCTTAGGATTAGACATCCTAGTGGTGAATAATGCCCTTTGCAACACCACCTTAGTTTCAAACTTTGAGCCCAATCTTCTGTAGGAAGCAATGCTTCTGTCCTACAAGATCTTCCAGTTTTCTTCTCTTTAAGATTAGATGTGAGGCATCGCACTTTCTATCCTCAGGATTAGATGTCTTAGTAGTGGATAATACCCTATGTAGCACCACCCTAGTTTTAAAATTCAAACCCAATCTTCTGTGGGAAGAAAAGCTTTCTTCCCACATGATCATCTAGTTTTCTCTTCCTTAAGGATAGATGTGAGTCATCGTGCTTTCTTACCTTAGGATTAGATCTATTAGTGATGAATAACACCATCTGCGGCACCATCATAATTTCAAATTCAAGGTGTGATCTTCTATGGTGAATAAGTTTCCTCCCCATATGATTGTCTACTTGTCATCTTCCTTAAGGTTAGGAGTTTCCTCCCCTTAGAATTATACCATGGAGAACGCCTTTTGTGGTACCATCCCAGTTTCAATTTCAAATTCCATAATCAAGCCTTCTTTTACTTAAGGTTAGGTGTTTCCTTCTCTTAGGATTAGACTCACAAGTGGTAGAGTATGTCCTTCGTGGCACTACCCTAGTATCAATTCAACCTCGAACCTCTATGGATAGGTTTTTTTCTTCCCTTAGAATCAAAAATCTAAACTTGACCTTTTTATTCGATCAACACCAATATATACAGTACAACTTCAATCTACTACACATATTGGAGGTCCATTTATTGACCTCATTTTTGTATGAGGTCATAGGGACCCATCCAACTCTCTACCTAATTGATCTGATGGTTGACCAGCACCTAGTTATCAATCATCCAAATTTAAATTTCAAATCAATCCAAACCTCAGATCAATCTAGACTTCAATCAACCCAGACCTTAAACTAATCTAGATCTCAAACCAACTTAGACTTCAAATCAAATCAAGCTTCAAATCTAGCAAGACTTCAAGACAACCTAGTCTTCAACCCAAACTTCAAATCAATATTTAACCCAGCCTCCCATTCAAAGTTCAATCCTATATAATTATTCAAATGATTATGATTGATTTGGATAATTCAAATTCAATCATTTAAATCCAAAATTTATTTTAAATCTAGAAATTCAGACAAAAAACCCAAAGTTAAAAGGCTATGTCGTGAAAGCCTTTTTAGTGATTTTTCAAATACTTCAAACCCTAGTCAAATGACCCTTGATTTATGATTTATCATTACATATGATTAAATATGTCCCTAGGATCTACCCTCCAAGTTTTAGCTTAATCTAAGGTCTCTAATCCTAGAAATTGAATTAATTTTCAAAGGTTATAAAACTTTGAAATATTTACAATCCATGTCACTAGACCTACTCCTTTGAGAATTTTAACTTTGGAGCCTCTTCCAAAGCTTTTGATTATATCTAGACCCTTAATTATGATATATTGAGCAGTAAACTGCATTTTGGTGGACTAATTTTGACCCCTAGTTGACCAGGGGTCAAAAAGACCAAAATGCCCTTTAAGGGCAAAATTGAAGTTTTCTTTAAACTTCAACATAGCCCAATCAAACAAAACCTAGTAACCTCTTCCAATGCATCATAAACATTATTTGGAGTGCATTGGACTCAAACCTAGACCCTAGTCAAGTCTGGTTGACCAAGTCAACCTACTTTAACCAAGATGCCCCTTGGGGGTTTGAATAAATATTTCAATCAAGATGGCCTCGTCTTCGTATGAGACCACTTCCATTCAACTAAAAACATCAAACCAAACTTGTTGGACCCAAACCCAAGCCCTAAGTTAACTTAGGTTGACCAAACAGCCCCTTAAGGGTCTAAGAAGTCAATTTGACTAAAATGATCTTCCTAACCCTTGAGACCACCTCTAATAGACTTTAAATAGCAAACTAAACTTATTAAGCCCAAACATAGACCTTGGGTCAACTTGGTTGACCAAGTCAACTAGGGATGACCCAAATAGCCCTTTAAGGGTCTAAATGGTTATTTTGACCATTTAAACCCTTATATCCCTTGAAACCACCTCTATCAGACTCCATTCATCAAACCAAATTTGTTGAGCCCAAACCCAAATCTTGGGTCAGCCTTATTAACCAAGTTAACCAAGGTTGACCCAATAACCTCTTAAGGGTTAAATGGGCCAATCTAACCCATTTAACCAAATCAAACCCTTTGAAATCCTCAAACCTAATATGATTTGACTTAGTCAAACCTCCAATTTGGAAAATCCTTTAACCATGGTCAGGACTTAGTCTAATCAAGCCATCCAACCCTTATCAAACTTTAAATCAATTTTAACCCATATCTTAGACTTACCCTAGCCATTGGTCAATCAAACCCATGTCAAGTTAACCTAGTCAACTTAATAAAATTTGTTCAAACCCACTTAAAATCAATGCATTCCTTCAAATCCTAACTCTATAGCTTCATACTTCTTTAAAACCACTTTAGCTAGCACATGGTGCCACCTTGCATGCCCCCTCACCGGTAAATATGTTTGGTTGACTAGTCAAAATAGTCAACATAAGCATTCAAGTGGGTTAAGAATGGTCAAATCACTTAATCCATGTGATTCCATTCCATGCTAAGCCCTCCCAGTAGCTATTAAGGACTTCTAGAATCTTCCTAAACTAGGTTTGTGCTTTGAATTAGGTTTAGTTTAAACCTAATCACCCCTATGTGTAAGACAAGCCAAAAACCCCTTTCCATTGAGGATGACCTTGGCCCATCCTTACCTTCTGCTCCTAACCACCCTAGAATAGCTGGCGAGCATCAGGGAATAGAGACAAAGCAATCCTAGCACTCCAAATTATATGGGGTTATTTGAATTGGCCAAGACACTTAAGATAGCATACATTCTAACCCTAGCCTTCTCTCTTTACAATGACCTCCCATAGACCAGAACTCTTTTTGTTTGGCCTCTAGAGACTCTCCTATAAACATTTCAAGCTCGATCTGACCAACAAAAGCTCACCAGTGGCAATCTTCCAGCCACCTAAGCATTAGGTCTGTCCAAGGTTGAGATCTCCCAATCCGTAGCTTATCAAACCACGGTTTCAACTAACGGATTATATGAGGAAAGTCTACTAGCTTAAAGAATCCAAAAACATCAAAAATCTAATAATTGGATCGTGTAATTTTGTGGTTAATCGAGACCTCAGATCCAACTACGTAGTTATCGCTTCCGTCTTGCTCGATCTAAGCCATCAATCCATTACAGCGGGTGATCCGATGGGGCGTGGTGAATGCTGACTCCGATAAGTCATTATCACATCCACCGTTGCCATCTTCCAATCATTTGTAATGATTGCGCCACTGTATAATCATTACAAATTATTGTCGCGCAGTCGCCTCAGTTTGGATCGGCAAATTAGAGCTTGCCACACGTCCCTCTAGTGTCATTGTCGCCACTAAACCTTTAAAATGATTTAAAAAGAAGTTTTTAAATTAATATTAATTTAAAAGACTTTAGAAAATTATTAAAAAATTAAATATTAACCACAAAAATTAATATAAAATATCAAAATGCTCAATTATTTAAATCCTTTAATTTAAAATTAATGTTAATTTAAAATATCATATATTTTAAATTACTTTAAATATTAAATATTTAATCTTTTTAATTAAGTTAATATATTTTTAAAATATTATCTGATTTTAAAAATATATTTTAAAACTTATGTTGATTTAATTTTAAATTTATTTTAATATTAATTATAGTTAATTATATTAAATATATTTAATTATTAAAATATTCAAGAAATAGTTAAAAATTCAAATTTAGTTAAAAATTATTAATATTTTATATTAAAGTTTTCAAGATTCAAAATGTTTAATCTAAAATTAAAAATAGTTTTAAAATATTATATATTTTAAATAGTTTTAAATATTTAAACATTTGACAAAATAATTAATATTTAATCAACATAGATCAAAACAAACTATTAAAAATTTTAAAAAATTAATTTTAAATTACTTTAAATTTTTAGAAAACTTATCAAAATTATTTTAATATTGTGTTAATATTATTTAGGAATTATTTTAAATATTGATTAATTATCTTTAAATATTTTAAATACATTAATTATTATAAATTTCAAATATTTTAAACAAAATTCAAGTTAAATTAAAAAAATAAGAAGAAAAAAATATTAATTAATTAAAATTTTATATCAAATTATTTAAAATTTAAAATATTGTTACTTAAAATTAATTTAAAATATTATAAATATTTTGAATAAAGTTTAAACATTTAATTTTTTATTACTTAATTAATATTTAATTAAGATAAATTCAAATAGTTTTGAAAATTTTTAGAAATTCTCTTAAATAATTTTCAAATTTCAGAGAATATTTAAAATTTATTTTAATTTGATTTAAAACATATTTTGAGTGCCTTCAGTGGACTCAGGCAAATCAAGTGGACATATATAATTAATAGTCAAATTAAGTGGCTCAATGAGACAAATTCAGCGAGCCCAAGATCACTTAATTTTGACATCATTAAGGCATCTAAATGCCTGATAAATGCTCTATGATCAATAAAAATACTAGCCATCCAATGAAATACTCCCATCCTACCCTTGATCTTCTCCATATTTACCAGCCATGACACTCCAAAAAATAATCTATAAATAGCCCCTCATTCTTCACATGAAGGGAAAGGAAATAAAGAGAAAACTTAAGAGCTCTCTTGCTCCCTCCATCCAATGCTACTACCATCAGAGTTCTCTCTGATCACCTTCGCCTGCCAACTACAATACCTTTGATCATCGTCGCCCCCCGATTAGGGTTCTTTCGACCACTGTCGCCTATCGACTATGATTTCATGTACCAAATAAATAGGATAACACTCTCTTAAGAATAGCTATTATGTTGTAATGCACTCTATACAATATGTATTTACTATATTGAGCCAACACCCTCATCCTTGGAAGGGCATTATTTGAAATCCATCACCAATACTATTGGATTCATTCAAACTGGGCTATGCCCTGTAGTTTTTTTCCCCTTTTAGGCTTTTCTACGTAAAAATCTTGGTGTCTCTTATGATTGATGCACCCCTATTTCTTATCTATTTGTGTGTTGTATTTTCATACAAAGCTAAGTCGTTAAACTCTACATCTATTTATTGCCGTGAATATGCTAAGAACCAACACAAGTAAATATAAGATGTAGGTGTTATATATTAAATGATATTTATGTAAATCTCTTTTATTTTCATGGATATCATAAGCCTTTTCCTTTTTGGAGCTTTTAAACAAGTTTAATTATCAAGTTCTAGCATAATCAAAATATCTAATTAAGGATGGATAAAATTTGATTTAAAAATTAATTTTGAGTGCCGATATATATATATATTGAATAAAGTTTAGACATTTAATTAATTATTATTTAATTAATATTTATTAAGATAAATTTAAATAGTTTTGAAAAATTTTTATGAAATTATCTTAAATAATTTAAAAATTTTAGAGAATATTTAAAATTTAATTTAATTTTCTTTAAAAATTAATTTGATTCAATTTGATCACAATTATTTTTTTTGAAACACTGAAGGAAAACAACAGACAATAAAGACATAACATAAAAATACACGAAAAATAAACACACAAATAAAATAGTTAAACATAAAAACAGAAAGCATTAATTTCAAGCATGAATATCTATAACACCTAATCTTGTTCTTAAGGTGCTGAAGGTTTCAAAAGCCAGTGGTTTAGTACATATATCAATAAGTTAATTTTCAATGGTTACATGGTGTAGCTTTATGTGTTTGGTCATAGAATATTGGATTGGATTCTTTAAAATGCAGATGGCACTATTATCATATAAGATTTAAATAGTGCGTACATGTAATCCTAAATCAAGTATTTATTACTTTAACCAAATGACTTGGGCCACACAAATTCCTAAGACTATGTATTCAGCTTTAACAGTGGACAGGGCAATCGAGTTCTATTTTCTACTAGACCAAGAGACTAAAGACTGTCCTATGAATTGACATATTCTAGAAATGTTTTTTCTATCAACCCTGCATCCTATAAAATCCGAATCAGAACATCCTATAATTTTAAAGGAAGTGCTATGCCTAGGATACCAGATTCCTAATTTTTGGGTTCCTAAGAGATTTCTAAGGATTTTCTTAATAGTAATCAAGTGGGACTCTTTTGGACTAGCCTAAAATTTAGCACAAAGACAAACACTAAATATAATATCAAGTCTGTTAGCAGTTAAGTAGAGAAGTGATCCAATTATTCCTCTGTATTTTTTTTGATCAACTGATTTTTCATTTAAGTCCTTATCTAACTGAATAGTAGAACTCATGGGAGTGTTTATTGGCTTGGCCTTATCCATTTCATATTTCTTATGGATGTCCTTTATATATTTTAATTTACTATGGAAAATTCCATCATCCTTCTACCTTATACTAAATCCAAAAAAGTAGGCCAGTTCTCCCATCACACTCATTTGAATAATGAGTAGCTCTTCTCTTTTTTTTTTTAAAAACAGGGTGGTGTTTGTGCTCCTCTTAACAAAGGTTCTCTCTTATAGTAATGTGCTTAGCCTTTTATATTATGTTATAGGAGCTTGTTTTAGTCAATATAATATCTTTTATAATTTGAACATGTGATTAAGAAATTATAAATTTTTAAAGCATGGGGATTGTTTCATGTACACATCTTCTTTTATTACCTTATTCAAAAAGGCACTTTTGACATCCATTTGGTATAGTTTAAATCCTTTAAATCAAGTAAAAGATAATAGCACCCTAATTGCTACCAATCTAACTACAGCGGCAAAGGTTTCTTCAAAGTCAGTCCCTTCAATCTTGTTATACCCCTTAGCGACTAATCTTGCTTTATTTCTCACCACTACACTAGAATCATTCATTTTATTTTTAAAAACCCATTTAGTTCCAACAACACTATGGTCCTTAGGTCTTTTAACTAGTTTTCAAATATCATTTCTTACAAATTAATTTAATTCTTCTTGTATAGCTAGGATCTAGAATTAATTATATAGTGCTTGATTAATGTTGGTGGGTTCAATCATTGATATGAAAGCAGAGTGGTTAACTTCTTTTATAAGTCTATGCATATTTTTAACACCTTCAGATGGGTCTCCTAATATCAGTTCTTTAGGATGACTTAAAGAAAATATCAATTCTCTAGGTAGTGAATTTTCAGGTTCTACCCTTCCTCTAAATTTACAGATTTTACTCCTTGAGTGATTTCTACCACTTCTTCGTTTTCTACCATAAACCCTCTAAAATTATCAGATTCATCCAATATAACATGAGTGGTCTCCTCTACCACCAATATCCTTTTACTAAAGACTATAAGATTTCCCAATATTTGAGTAACCTAGGAACACTCCTTCATCAGATTTGGGGTCAAACTTTTCTTGTAGATATTTACCATTATTCAGAATAAATACTTTGCATCTAAAGAAATAAAGGTGAGAGAGGTTGGGTGTCCTACCTTAAAGATTTTATAGGATGTCTTGTTTAGCTTAGATCTAATATTTACCTTATTCAAAATATAACAGGCTGTATTTATTACTTCTACCTAGAACAATTTAGGAAGTGAGTATTTAGCTAATATAGCTCTAGTGACTTCTACTAGGGTCCTATTCTTTCTTTCAGTAATCCCATTCCATTGAGGGGTTCTAGGAGCTAAAAAGTTATGATTTATCCCTTGCTCCTTATGATGACATTCAAATTTTTCATTCTTAAATTATCCACATGTCACTATGAATGGTTAGGATTTCACAACCTAGTTTCCTTTGAATCTAAATAGATAATGTCCTAAACTCCTTAAATGATTTACTTTTATGGGATAGGAATCTAATCCAAGTAAATCTCAAGTAATCATTAACAATTATATACACAAAGACTTTCCCTCCTAGGTTTGTAGTGCTAATTAGTCTAAAAGAATCCATGTGAAGGACTTCTAAATGTTTGCTAGTATTAATATCCTTAATTGAGTGGAAGGAGGATTTGACTTATTTTCTTAATTATAAGCATTACACAGGTGGTTCTTAGTGAACTGTAATTTGGGTATTCCTTTCACTAAGTCTTTTTAGGTAATTTTCATAAGGCTTTTTGTGCTTTCATCACATAATCTCCTATGCCATAGCCAAGATTCATCAGTAATAGTTTTTAGGTAAAGATAAGTAACATATTCAATGCAATTTAAATCAAGCACATAAACATTATTAATTCTTTTTTCCTGTAAAATAGTATTACCATTTAAACTAATCATGCAGCTGGTACATAAAAATTTTATGTTAAAGCTCTTATCACAGAGTTGGCTTATACTGAGCAAGTTATATTTTAAGTCATCTACTAGTAGAATATTTTTAATGATGAAATTTTTTAAGTTTCAAATTATACCTGATCCAACCACTTTCCAAGTGGTGTTATCTCCAAATGTTATCTTATCTCCTGCCCTAGCCTCTAGTGTGATAAATTATTTTACATCTCCAGTCATATACCTTAAACATCCACTATTTAGGTACCACATGCTCTCACGAGGCCTTTTGTGAGAGCACCCCTATAAAATCATCAATTATTAGATTTGGGAACCCAAATAAGTTTAGGTTTCACCTTATGGAATGTTGGATGAAATGATTGCATGTTATGCTATGAATTATGCAATTTTGGTCTCTGCACTAAATGTATTCTATGGTGGATAGTGCAAGTGTGAGAGATATTTCCTAGCATGCTACAAAAAAATATCTAACACCAAGAAAAGTGTTTACTAATCTGTGTGGGTTATGGTGCCTCTTCCAAGGTTTGAAAGATACATGCTGTGTTGATTATTTTTGTTTTGGTGCCAAAGTTGGTGATGGTTAATTTTTCTCAAGTGTAATGACTTTTTCTCTTAGGAACTCATTAGCATTTTTATAGTCTATCACTTCTAATTTTAATGCATGCTCAATACTATCTAATTTGCATGCAAGAATTTCTAAATCTTTGAATGCATTCTCTAATTCAACATGTTAAGTTTTCAAGGAATCATGTTCAGTAGTTAAATCAAAATACTTCTTATTTAAAAAGTCAAATTAATCTAATAAAGTCATATGATTACTATCCAAAGTGGAATGATCTTTTCTGAGGCATTCATGCTCTTTATATAGATTTGAAAAATCAAATTTAAGACTTGCATGTAATTTCTTAAGCTTTCTATATGTTTTATGATTTTTTCCAAAAACTTCACATAGTTGATCATAAGAAAGCTCACATATCTCCTCTTGATTAGAATGATCAAGATAATTATGTGCTATTAAGCACAGGTTGGGTACCTCCTCTTCTGCTTCAATTTTAGTTGAGTTTGAAGTAGAGTTTGCCTAGAAAGCCTTCTGAGTCATTTGCTTGCCCTTATTGAATGTAAGTTTTTCTTCACTTTTTTCCTTGATTTGGTGAGTTTTAAGACTTGTGAAATCTAACCTTAAGTATCCTAGCTTCCTGTATTCAAAACAAATAACATCTGAAGCAGTTTTAGAATTTTTACTAGTCTTATCTTTGTTCCATTGCTGATGATGCTTTTGCTTTTTCTTTAGAAAGTTTTTAAATTGCCTCATCATCAATGATATATCATCATCCTCTTATCCAGAGGTATCACTATTAGAACTATTAGCCTTTAAGGCTATAGTTTTCTCTTTTCTCTTATCACCTACATCATATTGCTTTGACTCACTCCTTGCTCGTAGGCAATGAGTAACCCAAGTAAGTTATCAATGGAGTAAATATTCAGATCCTTAGATTCAGTAATAATAGTAATTTTTACATCATAGAAAGTAGGTAGACAACACAAAATCTTATTAATTTTTTTATAATTTGTAAGTTCTCTTCCTAAAGCATATAGTGAAGTAACAATCTGAGTGAAACTAGTATACATTTCAAAATTTGCTTCACTAGGTTTCATGCAAAATGGTTCATAATCATGGAGCAGAATATTTAACCTAGATTATTTTACCATATTTGTTCCTTCAAAAGTTATACAGAGTTTATCCCAAATCTCCTTATTAGTAGTGCAAGTAGAAACACGCATGTAATCTTCATATTTTAAGGCACAAAAAAAATAGTTCAAACATTTAGCATTCAGTTGGACTAAATCTCTATCTTCTATGCTTCATTCAGAAAAAGAAAGTTCAATTTCATGCCATTTACAGAGCAAGTTGGTGCAAAATAACCTTCAAGAACTAACATACGCATGCGATAATCAATTGATTGTAAGAAAGTACACATGCAAATTTTGTAAAAATCAAAAAGAATATTATCAAATAAAGGTGGTCGTGTGATTGAACATCCTTCCATAGTATTACAATTTCTAAAGTTAGCCATTGATCTTTTTTTAAAAAATTTCTAAAACTTAATTTATGAATCCCACTCTGATACCACTTTAAAGTTTATGAAGGTTATTAAACTTTTAAGAACAATCCCAAGGCTAACCAAGAGGGGGGTGAATTGATTATTTTTAAAATTACTTAAATAAAAAGAAAAATATTTTTATCTTTTTAAATATTTTAAAGCAAATAAATTTATCACATAATGAGGAAAATATTAAATTCATAATAATATACAAATCAGAGATTTCAATACATAGAAATTCATAGAAAACTAAAGTGCAAAAATTAAAATATAAAAAAGTAAATATAACAAACTCACCGAATTTTCTAGTGGTTCGATCAAATCTGACCGACATCCACTCCCCGAAGGCAACCCCTTGAAGTACTACACTAAACCTTTAGTAACTCTCCTTTTTCCCCCACAGTAAGGTGGAGAAGCCCTTACAAAATTTCTTCTATCAATACGGTGAGGTAGAGGACCTGGAATTCTTTTTCACCCTCCTGGAGAAGGCAGAAAACCTAAAATCCTTTTTCACCCTCCTGGTAAAGACAGAGAACCTGGAATCCTTTTACTCCCCCTTAGAGTAGGTAGAGAACCTAGATCTAGTGTTGAAGAATGTCTCCCTAGAGCCACAAAAAAATTAAGGAAGAAACCTGAAGAATATAATAGGAACCTTACTTGGAGTAACCTTTGTGAATCCCTCACAACTCTCCCTCATAAGAATCTCTCCCTCTCTTCTCTCTCAAAGCTCTCCTTCTCTTCTTTCTCTAAGCTCCCTCTTAAGACCACTCAATAGAAAAAGATTTTCCCTAAAGAAAATATGAGAGTTTAATTAGAGAGCCTAAAAAAAGCCCAAATTTTCAATCTACCATCTTATGTTCATACAGTACGAACCATGTTCATATAGTACGAACAACTTAAATCAATATCCATCCAGTACAACATAAACAGTCATTCAGATGAACTGTTTAAAATTTGTAAACATATCGTATGGTACGATCCATAGATCGTCCAGTACAATCTGTTTAGTTTCTCTTTATTTGTACAGTATGATCACCGGGATGATTGGAAGTCATTTCTGTCGATCATCCCATACTACTACCACTATACAGTACGATCAGTGTATTTCAAGTGGTTCATCTAGTATGATCTGAACATTTTATAGTACGATTAGCACAAAAATCATGGGTTTATTTGGTATGATCTTTGGGATTACCAAACACATCTCTCTCAATCATACGATACGATCAGGATCATATAGTACGATCGGCTATCATTTCTTAAACCATGATTTGAGTGACTAATTATGGGGGATAATTTAAGCAAGATTTATAATTATCATATAGTATGATGTAAATCGTATAGTACGATTATATCAAAAATAGTTTTTTTAATATCATGCTTATTTTATCTAGTGGCTAGGGTTTGTGGGATGAAACAAATTATATAGTATGATAAATATCATACAGTACAATCAGTTTATAAAAGTTAAAAATTTACTTAACCGTAAACCATATTTCTAAACTGATGGATCATACAATATGATTAAAAATCATACAGTATGATTGTGTAAAACATTTTATTTTTAAAATTATTTTTCTCTCCCCTATGTGTGTGTGCAATGTTACTTAGCTAAGTATCCACTATATATATGACTTGACTCAAGAAAGAAAAAAATTCATTAAAATTAAAATTATAGACAAACTCAATCCAAGTCTACCTAATCTTGAGCTGATTAAAGTTACAAGTAACTTGTGGACCTAAAATGATAGCACATCGAGAAAAATAGATATGTAAATAAACTAATTTATTAGGAGATAATATAGTAAGAGAATAATAATATTTATTATCATCAAAATCACAATTCTTGGGCCCATATTTGTAATATTTACTCTAAGGGGGCACTAAAGAAGAACATTAAAAAAATATAATTTCACTCAAGTGATTGAAATATCTAAATAATAGAACTGAAAACTATTTATAACAAGTAAAAGTTTATACTCTAGCACCTCAATGCTAGATAAGGAAGCGTTACGGTGGTGAAAAATGAACTAGCGCCTCGGCGCTATAATATTGGCTTCATTGTAGTGCTAGCTGAAGTGGCACAGTTACTACATTAAATAATGTATCGTTTCATTAAATCAACACAAAACTTGAAATTGATAAATGCTTCTCCTTGATGCTATAAAAATTTGAAAATTACGGTGCTTAAATAAAAAATTTGGCACTTCGACATTGTGATGTTGGCGCTCTTGCATGGTTTTTAATGACACCCAATACTGGGGTGCCAATTTTTGGCATAATAACACTATGATACACTGTGATGCTGACATTTGTGATGCCATGATGTTGGACAACATAGAAGGTTGATGCTTTCGCATCTGAATTTGGTGCTTAGGCGTTGATAGAATAAGCACTGCGGTATTATAATTAATGGCACTCTAGCGTTGTCTAACACTTATCATTTTTTGCTTTTTCATACAAATTTCTTGTATAAGAATAACTAAAAAACATATTTTCATTAAATTTAAATAACTAAAATAAAACATAATATACCCTTATAACATAGTAGAGTGATAACGTTTGCTTCCAGATAGTTGAGCCACATGAGAGGAACTATTCAACATATGATCTAAAACTTATTATTGTAGTTTCTTCTTTGAAGATATAAAGACACTATCTGTGTAGTGGCATGTGCAAGAATTTCACTAATCATCTGAGTTTGAACTACATATTCACTGATCATCTAATTTTGAACTTCATATTCACTTAGGTGCAATTTTTTCACTGGTCCTTTGAGTTTGAACTACATATTCACTTAGAAGAATCTAAATATGGGGTAAAGAATATGGCTTGAGTTGATCAAATATTATGATTTGATTATTCAGTATCAACCTTATAAGGTTAATGTAATGGTGGATGCTTTGAGCAAGAAATCTTCTAGAGTTTTATTTTTCAACTTACTCTGACGAGTCTTTGATATGGGATATGAAGATATTATAATTGTAGATGATTTCTTATATAGATTGAGATTATGATATATTAGATCAAATGATTATTCAGCCTTCTTTGTAAAAAAAGATTTAGGAAGTGTATAAGTCAAATACCAAATACCTGAGGTTAATTGATCAGATTAGACATTGTAATAAATTTAAGTTAGAAGTGTCTGATTCTAGTTTTATATTCTATAAGGACAGTTATGTATTCCTATTTTGGAGATTTGAGATAAGAGATTCTTCACGAGGCTCACCATTCAGGCTACACTATTCATACAAGAAACAACATAATGTATAGTGACTTGTAAGCTATATTTTGGTAACCTGTATTGAAGAAGGATGTAGTAGATTTTATATAAAAATGTGAAGCCTATCAGTTAGTGAAGGAAAAGCATCATCGACTGGTAGGTTTTATGTAGCCATTTCCCATTTTAGAGTGGAAATAACAAAACTTGATTATGTTGATAGATTGACATAGGTATATGTTCTTGAGATCATCAAATTGCATGGGATAACAAAAGTTATAGTTCTCTGACAAAGATGGTAGGCTTACCTCTAAACTATGGAGGGGCATTCAGTAAGGCTTGGATATAAAATTACATTTTAGTATGGCATTTCACCCTCAAATTAATGGATAATTTTAAAGAATTATACAAGTACTAGAAGATCTTTTGAGAATCTATATTTTAGATTTTGGTGGTAGTTAAGAAGACTATATTCCTCTGATTAAATTTATTTATAATAATAGTTTTTTGTCATGTATAATTATGACTCCATATGAAGCTTGATATTTTAGGAAGTGTTGGACAACACTATCTTAGATAGTGATTAGTGAAAGATATTTGATTGGACAACACTATCTTAGATAGTGATTAGTGAAAGATATTTGATTAGACCAGCTTTGTTTGATGATGCTACTAAAAAGATCCATTTGATCAGAGATAAATTAAAAGCTTTACCTTTACTAGGATGGTGAAAAAAGATTCGAAGGTTCTTTGCCTTCCCCAGGAGGGTGGAAAAGGATTTCAGGTTATCTACTTTCACCAGGAGGATAAAAAAGGATTTCAGTTCCTCTGTTGCATTGGGATGGTGGAAGAGATTTCGTAAGGGATTCTCTACCTAACTTTCGGGGCTAATGGAGAGTCACTAAAGGTTTAGTGCAATACCTGGAGAGGAGGACTCTGGGGAGTGGAATAGGTCATTATTTGACCAAACCACTATAAAATTCTGGTGTGCTTATTTTAATTTTAATTTTTCATACTTTATATTTTCTACATTTATTTTCCTGATAATTACTTAGTTAAAAATCTGACATGTATATTTTATTATGTTAATTAGAATATCATCATAATTGTAATTATTTACATGTTTATTAACTTCTACATTGAGTGATAGTATTGCTTCCACATTAGCGTGCCTAAGGACAATTCACTTAGGCTTAACATCCTACATCAAACTTTCAAGAAGTAAATATATTTTGATGGTTAAAGTTCAATAGAAGATTAGAATTAAAAGAGAAGCTACTTGGGAGGAGTCTAAAATGAGACAGCTATGTTTAGGTTTATCTTGACTTATTCTGATTTAGAAATGTCGATGATGATATCTTTTAAGGTGAGTAGATTGTAATAAACTTTAAATTTCCTTAAAAAACTTATTTTAGCTTATAAACATAAAAAATTATTTTAGGAGTTATTATGAGTTTAAATTATAAACCAACTTCTTCATAACATAAATATTATTGTGCTTTAGTTTCACTAATATTTTCCTAATTTTTTGGCTTTGGTGAAATTCCTTAAGAAATTAACACTTATCAGTACAAATGAGATTTTTGGGACTATTAAGTGTTCGTTTTACAAACTAATTTTATCAAAGTATTTTAGATATGCTTAGCTAATTTATAAATATTTTTGTATAATTTTTGGATTCCCATATTTGAAAATATAAGATGATTTATATGAATTTTTTGGTAAAATCAAAATAAATTAAATAATTATATTTATACCCTTATATTATTGTATTAAAAAAATCTCCTCCCACTAGCTAAATGGATTTGCATTTTTCATTTTTTTTCAAATTAGAGAATCAATAGAGAGAAAAAGGGGAGAAAAGAGAGAAAAAGAGAGAAGAAAGAAAATAAAAGCCAGGTTTTATAGGTCATAGAGCCATTTTTGGCTGTCAGCTGGCCCAGTTGGAAAATTTATTTATCTCGAGATGGGTCACACTATGCCTAACTCAATTCTAAAAAATATAAAGTTTTTATCAAAATTTTTTATTAAATTTCTATTTTTATTACCAAATAATAGGGATAACTCTGCACTGGTATAATTTTTGTCGTGTAACTTTTATATGATATAAAAATTAAGATTTTGTACACTTTGAAAATTTTCTAGAAATTTTATACCATGTATTTTAAAATTTATACAGTTTTTATCTAATAAAAAATAATTCAGACTTTAATAAAAATATTGTAGTATAATTAAAGTCTTAAAATATTATTCAGCATGATATCTAGTAATTTAGTTATTTTATGAAAATATGTATTCTTTTCTTAGTAGAGTTGTATGTTATCTACCATTATAGAAAACTATACAATTATGAAATATGCTCAATTATATTTTATTTCTCAAATGTGATGAAATATGCATTTATATGACTAATGTGATTGAGTTATATAAATTTTGATATAAAAATATATGCTAGGAGAGATTGAGTTATAAGAATTTTGATATAAAAATATCTGCTAAGAGATATAAGGGGCCAAATTCTGATGAGATAATGTTTGTGACTAAGAATTTGAATCTAAAAATGTCTATTTGGAGTTAGAAGGGACCAACATCTTGGATTCTGTTTAAAAGAAGAGGAAATTTTGTTGGGAGTTATAAGGTGCTAGAATCTTAGATTCTACCTAAAAGAGGGGAAAATCTGTTATGAACAATTATGTGATATAAATTTAACTACTTAGTAATTTTATTTAAAGCTTTGGATAACTGCCATGCTTTTAATTACTTTACTCAGCATAATAATTTGTTATACTATATTTAATTACTTTTTAAATATGTTGAAAATATATAATAAAAAGAAATATTTAGAAATTTAGATCATTGTTTATGGCCTACTTAGTTGATGTAACTCACTGTGGTTTTGCTTTATATTTTTAAAATCTCGGAAAGAGAAAGAGCCTGTTGATTAGCAATTCAGAATCTGATCAAAGTTGATAGGTTTTTTTTTTTAATACAATCATAAGTAGTTTATTATTCAATTATGTAGCTTCTGTTTATAACTATGTACTATAGTGTATATATATTTCGATAAAATAAAAGAAATCTTGTCTGGATATTTTAGTAGCTATGTAGTCTATTTAAATGCTTTAAAATTTAAATTAGAAGAAGAATTTTGAAGTATTTCTAAAACTAAATTTTGGAATTTGTCTATCATAACTCAACTTATAATTGCAATCAATGCAATAAAGTGGAAAAAGTATGTATGTTATTATTCAATCAGCATTAGTATGAATATATAACTTATAAAATTAGGTAGCATGTGAACAATGTCATAACACGTCATATTATATGAATAATGAAATGAACAAAATAATACACCTTATAAGTAGTTATAAGTGTTACAGACGAGAATATACGCGGCGATAGAGTTAGAAAGTTTTCATCTCAGCATCGTACGGATATTCAACACACAAGCAAAAGATGAAAGAACACCAGGATTTTTACGTGAAAAACCCAGAAAAAGAAAAAACCACAGGGTCACGCCTAGTTGAAAAAATTCCACTAGTGTTTGTTGAGGTACAAGAAGCTGGCTCGTCCTTAAAATTTAGGACGATCATATTACAATAATCCACTCAGAATTTCAGTGTCACTTGAAAGTCGGGCGGAACTCTGGCATCACATGGAAGTCGGGCGGAACTCCGGTGTCACTTCGAAAATCAGGCGAAACTTTAGCGGTGGTCGAGGAGGAGTTTCTTCCCACCTATTCTTCTTCTTCCTCCCTCTTCTTCTCTTCCCTCCCCTCTTAAGAGAAATGAGGGGCTATTTATAGTTTTTTGAGGATGGCATGAACCGTAAATAGGAGGAGGATCAAGGGCAAATGTGGAGTGGTTTGGATGGACGATTGATGTTGAATCCCTTTATTATGGACCATTTATCAGGCATTTGAAGGTCTTAATGATATCAAAATTTGACGATCTTGGGCTCATTGGATTCGTCTAGTCAAGCTGCTCTATTTGACTATAAGCATGTTATGTTTGGAAACCATTTGGTAATTCAAATTGTGGTTTGAATCTTCCAATAGTGCTTCGGGTCTTTAATTTAGACTCATTTGAGCTCGGATTGAGTCAATTTTGGTGTCGTTGAGTTTGTATTTCTGAGACATTTAGTTCGACTTGAAGTTTACTAAAATCAGAGTTCAAATGATCCCAGATTTAATTTTTGAAGCTCCAACTTATTATTTTCCTTGAGATTTGTGCCCGATCAAGATAATGTTTTGATGATATATCAGGCGCCCCCTATTTTTGGATGTCAAAGCTCTAGAAGTCTAAAAATATGCATCACAATTTTTGTGGGATTTTTTCTGTAATTTGAAACTCAAAAATAATTTGATATTGTGCATAGAGATCCCGAATGGCTTTCAAAGTGTCAAAATTAAGTCCGGAACATCGAAGAATGGTCCCAGGGACCCCAAAAATGTTTGAGTTGGCCTATTTGAGCCAAAAATTGGGCCCGGATTCATTTGGCCTAGCTACGCGCCCGGCACTACTTTGGTTTAGATGGCCCTCGCTTAGCTCGCCCGCCTAGCCTGCCTGTCGGCTTGCCCGTAACCTGCCTGGCCAGTCTGTCGGCCTGCTCTGCTAACCCGCCCATCCCACGCCTAGCTTGCACTGTCAACCCGCCTTTAGTCCACGTAGTTCCAGCACTGGCAGTCGTGTCATTCCGCTTGTGGTTAGGGAAACAGCCAACTTTTAAATAATAATAATAATTTTTAATTTAAAAAATTGCAAAAAATTTGAAAAAAATCTAAAAAATTTTGAAAAATTTAAAAAATTTCTAGAAAGCTCCGGAAGCTTCCATTCTCCTCCAAAAAATTCTATAAATACCCCACAGGGCTAGGGCGAGCTTGCACCTTCTTCTTTTCTTCTACTGACTTTCTTGCAGTCAAGGCACTCCGCTGTTTTATGTAGGTGACTTTTCCTACTTTAATCAACGCCCCTCCTCTTACATAGAAGTTATTGTTTTCTCTTCTTTCTCCCCCATTGTTCTTCTCATTTTAGAGGTCTTCCGCTGTCTCTTGTAGGTGACTTTCCCTACTTAAAATTAGTGCCCCTCTTTGGCGTAGAAGCTGAATTGGTGATCAAACATCCACAAAAAATCCTCCAGCCAAAAATGACCGCCCTGTTGCCCGATCTGAGGGTTTAAAAAAGACTCACAATGCGACAAAAACTGACAATGTTATCTCCACCGTAACTGGCGATTCTTTGATTGCTTTTAGGAAAAAATTCCATTTTACTAATGATATAGTGATGAAGGTGCCGACAAGGTCCGATATTGCTTTTTTTCCTCCTCTAGAATTTGTGACTGTATATGAATTTAGTTTGCGAGAGGGGTTACGATTTCGACCATCTCCTAAGTTAATTGATATTTTGACGATCTGTGGAGTGAGTTTGTCTCAACTTTTTTATAAAGCCATATTAATCATAATGGGGCTAATTATATTTTTTCAAGATCGTGGAGTGGTGCTATCTCTGGAATGCCTTTCTCGGATGGGTCGTCTTATTAGTGATACGCAGGGTCGTATCTCTTTTAGATCCAAGTGGTTGGATATTCGCACTCGAGATCCATCAAAAAGCTGGATCAGTGAGTTCTTTTATGTGCAAAATGATTGGAATCTTCTAGAAAAATAGGAAAAATTGAAAGAGTTACCCATTCCCCTACATATTGGAGTAGAGGATTTATTGAAGATACTCAAACTTTTTGATATTGATGCCCTTCATTATGAGGTACGCTATTTGAGTAGATATATAGACGAAGAATATTTGTTCAATGTGGGATTATCTACTCAAGCAGGGAGATCACATGCACAAATGCTAAAGAAGTTAGTGAAAGTTCCAGAGGTAGTTACTCAACCTTCAAAAGTTCCTTATAAATGACCAGTGAGTAAGGATGATTTGCAGGCATCCAAGAAGAAGAAGGTGGAAGAAATTTTGGCCGTTACTAGCAAAGGTCCTCATATCATTCCATCCAAGTCACATATTCCAAAAGATATTTTAAAACATCAATGCGTTGGCCGTCGACGGGCTGAGGAGTTGGTGAGTTCATTTGTTGCTTTTTTGTACTTTTCAAAGGATATATCCCTTATAAAATTTATTTTTGTTGCTTCAGTTGATGCAACACGTAGATTTCAAACTTAAAATGACCAAGACCTTGAATGACTGGAATAATGAATTTGTGAAGATCAAATATCTTCAGGGAGAGTACAAGAAGAAATACGATGGCAAAATCAAGGAGATGAAGGCGGTGGAGGATCAACTGCAGAGTGTAGAGCAGAGCTGACTAATATAATGACTTCAGCCTCCTTACAGAATCAACAGATGGATAATCTATATATCGAGTTAGTGAATGCACAGGCGATGATCAATCAGTAGATGAAAGATCAGCAAATCCTTGAAACTGAGAACAAGAGGCTCTAGAGTATGTTATCAGAGAAGGAAGCCCAGTAGTTATCGTCTAAGTCATAGAAGAATTCAAAAACTCTATTGCCTTCAAGGTAATTATCGAGGATCATATTTAGGAAACTCACAACCATATCTATGATGTGGAGGTGAAGGCTTTGGAAGCAGATTGCATGGAGGAGGGCTTCATCAGAGATTTTATGAAGGGCGTGCGTGCAGTGCAGCGTAAGACTGGAGCAAACATTGAGGGGTTGACACCTAGCCAGGCTTCTAGTGACCCTTCTCAGATTCTATTGGTGAAGTGATAGAGAGTGAGTTGCAGAAGGCCTTTTCCCTCGAGGAGGAGGAGGATGATATTGAGATCCTGTAGGATTGTTCTGATGTTGGTTGTATCCCTTTGTTTTCTTTTTAGTGATGAATATATGTGTTTAGTGTTGATGCTTTTATATGATGCACGCGATGTTTAGTAATATATTAAGAAATTATTGATGTTTCTCTTTCTCTTTTTCTCATATGTATATGAAATTGACTTAGTTTTATTTCAATGAAAAATATTTTGGTGGTCTTTTCTAACTTGAGTGAGTGTGAGAGACATCCTCCTTAGATATCTTGACCTATTCGAGGTTGTTAATCGAAGCATTTGCTTGATGATTTTTAACCTGTAGGGAAGAGGTCGGATCAAATCCCCCAGAGATTGATCATCCAGTGATTGAGATACAATATAGAGATTGTGTATTTCTCAAATCATGGATAAAGAGTTTGAAGGGTTTTTATCTTTTATAGGAGAAGAGAATATCACAATAAAGTGAACATCACATTATCTATTATATAAGAAAATATAATAATTCCCTAGTATAACCTAGGGATATGGGAGCTAGAAGAGTTCTATCCCAATTAACATACAATGGATGTCTAAACAATCAACATAACAACTTAAAGGATACACACAATGTTGCAAACCTGGATTTAAGGATTATAATTTTGATGATAACATATATTTTTGTATTCTGTTTTGATTGGCTAACATTATAGGTACAAAAGATCAAATGCAATTCAAGCCAACTCAAGATCGGGTCTGTGTGTGTTTAAATATAATTTTTCCTTTTCTTGAGTCAAATATAATGTAATTGATCCCCTAGCTAAGTAACTTTGCACACACACTCTCAAGGGGAGAGTTTTAGTGACTTAAAGTTTCTATTTCAAATTTTGTTCATATCATCCTGGATGATATTCATATCGTCTTAGACGATCCAGTAATTAGGGCGACCATGTTAAGTCGGTTTAATTAAGCAGATCGTCCTGGATAATATACCCATCGTATAGGATGATAGGCTCAAATCAAAAATTCTAAACCACCAGATAAGTTTTATTTTTAGAGATTTGGTCTTATCGTCCCGGTCGATACATGTATCATCCTGGATGATCCGTTATAATCATGCCTAAATTAGTCTGGTGATTAAGAAAAATAATTAATATTTGATTAACACGGTCATATCATCCTGGATGATCGCCATATCGTCTTGAACGATACATGTAAAATCTTGACCATCCAGAGCACTTCACCTAGTCGATCTGAGAAATATGCTGGACGATATTCTCAATTTTGAACTAATCATACGGGACGATCGAGATATCGACCTGGACGATCAAGTCATTTTGAGATCATCCAGCATGTTTTGGCTGTATGACCCGAGCTGTGTATAGGATGATATTGTCATTTTTTAACTAATTGTACAGGATGATATATATATCATCCTGGATGATCAAGTCATTTTGAGATCATCCAGTATAGGTTGCCCTAGATGACCCGAGCTATCTTCTAGACGAAATTCCTGATTTATACTAATCATCCCGGACAATCACAGAATCGTACAGGACGATCTGAACAAATTTTGTCTACTAATCGTCCAGATAAACCAGATCATCCAAGCTGATTCATGTAATTTTATACTGATCGTACAGGACGATCGACCGATCATCCTAGACGATCTATAATGACCAATTAAGATTTAGGGCAATTTTTGAGCCCTCCTATTTAAGATCTTTTTCGTTCAATCGTTAAGATCTTTTGCCACTATCCTTTCCTGTGAGAAACTTGAGAAGGAGAGAGAGAGAGCTTGGGAGAGAGAGAGAAGATCTTATAAGGGGGAGTTTATGAGGTGTTCACAAAGGTTGCTCCAAGCAAGGACCTGAGTCATCTTCTCTGGTTGTCATCTCTTATCCTTGGTGTCTCTGTGGAAGGATCATCTATAAGAAGATCAAGGTTCTCTGCCTACTTCAGGAGGAAGTGAAAGGAGTCCAGGTTCTCTGCCTGCTTCAGGAGGAAGCGAAAGGAGTCCAGGTTCTCTACCTCACCGAATTAATTGAAAGGAGATTTTGTACAGGCTTCTCGAACTTACTGTGGGAGTAGAAGGAGAGTCACTTTGTTTTAGTGCAATACTCGGAGGGGAGGCTCCAGGGAGTGGACGTAGGTCAAGTTGACCGAACTACTATAAAATTTGGTGTGTTCTTTCTGATTATTTTTCGCATTTTTTTTGTTGATGATCGTGTGATTGTGATTATTATTTGGTTATTGTTGAACATCTTCACATAACCGTGAGATAGTAATTATTTTAAAATATTTGAAAAGATTTTTTTAAATTAGTTTGTGCTTCGGAATTTTTAAAATAATCAATTCACCCCCCCCCCCCCCCCCCCCCTCTTGGTTAGCCTCGAGACTAGTTCACAAGGGCTTAACTTCCTTACCGAAATTTCACATAAGGACAGCATAATAATTTGGATGAACATAGCATAAGATAAATAATAAATTCAAGGAAAATAGTATTATCAACATCTACTGATAATACTTATGAAGGTTGCTAACATTCCAAGTTCGGGGGAGCATTTTTACATTAGTATCCTTCAGTTTAAAGGTACTAGGCTTGACCATGGCTGCTACAAAATAAGGACCCTCCCAGAGGGGAGAAAGTTTATTGCACTGAGGGCCCTTTTCGGCTGCTTCAATGCTGCGTAAAACAAAATTCCCAATTGAGATAGATTGAAGTTTAACTCTCCGATTGTAGTGATGAGCAACCCTTTGTTGGTATGCAATGGTCCTGAGTGAGGCTACATCTCTTACTTCTGGAAGGAGATTTAAGTTCTTTATGAGCTTCTCCTCATTATTACTGAAGTCAAATGTCTGAACTCTCTTGCTTGAGACTCCAATATCAACTGGTACAACTACTTTTGTTCTAAAGCAGAGGTTGTAAGGGGTTTCTCCTGTAGGAGTTCTGGCAGTAGTCCAATAAGCCCAGAGGATATTTGAGAGTTCTTCATCCCATTGCACCCCAGCCTTCCCTAGGCGTATCTTCAGTCCTTTCAAAATTATTTAGTTTGTAACCTCTGTTTGTCCATTTGCTTAAGGATGGGCAACAGCTGTGTGAATGAGCTGAATATGAAAATCCTTACAAAAAAATGTAAAGAGTTTCCTAGTAAACTGTGTCTCGTTATCAGTAATGATCCTTACAGGAATGCCAAAATGACAGATTATATTCTTCCACATAAATTGTTTGGCATTAGCTGAAAGTGCGAATAGGTTGCTAGACTTATTGCTCATGTCCCTAGGCTAACCAAGAGGGGGGGTGAATTGGTCCTTTTAAAAATTACTCTTGAAATTTTAAAAAATCTTTAAGTAAATCATACAGTACGATTTGACTTCGTACAGTACGAACAGAGTTAATTTTTTCTTCCTTTAAATTATAGAATTTTAACCACAGAAAGAAAATAAAATGCGGAAAAAGAACAGTGCAGAAAAGTAAATAGTAAGAATAAAAAATATCAGAATTTATAGTGGTTCGGTCAAACACGACCTACATCCACTCCCTAGAGACTCCTCTAGGTATTGCACTAAAGTCAAGTGACTCTCCTTTTGCCCCCACAGCAAGGCGGAGAAGCCTTTACAAAATCTTTTCCACCAATCTGATGCGATAGAGAACCGTCGTACTTTTTTACCCTCCTAGTGAAGGCAGAGAACCAAACATCCTTTTACACTCTTTAAGTGCGGCAAAGAACCGTCGTCCTTTTTCACTCTCCAAGTTACGGCAGAGAACCGACGTCCTTTTTCTCTCTCTAAGTGATGGCAGAGAACCGAAATCCTCTCGAACAAAACTCTTATAAAAGTCTCCAAGAAAATTAGGAAGATGCTTGAAGTACAAGTAAAGAAATCCTCACAATTGGATAACCTTGTGAATCCCTTCACAATTCTCTCTTCAAAGATTTCTCAACACTCACTCCTAAACACTCTCCCAATCACTCTCCCTTTCACTCTTCAAAAGAATTTTCATAGAAGGATTTTTCCTTCAGTCAGTTTTTAAGTTATTTATATACTTGGGATAAGAATAATCGTCCAAAAATAGAAAATTTCAAGTTTCATGCGCCCTGATCGTCCCGTACGATCGACTATCGTACTGTACGAATAGTTCAAAAATTGAACGATCCGTCCCATACGAACCATGAGACAAATAAAATAGAGCCATTCGTACAAACATTTCATCCCGTATGAACCTCTGAACGATCAAGACAGAGCCATTTGTACGAACATTTTGTCCCGTACGAACCTCTGGATGATCAAAACAGAGCCGTTCGTACGAACATTTCATCCCGTACGAACCTCTGGATGATTAAAACATAGTCGTTCGTACGAACATTTCATCCCGTACGAACCTATGGACGAACCCAAGTCAAAGCAGTTCATACAACAAAACCTCATGTATGAATAGTAATTCATACTGTACGAACTTAACTTAGAAAAAATTTCTTGGTATATGGGTTCGATATGGAGGACATATACTACAGATCGTCCCGTACGATATACAATCGAACTATATGATCAGTTTTAAAAAATTAAGTTTTCACTCCCCCATTGTGTTGTGTGCATAGTTATCCAACTTACAATCACACTCTCTCAGACTCAAGAAAAATAAAAATACAGACTTTATTTACAGTGAACAAATGAACTTGAAGTCTTCAGCAATCTGGAGTGTAAATTTCCTAAAAACTACTTTAGTACACACAACAACAAAACTCAAATATTTGTTAGGAGAAGAATAAAATAAACAATAAGCTTTTGTAATCATCAAAAAATAACTTGTATCAGAATTCACTTGAACGAATAGATTTACACAAATTATAACAATCTCCCCCTTTTTGATGATGGCAAAATAACTATTATTTGAATGAACAAATTAAGTCACATTTCTCCTAAGCTTCCACTAAATGTACACTCCCCCTAAGTAAATGAACTCCAACGCTCCCTCTAAAGCCTAAGCTCCCCCTAAAGAAATGACCTATCCTAAACAAAGGGATAAAAGGAGAACATACTGAATAAGCGAAAGAAAGGGTAAGAAGAACATGCAACACAAACATTACAAACACTACACACCATGCAACATAAGCATTACAAACACTACACATAAGCAAAGTACATACATACATACACAAGCAACTAAAATCTTAAATGCAACAAGTCAAAACAAATTAAGCAAACAAAGTCAAACAATAAAACTCTCCCCCTTTTGACAACAACGAAAAGGGACACTCAAATTAGTTGAGAAGTGGAATAATATTAAATGAAGTTTAACTACAATATTCAAATCAAATACAAAAAATAAAGACTCAAAAGTGCTAGATTACATATTATAATAAGGAGAAGAAAAGTTGATCTAAAGTAGTAATGTATTAGACAGATTAGTATTCTCAAGTTTTGTACAAAAGATGAAATAATATTACCAAATTTTTAAGTCAAAAGTAACAATAATTGATTAGTGGACTTTGGAGAAAATGCTAAAGGAAAGAATAATTGGCGACATTGCGCATCTTTTCAAAGTGTAGGCTAATTTTGTCCCACTTTCGATATTGCGCATCTTTTATTGAATGGCACACTTTATGTGTCTTTTTAGATTTGGCGACATTGCACATCTTTTATTGTATGGCACATTTTATGCATCTTTTCAAGCTTTATTTTGTTTGTAAGATTCTTTCCAACAACACTATCTCTTGGTCACAAATATAATAATGAACACTTTGATATAGAATGTAAGATTAATATTAAGATATCAAATATACATTAATTTAGACTAAATAATACATGTCTAAATAAGATAAAGTAAGATCTTCTAATCCACATCAAATCATAATGAAATCTAAATATTTTGAGAATTTAATGTTATGCACAGAATTTTCTATTGTAATATAAACTCAATTAATATTTTAGAACTTTAATCAACTACAGTCGAGTGTTTTAAGATAAGAAAGTTTCCAGTCAATAAGATAAAATTTTGATACCTTATGCACAAAAACACTTGAACATTTCATTTCTAATCATTTTCAACCCATACATCATAGCAAGCTTTACTTTGGAGCACATATCATAAGATAAACTTGCTATCACTCTCAATACAATAATTATAAAAATAAACATCAACAAGACAAATCATCAAACAAGCTAAACAATAAAGAAGAACAACAAAGATAACCACAAATATATCCAAGCCAAGCCAAACAAAGCATACTAGAAATCTGAAGGACCCTGATCTGGAGGTGGTGTATGAGCGCCAAACATAGCAAAATAGCTGTTTAGCGTTGTAATATTTATATTCACAGAATCAAATTGTTATCTTATCCATACTTTATCCTCCTTGTATTGATCGTCTTACTGCTTTAGAAGCGCCTCTACATGATCAAATCTTTGATCAAGTCTTTCAAATCGCTGGACCATATTCTGATAGAAGTCTTGAGTTGGCTAGGTGCAGGTGCAGGAGCAGAAGCAGAAACAGGTTCATCATCAGAACTATCAGCACTTCCATCTTTCGCAAATAGTGCTCGAAAAGAAGCATCAGCGAAATAAAGTGGGAGTTCAGAAGGTCCAGAAGGATGGACATAATTTTACTTCTTCTCAAGGATATAACATACAATGTGTCCTAAGGCAATATTATTCTTTCTTTTTACACTAGCCAGACCAATATCAGTGAGATAGTAAATGTAGTCTAGGATTAACTGTGCTTCATTAATGGGTTGGCTAGTCATAATCAGGTAAGTTATAGAAGAAAGAAGTGGGGTCATATTTATTCTATCTCCCGCCTTAGGAATGATGGATGTCCTAAGAACGTGCTGGATTATGCTTGCATTTTGGTTTAAAGAGTCAACTCGGGAAATATTAGTGGGTGTGCTTACACCTCTAAGGACTTGATTTACCTCGGACCAATCATAGTCCGATTTATTAGAAAAAGTGTGTGCCCATGTCCCATAGGTTCTTAAGTGAAGAAATTCCCCTAAATCTTCCTTTTTAATCTCTACTCTCTACTTAAGGACATACGAAGAAACAATAGAGTGGTCCTGATTGAATGTCATATTGGCTAGAAAAACATGAAAAAGATCTTTATTGAAAGAAAAGATCAGAGTCAGAAGAAAGGAGAATTTGGTGGAGCCGAACAATGGCATTACCACAAAATGTAGATTTTCTAGCAATAGGATGCAGGAAGGGATGATTTTGGAAGCAGCATACCTAAGGCATGCCTCCTCATTTTTATCACTAAGGAAATTGTCATCCCAATCCCTCCTAGAAGTTGGTTCCCTAGCCACACGCGCTCTCTTTCCATTGCCTGACATCTTTTAGTCTATGCTCTAAAGGGTTTTAGAATGGAAGTGAAATGAAAGAAAGTGACCCTCCTTTATATAGAAAAATTTTGAAATCGTACTATACGAACCCACTTCATACAAGATGAAATTGATTTCGTCCGGGATGAATCAAATTTCATCCGGGATGAACGAAAGCAGTCAAAATGAAATGATTTTTCGTAAACTGCTTGTCCTGAGACATCCTTTCGTATAGGCTTTTTGACTTCCCGATCGTACAGACGATGACATGTTCATTTAGGACGATCAAAAAATTTAAGATCGTTCAGGCGACGGTTAGGGTCATCCTCATGCAAAATGACACTTGGATCGTACAGACGAATGATGTATTCGTACGTACGATCATCAATAATAACTGACACTAACTATGATTCCTCCCCCATTCATACAGACGTAGTTTATACAATCATACAGTATGATGATGTCAGCGTATAATACGAATAGATAAAATAAGAAAAACTTTCATATCTCCAATCTTATAGGTTTCCAACACTCAACTAAAGAACAAAAACACAACAACATATATACAAACAAAATTTTAATTTTTTTATTTTTTTAATTTTTTTTAAAAAATAACACAAAAGATACCAATAAAATATAAAACACTAGAAAATAAATAACTTGTAATGAACAAACCAACAAACACATATACACACATATTTGTAAAATTTTCAATCAAGCATTTAGATCAATTACACCTAGCCTTATCCTTAACATGCTAAAAGTGTCAAAAGTTAAAGGTTTTGTGAAAATATCTGCAAGCTGATCTTTAGTAGCGACATGATGTAGTTCAATTTCCCCTTTCGCTACATGATATCTTATAAAATAATGCCTTATATCAATATGCTTAGTTCTAGAATGTTGAATAGGATTCTTTGAAATACAAATGGCACTAGTGTTATCACAAAAGATTAGAATAGTGCCAATTGAAAATCATAAGTCATCCATTTGTTGTTTCAACCAAAGCACCTGAGCAACACAACTCCCTAAGGTAATATATTATGCTTCAGTTGTAGAAAGTGCTACTGAATTTTGTTTTCTACTGGACCAAGATACTAATAAATTTCTAATGAATTGACATGTCCTAGAAGTACTTTTTCTATCCACCCTACATCCTACAAAATCAGAATCTAAGTATCCAATAATTTCAAAAGAAGAACTATTCTTAGGATACCAAATCCCTAAATTTTAAGTTCCCATAAGATATCTTAAAATCCTTTTCACTGCTGTCAAATGTGATTCCTTTGGATCAGCTTGAAATCTAGTACATAAGCAAACACTAAACATAATGTCAAGTCTGCTAGCAGCCAAATAAAGCAAGGATCCAATTATTCCTCTAAACTTCTTTTGATCAACAGATTTTCCCATAGGATCCTTATCTAATAGTACTGAGGAACTCATGGGTGTAGTTACTGGTTTAGCATTATTCATTTCATACTTTTTGAGGATATCCTTAACATACTTAGATAAAGAAAAGTTCCTTCCTCATTTTGCTTTATGCTAAAACTAAGAAAATAACTCAAATTACCCATCAAACTCATCTCAAATTCACTACTCATTATCTTTGAAAATTCATAACATAGAGTTTTATCAGTTGATCCAAAAATGATGTCATCCACATATATTTTTACAATGAGTATTTCATTTTTAATTCTTTTCAAAAATAGAGTGGTATCCACACTTCCTTTAACAAATGATCCTTTTAATAAGAAAGTGCTTAACCTCTCATACCATGCTCTAAGTGCCTATTTTAGTCCATATAATACCTTTTTTAATTTAAAACATGATTAGGAAATTTAGAATTTTTTAAACCTGGAGATTGCTCAACATAAACATCCTCTTCTATCACCCCATTCAAAAAGATACTCTTAACATCCATTTGGTACAATTTAAAATCTTTAAAACAGGCAAAGACTAACAAAACTCTAATTGCTTCAAGTCTTACTATAGGGGCAAATATCTCCTCAAAATTAATTCCTACAATTTGATTATATCCCTTAGCTACCAATCTAGCCTTATTTCTCACAGTAGCTCCTGAATCATTCATTTTATTTTTGAACACCCACTTAGTCCCAACTACACTTTGATCTTTTGGCCTTTCAATTAGCTCGCAAATATTATTTCTTTTGAATTGATTTAACTCTTCTTGTATGGCCAAAATCTAAAATTCATCCAAAAGTGCTTGTTCTATATTAGTGGGTTCAATCATTGAAATAAATGTTGAATGATTTACCTCTTTCCTCAAACCATGCCTAGTCCTAACTCCTTCACTTGGTTCTCCTAAAATCAATTCTTTAGGATGACTTCTAACAAATTTCTATTCTCTAGGCAATATGTTTTCTTCTTCCATTTTAACCCTTTATTCAACTTTTTGATCTTCAAGTTTTTGGGTTACTACCTCAACCTCATCTTCATCCAACTTAGACCCTTTATTATCATAAGATTCATCAAAAATAATATGTGTGGTCTCCTCAACTACCAATATTCTTTTATTAAAAACTCTATAGAATTTTTCAACACTTGAATAACCTAGAAAGATTCCTTCATCAAATTTTGGATCAAATTTTTTTAAGAGAGTTTTATCATTATTATGAATGAACACTTTACATCAAAAAATATGTAGATGTGAGAGGTTGAGACTCCTATCTTTAAGAAGTTCATAGGGTATCTTATTTAATTTAGACCTTATGTACACCCTATTCAACACATAGCATGCTGTGCTAACTGCTTCTGTCTAAAAATATTTAAAAAGTGAATACTCTGCCAATATGGCCCTAACAGTTTCAACTAATGTCCTGTTCTTTCTTTCTAAAACTCTATTCTGTTGAGGTGTCCTAGAAGCTGAGAAGTTGTGTTCAATCCCATGAGATTTGCAAAAATTATTAAACATTTCATTTTTAAATTCTCCCCCATGATCACTTTAGATAGTAACTATTTTAAAACCTAGTTTCCTCTGAATCCAAGTGGCAAAATCTCTAAACTCTTCAAATGATTCACTCTTATGATTCAAAAATTTAAACCAGGTGAATCTAGAATAGTCATCCACAATAACATACCCAAATCTTTTTTCTCCTAGACTTAAGATACTAACAGGTCCAAATAAATTCATATGAAGAATTTCTAAGGGCTTGCTAGTCCTAATTTTCTTGATTGAATTGAAAGAGGATCTCACTTATTTTCCTAATTGACATGCATCACACAAGTGATCTTTAGTGAAGTCTAATTTGGTTACACCTCTAACTAGTTACTTTTGAGTGATTTTTCTAAGATTTCTCATACTAACATGACAAAGCCTTTTATGCCATAACCATGATTCATTAGATACTGTTTTCAAACAAAGAGCAGTAGAAGGATTAACAAAATTTAAATCTAGCATGTAAACATTATTAACTCTATCACCATTCAAAACAACAGTTCCATTTAGACTAATAACACAACTAGTAGGCAAAAACTTTATATAATAGTCCTTGTTACACAATTGACTTATACTTAACAGATTGTGTTTCAAACCTTTAACCAACAGCACATTTTTAATCACAAAGTTTCTAGAATTTCTAATTATATATGTACCTACCACTCTTTTGATAGTATTATCTCCAAGTGTAACCTTACCTCTATTCCTGGCTTCCAGTGTTATAAATTGATTCGTATCTCCAGTCATATGCTTTGAGCAGCCACTGTCAAGGTACCAAATACTCTCACGAGGTTTTGTGTGAGAGTGTTCCTGCAAAATGATCAAATGTTAGTCTTGGGAACCCAAATAAGTTTGGGTTCTCCTCTTGATAATTTTAAACCAGATACATGTGTGATATGCTGTAATTTATGCACCTTAGGTCTCCACACTAAATATGTTCTATATCTAAGTGTACAAGTGTGGGAAATATGTCCTAAACTACCACAAGAAAAATACTTTATTTCAGGAAAAGGATTCACCAATCTATTCATCCTGAAAATTTTCTTCTTAGACTTTAAATCAGTGATCTTGTAGTAGGATTCGTGAAAATCTTCAAGTTTGGGTGGATTTCTATTTTCTTTAAGTGCTTTTAACTGAAATTTAAGATAAGCATTAGCACTTTTTAGAATCGAATTATCAATCTTCAAATCATGCTCTCTAGTATCCGATTCATCCATATAAGTTTTAAAATCATTTTTAAGTTCAGTGTGAGATGATTTTAAAAGATTATGTTGTTTGTTTAAATCATCAAACTCATCCAACAAGGTCATGTGATTATTATCAATTAATGCATAATCTTTCCTAAGGATCTCATATTCTTTCTACAGCTCTAAATAATCCAAATTCAATTTAGTATGTAGTTTTTTTTAGTTTCCTATATGCTGTATGTATGCGTTTAGAAACTTCAAACAATTCTTCATAACTTAAGTCACATACCTCTTCTTGATCTGATTGATCAAGATTGTCAGCCATTAAGCACAAATTTGTGACTTCCTCTTCTGGTGCAGTTTCTGAGGAATCTGAAGCTGAGTCCGCCCAAAATACTCGTTGAAGTCTCTTTTTACCCCTTCTTTCCTTTAGTTTCTCCTCAACCTTCTCCTTGCTAGGATTTTCTCTGAGATTGGGGCAGTCTGTCTTTATGTGTCCTGGCTTCCTGCACACATAGAAAATGACTTCCTTAGAAGCCTTAACATTCTTTTGAAACCTACCTTTGTTCCACTGTTGGCATCTTCTCTACTTCTTTTTTAGAAAACTTTTAAATTGCCTTATCATCAAGGCAATATCCTCTTCATCCTCAGGTAGTGACTGATCACTTTTTGAATCATCCACCTTCAAAGCTATGTTCTTCTCCTTTCGCTTCTCATCTGTATCAATCTGTCTTTGAGTCACAGATTACTCGTAAGTAATTAGTGATCCAAAAAGATTATCAACAGAATAAACATTTAAATCTTTAGATTTTATTATTGCAGTCATCTTTGCATCATATGCAGTAGGTAAACAACGAAGTATCTTGTTAACTTTTTCTGCATTAGTTAACTCCCTACCTAAAGCATGCAATGAAGTGGCTATGTGAGTAAAATGTGTGTACATGTCTGAGATTGATTTATTCAGTTTCATGCAAAATAGTTCATAGTCGTGTAAGAGAATGTTCAACCTAGTTTGCTTCACTTCATTTGTACCTTCATAAGTAATGCAAAGCCTATCCCAAATTTCTTTTCCTAATTTACAAGTCAAAACACGCATATAGTCTTCTGATTTTAAAGCACAAAAGAAACTATTCAAATACTTAGCATTTAATTGAGCTAGCTCACATTCTTCTACAGTCCATTTGGCAAAAGGTGTTTGAACTCTAATTCCTTCTGTAATTCTAGTAGGTTCAATATAACCTTCCTGTACTAACATCCACATGCGATAATCAAGAGATTATAGAAATGCGAGTTTTCCAAAAATCAAATGGGGTATTGTCAAACAAAGGTGGTCTAGTGATCGAGTAACCTTCTAAAGTATTTTTATTTCCAAAATTAGCCATGATCGAATTTCAAAAAGTATTTTAAACAATGATTTTGAAATTGGCTCTGATACCACTTGAAAGTGTGAATAGGTTGCTAAACATATTGCTCACGTCCCTAGGCTAACCAAGAGGGGGGTAAATTGGTCCTTTTAAAAATTACTCTTGGAATTTTAGAAAATCTTTAAGTAAATCATACAGTACGATTTGACTTCGTACAGTACGAACAGAGTTAATTTTTGCTTCCTTTAAATTACAGAATTCTAACCACAGAAAGAACATAAAATGCAAAAAAAGAACAGTGCAGAAAAATAAACAGTAAGAACAGAAAACACCAAAATTTATAGTGGTTCAGTCATACACGACCTACATCCACTCCCTAGAGACTCCTTCTCTAGGTATTGCACTAAACTCAAGTGACTCTCCTTTTGCCCCCACAGCAAGGCGGAGAAGCCTTTACAAAATCTCTTCCACCAACCCGATGCGGCAGAGAACCGTCGTCTTTTTTCATCCTCCTAGTGAAGGCAGAGAACCAAACGTCCTTTTACACTCTTCAAGTGCGGCAGAGAATCGTCGTCCTTTTTCACTCTCCAAGTGACGGCAGAGAACCGACTTCCTTTTTCACTCTCCAAGTGACAATAAAGAACCGAAATCCTCTCGAACAAAACTCTTGCAAAAGTCTCCAAGGAAATTAGGAAGATGCTTGAAGAACAAGTAAAGAAATCCTCATAATTGGATAACCTTGTGAATCCCTTCACAATTTTCTCTTTAAAGATTTCTCAACACTCACTCCCAAACACTCTCCCAATCACTCTCTCTTTCACTCTTCAAAAGAATTTTCGCAGAAGGATTTTTCCTTCAGTCAGTTTTTAAACTTGGGACAAGAAAAATAGTCCAAAAAGTGAAAATTTCAAGTTTCACGCGTCCCAATCGTCCCGTACGATCGACTATCATACTATATGAATAGTTCAAAAATTGAATGATCCGTCCCGTACGAACCATGAGACGAACAAAACAGAGCCGTTCGTACGAATATTTCATCCCGTACGAACCACTGGACGATCAAGACAGAGTCGTTCGTACCAACATTTCATCCCGTACGAACATCTCGATGATCAAAACAGAGCCGTTCGTATGAACATTTCATCCCATACGAACCTCTGGACGATCAAAATAGAGTCGTTCGTACGAATATTTCATCCCGTACGAACCTCTAGACGAACAAAACAGAGTCGTTCGTACGAACATTTTGTCCCGTACGAACCTCTGGACGAACCCAAATCAGAGCAGTTCGTACAACAAAACCTCATGTATGAATAGTAATTTGTACTGTATGAACTTAACTTAGAAAAAATTTCTTGGTATGTGGGTTTGATATGGAGGACATAGACTATAGATCGTCCCGTACGATATAGAATCGTACTGTACGATAAATTTTAAAAAATTAAGTTTTCACTCCCCTATTGTATGTGCGTGCACAGTAATCTAACTTACAATCACACTCTCTCAGACTCAAGAAAAATAAAAATACAGACTTCATTTACAGTGAACAAATGAACTTGAAGTCTTCAACAATCTGGAGTGTGAATTTCCTAAAAAATACTTTAGTACACACAACAACAAAACTCAAATTTTTGTTAGGAGAAGAATAAAATAAACAATAAGCTTTTGTAATCATCAAAAAATAACTTATATCAGAATTCACTTGAACGAACAGATTTACACAAATCATAACATTAGCTTCAGTAATCTTCGCCAAAGGTTCTGCCTCCACCCATTTGGTGAAGTAATATATAGCTAGGATGATGAATTTTTGTTGTCCAATGGCTATAGAAAAAGGTCCCATTATATCAATTCCCCACTGGGCGAAAGGCCAAGGGCTCTAAAGTGATGCAAGCTCCAATGCGGGTGTATGGGTGAGATTGGAATGAAATTGGAAGTTTTCACACTTTTGAGTAAATCAAGTGCGTCCATTGTAGGCCAATAGAATCCTTATCTCATGATCTTGGAGGCTAACGCTCTTCCTCCTAAATGTTCCCCACATATTCCTGAATGAACTTCTCGAAGCGCATAGTCAGCTTCTGATGGTGGGAGACACTTGAGATACGGTCTGGTGAAGGTGCGTTTATACAACTCGCCACCAATAATGGTGATGTTTGTTGCTTGCCACCGAAGTCGTGTTGCAGCTGTGGGGTCTTCAGGCAGCACCCCATATTGTAAGAAATATGAGATTGGATCCATCCAAGAAATCTCTCTTGGTTCATCGATTGATTATATAACCCACGGACCTTGGATGCTTGGAAAGTAGATCTCCTTGATGCACTTTTTTTAAATACATCTCCTATTGCTGATGTAGCAAGCTTAGAAAGAGCATCTACTCGTGCATTTTGCTCTCAGAGAACATGGATTATATGATGCTCTTTTATACGGGTTAAGAGTAACTTCACAATACTACAATACTGGGCCGATTATGGATTTTGGATATTAAATTCCCCCTCTATCTGAGAGGTAACTAACTGTGAATCAGTGTGGACTACTAAGTTCTGCACCTCACAGTCAATTGTTAGTCTCAATCCAGTAATAAGACCTCATATTCTGCTGCATTATTTGTTGCCAGAAACTTAAGTCGGAGCCCATACTCAAGGATAACTTTTTGCGGAGAGATTAAAAGAATTTCAGCCCCCGCACCAGAACTTCTAGAAGCTCCATCGACATATAATGTCCAGCACGGACGAGAATGTGAAGCACCTGGTTGAATATCAGATACGGAGATGGTGCATTCAACTACAAAATCTATAAGTGCTTGAGATTTGATATCGGGCCGAGGCAAGTAGTGGATGTCAAATTCTCCCAACTCAATAAACCACTTAACAAGCCTACCAGATGCTTCTGGCATTTGCAGGATACTTTTTAGTGATATATTTATATAAACTTCAATTATATAGGCTTGAAAGTAAGGGCATAGTTTTCTGGCAAAATAAACTAATGCCAATGCTGTCTTATCTTCTATAAGATAACGTCCATCTATTTCAGATAAGATCTTACAGACATAATAGATGTGGCATTGTATCACATTTTCCTCTCATAACAAAACAAAACTGATAGTCTGAGTAGAAATAGCTAAGTATAAATATAACTTTTCTCCTGGTATTAGTTTGGAAAGTAGTGGTGGAGATGTCAAATACTTTAGTAGCTGTTCGAAGGCTTCTTGACATTTATCAGTCCATTGGAATCCTTAGCAGCAAGCACCTCTCAATGTCTTAAAAAAAGTCAGATATTTATCTCTTGAGCGTGCCAGGAAATGAGATAATGTTGAGATTCTTCCATTCAGTCTCTGAACTTCCTTGATATTTCTCGGGGGCACCATGTCCCTTAGTACCTTAATTTTCTTGGGATTAGCTTTAATCCCTCGGTAGGTTACCATAAACCCCAAAAACTTTCCAGAAGTGACTCCAAAAGGACATTTAGCAGGGTTGAGTCGTATATTATAATGTCGTAACAAGTTGAAGCATCATTCCAAGTCTGAGACATACTAAGATTTTTAAGACTTTTCACCAACGTATCATTAACATATACTTCCCTAGTACATCCAATAAGGTCATTGAAAATCTTATTCATGAGGCGCTGATATATTGCTTCGGCATTTTTGAGCCCAAATGACATGACCAAATAACAGTATAATCCTTTATCTATTTGAAAAGCTGTTGCCTCTTCATCCGTAAGATTCATCTTTATTTGATTATAGCCAAAATAGGCATCCATAAAACTCAGCATTTGATGTCTAGAGGTGGTATCAACCAATTGATCGAAATGAGGGAGTGAAAAATTATCCTTCGGGCAAGCTTTATTGAGATTTGTATAATCTATACACATTCGCCAAGCTCCACTCGCTTTCCAAACCATGGCCATATTTGCCAATCAAGTGGGATAGTGCACCTCCCCTATAAATCTGGCTTCCAAAAGCTTATCCACTTCTTGCTCGATTGCTTGCTGATGATCTGGTACAAATTTTGCTTCTTCTAGATTACTGGCTTGCATGTCAGGTTGACGTTAAGGGAGTGTACAATCACTTCGGGGTCAATTCTGGGCATATATGCAGAACTCCATGAAAAAATATCCTAATTTTTGTGTAGAAAATCTATGTATTTTTTTTCTTGTTATCTGAGAGAAGGGATCCAATCTGCACAGTCCTTAAAGGATATTCTTTAGATATGAATACAGTAGTGATGTCTTCTACAGGAGAAGCTCTCTAAGGGGTATCTTCGCTTCAGAGATCAAAATCCTCGATATTTAGGGTCATTGTTGGACGTGGCTGAACCTACCTAAGATAGCAAGTTTATGCTATTTATTGATCTCTACATACTATACTGACTCCTACCGGGGTAAGAAATTTCATGTTCAAATGAGGGATGGAAGCGACGATCCCAAAGATTGACTGGAGCGGCCTTCTAAAGATAGCATTGTAAGCTGATTCTGATTTTACAATAATAAACTAAATGGAGTGTGCAGTCTATCTAGGAAATTCTCCAAGTACAACTAGGAGACTGATTGTCCCTTCTTCTCATACAGGTCGATTATCAAATCCATGCAGTGGACCTGCAGCTGGCTGAAGCTTTTCTCTTGAGAGACCCATACTGAGAAAAATAGAGTAGAACAGGACATCTACGGAACTTCCATTGTCCACAAGAATTCTTTTGATATTGTAACACGGGTCACCTATCCCCGTATTTATTACAAGTGGATCTTAATGAGGAGTTTTGACTCCC
This sequence comes from Dendrobium chrysotoxum, assembly GCA_019925795.1. Classification (NCBI taxonomy): domain Eukaryota; kingdom Viridiplantae; phylum Streptophyta; class Magnoliopsida; order Asparagales; family Orchidaceae; genus Dendrobium; species Dendrobium chrysotoxum. Next base: position 6,872,647 of record CM034310.1, read on the forward strand.
TCCAAATCAGAATCATCAAAAGTAATAGAATGATCGATACGAGCCTTCTTTGGCATTGGGTTTTCATCTACAACCAAAAAGACATGATCAGATAACAAGGGGCCTCCTGTAATTATCTCAATTTTACTAACTGTTATTTGATTATTCATCTATTATCTCTGTTGTTGATTTTTCCCCCCAGCAAGATGAGCTTCCTCTCGGGTAGGTGGATCTCGAATAAACTGTTTAAGATAGCCTTGGCGGATAAGTCTTTCAATCTCATCCTTGAGTTGCTTACAGGCTTCAATAGTATGGCCACGAGTACAATGAAAGTAACAGTATTGATTTTGATTTCTTGTATTCAGCTTCAAAGGATTTAGCCATTTCAATGTATCTTGATCTCGAACGGCCATCAATACATTTGTTTGAGATGTATTGAGTGGAGTATACTCCTTTCCTACCGAGGTTCCCGTCGCGACAATGGAGGCCTAGGAGGTAGATTATTCTTCCCTTGCTTCTTCCTTTGTGAGGATGAATTATCCATCTCAGGTGTACCTTTGTGCTTATCATTTGTTTGTTCAAACTGCTTTCTGTGAGCATTTATGGCTTTATCTGTAGAGATTTGTGCCTCCACACGATGGATCAGGCCAACATATGAATGAACCGTGTCCCGTATGAGTGCCGAATAGAAGGGGCCAGGACGGAGGCCACTAAAAAAGACTTCTCTCAGTAATTCAAAATCCACTCCTGGAATTTGTTGAGCCTCGATGGAAAATCACTAAAAATACTCCTTTAGTAATTCTCCTTCATTTTAATGAATCCCAGAGAGGTGGGAAGAATCCTTATCAATTCTTCGATGGGCTACGAACTATTCAACGAACACTTTAGCCAATTTAACAAATGAGGGGATCATTCCGGACGAAAGCGAATAGAACCATGTTTGAGCTTATCCTTTAAGGGTAGCAGGAAAAACCTGACATAAGAGTGCATCTAAAGCTCGCTAGATATACATGATGGTTCTATAATGATCGATATGCTCATATGGGTCGGATGTCCCTTCATAGGACTCGATGCTCGGTAGCTTGAATCCAATCGGAATGGGGTGCTGAAGAATGGCTTCAGTTAGAGGTGACGACTCCTAGAAGTCCCACTGATGAAGAGGTTATCTTACACCTCCCATGGGGAACTCTTCTCGGACCAATCATCGTAGTTCATGATGAATGACATTATGAGGAAGCTTGACAATGCGCAGTCTAGCTGCATCCTCGAGGATGTCCGGAGGAATGCGAGGTTGCCGACCGATGTGCGTGAGATGGGTAGAACTTGCTGTATCGACAAGATCATTATCTTGGTGTGATTGCGGGTGTCTTCTTGGCGAAGGAAGAGGAATATCTACTTGAAGATGTTCGCGTCGAACATATTTGGCCAGTGGTGGAGCTCGAGGGAGAAGAACCTCCTCCCATTGTGCTAATGCTGGCTGACGAGTCTCTTGTAGGAGTTGAAGGATCTCGTTCTGAGATTCTTCCATATTTCGGATTCGCTCCTCCAGGGAAGGTCCTGAGGTTCCTTCTGCAGCAACGTTTTGCCCTCCAGGATAAAAAGAGATAGATATTGGGCGTCTATGATTCATAGACTGGTTCCTGGATTGATGGGAGTTGGAGAGGGAAGCTCCCAAGGTACGATTGCTATGCTTGTTAACCATTTAAAAGTGTGAGATAGTAGTTCCCACAGACGACGCCAAACTGTTGCGGACTAGAATATACGTGGCGATAGAGTTAAAAAGTTTTCATCTCAGCATCATATGGATATTCAGCACACAAGTAGAAGATGAAAGAACACCAGGATTTTTATGTGGAAAACTCAGAAAAGGAAAAAACCATGGGGCCACGCCTAATTGATAAAATTCCACTAGTGTTTGTTGAGGTACAAGAAGCTGACTCATCCTTAAAATTAAGTAGGATCAGATTACAATAATCCACTCAAAATTCTGGTGACACTTGAAATTCGGGCGGAAGTCCGGGGTCACTTGGAAGTCGAGCGGAACTCCAGCGTCACTTCGAAAATTGGGCGGAACTCCAGCGTCACTTCAAAAATTAGGCGGAACTCCAGCGGTGGTCGAGGAGGAGTTTCTTCCCTCCTATTCTTCTTCTTCCTCCCTCTTCTTCTTCTCTTCCCTCCCCTCTTAAGAGAAATGAGGGGCTATTTATAATTTTTTGAGGATGGCATGACCCGTAAATAGGAGGAGGTCAAGGACAAATGTGGAGTGGTTTGGATGGACTTGATCATGGACCATTTATCAGGCATTTGAAGGGCTTAATGATTTCAAAATTTGATGATCTTGAGCTCGTTGGATTCATCTTGTCGAGCCGCTCGATTCAACTATAAGCATGTCATGTTTCAAAACCGTTTGGTAATTCAAATTGTGGTTTGAATCTTCCAATAGAGCTTAGGGTCTTTGATTTAGACTCATTTGGGCTCGGATTGAGTCGATTTTGGTGTTGTTGAGTTCGTATTTCTGAGACGTTCAGTTTGACTATAAGTTTTCTGAAATCGGAGTTCAAATGATCCCAGATTTAATTTTTGAAGCTTCCAACTTGTTTTTTTCCTCCCGATCAAGATAATTTTTTGATGATATATCAATAAGTAATCATGAAAAAAAACTAGTAGGTTCTATCATTTTTATACTCATCAGTTATAAAGTAGTTTTTATAGCACTTTATAAAATCAATACACTTGCCTTATACATGTCGTACAATATCTATGCAGTTCATATATACCATGTTCTTATCAAATACATTAATCCAGGTATCAGTCGTATCAATCATATCAACCTTATTGTAGTATTGTATGTGCATGCATGTTTTATAAAATCAATATTATATGCAATATATATTATGTATGCCATACGGTTAGTGTGAATCATGTGCCCATACATTAGTCATGTTACTTCGATATTCGGCTACTTGAGGTGTTTTTTTTTTCATATCTAGTCGTGTGGTTTAACCCTACAGTAATCAATCTCAATCATATAAATCATATTTCAGGAATCAATCTCAATCATATCACAAGTCATAAGTTAGGTGGCTTTCATATAAGAAGTTATCACTTCATGTCCATCGACATATCATATCATATCATATCAATCATTCTCCTTATACCACCCTTTTCACAACACTTATGATTACACTACAAATTTTATTTAAAGGAAAGTGTGTCAGTCTACCCTCTTGTACAGAGTAACATATCTCTAACCAACCTGAACCAGTCAATCATTTTCAATCAATCTTTCTTACTTTTACACACATTTTATATTTTATAAAATATAATATTAAATATCATATACATTCAATGCATCTATCATTTTATTCACCAGTATACCTGTAGTATGCTAAAAATGCATGTTAAACTAAATGATCACTAAATACATGCATGTCATATATTTGATACCTAAATGCAATATATAGCTTCCTAATCATTTTATTATAATTATATTATATTACCCATTATATTTAAAATGAAAAATAAGTAAAATAACTGGGTGAAATTTCAATATCAGCCAATTAAAATGCTTAGGTTGATATTTACCACATATCAAAAATTATATGGTGAAAAATCTATAGAACAAGGGGTACTGCATTTTAATTAGTTTTAGGAGAGAAAAAATCCAAGAAATCAAAACTAGTGAAAACATAAATAGGGATTGGGTTACTTACCACGATTAAAATTTTTTTTTTCCATCTGAATTGGCAAAAGAAAATGACTTGGAGAAGACTTTTTCTATCGTCTCTCTTCACCTCTCTCCCCATTCCTCTTGTCTTTCTCTCCCGGCCAAGGCAACCATGAAGGAGGGATGGCGCGATGTGGGTTTTAATGAAATGAATTTAGATATTTTATTATTTTAAAACCCACTATTTTAACCTAGCGCCATGACATTCTCGATTTTCTGGCATTGTTGCGCAAAATGATCAGTGAAATTGGTGCAACAATCAAAGATTAAAGTCTACGGTTGGACCAATCAGACAATGAACCAATTCACAAATCAATTTGGACAGATTAAAAAATTAGATTTCTTGAAAAGCAAAGTCAACTCATAAAAATTGATAGTGGAATAAGGAAAACTTAAATAAGAAGCAGTTGAATCAATTTGTCTAAAAATTATAATAAAGATATGATGTCAAAATTTAATATTTTATGAAACACATGCATTATTTATAGTTCTTATTCAAAATTTAAACAATTTTAATAATATTTATGTTATCATAATGAATTCTCAATAGTTAAACCCCAATTGAACATTCGAATTTTAAACCTTTTCTTCTATATGTTTATTATCCTGTTCATTTATAAAACCCAGCTTGTAGCGGGTGTTAGGAAATTCATATATATATATATATCCCAAATAAAAAATTGTTGAAAAATTTGTATATGTGGGCTTAGATATGTATACATATAAATTAAATATTATACATTAGTTGCTAAGCTAAATTTAAGCAATTTAAATTCGTGATCTACTTTTAAGAATAAAATTATTATTTTATTTATTTTTTTAAATTATTATTTTATTTGTGATATCTTATTTAATTTTATATGTAATTAATATTACATAGAGACTAAATATTTTATTTAATTTTAATGATGAATTAAAATAAAAAAATTATAAATAAAATATAAATAGAATCATGGTCCCCAATTGAAGTGGTTGGTTCTCATTTTGCTCATTTATTCTATTGAGTGAAAATAAGTGTCTCATTTTCATGAAGAACGTTACTTCAAACGTGGAAGATTGAAAATCTCGATTCTGCTTTTCAATATATTCATGTAAGCATTCAATAATTTTTCTCAATGATTTGATATAAAATTCGTGATATTTTACTTTAAAACAAAAATAATTCTTCTCATAGACAGATCAATTATGATTGTAAAACAGCTAACTTCTATCAGCAGCATAAGTCAATCAATAATCGCTCGATAGGCGCACAAGAATGCTCATATTCTAGAAGAAAAGCTTGGAATAATCCTCTCTAAGATGAAAAAAAATAATGGGCACTGAAGTTTTGAATAGGTACAGTAGAAAGAGCCTCAATCACATGACTAAAAATATTATCAGATACATACTAGTTACTGTTTTTGTTTATAATGAGATCCAATGTAGAGGCATTGGGGGGAAATAAATAGCAGAGATCCCGAGAGTAAATAGCATCTCTCATACAAATACCATTAAATCAATCATTGAAATTTTAAATAATATTTTTCATAGGCCCTAAATAAAAAATTAAAATACTTTATTTTCATTCCACAGAGGCGAAGCAGCCCATCTTAAAAAAATAAATGAGAAAGCGAACAAAAAAGATCTCTTAAAAAAATAAATAAATATTATGTGGGGCCAAACATAAAAAAAATTATGAAGGAGGCCACCTCTCTAAAGAGGCGAAGCAGCCCATCTTAGAGTTTTAAAAAAAAAATAATTTTGTGGGGCCCACCACAAAAAAAATTTAAGCATAGCTGCAGCCAGTTATCAAACTGACAGCTATGCTTAGAACAACGCCCGAATAGGCGTTTTGTTCTCGGCATGCCGACTAGTCGGTTTGGCCATCCATACATGTCCGGGCCCAAATTTTTGGTCTGGATAGTCCAAATCGAATATTTTTGGGGTCCTCAGAACCATTTTTTGATGTTCCGGACTTAATTTTGCCACTTTTGAAACTCAACAGAGCTTCTATGATCATATTTGAGTAAATTTAATTTCTTGGAATGCAATATTTTGATATTTTTTGTGTTCAAATAATATGAATTAATGTGACTTCTATTTTCGGACTTTTGGAGCTTCAACATCCAAAAATAGGGGGCAGCTGATATGTCATCAAAAATTTATCTAGATCGAGCACAAATCTCAAGGCCAAATCAAATTGGAAACTTCCAAAATTAAATCAGAGACTATTCGAACTTCGATTTTAGCAAACTTACAGTCAAACTGAACGTCTCGAAAAGACGAACCCAACGACACCAAATTCGACTCAATCTGAGCCCAAATGGGTCTAAATCAAGGACTCAAAGCATATTTTTAAAGTTCAAACCATAATTTTGATTACCAAATGAATTCCAAACTTGATATGCTTATAATCGAATCGAGCGGCTCAATGAGACAAATCCAACAAGCATAAGATCATCATATTATGAAATCAGTAAGACATTCAAATGCTCAATAAATGATTTATGATCAAAGGAATCGATATCGGCCATCCATTCAAACCACTTCCATTTTACCCTTGATCTTCCTCCTATTTACTGGCCATGCCACTCTCAAAAAATTACAAATAGATCCCTCATTTCTCATGGAGGGGGGAGGAGCCAAGGGAAGAAATGGGACCAAAGCAAGGAAGAGAAGGAAGAAGAGAAACTTGAGTTCTCTTGCCACCAAACTCCTTCTCGACCAACGCTGGACTTCCGCCTAGCCAACGACCGACGCCGGACTTCTGCCCGGCCACCGAGTGACACCAGACTTCTATACGACCATCGATTGATACCGAACTTACACTCGGTCGCCAATTGATGTCAGACTTCTGTCCGTCTGTTGACTGACGCCAAACTTATACCAGGCCGCCAACTGATGCTGGACTTCTATCCGACCATAGATTAATATCTAACTTTCGCTCGGCTTCTAATTATTGTTGAACTTTTACTCGACAACAGTCTTTACGACCTTCGTAGCCCAACAACCACTGTCCTTCCGGCCTCCTTCGCCGACTACGATCCTTCCGACCTCCATCTTCAAACAATAATCTTTTTTGACCTTTGTTGCCCACCAACAATGATCTTTATGAACTCCGTCGCCCACCGATAACAGTCCTTCAGACCTCCTTCACTGACTACAGTCATTTCAACCACCATCACCCGACTCAATCTTTCCAACCTCCGTCGTCCATTGACTTTAGTCATGGTGACCAAACAAATATATCAATACTGATTATTCCTAGTCCCACCATGTAATGCACTCTATATGATGTATATTTATTACATCAACCTAAGGCCTTCACCCCAAGGAAGGGTCTCATTTGTAATCGACTGCAAAAATTAATAGATTCATTCAAACTGGACAAGGCCCCGTGGTTTTTCCCACTTTTTAGGGGTTTCCACGTAAAAACTCTGGTGTCTCTTATGAACGCCGCACCTTCTCTTTTGTTTGTTTGTGTGTTGGATCTTTGTACAAAGCTAAGACACTAAACTTTACATTTCTATATCACTGTGAATATTCTAGGATGCAACAATCTTATTATGATTAATTGATAAATTTAAAAATAATTAATATATAATTACTTTTTCATTTAGGCAAATTAATGAAAAATCTTTTGAATTCTCTAATACATTTTACTTTTCCTTCATATTCATTAAATATTTCTTCGTTTTCGTCCCTTTGTATCGCCTAGGCTTCATATTCCCATTTCTTAAAGTTTTAATTCATATTCATTAAACACTCTTCATATTACTCTTTTTATATCCCCTATACTTCTTATTCCTTATACCCTTTTGTATTCCCCACTTCATATCCTATATGCTTCTTATTCCATTTTCTTATGATCTTAATTCATATTTATTACATACCCCTCATATTTCCCTTTTCATACTACTATTAAAAAAATTGCTTGAGTTTCTTCCCAAATAAAATACTAGCCTTTCATTTTAATTATTCAAATAGAATCATGGACTTTTATTTTATAATCTTATTATGATTAATTGATAGTTTTAAAAATAATTAATATGTAATTACCTTTTATTTAAGAAAATAAATGAAATATTTTAAATTTTCTAATGCTTCTTACTTTTATTTCATATTCATTAAATACCCCTTTCATTTTTTTTAGTTAAAACCCACCGACGGGACTACGCATTAATAACAAAATTGAGTACCAAGTCCTTAAGGGGATTTCCAGCTCCCTAATGCTCAGAAGAGCTACAAGAAAAATAAAAAAAGAACCTATGAGCCGAAATTCCCCACTAAGCACGAGTACAAAAAAACCTAATAACATTCTATAAAACCTAAAAGCCAAAACACAAAAGGAGAATGAAAAAATAAAACCATTAACCTCGGTGTTGACACCCAAAAATAAGCCCAGTTGATAAATAATATAAATCTCCACATAACTATTCAGCTCGATCTGGCAGCTCGAATAAACAATTTGCACAACAAAGTATAACTCATAATTTTCCTGCAAGAAAAAACTACAGTGCAACTTAACCAAATAATGCCTGCAACAAATATTATATAAGAAATTAACAGATCGAAAAAAAATCTCCCACACCTTAAAGTAATAATTATGCAACGAAAGGATACTCGCAAAATCAGAAATAGAAGCAGCACACCCATAGCAATAACACAAAACCATACCCTTCATGTAATTCCAACTGCAGCAAACGGGTAAAGCTTGGCCAACCAAAGGAAAATCAACAGAAATGATAATCTCGCAATAATAATTATACCAAACAGCCATCATTAAACCTAGGGCCATTAGAGCTCAGGAAGTTAAACCCAAAGGCCAAAGCAGCCATCATGAGGAAAGCCCCAATGCCACTCAATTCTAAAACTGTACTCCAGCATAATTTGAGTAGAAGCTAGAAAATGCAGGCATTAAGCCCAACAAAAGCTAAAGGCAGCCAAATCACTTCCCGAAACCCTCAGCAAAACAGTAGTGAGATTATCAAAATTCACAGAACCAGAAGATAGTAAAGGCAACAACCGAATCACATCCCAAAATAAAGCACAAACGAGATGAACCCCCCAAACTACCGAGAGCCCCAATAAACTCAACCAGCTAGGCCAACCAACCCAACTCCAAATAATCATCAAGATCCACATCCAGCCATTAACGAAACATCCAGGAAAAGAAGAGCAATAATAGGGGCTTAAATCAGGGTACCAGGGTTTCTAATCATAGCTCAAGCCCCGAGTAAAACTATCGGGCCAATTCAAAAGCTGCAAAATATACTCGAAGGCAACACTAGCAAAGCCACGCAATGCCTGAATACACCTCCAGCAAAACTTACCATACACCAAAAAGCAAACCAGAAGGATCTCCCACATAATAAACAACCTATAGAAAAAACTCACTCCTAAATAAAACATGCTGTGCTGGTAAAGATCAACCAGCCACACACATCTAGCCCAATTCCTCTTCAAGTAGATAACACGCCAAAGAAAATAGCTGCCATCCAAGAGAGAAAAAATACTACATGAGCAGCAGGAAGACCACCATCCAGAAAACCACAGACCAAACCAACAAAAACAAAAGCTAAAATCTGACATAAGGAAGATCAAGTTTTTCTAAGCGAATGGTACCTTTAATAAAATTAGGCAAAGAATTATAAGAGAAATCAGTGAGACAATCCAGATTACACCTTTGATTAGCAAACCAATCGGCACAACCATTCCCTTCACGATAGACGTGAGATAATTTAAAATTAAAAGAATGACTGATGAGGACATCTCTACATGGAAAGTTTATCGAAGACGTGGCCGTCGATCTACGGCCACGATCGAGTCTTTATATTTTTGAGTCTTGTTGGGTCTTTGTTTCTTTCATTAGTTTTATGTTTTATTTCCCTATTTTACCCCTTATACAAGGGTGGATTGTTTGTAAGCCCGGAGGGCATCGTCGTCATTATGTTGTGTCTTTGTGTGAGGCTATTTAAAGCCCTTCTATGCATCTTTTAAAATTAATGAATGATTATTACGAAATTTTCCTGCACTCTTGTCTTGAGAGATTGAGAGTTGAGAGCTATTGAAGAGGATCCCTAGGAGAGGGAGAATTGTGCATCACCCACCAACCTAGACGTGCCGGGTTCGTGGTTATTCGTGCTCCTTGTCGGTTCCCTATCCCAAGTCCCCACCGCCGGCTTCCTCCCTCCCCACCGTCGGCTTCCTCCCTCCCCACCACCCCACGGTTAAGCCCCACCATTCCACGGCCCAAGCCCCACCTTCCCATACCCGCCGGCCTCACCCACCCCGCCACCCCTTCATACCGCCGGCCCCCTTACCTGCGCCCCATCAAGCCGCCGGCCCTAGCACTCCTTTCCCATTAATTCCTATTTCCTATTTTAGATTGAGTAATTTAGGATAGGTTGTGAATTCAAATCTATTTAATTTGAATTTGGAATCCTTTCCTAAACTCACAAGTTTTATTTTTGGAAAGTTTTCAAATTGGTTCCTATTTGAAATTTAAATTAAATAGGATCTAATTAAATCTTTCCCTATTCTCTAAGATTAAATTAGGAAGCCTAAATCAATTCCCCCCAATCATCTCCCCTCTCCTTAATGCCGCCGGCCCCTTACCCTTGCCGCCGCCCCTCTTTGCCCCTCTCTCCCCCATATCCTCCTCCCTCCAATAAATCCTATTTCCTTTTCTAGTTCCCACCAAATTTCAAAATCTGAAATTAAATTTCAGGTTTGGAAATTTTAAACTCTCCTAAACCTAACCCTAGCTCTACAAACAATTTTCCCTCCCTAGCCCTACCTTGGCCGCCCACTTCCCCTAGCCCTCTCTACTTGATTTTCAAAGGGAAAGCTCTAATCCCTTGGAAGGAACCTTCAAGGACAGCAAAGCTACATCAACTTCACCTCCTCTACACCTTAAGAAGCATGAATGGAAGTCCGTCCATGGGACTCGGGCTTGGTGCTTGACGATCAAGACAATATCGACGTACTCCGCTCCCCCTTCTTCGACGTGGGATTTGGCTACGAAACTACCGTCGAAGAGTACTTAGGATGGATCCACGTTTCCTTGGTTGATACTATCGACGATCAAAGGTTCAAAGGACAGTGGATTACCGTCGGTCGATTGACACCCGCCATCCCTCCGGCTACTTCACCATTTCCCTTCAAAAGCTACCTCAATCATCTTCTACAACTCATCACCGGCACCATTGGCAATTCAAAGGAGTTCCTTCGGCGACGAGTCTTCTCTAAGTAAGGGTTGACTTTTCTTCCCTTTCCAATTCCCTCTTCGTTCTTCTAACCTTGTAGGTAGTGGCAGAATCGCAAGGGATCGCTCCACTTAAATCTTGCCAAAACATAGTAAACGTAGGGAAATGAGTTATTGATTTTCTATGCTTCTAATCTCATTGTTAGAGTTGGGATTTTGAATGAACTCTTATCATTACGCATGTTGTTGAATTTTCTAGTTTATTTTGATTGTCCAAGTGCTTGGCTAGTGATTTGGCCTAAACATAGGCATCTGTCTCTAGTTTTATTTTACCGTTCTAACAGCTAGTGATTGTATCCTTAATGTTCTAAACAAGAAATCGTGCAATAATCTATTTCATTCATTTTAATCACGTAGTCCGACATCATCTGGTATCAAAGCCTGGTTTGCTCTAGTTTTGCGTGCTAGACTTCATCCTAGGTTCTGTTCTAACTAGTTTTATGTGTTGTTGCATGCTTGTTATCATTTAGGATAGTTTAATTACATTATATGCTTGCTGTCCACTGCATTCCTGCATGCATTTAGAGGTTGTTAAGCTTGCTTATCAAGTGTTCAAGTGCTGTCCTTAACCTAGCCGCATCACTAGTTGTCTAGGTCGCTCAACCCCTCTTAGTAGTTTGCTGTCCGAGTAAATTCTGCACCCTCTAGTGACATTTTAGGAAGTTTTTCTTCACAAATAGGTGCTGCCCTCTATCCCAACTCAACCCCAAGTGTCACCTAGTGTCTAGGTATGGATCCGGAACAACTTGGGAGGACTTTGGTAGGACAAATGAACAACATTAGCCAGCAACTCAAAGAAAATCAAGCCGACCTAGCTGAACTTCGTAGGGACACCACTGAACGATTTGATACACTTGAGCGTACCAGAGATCATCCTATTCCCTACACCCCCGTCTAGACCACCGTCTATGTATGGGGATGACATCTACCCTGATGAGCGGCAACATCGTGCCAATCATCGCACTCCACACCATGGACATGACCCCCGTCATGATCCTGATATACCACTCATGAAAAATATTAAAGTTGATGCTCCTACCTTTGATGGCACCCTCGATCCCCAGCTCTTCCTGGACTGGGTTAAAGGTATGGACAGTTTCTTTAAGTGGTATAACATCTCCGAGACAAGAAAGGTTAGTTTTGCGGAAATGAAACTCACGGGTAGGGCAAGTCAATTTTAGTCAAACTTAGAGAGCCTTAGAGAAGCTAGGAACGATTACCCCATCACTGATTGGCCATCTATGAAATGCGAACTTAAGCAGAAGTACTTGCCTCCCTCGTACTTCCCTAGGTTATTGGATAGATGGAATAGGCTAACCCAGGGAAATAAACCAGTCAAAGAGTACATCGCCTCCTTCGATGATTACTTGATTCGATGCAAAGGGGAGACCTCTACCACTCCTGCGCAGATTTTGTCTATGTTTCGTACCGAGTTGCTAGAGGATCTTCGCAACGAGTTGTTTGCCCGGAACGTTACTACCCTGGAAAACGCCTACAGTTTAGTATTGGATTTAGAGGAAACCCGTTCCCAGCACCCAAGCCGGTCACATGACTCTAGACCTTCCTACAGACCTTCTAGTAGTGCCACTCCTACCACTGCACGACCCTCTCCTGGAAGTGTTGCCCGACCACCTACGGGTCACCCAAACCCCCGACCTGATTTTAGAAACAAACCTCCCACTCCGGATGCCCCTCGGTCCAGCCCTGGGACCAAGTGCTTTCGATGCCAGGGGTATGGTCATATCGCTTCTCAGTGCTCCAGTCCCTACAAAGTCTCTATCATTGAGAAGATTACTGAGGAGGATTTTGAACCTGAGGTTGATCAAGTCCATCAAGTAGAGGAAGAAGGTGATTTCTTCGAGGAGGATGATGACACCGCCGTCCTCCACTGCCTTCAGAAATTGGACTCATCTCCCATCTGTGTGGTGAGATGTGCACTGTCACACCCAGTTACTTCCGATGACTGGCGTAGGACTTCTATCTTTCACACCTACACCAAAATTCAAGATAAAAACTGTAAAGTCATCGTAGATAGTGGCAGTTGCATCAATGCTGTCTCCTCCAGCATGGTGTCCAAATTAGGTCTTTCTGCTGTTCCTCACCCCAATCCGTATAAGGTAGCTTGGGTCAACTCCACTGCCTTGGAGGTGAAAGAACGAAGTCTCGTACCTATCTCCTTCGCCACTTATAAGGAGAATGTGTGGTGCGATGTCCTGATTATGGATGTTGGACAAATTCTATTAGGGAGACCTTGGATTTTTGATAATGATGTTCACATCTATGAGCGTTCAAACACCTGCGTGTTTGAACATGCGGGTAAAAAGATTAAGTTATTACCATCGCAGCCCCGGGTCAAGGAAGAACCCAAACCCCACCCCCTCAAGTCTAAGAAAGGACTGAACTTAGTCACCGCTAAAGTTCTGGACTCTGAAATTACCCGAGGCGCACCTCTGTACGCATTAGTAGGTCGTGAGATTCCCATCGAATCTGATGACCCTATTCCTCAGGAAGTCCAACCTATCTTAGGGCAGTTTGCTGATGTCTTCCTTGAAGATCTCCCGGATCAATTACCTCCCCTTAGAGACATTCAACACGTAATAGTCTTAGTCCCTGGAGCCTCCCTCCCTAACCTGCCACACTATCGCATGAACCCCACGGAACATGCCGAACTTAAGAAGCAGGTCGATGAGTTACTTCAGCGAGGTTTCATTAAGGAGAGTCTTAGCCCCTGCGCGGTGCCCGCCCTTCTTACTCCTAAGAAGGACGGATCTTGAAGAATGTGTGTTGATAGCCGTGCTATCAACAAAATCACCGTCAAATATCGTTTCCCTATTCCAAGATTAGATGATATGCTAGATATAATGACGGGTGCCACTCTCTTCTCCAAGATCGATCTCAAAAGTGGATACCACCAGATCCGGATCCAACTCGGTGATGAGTGGAAGACTGCTTTCAAGACCAAGGATGGTCTATACGAGTGGTTGGTCATGCCTTTCGGGTTGAGTAACGCCCCGAGCACTTTTATGAGAATCATGACCCAGGTGTTACGCCCTTTCATGGGTAAGTTTATCGTTGTCTACTTCGACGATATTCTTATCTATAGCCATTCTGTTGAGCAACACCTGGACCACCTAAAGCAAGTCTGTTCGGTCTTGAGAAAGGAACAATTGTACGCAAATCCTAAGAAGTGTACGTTCCTTGTCGACCGAGTCATCTTTCTAGGATTTATTGTGTCAGCTCAAGGGGTTTCAGCTGACCCCGAGAAAGTGAAAGCCATCATTGAATAGCCTCTTCCTCAGAACATCCGGGAAGTCCGCAGCTTCCACGGATTGGCCACCTTCTATAGGAGATTTATCCAAAATTTCAGCACTATCGTATCTCCTATCACTGAGTGTCTTAAGAAGGGTGATTTTCATTGGACCCCGGCCGCCACCCGAGCTTCTGATGAGATTAAGAAAAAAAATGGTGGAAGCCTCAGTGATGAGACTTCCTGACTTCTCCAAGGTCTTCGAAGTGACTTGCAATGCTTCAGAAGTCGGAATTGGAGGAGTCCTATCCCAGGAAGGTCACCCAGTGGCTTACTTCAGCGAGAAGTTGAATGACATTAGGCAGCGATATTCTACTTACGACAAAGAATTCTACGCTGTGATCCAATCCCTCCGCTATTGGCGACACTACTTGGTCCCGCAAGAGTTCGTCATCTTCTCGGATCATGAGGCTCTGCGTTATATCAACTCTCAAAAGAAACTGAATGCGCGCCACGGTCGTTGGGTAGAGTTCCTTCAGGAGTATACATATACCCTTAGACATAAGGCGGGAGTTGAGAATAAAGCTGCTGATGCTCTCAGTCGTCGTATGATGACTGCCACGGAGATGAAAGCTGAAGTTGTTGGTTTCGATCAAATAAAGAGGGACTATTTGGACTGCCCCGACTTCAAAGAGACCTACTCTCTCTTGTCCACAGGCAGCACGCGCCTTGTGGACGACTTCCTTCTGGAGGATGGTTACCTTTTCAAAGCTCAAAAGCTTTGCATTCCTAGCACCTCCCTTAGGGAATTTCTTGTCTAGGAACTCCACGCCGGAGGCCTCGCTGGGCACTTCGGACGGGACAAAACTATAAAAGCTGTGGAGTACCGTTTCTTTTGGCCCAGCCTGAAAAGAAACGTTGGTAGGATGGTTAGCCGGTGTCACACATGTCAGTTAGCCAAACAGCGTAAGCAGAACACTGGCCTTTACACTCCTTTGCCTGTCCCTAGTTGTCCTTGGCAGGATGTTAGTATGGATTTCATTTTAGGCCTGCCCAAGACAATTCGTAGAAATGATGCCATATGTGTCGTAGTTGATAGATTTCCAAAATGGCTCATTTCATACCTTGCTCCAAAACATCTGACGCCTCCCACATCGCCAAGCTTTATTTCAATGAGGTTGTCCATCTACATGGTCTCCCCAAGACCATCGTATCAGATAGGGATGTTAAATTCACTAGTTATTTTTGGAAAACCCTTTGGATGAAATTAGACACTAAATTACAATTCTCTACAGCCTTTCATCCACAAACTGATGGTCAGACGGAGGTAGTTAATAGGAGCCTAAGAAATCTGTTACGGTCTCTGGTCGGTGAATATATTAAGGATTGGGATTCTATTTTACCTACTGCTGAGTTTGCATATAATAATTCTGTGAACCGAACCACTAGCCTGAGTCCATCTGAGATTGTTTATGGGTTCAAACCTAGGCAGCCGTTAGATATCATACCCATGTGCCCTAGGTATAGGATTTCTGAGTCTGCATCATCATTTGCATCACATATGCATGAACTTCATAAAGAAATTGCACGACAAATTGAAAAGAGCAATAATGATTACAAATTACATGCTGATCTGAAACGAAAATTTAAAACTTTTGATGTTGGTGACTCTGTGATGGTGCGGATTCGTCCGGAACGGTTCCCGCAGGGAACGGTTAAGAAATTGCATGCCAAAAGTGCGGGACCACTCAAGATAATTAAAAAAATCAACGATAATGCTTATGTGGTAGACCTTCCTGCTGAGTTCAACATCAATCCCTCCTTTAACATAGAAGATCTAGTTGCATATGAAGGTCCGGATTTCAATCGGCCAAACCCACTCATACAACAGCCTTGTGTGAACCCACCCTGTGAGATCCCGAACCTACCTCCACTCCCAGATATCCCTAAATCACCTATGAGAGAAAAAGTGGACGCGATTCTGAGTGATGAAGTCATTTCTACAAGGAAGGGTGGACGACGTAGGTACTTGATCAGGTAGAGAGGTAAGCCCGAGTCTGAGGATACTTGGTTGGATCGTGAGGAGCTACAGCAGGTGGACCCTGATGCATTGGAGATTTATGATAGCACCAGAGATACTTACTCGACGGAGTCGAGCTTTCTTCCACCCCGGGAGAATGATGAGGACATCTCTACATGGAAAGTTTATCGAAGACGTGGCCGTCGATCTACGGCCACGATCGAATCTTTATATTTTTGAGTCTTGTTGGGTCTTTGTTTCATTCATTAGTTTTATGTTTTATTTCCCTATTTTATCCCTTATACAAGGGTGGATTGTTTGTAAGCCCGGAGGGCATCGTCGTCATTATGTTGTGTCTTTGTGTGAGGCTATTTAAAGCCCTTCTATGTATCTTTTAAAGTTAATGAATGATTATTACGAAATTTTTCTGCACTCTTGTCTTGAGAGATTGAGAGTTGAGAGCTATTGAAGAGGATCCCTAGGAGAGGGAGAATTGTGCATCACCCACCAACCTAGACGTGTCGGGTTCGTGGTTATTCGTGCTCCTTGTCGGTTCCCTATCCCAAGTCCCCACCGTCGGCTTCCTCCCTCCCCACCACCCCACGGTTAAGCCCCACCATTCCACGGCCCAAGCCCCACCTCCCCATACCCGCCGGCCTCACCCACCCCGCCACCCCTTCATACCGCCGGCCCCCTTACCTGCGCCCCATCAAGCCGCCGGCCCTAGCACTCCTTTCCCATTAATTCCTATTTCTTATTTTAGATTGAGTAATTTAGGATAGGTTGTGAATTCAAATCTATTTAATTTGAATTTGGAATCCTTTCCTAAACTCACAAGTTTTATTTTTGGAAAGTTTCCAAATTGGTTCCTATTTGAAATTTAAATTAAATAGGATCTAATTAAATCTTTCCCTATTCTCTAAGATTAAATTAGGAAGCCTAAATCAATTCCCCCCAATCATCTCCCCTCTCCTTAATGCCGCCGGCCCCTTACCCTTGCCGCCGCCCCTCTTTCCCCCTCTCTCCCCCATATCCTCCTCCCTCCAATAAATCCTATTTCCTTTTCTAGTTCCCACCAAATTTCAAAATCTGAAATTAAATTTCAGGTTTGGAAATTTTAAACTCTCCTAAACCTAACCCTAGCTCTACAAACAATTTTCCCTCCCTAGCCCTACCTTGGCCGCCCACTTCCCCTAGCCCTCTCTACTTGATTTTCAAAGGGAAAGCTCTAATCCCTTGGAAGGAACCTTCAAGGACAGCAAAGCTACATCAACTTCACCTCCTCTACGCCTTAAGAAGCATAAATGGAAGTCCGTCCATGAAACTCGGGCTTGGTGCTTGACGATCAAGACAATATCGACGTACTCTGCTCCCCCTTCTTCGACGTGGGATTTGGCTACGAAACTACCGTCGAAGAGTACTTAGAACGGATCCACGTTTCCTTGGTTGATACTATCGACGATCAAAGGTTCAAAGGACAGTAGTCGGTCGATTCATACCCGCCATCCCTCCGGCTACTTCACCGTTTCCCTTCAAAAGCTACCTCAATCATCTTCTACAACTCATCACCGGCACCATTGGCAATTCAAAGGAGTTCCTTCGGCGACGAGTCTTCTCTAAGTAAGGGTTGACTTTTCTTCCCTTTCCAATTCCCTCTTCGTTCTTCTAACCTTGTAGGTAGTGGCAGAATCGCAAGGGATCGCTCCACTTAAATCTTGCCAAAACATAGTAAACGTAGGGAAATGAGTTATTGATTTTCTATGCTTCTAATCTCATTGTTAGAGTTGGGATTTTGAATGAACTCTTATCATTACGCATGTTGTTGAATTTTCTAGTTTATTTTGATTGTCCAAGTGCTTGGCTAGTAATTTGGCCTAAACATAGGCATCCGTCTCTAATTTTATTTTACCGTTCTAACAGCTAGTGATTGTATCCTTAATGTTCTAAACAAGAAATCGTGCAATAATCTATTTCATTCATTTTAATCACGTAGTCCTACATCAATGACAAGTAAATGTTTAACTTCCCTAAGAATGGAGAAGATCTCAGGATTACACACTTTATCACCCTTTTCTCTTAAACAAAATAACATATATAAAGCATCCACCTCAATCTAGATACAACAAACCCAAAGATAAACACAACTTTAAACCATGGAGGATAGCAGATAAGCAAAAATAATAGAACATTTCTCAAGTGGACTAGCATAGGCCATAATAAAATTACCATCAGAGTCTCTAATGATACCATCACAACCCCAAGCATTATCTTTCACATAACCATCGGTATTAATTTTAACAAAGTTGTCAGGCGGTTTGGTCAAGTACACAAATCTAGGGATAACATTACTACTATTAATGGTCAGATTAATGCCAAAAGCTTTAGCAGCATAGAAACAGCCCTTAAAATTCTTATAATTCAAAAGCTTTACATTAAAAAGTTTACAAACTTTGTCACTAATGTTTCTGATAATAACATCTTGACTCATAGCAATATTGTTGTAAA
Source organism: Dendrobium chrysotoxum (assembly GCA_019925795.1). Lineage (NCBI taxonomy): Eukaryota > Viridiplantae > Streptophyta > Magnoliopsida > Asparagales > Orchidaceae > Dendrobium > Dendrobium chrysotoxum. The sequence goes on from CM034310.1 coordinate 6,891,371, forward strand.
TAGAATTATTCCTAGCAATCCAAAGATACCAAATGATAAGGGAAGGAATAAGATTAGTAATATGACCCCTAGAATTCGTGAACCAAAGATCCAGGATATCCTTAATTGAAATATTGGCATTATAATAATTTAAATTAAAGATATCCTTAAAAATAAATCCAAATCTAGTGGCAATAGGACCAGAAATAAAAACATGATGCATGTCCTCCATGTGAAAGAAACACTGACATTTAGATGTTAACACAAAGCCTCTTTTTTGAAGAATATCATCCGTAGGGACACTTGTGCATAATATGCCAAATAAAAATAGAAATGGTAATGGGGATACTTTTAAGCAAAACCATCTTGCAAATTTTATGAGAAGGCTTCCTAATTCTAAACGTATTCTAAGCATCCTTCAATTGGAAGATACCATTGCTAGCCATATTGCTCATAAGACAATCATCAACATCATTATCTAAAGGGATTTGTAAAATTTTATTAATAATAAAATCAGGCACCATCCCAGCTAACTTATGAATGTTCCAACCATTGTTGTCAATAAAATCTTTAACTTTAATAACATCAATAGAAGAAGTAATAAGCAAAAGATCAATAGAAGAGTTCCCCAACCATTTATCTTGCCAAAAACATAAATCAGCCTTGCCAAGACCCCACCTAATGCAAGGTTCAGCCTCCCACTTACTACACAATCTTTTACAAACACTCGAATCCCCTTTCTTATAAAAGATTGTGGTGGGATGTTTTCCTCTACAGTACTTAGCATTCATAAATTCAGCCCATAGGCTAGTCTTCATCCAGAAAGTAAACCATAATTTAAAGGAAAATGCATGCGCTATATCCCTCAAATTCCTACAGCCCAAATCCCCTTCGTCAAGGACACCACAACACATTTTCCAAGAGTCCCAAATAATTTTGGAATTGCTACCTTTCCCCTTCCAAAAAAACTTATTAAATAATTTTTCAATTTTATTGCACACAGTAAGAGGAGGTTGAAGAGATTGAAAAATGTAAATAGGAAGAGAGCAAAGCACACTCTTGATAAGAACCAATCTCCCACCAAAACTAAGAAAATTAAACTCCCAAGAGTTAAGCTTGTTATTGACAGACTTGATAAGCTCATCAAAGAGAAAAGATTTTTTCCGCCATTTATAAAGAGGGACACCCAAAAACTTTAAAGGTAACCCCCCATGCTTGAAACCAATGATTTTTCTAATAGCATTAATACGATCACCCTTAAAATTCTTAAGAGTAATAAAACAACAATTTTTCTTGCTAAGGTTAAGACCGGTAATACTCTAAAAAATGGTCAGAAATCTACTTAGAAGTTTAACCATCTTGACAGACCCATTAGAAAAAATAATAATGTCATCCACAAAACATAAATGAGAAATATGAAAACCACCAGAAGTTTTAAAATAGAGGCTAGAATGATAAGCAAAAAGAAAGAACAACCCCCTCGATAGGTACTCAACCACAATAATGAAAAGGGCAGGGGAAATAGGATCCTTTTGTCTAATACCATGCGATGGTTTAAAGAAACCTTTGCTTTTACTATTCACATGGTAATAAGATCCCTCAATTCCATTTTTGATTAACTTACAAAAATAGAATTAAAACCAAACAAATGAAGCATAGAGTACAAAAAATCCCAATTGATGTTATCACAGGCTTTAGCAATATCAAGTTTGATCATAATATTACAACCTCAAACTTTCATATCCAAATCATTAGACAACTCTTGAGCTAATAAAATATTATCAGAGATAGATCTCCCCTTCACAAAATCAGTTTGGTTCTGAGAAATGATTTTAGAAAGTAAAGGGGAAAGACGTTCCATAAAAATTTTAGAGATAACTTTACTAAAAAAATGAACAAAGACTTATGGGATAGAAATCATTCCAATTATTAGCCACACTATTCTTAGGAATGAGAACAATAGAAGTACTAGTAAAAAATTTAGGAATCGTATTGCTATTAAAAAAGTCCCATACAGCAGCCATAAAGTCATTACCAATAACATTCCAAGCTTTTTGAAAGAACTTAGTAGTAAAACCATCTGGACCAGCCACAGAGTCACCATTCATCTCAAAAATAATCTTCTTTATCTCATCGACAGATAGAAGATTACAAAGAAATTTGTTATCATCTTCATTAATAATCTTAGGAATGATGTCAGAATGCAAGATAGGATTAGGCTTAAAATTTTTATTAAATAACTTGGTAAAATAATCAACAGTAGACTTAGCAATCCCCTCCTCATCCTCAATGACGGTCCCATCATCCATACATATCTTATAAATAAAGTTTTTGGCTCTATTTTTCTTAACTAAATTATGGAAATACTTGGTGTTATTATCCCCCTCCATTAAATGTTTAGAAGCCGATTTTTGTTTCCAATAAATTTCCACTTGCTCTTGAAGTTTAAAAAGAGAGGTTTTAGCTTCTTTAAGATTCTTAATGTTGATGTCAAAGGGATTAGACTGACCAATAATTTCCAACTCATTAACCTTGTCCTCAACATTAGAAATATTAATAAAAATATTCTTAAAAATATTTTTATTCCACTAATTAATTTTTTGTTTAAGCCTTTTTAGTTTATACCATAACCTTTTCATCCCCAAGATAGAGTTGTCAGGATGGAGAGGAGCTTGCCAATTTTCATGCACAATATTTAAGAAAGAGTATTCAAGAAGCCACATATTTTGAAATCTAAAGCTACTATAGTTACCATCCTGCCTCGCTTTCAAACCAATAAGAAGGGGAGAGTGATCAGATAAAGTTTTACTCAAATGATCAACAAAGATATTATTACTAGAATTAATACAATGATCATTAAACAGAACACGGTCCAAACGTTGCCACAGATTACCACGGTTCCAAGTAAAAGGGTTTCCATAAAAGCCAATATCAACAAGCTTGAAATCTAAAATCATATTATTAAAATCATCCATGGCTTGAGAGACAGGGTTAGCACCCCCAAGCCTTTCAGAGGAATCAGAAATGGAGTTAAAATCGCCACCCACAAGCCAAAGAAAGTTAATTAAACCACAAAAGTCATAAAGTTGACTCCAAAGTTCTCTTCTAATCAGACGAGAAGACGAAGCATAAATCAAAGTGGCAAAAAAATTAAACTGCATATACTCAAATTTATAATACAAAACCTGATTAAAATTCCCCACCACATCAATAATAACAGGATCATGCTAGAATAACCAAATTTTATTAGAGACATTAGCCAAACTGAGCCTGAAACATAAGTATCTAGCAGTCTCATTAAACTTAGTAACGGAAATTAAAGGTTCAAGAATAACTAAAAACAAAACCTTATGGATGCGACATAAATTTTTAACCCTTAGTCTAGAAGAAGGGCAACCAATATCCCTAATATTTCAAATAATGAACTTAATCATTATAATGCAATTTGTTTGAAGTTCTAGCATGTGTACCCCTAGGAGATAAAGCATTCAAACTTTTAGATTTTATATTTTTCCTGCTTTGAACTAAAGTAAAATCTTGCATAGAACGAATTATACTTCCCTTAACACCTTTCTTAGAAATGCCATCGATATCAAAATCATCATTGGAATGGGAAGAAAAAACCTTACAACCATTTTCAACACCTTGAATTTGTCCGTGTATCTCATCACTGAAAATTTCCCCTTCCTCCATAGCTTCTTCAACATCACATTCCTATTCATTTGAATCATTAAATTTACCACCATTAACTACATAGTTTTCCTCAATAAACCTGGAATCAAAATCTAGAAGGTTTTTAGTAGAAGCATTAGGCAAGGGATGAAACATAGACAAGGAATTAAGATCATGAGAGATAGTCACTATTTGCACATCCACATTTTCCGTAACATTTAAAAGATTTTGAGATTTATCCACCACAGAAAGAGAAGGGTCCAGAATCACAAACGTATGAGGGAGAGAGTCCTCCTTTAAAGCTTGCTGTTCAATGGAGTAATTTTCTCTAGAATCGATCACCTGGACAGGTTCGCTTTCAATTTCGATCATCTGTGAATTCCAAATGGTTTCCAAGTTACGTTCCTGCACTTGAACAGAAATTTCTTAAGATAACGACTCATTAGTATTCATATTTTCCCTCGATTCTGTGATAGCTTCCTTTTTTGTCGCAGTAGAGGATGCAAAATAAAACATTCTGCGACACTATGACCATGCCTTTTACAATGATTACAAAAGATAGGTAAATTTTCAAACTCAACTTTCTGAAAGTATTTGTTAAGTTTCGATCACAACTAGATTTCCTTTGGATGTTTCTTGGAAACATCAAGTTCAACCAAAACCCTAGCTACAGATGGACGGGAAACCGACGCAGTTGCCTGATCCGTCTGTAATGGGCAACCAAAAATATCGGCTAAAGAAAAAAGAACTTGAGTATTAAATAAATGAAGACTTAAATTAGGAAAAGAAATCCAAACCGGAGCTATAAGTGATTCCTCTTTAACATCAAAATCAGGAGTCCCTTTAAGCAATTGCATTTGACAATCAAGAATGTAATAAGCTCTTCTAGAGAAAATATGAATATAGTCTAGGTCATTGGAGAGTTGGATCATGATGTGCCGTGGATCCAACAGTCCCACTAAAAATGATCCAGAAAACTTCATATTAGAAAAAAAATTTGTGAATAACAACATGATTAAGGCGACGCAAAAGAAATTTACCAACTAAAGCGAACGCAAAAGGAGCAGCTAGTTTAGAGGTCATAGATTCATCAAACATCAATGCAGGTACGCCCTTAAAAGAAGTGTGCACTAGATCTAGCTTAAGGGAAGAAAAAGAAATTGCACCAGCCAGAACATCTTTGAAAGAAAGATTCTTACCGCCATAAATAGCAGAAATCCAAGGGTTTGATGGGTCCGATGACAACGGAGTTGCCATTGCCCACAAGCAGAGAAGAGGAGAAAACCAAAGCAAAAACAAACAAAACATGATCGAGAATAAATCAAAACAACATAGAAAGACCACAAAGATCAAAAGAAGAGCGCCGACGAAAACCTTAGAGACATAGAGAGGTGTGAGCAGAGTTTTTCTCTAATCTTATATTAAAAACCCCTTTCATATTCCTCTATTCATACTCCTACACTTTCTATTATCTTTTCTGATGGCATTAATTCATATTCATTAAATACTCATCATATTCCCTACACTTATTTTTTTTTATGTGTGTGTGTGTGTATATATATATATACTACTAAATAAAAGTGGCTTGGGATTCCACCCATAGCAAATCTTGTTTGTTCATTTATAAAATTTAAATAAATCTACAACCTTCATTTAAGACTCTTCATATTCTTCATTTTTCACTTCCTTCAAAACATTTATTCAATCATTTATTTCACTGCCGGGCGGAACAGTTTCTCTAATTTTTGCGTTTTCAGTGCCAAGCCATTAAATAAAAAAAAATTAAATGCTTCCCCTTTGGTTTCACTTATGAGCAGTTTCTAATTTACCAAGCGCTTTATTGATGCTTCACTAACATCTCTTCGGATCTCACTAAAATGAACGCTTGCCTCACTGCCTCATGTCCCTTCGGATACTACCCCAACAAAGAATAGCTGCTTCTTCGCCTACATTGGTCCTGTCGGAGTCGTTGCATCTTCGCCTTCGTTGCTCGGAAGTCACATCGGGAGTTCGCTGCGAAGGTAATGATCCTTCTTTGTTCCTGTTACTGTTGGCTCGGAACCTATTATTTGGACTTTACATGAAATATTCTAGGCCTTGCCAAGGAAAATAAATTCCTTCTAGCCAGCTAACCACAAAATTTATACTGTGTAATAATTTTCCATCCCACTGTCTGCTTCAGTAATGCATACTATGTTCTAAAGTAGAGCTTCTGTAGTGATTACCAAAATCAACCTCTCTATCATTATATTGATTTAATTTTGAATCCCTTAGGAATGTCAAGATTTGATCAGACATATTATTCAATTTAATTTTTATATGAAAAGCTTGGATTCAGATCATCCTCTACAGGTTTGGGCCGAGTTTAATCAGCCGATTTGTGGTTTCTTCTTATTTGTTAGAATTAGCATGCATACATCAAATTGTTGTATTTAATTTGTACTCCATTGAGACCACCAATACTAAATTATTCGTTGTGAAGTCTAAATCCTTGTTCAACAAAAAAAAAAAACAAAATAAAACAAAACAAAATAAACTCATACTTCTAGGTTTTACTCTCACCTACATGTCTTTCATTCCTTCTGTCAGTTAGTGCCTTTGGCAAGCAAAGCTATTTAATGAGCCAGTGAGTCCCATACTCAGTGTAGTGAAACATAGTAGCACAGCTAAGAGCTGACTGGTCCCATTGCTAAATCAATTCTCAGGCCTGTAACCTAATGCATTGTGGGGCATATTAACCAATGATTGCTAAAGAAGTGAGAATTCCCCCTACTATACTCTTGCTTTTGCTTTCTTCATTTCTTGGTTCCTGCAAAAGGCTTGAGCTCTGAGAAGCTGGTTACCTACTTAATTCAACAAGCTAATCTCTCAATTTTTTTTGGAATGACCTAAACATCATGTAAGAAAAGACAACAATGACAAATTATTTCCTTTTGACCTTTCCATTTACTGTGGCTCTAACTTGTCTTCTTCCTTTGAACATTTCTGTCATTTTGTTACATAATTCAGAAGTTGTAGCAGGGAATGTATATAATCCATGTCTATTTTTTATTTTTTATTTCATGTCTTTGGTTTCTGATGTTGGTCAAGTTGGCAGATTCATGAGATAGATTGCTAATATATATATATATATATGAAAGTTACAAGTCGAAAGTTACAAGTCGAATGGTGATGGTAGATTGACATTCTAATGGACATACTCATGGGAATAATATTGAGAAGCTTCATAGCTTAAATTTGAAGACGCCAAAAATGATTATGTTATCTTGCCATTTTTATAACCAGAAGTATATTTCTTCAAGAGCAGTCATATGTTATAAATGGCTCACAAAGATGAGTTGTAAGCAGATCACAAACACTCTATGTAATTCCAAAGTTCTTGAATGAACTACACTATAATGGGGTGGGAGATCAGAAGTATATTTCTTCAAGAGCAGTCATATGTTATAAATGGCTAACAAAGATGAGTTGTAAGGATATCACAAACACTTCATGTAATTCAAAAGTTCTTGAATGAACTCCACTATAATGGGGTAGGAGATGGTTCTATTTAATAATGTCAAAATGCTCATTCGATGGAGGAGCATGTGAATTGAAATGGCCTCTTTGCCATCAAAGGTCGTGGTGGTTCCATGGCCTCATTGATCCCTTGTCTTGTTTGTGTTGCAAAATCACACATGTAGAAGAAAGGCTTGTCAAATTGGTTGTTTGATCTAGGCCAGTTCTAACAATTCAAAGTCTTTCTATGCTAGGACTTGGACATTTTTGGTATTTGGTGGGGGAAAAGCAGACTTTTTGACAATTTTATTTGTCATTAGAAACTTATTTGATCTCCAAATTAATTATATAAAAATTTTAAGCACTACTATAGCACTGTTCAGCAGCCTCAAGGTTCATATTTACGCCTAAGAATTACTTTTTTTGTTCAGATTCTACTCCTAAATTTTGCTGCTGGACTTTATGAGTGGTTGCTTTTTTCTCATGTTATATATAGGCTTGGTGTAAGGTTGTATCAATTATGTTTGTTTGGAGATTGCTTTGGTGAATTTTTACAGGACAATGATGAGAGCTTTTGCACCCCACATCACTCTACCTCCTTGGATGGCCATTTTGGCAACCAGGAAGTAGCCCATGATCGACCATTTCAAATAATACATCTGTTTGGTGAAATTAATCCTATGTTGCACGCTACATGGTTAAATTAAGCTTGCCTAGGGTTTGCTTTTCATGTACTATATTTCTCCATTGTTGTTCTCATTTCATTTTTATGCTTTCTCTAGCTTGATGACTTGCTTTATTTTTTGGATGATATAAAATTTGTGATTTTCTTGTATTTGGATCTAAGAAATTGTATCAAAGTAGATGCTAAATGTCATGAAAATAGAAAGCATGGGATGAATCACATTTAGAAGTTTTAGTAGTATATACAATAAAATATAGGATAAGATTCCCTTTGAAGGGAAACACGACTCAAATTTGTGCTCGTTTTGTGTGAAATCTGATGTGGGTTCAAATCATACTTTAATGCATTATACCACTAGCTCTATCATTAATATCACCACTCACCTTTTCTAACCTCTACTTAGCATTAGTAGCTTTACTAACAGTAGCATAAATAGTACAACATATATCTTTTTTCTATTTTACAAAGGCTTGTTATTGTTGTATAGCCTGTTCACAGCCCATAGAAGGAAGGAGATATATATGTTGTAATAGAAGAATACAAGGACATTGATATACTATCTTAATTTATGGCCTTACTCTATCTTTTATGTTTGTCATTTCTTTCAAGTCTTGCGCTCGCTAGCTCCTAGAGCAAATTGGTATGAGAGCAAGCATATTTGTTGGAATGAATGGCAGCTGCATCATGGATGTCTTGGGTTCTCTTCTCAAGCAACCGATGTAGTGCCGCCCATAAAATGTTTGTTATTATTTATAATGAGGCCTCCTAACGGAATATGTAAAATGTTTGTCATTTCTTTCAAGTCTTGCGCTTGCTAGCTCCTAGAGCAAATTGGTATGAGAGCAAGCATATTTGTTGGAATGAATGGCAGCTGCATCATGGATGTCTTGGGTTCTCTTCTCAAGCAACCGATGTAGTGCCGCCCATAAAATGTTTGTTATTATTTATAATGAGGCCCCCTAACGGAATATGTAAACTTTGTAATCGTGTAAATTATCTTTGAGATGCCTATGTCCAATTTTCTTTTGTTGTAGGAACAAGGATAAACTTTCTCAAGCTTGGCTCATTTACACTTCCAATTGTTCAAGTTATTTGTTAATATTTATCCTTGTCCTAAGTATATTGGATTGACATGTTGTTATCATTATCCCAAGTGAACATTTTTACAGAAATTTTTCCTGTATTTTTTTGTAGTGGAAGATCTATTGACTCTATTTATAGAAAATTTTCAATATATTGTTATACAACAATCCATTATGATTAGTCATTAGACCTTGAATTTTCTTTATGTTGAATTAAAGGATTGATTCAACCTTTTATATGATATAAATTTTTTATTATTGTTAAATGGTTCAAATCTTATTTTACCAATACGACGAGGTTTATTAATTTTAGTTTTTATTCTTCTAAAAAAGCAATATAGCAAGTCTTATTGGGTGCCTATTGCTCTGAGGCTTTTACATTTGAGAATATTCATAGTTGATCTATCCATCATCCAATATTTCTTCCATAATTTTGGATTTCATGATCATTGAGGATTGTGACTTTTATTATATTGAAATGAAGTGCTTATCAGTGCCTGCTGAGTTGTGATTCACCTTTTATATGAAATGGATATGGATTTTCTATTATTACTAAATGATTCAAATCTAGAGGTAATATTATACAATAATTTTTTAAAACCGTCAATGCCGGTCCCAAGCTCGGATGAAAAAGGTTGAGCATTTTTTATCTTTTTTTTGTAATTAATGTGTTTTTCTTATTGTGTCAATAAATTATAATAGTATTATGTAATTTATTTTTCACACTTCATTATAGCATTTTCTTCTATAAAATCACTATCTTTATTATTTAGAGAATAATGATCATAATTGTTCATATTTATAATAACTAATCTTAAACATTTTTTTTGTCTGTTAACTAATGTTATGGTTTTTATTTCTATTTTTAATATATTTGTTTGTATTTGCATTTTTTCGTGTATAATTTTTCTCATAATAAAGAAAATAATTTTAGTAGGTCTTCTTCTGCTACTGAGTGTTATTGTTCACGTGTTCTCTATTTTTCATATATTTTTTATTTTTAAAATTTTATTCACGTGCATCATGTGCACGTGCATTTGTACTAATATATATAAGTGTGGCTTGAGATTCCTCTCATAGCAAATCATGATCATTCATTTATAAACATAAAATTAAATCTACATTGTTCATTTATGACCCTTCATATTCTTTATTTTTAGCTTCCTCCAAAACATTTCTTCAATCATTAATAACTTTGATTTCACATCCGAACACAAGCGTTTCAGTTGCTTCATCCAGTGTTTCACCAAAATATTTTTGCTCAAACCAAGCGTTTCACTGTTTCGATTCATATTACCGTATAGTTTTGTACTAAAGAAAAACACTGGCCGAACGCATCTCCATTTACAGCGGAGCATTTCAATGGCTATCACACCCCGCCCGTTTCACTTCCCATTGCCGCACCGTGATATTATGAATGTTTCATCTCCCCATAATTTTTATTTCTGGAAGTGTTTCGAATGGTTATCTGATAAAATAAAAATGAATGAAGCACCACTTCCACCCACTTACACTATTCTACCTCTCGCTTATAATTTTTCCTGCTAATCTCCCTGTCCCCCTTTCATTATTCTACCACATCCAGCCATTCTCGCGTATGGCCTTCCCTTGTAGCCAAAAGTCCTCTCGCTAGCGTGAAAACCCACCTTGGCATGGGGTCACCGCTGCCCTGCCATCCTCATTGAAAAAGGTTTGAGAATCCAACTCATTTGTTCTTCTTTTGATACTTATTTTTTGGGCATGAGGTTATCATTTCCTCATTGTATTCTTCCTTAAGCTCTTCTCTTATTCACACACACTTGACCTATTTGCAAAGCTTGTTCTTGTTGTTTTCTCCTGTGATATTTTTGTTTTTACCTTCCCTAAGATGCCGGTAGAAAGGTCTTTATTGCAATCCCATTTCAATCCAATTTTGCCTGAGCTATCTACAAACATTATTATCTAATTTATTTTTGCACTTATATTTGTTCATTTCTCTAACAAGAACCTGTAGTTATCATCCATTTTCACTTGACATTGTCATAACTCATCTCTTCTTTGCATGGAAGGGGGCAATAAAGTGAGTTAATTGATGACAGAATGTATGAAATAAAATTATCAAGTCTCATTATACCTAACAGAACCTTAAAGCAATGAATAAGTATCAGTACTGTTGCTTAGTTGCTTACTCTTTGTTATGGCATTCTATAAACATAATCTAAGTTCAGTAGACTTTTAGCATGCTGCGTAGTTTCTCCATTTTCGATATAAAGCGGTTCAGTAGGAAATATATATTGGTGGCAAATTCAGCTTGAATAATTATGCTATTTTGTATGGATTTTCAATCTTAAATTATGTTTATTAAGGTAAACATATGGGGAAAATAAATATATTGCAAAAGGTTGCTAATGAGCAAAAGATAAATGTATTGGGTTTTTATTGACTTCTAATTATTACCAATTTATATGAATATAAACGAGCTCAAATTTTGTAGAATATTTTCATGTGCATTGTTGTGTAAAATTTTAAAATTGTTAGTACAAGTTGAGATTCTTGAGATAAAAAATAACATTGATATGATTAGACATAGTGTTAAATATTGAGAATCCACCTCATTTGTGCTTCTTTTCCTGCTTATTTTTGGGATGAAATTACCATTTTCACATTCTTTTCTTCATCAAGCCCTTCTGTTGTCCAATTTAATAATATGAAACTATATAATACAAATTTTAACTATTGGAGTTTGTGTCCGATAAGGAAGAGTTCTGCTTTTCCACTGTTTTATCCAATCTATTTTAGAGTTAAAGAAAGATGATCTTAGTTCTTCCATTTCCAGCTTGCATAGCATTTATTGGTGGTTCTCTGGTTGGTTTTCTTTTCAAAAAATTTCATCATAGAGGCTCTCGGAATTCTGATTGCATAAGTTATAACATGTCATAAGTTGGCAAGCAATTACTCCCAATTAAAATAGCTCATTTGGCTTTTTGTGACTGAATTACCCGTTGCTCACAAGATAACCCTGCATCTTAATCATTATTGTTCTTTTCCTTCTTACCATCCTTTATTTATTTCTCAATAAATTTTCAAAGAAGGCATGCAAAATAAAATGACAATGTGAAAGAATCAGTTGAGTTGGTTGAAAGAAAACCATACCTTTTTATCTATACTATCTATATTATTATATAAATGTGGCTTGAGATTCCTACCATAGCAAATCATGATCATTCATTTATAAATTTTAAATAAATTAACATCATTCATTTGGGACTACAATAAAATAAATTTGAGCGGGCATTAAATAAATTCATGACATAAAAGTCACTTGTACTGTACATTTTTTTTCTTTTGGTAACTCAACTAATTTTCAATTGTAAAATTTTTATGTGTTCTTAACTATAAATAGTTGTTATCTTGATGTGTATGGCTAGATGCTTATATAACCTTCCTTTATGGACTACAATAATAAAAAAGAAGGTATGCCCCACAAGCATCCAAAGAACTATGTTGGCCTCTTTTGATTTTAATTGTGAATTTTTTTGGAGATCATAATATTAATCTATTTTTAAATCTGGTACAATCTAGCTTTTACTATTATTGTGTCTTTGATTGAATTTGTGATTCTCCTATAATCCCTAATTTTTATGTGAGAATTTTCTTAGACAACAGTTAGGCATCACTTGATTTAGCTTTACAAAGCAATAAAAAAACCCTCCTAAATGAAGCCTAAGTCTCCTCAAAATCATTTCTATTATTATAAACACTTACCAAAATCTAGCAAGAAGGTTACTCTAATCTTTATTAACAAAGTGTTATTTTCTTTGCTACCTTCTTGGAGCAAAAACAATGGATTGTCCATAAGAATATAGTAGAAAAAAACTCACTTATAGCGAATCAATAGACATTTTGATGTAGATTATGATGGTTATTTTTGCGCATATGCTTCAATTCTCACTATCTAAAAATATCTCAATTCAATAATCTCTATTTTATGAAACCTATAACATATCACAGTCCATTTGTCCTCTTAATCAGAGTACTACTCCATTGTGGCAAACTTATAGTTCTTAATACTGATTAGAAGTTCCTAATTTGTAGCATAAAACTCAATCCAATTGTATCTTGCAATAATCTAATGGCTATGCATGTTGTGATTCTTTGGTTTTATGTTATGGTACGAGACATTAGAGAAGAAACAGATAATATATTAAATTGGTGTGGATGGTCGTGATGACATCAATATTTGGTTATATTTTTAGTTTTAGTTCTGTCACACCTAACATATAGCTTTCTTTTATTGTCCTTTCATCTACTCGATAGATTATCATTTATCAACATGTGTTACATAATCAAACTTTGGTGTTTTTGTTTGAAACACTCATAGGGTAAACTATCACAATTCAAATAAAATTTTCATATGCTGTAGTTTCACTTTGACATGTATGGACAACTGTTTATGTCACACCCTTCATTATGTATGAAATAATTAAGCTAGATATTTGAACTCAATTTTTAAGTTTAGCTTGCAAGCCCCCACCTTAAATCTAACCAAACAAGTTTAACAGCTGCAACAACAATAACTTTTCACCACAATGTTTCTAACAATTTTTCATCTAACATCTTAGCAAGCAACAACAGGAAGCCTTGAATTTTAGCATACATGAACAATAGCAAAAATAAAATCCACTCCTCCACACTTATCTTGTGCAAGAAAGATATTAATCCTAGGCATATATAAATAAATTCATGACATTAAGTGTATTTAGAATCTTATAATCCCTAATTTTTATGTGAGATTTTTCTTAGACAACCGTTAAGCATCACTTGGTTTTTTTTATTTTGAATTTAAAGGATGACTACTCGAGGAGAATGTCATCAACATTTTTTAAACATTGTTGACCGTTCTATTTGCACATTTTTTAAACGTTTGATGAACTTTCAGTTTTGAAACATGATGCCCTTGAATGGACTGGGTTTCTTTGTTGCTGCTAGGATTAATGAAAAGAGTCTCTTGAGGATTTTATTGTAAATTTTCCATTGATATACTGTTGGAGGAACGATCTTTTTGAAGAAGTTTTATGAATGTGCAGAACAAAAATGTTGAGAATTGTATCTCCTTTGTCCTTTTTAAGCACTAAAATTACATAGGAGACTTACCAATGATGCTTGCAACCATGTTATATGGAGACATTTGTTAAATACCAGAAGAACAAAGTTGTCTTTGAACCACAGCTCACTTGTAATCATAAACAATCAATACAGGTTGCCTAAGCATTCATGATTTATAACTGCAAGCTAGGATAAGATAACAATAAAAACTCACAAAATACCATAATTTGCAGGTCATACCGCTCAACTTTAGCAAAAATTAGTCCTTTAATTGCAAAAAAACTGTAAACACATTTCTTTTATTCCAAACAATAATGTAAGGGTTGCCAAGATCTGAAGTCTTGCAAGAAATAAAATGAACATACATAACATTTCTAAGTGGACGTACTTTGGTGTATGTTTTTTTTGCAATCTATTCTTGTTATTAATTTTTAATTCAATCTTTCATCTATGTTCCTATTTTGTGAGATATTTAAGTTGAATTTACTTGGTAATCGTAGTTTAATATAAATATTGGATTAGATTTTTCACTTATGCATGCTGGCAGTTTGGTATTTCTCAATCAAATGGAATATGCATCTTATTTATAACCGATACTGTAAATGTCTAACAATAGTCAGAAAGATTAGAAATGAAACTTCTTAATGTGTTGATCTACTTTTAAAATAACTGATTATAACTTCTAGCAATTAACATATCTTAAATATATTTTATTTTTTGCAGTATCAATTTCTATATCTCGATTCCTCACTACAAATTCAAGAAATTATTTAGAGGTAATATTATATCAAAATTTATTAAAACTGCCAATATCTATCCCAAGCCAGGATGAAAATGGTTGAGGGTTTGTTTTTATTACAATAAAAAAATTATGCTTCAACTTTGCTTCCAATATTATCTTTAACTATCATAAATTCACACAATTCATTTTATTCAATTTTTATGTTAGATTATTATTTTATCAGAACATCTTTAATTCAACTTATGTCCTATTATTTTGTATATTATTTCTTATTATTTAAATTGTTTTCACTTTTATATTATTTACAATACATGTCAATTTCGTTACTTTTTTTTATTTTTTTGAGTACTACTTTACTCTTCTAATGGATATTAAATTAATATCAAATTATCACTCAATTAAGAAACCTTTCATTACGCATTAACTCACTTTTTGGCTTTACGTCTAATATAAATTTATATGCATATTGATTATGTATAAATCATATATAAATATATAAATATTGCATGTAATATTCATAAATATTTAAATATCAATCATATATCATGTCATAAATTAATTTTATATTGGATCTATATCTATTTTATTTGAAAAATTTTATTCACGTGCACTATGTTCATGTGCATTTTACTAGTATATATATATATATATATATATATATATATATAGCAAGACAAAAAACTTCTTATTCCCTATAACCACCATTCGTATCCCCTATGCTTCATATTCCTTTTTCATGTGGTCTTAAATCATATTCATTAAATACTCTTTCATATTTCCTTTTTTATATTCCCTACACTTTTTATTCTCTTTTCCAAAAATCAGTTGCTAGATAAAGATAGATAACCATCATAAGTAGCCATTAGAAGTGTTTTTTTGCAAGCTGAATAAGGCTGTTTGAATATAAAAGTAAGTATAAACTTGCATTTTAAGTAAGCTTATCAATTATGATAAAGATCATGTTATTAAAAAACAATATCATAACAAGTTGTAATTTTTTATTGAGAGGATCAATCTCATCATTTGAATTGGTAAATTTTATGTATTTTAATATTTTGTCCTTTTCATTTACTAAATTAAACTCCATTAACGTCTTTGTTATTTTTCTACATAAATTATAAATTATAAAATATTTAAAGTTTTTTTAATATTATGATGCATTTCTTTTAATATAAATTATAAAATATTATTAATTAAAATTTGGAACTAAGATTTTATAAAAAGTATTTAATATTATTTTAATTTAGAATGATATTTCTCAATAAATTGTAAACATAACCTTTAATATTGAACATAAAGTTTATAAAGTTTTCCTCAATAGTTACCATAATTTAAATGGATATTTGATTAATTATATATGTATTTAAATTTTTATTTTTAAATATTACGATGTTTTTATTTTAACATAAGTTATTCGCATTTTCTTTGTCATTGTTTAACTATTCAGAAAATAATAGTGCTACGAATCTCCCCCACCATCGATTTTAAGTAAAATATAAGTCGTGTCGAATCTCTGCCACATTCGATTGTAAGTTCACTACAATTAAAATAGGCTTTCGCAGCACTTTTTTTACCCTACGACAATGGTTAAAACACTTACAAAAGTTTTAGCAATAGTTTATAAACCACTTCACATCCGCTGTATTTGTCATCGCTGCAAAAGGCTTCTGCAATGTTAATTAAACCGCTATAATAGGCAGTGTTTTTGATAGCGTTTCCTTTTGCAGCGGTTTTAACTGCCACAATTTTGCTACATTACGGTGGGCAATGAGTCTTTAGCAGCTATTATAACCGCTGCAAAACTGCAGTATGCCCCTATGGCAGCGGTTAAAATCATTGCAAATCTGATAGATTTTTTTTTAATTCTATTTTAATCATGCACACATTTGATTTATCATTAACAATTTATCATTAAGTGCAAATTTCATTACAAAGTACAATAATAAATATTAAATGTGTAATACTTACATAATATCCACAAATCTCAGCCGTACAGTTGAATTTTTTCACAAATCTCATATGACTTAAAAATATAACAATTGATACATGTGCATATATAAGCACAATCCCAGAAACCTAACAGATCTATTTATAAGATTTCCAACCTTTGATGTCTTCCATTGTAAATAACTATAGAAGAAAAACATAAATTGAGCATAAACACAAAATGACCTTCATGAGAAAAACTTTTGCCAAATGGCAACAGATTGCATAAAATCAAAAACTTAAAATGAAATTATAATTGTATATATTCAACAACTTTGAACTAAATAGCCTGCACTTGACCCCTATATTCAGCATTAATATGGATAAGTTTGTCTTAATTGGCCTAAAAGTCAAAAAAAAAAAAACATAAAAGTTAACATATAGACCCACATATTAAATATTATCCCCTATATTCAGCATTAATACCTCAAATTAATAATTAAAACAATGTAATATCAACAAATAAATGTAAATACAAATTAAAACAATCTTAAAAACTCTACAAAACTCCACATGAAGTTCAAGGCAGGGATGGAGATTTGAACCTCAATCCTGATCGTTCTTAAGGGAATTACTACAGTAAAAGAATTATTAAATACTTTGTAGAAATTCTTTCACAAGCCCACGCTAAACCCCATTTGATATCAGTCCATACACAACCCTTTTCCAGCCTAAAATTTGAGTAATTTAAGTTGCTAACACAGTGATTCCCACTTCATCATCAGCTTTGTTGTTCCCAAATGCCTCAAGACAGAAAAATTTAATCATTGGGGTCCGACTGACAACAATATAAGTGGGGTTGATGGATCACCTCACAAAAGTTGTCGGAATAATTTATAGTAGTAATGACAAAAGTTGAGCTTCCTAGTGGTGGATGTTGTCCTTGATAAATTTTCATGAATTGTTTCACTTCACTTAGCAATGTTTGCACCACCTCCTCAAGTCTTATAACTCGATCAAATGCAATATTGCATCCACTGTTGCTGCTGGAGTCATGGTGCTATGAGGAAAATATCTGCTTGGAGTGGCCCCAAAACCCTGTGTTCGTACCCTCCCTGGGTGTTCTGGCCCCATGATCGCCTTGAAGACTTTCTCATTAGCTTCAAAATTTCCATCTTCTGGTGCCAACCCTTCCTCGGCAAGCATTTCAGTAACATGTGACTAGATTTAGAATATATATATATATATATATATATATATATATATATATATATATAGCATTCATTTAACCGATCATGTGAAAAGCTTACTATTTTACCCATTTTTGTCTGACCTCCTCAGATGACCATGATTCATATTTACGCCTGCAATTGATTTTCCATAATAACTGGTGATCTCGTATAGACTGCAAAAAAAGAACATTAATTTCCTTCATAGAAATATAATATATAAGCAATTGGAATACTTATCGTTTCTTCCTGCCTCCTTACAAAGCTCACCTGACCCATCGTATATGGACACGTTTATTTTTTTGCATTTTCCACATTTCTTGTGGCCATTCCTACAACAAATAATCGTCATATTAATTTCATTTTTTAAAAAACTAAGTAACGTGATTTATTTTGCTAACTCACCTTGTCCTGAAGTTGTTACCACTTACTAACAAGTTGGCATCACTGCACTGGGTCTACACCTCTAGGGGCAGCCTCCATGATCTCCTGTACTAGTCTATTATTCTAGTGCTTTGCCTTCAAATAAGTTTTATAGTTGCGCCACTTGACACCAAGAGATTATAGTATCCAATGCTTTATGTTTGAGGGGAACTCAAATTTGGCCTAAAAAATGTTAAATGATTTTAATTATCAAACAAACATAAATAACATCTAACTATTTGTTATGATATTTACCTTTACTTCAGCTAGCATCCTCTTTTTAATGGGTTTCAAACCTTTATTGTGCCAATTTGAGAATGAGATCGGTGCCAAAATAAGATCTCTAGCTAAAACCCCTAAGTATGAACCAAGTAGAATAGACTCTGGTAAAGTACATGGCACGATATTCTCATTGACTTCAATGTAAATTCGTATACCTGGTGGCATGTTCTGTATGTTTGCATAAGTAGTTCGGCCTCTCTTTTTTATCAGAGCCCCCTCATCATCTAAAAAAATAAAGATGTACGAGGTAATTATATTATTAAATTATTAAAATTGACATAAATAAATAAATATTTAAGTGAACAAAAACTTATGAGCCAAGTTCCATCCTACGCCGGTGGCACCTGCCGTCTTAAATCTTGAGATGATTGAATCGGGGATTGGTCGTTATTATTACAGTCATCAACATTGGATGAATCTGGATGCACCAGAATCGGTGTATTATTAGACGTTCTACTAGTCTGCTCTCTACTAGAAGATCCTCGACGTGTAACCTTTTTAGCAAGTCAGAATGAGCCACTTCCTGTCATTCCTATTAGTTCAAACAAAAAAGGACAATTATTAAAATATCATACACACATGATAAATACAAGTCAACTGAATGGTTGCATAAATGGTAAATACAAATCATCTACATTCATGAATTACAATAGTCACTACACTTTTTTCTGTGGGAATCCTCATGTTGTCCTCAATTGCACCAAACTGAAGTCAAACAAAAGAAATAGCAGCTAAGAAACAAAATAAAATAGTAGGGCAATATAAGAAAAAAACATCCAACTTAAGGGAAAAGCATATCACATGAGTACAGCTAACAAACTCCCAAGATTTCAAATAAAAAAAAAAACATTAAAAAAATCTATCAATTAACTGTCAAACATTACAAAACATTAAAAAATCTGTTAAAAAATCTGTCACATGAGTAGAGTATACGACACATCATAGAACTCTCAACCAATTCATGAATAAGAAGGCAACCAACGAACTAAAAAAAACTGAGGAAAATCTCATCAGTAGGAAGATTTTTGAAATGTCCTGAGAATTGATTTTGAAATGCTAGTACAGTTGCTAATGCCTTGTTACACTTCAAAGTTTCCACCCAATGTTATAATAATATCCAATTTCTTAACATGCAGACTTGCCAAAGAGGAATTGCCCAAAAAGTTGGAAGAGTCTGCCACTCCAATCATTCATCCAATTGGATGTATTCAAGATTGGCGATCAAATGGCCTCTGCTCATACATATTGCAGACCCAGGTATGCATTTATACAATAAGATGTATTTTTTTCCGCTCTTAGCTAGGCAGCAGCAGCAGCAAAGCATTCCTTCATTAAAAATAGAGAAAAGAAAAGACAAAATAAAGAGCTTGAGCCACTACAGGACAAGAAAAGTTTAAGCATTCATAATTTTGATTAAAAATTCAATAAACAGTACTTGGTGGAAGCCTATGAAACTCTAGTTTCTGACAGAGAAAAGAAAAGTTTATTGATGCTAATTCCTATTGCTGATGATCTGAAGGCAAAGGTTGGATGAGAATTACTCAGGTTATTGCAACAACTATCATCCTAGGGTTACTCTGGTGGTAATCAGATGGCAACACAGTAAAAGGACTGCAAGATCAGGTACTAATCCTTGAACTTTTACCTCATATCAAGTGAAATTATGGCAAAGTATATACAATATGTTACAAGAAAGGTAAAAACAAAGTATAAAGGCAACAACGTCTTGCCAATGCTTATGAAGCGATAAAAGTATAATAAGTTATGTTATAAATTTACATATGTAATATACTTATGAAGATTGCCTTCCCTAAATCCAAAGTTTCTTCCTTCTATTACACAGTAAATGAATTAATATTCTCTAAGAATAATGCACAAAGCAAAAATGTGTCGCAGAAATGGTAATTGGTATCACTCAAACCATTGTAGATCCAAAAATTTGTTTTCCCATCAAAATTAACAATCTTGACTTTTGAAAACCCCATTTTGTTTAAATCCTAACCATTGTCTCTGATACCAATCTTAAGATTCTTGTGGTCTCATTTTTCACAATTACAAGATAATAATTTAGGCAGAAGGTAAAACAATAACAAGAAATTTTAACTTAAGTACCCATGATGGTACGAGCAGGTAAATGAAGTTATCTTTTTTTGTTAAGGCAGCATCATAGAAGAGGGCCATAAACATGAAAACGCTCACAACCTTTGCATCAATTCATATATAATTATTCTATCGAGAAATGCTTGAATCAAATACATCTCTAGCCTTTACTGGTAAGACAAAATTCTATGTTTTATTTTTTGGATCTTCAATAAAAAAATGGGCTCAACTTGTGATGAGAAAACAAATGGATCATTTACCCATCTATCACCTGTGTGTATTAATCGTGAAAAGTTAACCAATGTATTTTCGTAATGATCTACTTTAGTGCTAGCTGAAGTTGTGTTAGCCCAATCACACTTGAAGAAGACCATACAAAATAAGCCGAAGTAATTAAGCTCAATAATATTATTCAGTCGACCATAATAAGAAAAATTTCCAATTTCAGTTTTGTTAACAACGCCATAATTTTGTATTTTTTTGTTCTCATCGTGAGCTTTCGTATGAAATTCATATCCATTAATATTAAATCCTTTAAATCTTCATGCGATTTGCTTAGGACCAATCGTGAGGGCTCTATTTTCTTCTGAAACTATTGAATTATCTGTACATATATTCTAAATAAAAAATTATTAATCAAATTAGGCATATGATATTAAAATTGGCTAAGGAGAGGTTTTGATATCTTATTGTTCATCTGAACCAATCATGAAAATGTTCGTTAACAAGTTTATCAAGAGCTAATGGCATTAGAGGAAAGTTGTTGGCTCTTTTTTGAATCTCTTCCACCTTGTACAGATCAATATACTTTGTTAAATGATCACAATATCGGAGCACATATCTATGACCTTGAATCAATGATAGGTCATCTAACACAAATATAGACACTTGACCCAAAGGTTTACAGGTAGTCAAGAACTTGTAGGAAACACCATCATCCTTAGATGAAATTCTAGTAGATATGGACTTGGAGAAAGTCTGCACACTATCTAGATATTTTGAGCAAAATGAAATTCCCTCTTCACCGATGTATCACTCAGCAATTGACCCTTCAGGTTGTGACTTATTTCCAACAAAATCTTTTAATACTAAGAAAAATTTGTAAATTATGAAACTGTATGTGAATATACCCCACTAAATAATAAAACATTGAAGCAGTAAGAAAGATATATTACCTCTCAAAAGGATACATCCATCTATAATGTACAGGCCTTCCAAGTCTCACTTCTTCAACCAAATGGATGAGCAAGTGGACCATGATAGTGAAAAATGATGGGAGAAAGTACTTCTCCATATTACATAAAGTCAATGCAATTTCCTTATGTGTTGTATCAAGTTTAATTGGATTTATGACCTTTGCGCATATGAATTTCAAGAAATGTGAAATCCCAACAATGATGGTCAAAACTTCGTTTGATGGTGCACATGATCTTAATGCAATAGGCATAATATCCTCAATTAGTACACAACAATGACTTTTTAAACCTATTATTTTGCACTTTTTAATGTTAACACCCTTAGAAATATTTGATGAATAACCCTTGGGTAACTTCATATTCTTGAGAACTTCACAAAACATCATCTTATCCATCTTAGAAATGGTAAGTAGAGCTGGTGGTAAAACATAACTACCATCCGAAAGAACATGAGGTTGCAGTTCAGGCTTTACTCCAATTTGAACCAAATCTTCTCGAGCTTGTAAGTTATCTTTAGATTTCTCAAGGTTTAGCAATGTAGAAATGAAGTTATCAAAATTATTTTTCTCTATATGCATAACATCTAAATTATGAGGTAATATGTTATATTGTCAATATGATAAATTAAAAAATATTGATTTTTTCTTCCACTCAGTGACCACACTATCATTGATAGGCATTGCAGCTTCGTATCATCTATTCAATATTTTTAACCTATCTTTATTAATTTTTCCAAGAGTGAATTGATGATTGTAATTCAGTATAGATTCCACTAGCACAAATCCTTGAAGGCACTGATATGAGTTCATCTATATTGTCAAAGTACTATTTTTGCTTGCGAAATAAATGAGATGATGTAAGCCAACGTCGATGACCCATATATGCAAACTTTTTACTCTTATACAACCATAAGAACTCTATATTGTGGGCACAACATGGACAAGCAAACATGCCTTTGGTGCTCCACCCCGACAATATGCCATATGCGGGAAAGTCATTAATAATCCACAGTAATATTGCATGCATCATGAATTTTTCTCAACTTGCTGCATTATAACATTGAACACCTTGCCATAATTGTTGCAGTTCATCATTGTTTAAAATTGCGCAATATGAGGCTCGCCTTGAGGCCCGCCTTAGCGCAATTCCAATAAAAAATGCCTCGAGGCTTATGCCTCAAGCTTTTTTTATGAGGCTTACGCCTCATCTTGGATGAGGCCCGTCTTGAGTTGTGCCTCGCCTCGCTGGCATGAGGTGTACGCCTTACTCTATTTATGTATTTTTTTATTTAAAACTTACTTAAATCCTATACAAAATCCCCAAAAAAATCATGCATTCTTGCACCCCCAAGCCACAACAACTTCCTCTCAATTGCCTCGACCTCTAGCCCACCGCCTTCACCGTAGCCACCACCGTCGTAGCCGCCACAGGGCATCACTAGAAAGCCGCACATCATCACTATTTCTTCTTAAAATTTTGGAGTATTATCTTTATGTTGATGACAAACATTTATAAAAGATAAAGTTGACTAAAATAAATGAAGAAGCAGATTGAGAGGTATTAGACCCTATAGAATGAGGTAGGAAAGAGACCAATTTGTTATGACAGAGACTCAAATAAAAATTCCCTTAGTAATGATAGTACAGATGATTTTTGAGTTATTGCCAATTATTTCAGCTTTCTTTAGGAATTAAAGGTAGATGAGCAGGCAACTGAGAAAGAAAAAAATTAGAGCTGAACTTAATATTATATGATATTTATGCAATTCATATATTTTATGTTGTTTTGTTCATGTAATATTTGGATTT
This sequence comes from Dendrobium chrysotoxum, assembly GCA_019925795.1. NCBI lineage: Eukaryota > Viridiplantae > Streptophyta > Magnoliopsida > Asparagales > Orchidaceae > Dendrobium > Dendrobium chrysotoxum. The sequence continues at coordinate 6,915,078 of CM034310.1, forward strand.
CAATTTTATTTCACATAATTTATCACTTAACACTTTACATCTTATACAAATATATATTTCATATATATGTAAATTTATTACTTCATAGTTCAATAAAAAGTTAATGTCATTCTTTAACATATTATTTGGATATCATATAAAAAATTACTTTTAACTTTTATTTTGACTTTACGCAATTTTTAAATTTTGAGGCTTACGCCTCAAAACACCTTGAGGCTTACGCCTCGTCTCACGAACAAAAAACGCCTCAATACCCAATTGCACAATTTTAAACCTTGTAGTTCATAAATCAAAGGTTTGAGATAAATATCAATGTCATTTCCAGAACTTTTTTCACCTGTTATAATCATTGAAAGAATAAATGATGATTGTTTCATTCCACTCCCGGGGGGCATATTATATGCACTAGAATCACTAGCCAAATGTTGTATGTACTGCTCATAATCCTGAAAGGATTAAAACTATCAGTAGCTAAACCAAGGTGAACATTACATGGATCTGTAGCAAAATTAGGAAATCTATAATCAAATTATTTCCATGCTTCTCCATCAACTGGGTGTTGCAGCATACCATCTGTATTTCATTGTGTAGCATGCCAAATCATCTATTCTGCCATTTTTTTTGTTTTAAATAATCTTTTAAGTCTTGGAATCAAGGGAAAATTTGAAGAATTTTAGCAGGTTTCATTTGAACATTTTTATCTTGTGCAATATCGCTCTTTTGATTAGGAGCCCATCTTGATGCTCCACAGACTTCACATACATTCTCATTAGACTTATCTCCCCAGAATAATGTGCAATCATTAGGGCATGCATGTATCTTAGTATAACAAAGATCAAAAGCATTCATTAATTTTTTAACTTCATATGTAGTTTTGGGCAATGAAGTCCCTTTAGGAAATGCTTCAATAAGTAACTCTAATAACATATCGAAAGAACTTGTAGTCCAAGAGTTTAGACATTTCAAATGAAATAAATGTAATATGAACAACAACTTTGAAAATATCTTACATCTCGGATATAATTCTGCCTCCACATCTTTCAATAACTTTGACAATTTTTCATCTTTTTTATTTGAATCATTATTAAAATTTTCATGCTGATCAACTAAGTTAATCGATTCATTGATTGGAGTAAATGTATCCCTCAATAATCCTTCAATATCATTCATATATGGTTACTCAATTTGGGTAGTTTGTGATTCAAAATCAGACATACTAACAACACCTTCATTTTCTGTACCTCTAACAACAACTTGATGATCCTCCTCATGTTGATTCCAAACATTATATCCCGTAAAGAATCCATTGATGATAATGTGTTCCTTGAGATCTTGTACTGAATGAAAGTATCTGTTAATGCATGATTTATATGGGCATAATATCTTTCCTGATAAATTCTAACTACGACTAGCAAAATCTAAAAAATCTTCAACTTCTTTGTTATATTCACGACTCCATCTTGACTTGATTATCCAACTCTTATTCATTTTAAAATTCAACTGTAGTTTTTAACCATTGACAATAATTAAGAAACTGTTTCAGTTCATATTTTTAATAGTGTCAGCTAAAAATACTAAAAATTAAAAAAGAAATAAGCATGCCTTTAAATGATGGGCGGGCCATGTAAACTTTATTCAAATGCAACAAAAGATGGTATGAAAAAAATTACATGATTCATGAATTATAATTGATAAACTAATGATCTTTATTTTGATTTGTTTAATATATTCAGGTTCCATTACAATCATGGAGGATTAATATAATGCATAATAATGATTCCAATACATATGAGAATGTTGTAAATAAATATAAGCCATCATATCAAGTTAAATTTTAACAACTCAATGTTACTAATAGCTATCTTGAATTTACAATACTCAATGGGTGCATGTGATTGCTTGACCAAATAACCTACAAAGAGCAAATTATTGGATACTTATATAGTAACTGCAAGTGTTTGATATCAGTCAACAATTAAAATCCAACATAATTTCTTTAATAAGAAGGCAATATATATGTTCATCCAAAGGATTTTTTTTCTTCTTTATGTGACAAAAATGGTACCATAAATGTCTCTGCATGCCTACTTTGGAACTAAGCTCCAAATAGGTTGGTTTTAGGTTCACTGTTTGTTTTGTGTGTGTAAATCTAAGCTTACAGGTGGAGAGGGATTTTTTCGTGCCCAAATATTTTGGCTAGTACAATAAGATCAGCACACAAGAAAAAACCTAATATTCTCTCATAGACAGAAATGGCACAATAGTAACAATAGTTGCCTAATAAATCTTCCTAATATCCTCTCATTCCAGTTTTAAACCTAAACTAATCATGTAATAACTTTCCCCTCTCCTTAACATTAGGAATTAGGTAAGTCCTAATTCAAATCTCCAAGTAAACCCTGAAATAGCAAGAAGATCTAAAAATACAGGTTATTATATGAACAAAAAAAAGCAGGAAGAAGATCAGCACAAAAAATAAAAAACCTAATATAAATTTTACCCAACATTTGCTTAGTTTCAGGTATGATTCAAGAAGGAGAAGAAGAGAGTGGATTGAGGTGCGAACGACGGAATGGAGGCAAAGTTTTTGTTATAATGGAAGAAGCGACGTCGGCGTCGGTGTTGGGTTCAGCATCGGCTTCGGTGTCGGGTTCAGCATCAGCTTCGGTGTCAGCGTTGGTGTCTTCGACGGTTGGGGAGGCGGCGGCTGGGGGAGGAGGCAGTTGGGAGAGGAGACGGGTAGCACGCGAAGGAAATCGAGATGTCATTGATGACGTATAGAATATTTTCGATTTACGGGGAAATTCGGGGCTTATTTCCAATTCGCGCGTATGTATAGAATGGGGCTGATTCCGATTTAATAATGAAGCAGTTTAAGACCGCTGTGGTCTAAAGTCTATGGCAGCAATATTTAACTTGCTACTAATAAATATTGTGAAAATCTCATAATTTTAGTGGTGGTTAAAGTCAATTAATTTTAAGAAGTATTTTTATTTTTTTACTTATTTATTTATTATTATGGAGTTTTGGTTATTTCCAATGACTCTTATATGTTTTCTTTAAGCTATATATTGGTTTTCAAATTCAATTGGTTTTTTCAATTGAATATATTTTTTTTTTTTTTTTTTATAGTTTAAAAAAATTAAGTAATATATTTATATATTACTACAAATTTTGATTGATCTTACGAGTGAAGGATAGTAAATATTTTTTAATCTATTTTGAATATGGTTTACAATAAGATTGATCTAAATTTTTTAATGCGTTTTGCAGAAATAACTCATTATTATATTTTAATATACATTTCTGGACCATCACTAAAAAAAATTTTTATGTTTTAACAGCAAATAATAACAACGGTTTTCAAACCGTTGCCACAGGGAGGTATAAATAACGATTTTAACCGTTGCTAAAACCTTATTTATTTCCTTACATTCTATGCCTTAATCTCCTACTCTACACATTCAACATTCTGCAAGGTTCACCTCTCAAATGTGAGAGGGAGGAAGCGAAAGAATAGCGTAGCTTCTCCTCTAGTTGGCAGCGGATGGTTGCGGTAGCGAGCTAGTCGACGGGCTGTGGCTGAGCTCACGTGAAGGGGAGCATTGTCGTGTAATTTCCACCATTTCCACCAATTTTCCTTGGCAGTAGCAAGATGGATCTCCCAACTCTGCAAATCTCCCCTCTCACCATCCTCAACCCTAACTCCTCCGCCCCGCCCTCCACTACCGCCTCCCCTCGCACCACCATTGTTCTCCTAATTGATCTCTCTCTCTCTCTCTCTCTCTCTCTCTCTCTCTCTCTCTCTCTCTCTCTTGCTCGCTCGCTCTCTTTTGTTCTCTCTTTCAAATGAGATGGTCTATGGATATGTAGGGGTTGGGGAACAATAACAAAGATTACCTAGGCCTCTATTGGATGCTTATTACATACCCACAGTGGTCATGAAGGTCTCCCAATTGGACTGGTTTCGAAACGCTGCTAGCCTTCTCGACTCCAACTATTGAAGAGGAACTCTACGTCCAAAGCCCATTCTCAATTGGTATTTCCTTTTGCCCATTTCCATTCTTCTCAGAGGCTCTCTGAGTATTCCTATTGACTCTAAATGCTATGATTAAAATCAATTAATCATTTAGGTATCTGGAAAGAGTTGAGGAGGCAATTTTTGAAACTAGAAAGCTTTGTCTGCAAGGTAAAGCTTTTTCTAATACTTATTTGTGAAGCTTTTGTTCAAAATGATGTGTTTTAATTAGATATTGATTCATAAAATCATCATGCTTCTGAACTTTTATCAATTGATGGGGTGTTTACCTAAGAAGGATTTAGTAACTGTGAACCTAATTTTAAGCACTTCCATTTGACATGTATCATACTCTCCACAAAGCTGTAGTTAACTGTGTGTTTTATTGCTTAGGTTACAATTGTTCATTCCTTCATGTTTCCATTTGACATTTCATGTATGCTTTGTATGTTTCCAATGTGAGTCAATACTAGTCGAACTCTATAAGTTATTATTTATGTTGATAATTCTATTTTAAATTAAGGACCTTTGCAAATAAATTTTGTGCTCCTTTATGTTGTTATGCTTCTCATTATAAAGGTGATATGCGTGGAAAGAATTTCTTTATACCATAATATTTGAGATTGGGTTTGTATGAACAAGTTTTGTATAGAATTTCTTTTTACCAAATAATAATATTTCAGGTCTTCTTCTTCTTCTCTAGTGATGACTTCAACTAAAGGTAATTTTTTCATTGATTCACTTCTGGTTTGTTTTTGTTACCATATATCTATGACCAATGCTTATATTGTTAAGAAAGTGTAGTATTACTTTTCTTATTATTAGTCTAGCGATGGATGAGGATAAAGGATGGTTTGAAAGGCATGTAAATGAAATGTTGTTTTATCTTGTTTTGGTCTTGTATATAGAGGACGGGAAAAAGTTATTTTTTGTGTTGGGAAAAAGTTCTTTAACTGTTGTTTTATATGTAGCTAATGTTCACTCAATTTATATTTGTATAATATTTTTTAATATTTATAGATAGAGTTCATTATATAAGTTTAATTTTCTAGTTCACAAGCCTATAGTTCATATAATATTTAAAAATATAGTATTGATTTCTAATTCTAATTTTCTAGTTCACAAGCAAGTACATTCTTCATGCAACCTAAAATTATAGTACTTGATAGTAAAATCATGGTAATACAATCACTAGACTCTAGAAGATAAGAAACATACCTTCGAAAAGTTTTTCAACTATTTGCACAACAACTACAACTTCTATAATTTTTTTTTGCTTCTTCCATCTTTATCAAGTCTATAGCTATATTCATGCATTTGAAGCTCTTATTGATATAAAAAAATTCTTGAATACTTTCATCAAGTATATAGCTACATTCATGCATTTGAAAATTGTATAAGGTATATATTCATGCATTTGAAAATCATGGTATAAGTACTTATAGATTTATATGTTGTTAATATTCACTCAATTTATATTTGTATAGTATTTTATTAATATTTATAATTTAATCACAAAATTTAAATTTTTGGGATTATATTTTTTAATCTATTCTACCATTTAGCATTGATTTCAACACCTGCTAAAAGCACTGCTGAAGCCTTCCGATAATAGCACTCATAAAACTGCTACTAAAGCCTTTCAAGCGAACGCAAATACAATGAATTTACAGCAATTCCTAAACTTCTGCAAATAAATTATAGATATTTAAACCACTGTAGTAAGAACTAAAAAGTGCTACGAAAGCCTAATTTATTAGTAGTGTGCATTCCAAACTAAGTTCAATCAAATTTATTTGAATTTTATTTCTTCAAGAAATTAGTATACTTCAATATCATTTTTATTTATTTTATAGTTATATAAATAGTAATACTTCAACACTGCCATTGCTAGGTCCCAAGTCTTAGATGAGAAAAGTGGAGTGTTATGTTAAGTAGTTGATAGCCATCATAAAACTTCTCAAATAATCATGACAAGAATCCTTTAATTCATTGTGTTAATGCTAGGGCATTCCCTGGAAGCAATGCATTATAGCATGAATACAGTAAGAAGTGTGCAAGGGTCGCTGCATCGGCACCCATATGTAATGTTAAATAGGTAAGGGTTCCTACATCATGGACGGATGTGGGAAAAGAAGCTAGTACAAGAAATTAAAATTGGGTTCTAATCATGGAATATAGGTTCTCTTACAGGCAAATTAATGGAATTAATTAATATTATAAATCATAGGAAGATAAATATTCTATGCAATTAGGAAAATAAATGGGTGAGAGAGAAGGCTAAGGAGATTGATAGTTTAGGGTTTAAACTTTAGTATTTTGATAGGAGTCATATTAGAAATGGTGTAGGTGTGATCATATATAAGAATTTAAAAGATAATATTATAAAAATTAATAGAATTTGAGATAGAATTATAGCTTTGAAGATTATTATTGACGATAAGATTATTAATATCATAAGTGCTTATGCTTCTCAAGTAGATTTGGATATGTGCTCAAAATTAAAATTTTGAAATAACTTAAAAAAATTAATACAAAAGATACCTTTTGAAGAAAGAGTTTTTATTAGAGGAGATTTAAATGGACATGTTCGTAGAGAGGTAGAGTATATTAAAAGCATTCATGACGGCTATGGGTTTAGAGCGACTAATAAAGATGGTAAGACTATATTAGATTTTTCTCTAGCTTATGATTTTGTTATTACTAATACCTTATTTAAGAAAAGAGATGAGCATGTCATCACTTATAAGAATGGATATAATAAAACTCCAATTGATTATTTTTTTATAAGAAAAATAGATCATTTAGATTGTAGAGATTGTAAAGTTATTTTGAGTGAAAGTCTATGTACCCAATACCACTTATTAGTTTTGGACTTTAAGGTGAAGGGACAGAATATGAAAAATATAGTATATCATTGTTCTAGGATTAGATGGTGGCATTTAAAGAACTCTAACAAAAATATCTTTAAGAGTAAGATTTACGATCTTAAGATATTATTGGTGCATAAGGAATCTAATGTTATATGGGAAATAATAGCATTTAATATTAAGAATATTGTGAAGAATGTGCTTGGAGTATAAAAAAAAGTATATAATAGTCAAAATAGTTGGTGGTGGAATTAAAATATGCAAAAAATGATAAAAAAATAATAAGCTCTGTAATAAAATTTAGTTTATATGTAAAAATTCTAAAAATTAGGAAAGATATATATAAAGTTGTCCGTAACGAGTCTAAGAAAGCATTCTTCGATGTAAAGAATTTAGCTTTTAATAATTTATATAATATATTAAATACTAAAGAAGGAAAAAGATACATGTATAAGCTAGCCAAATAAAGAGGTAGGAGTAGTACGGATTTAGTTCAAGTGAATTGCTTTAAGGATAAATATCAAAAGGTACTTTTTTAGAAGAGAATATTCAACAAAGGTGGATGAGATATTTTGCTATGCTTTTCAATAAAGATTGTAAAAATGCGATTGACTTTAATGACTTTAACACACTAAATGAAAATAAAGATTTTTATTTTATTAGCGTATTACTAAAACTGAAGTTAGAGAGGCTTTAAAGAAAATGAAGTTTGGGAAAATTGTTGGACCTAATGATATTCTAATAGAGGTGTGGAAATGCTTAGGAGATGAAAGAATTTCTTGGATTACTAAACTTTTTAATATTATTTTGAAAACTAAAAGATGCCAAATGTGTGGAGAATGAGTGTGCTAATACCTATCTTTAGATGCACAAGATTGAGAAAATTATAGATGAATTAAGTTGATGTGTCATACTTTAAAACTATGGGAGTGAGTTATGGAGCATAGATTACGATGCGATACTAATATTTCTCAAAATCAAATTGGATTCATGCTAGGTAGGTCTACTTTGAAAGCCATACATTTATTGATAGGTTTGATGGAGAAGTATGCAGAGAAAAATGAAGATCTTCATATGATATTTATTGATTTAGAGAAAGCATATGATAAAGTTCCAAGAGAAGTGCTATGGAGAGTTAAAAAAAAGAAAGGGATTACTTATATTCAAGTCATTAGGGATATGTATGCTGGAGCTGTTACTTGTGTTCAAACACAAGGCAGTTTGACCAAGTATTTTCCTATTTCAATTAGATTACATCAAGGATCAGCCTTAAGCCCTTATGTTTTTTGCTTTAGTCATGGATGTTTTTACTAAAGATTTGCAAGAGGATGTTCCCTGGTGTATGCCTTTTGCTGACGATATTCTTTGTGTTGATAAGATTAAGGAGGGAGTTGAAGGTAAACTTGAATTATGGAGGTCAACCTTAGAGTCTAATGTTTTTTTATTTGAGTAGATCTAAAATTGAATATATTGAGTGTGATTTTAGTAATAATAGATCTAGTGGGGGCTTTGTTACTTTGAGCAATCAAGTTAATAATAAGAGTACATGCTTTAGATATCTTCGATCTATTATTCAGAGTGATGGTGAAATAGATTGGGATGTTCTTAGTAGAATTCAAGTTAGATGGATGAAGCGGAGGAATGCATCGAATTTGTTGTGTGATAGAAAATACCACTCAAACTTAAGAGGAAATTCTATAAGATGGTGGTTAGACCTGTAATGCTTTATGACACAGAATGTTGGCCATTAAAAGATATCTTGGGTCTATTATTCATAGTGATGGTGAAATAGATGGGGATATTCTTAGTAGAATTCAAGTTAGATGGATGAAGTGCACCAAATTTGTTGTGTAATAGAAAAAATGCCACTCAAACTTAAGAGAAAATTATATAAGATGGTGGTTAGGCCTGCAATGCTTTATGGCACAGATTATTGGCCATTAAAAGTGAAGCATAATATTAAGTTAAGTGTTGTAGAGATGGGGATGCTCAAGTGGATGAGTGGCTTTACTCCTAGATTCAGGATTCGAAATGAGCATATGCATGAAAAGGTTGGAGTAGCTCTAGTGGTAGATAAGAATAGAGAGAGTCACCTTAGATGATTTGGTCACATAAAATGTCGGCCTTCTGATGACCCTGTTAGTAGAGTAGATGTATTATATTTAACCAATGTTAAGAAAGGTAGTGGTAGACCTAAAAAGACTTGGTTAGAAAATATTAAAAATGACCTTTCTTTATTAGATCTAAATGAGAATTTTACTCTTAACTGGACACAATGAAGAAAAAGTGTTCATGTTGCCGGCCCCACGTAATGGGATAAAGGCTTGATGATGATGATGATGATGATGTTGTTGTTGTAGTAATACAAATAGTAGATAACCAACTTTTTAGAAGCAAAATATAGTTTATACAAATAGAATTTATATGTAATTACTTATATTTTTCCATATTTTTGTAATATTAACATTAAATTTAAAATATATCTTAATATATTTAATTATTGTATATACATATAGGTATTTAGGTGTGATCTCCAGAAAAATCTTTTATGTAACAATATCTTTTACTGGTGTTTGTTGGTATTTACATGATTGTTTTAAAATTATTTCTTCAAAAATTATTGTTACTATGTCTACTTGAAAACTTCTTAATATAACAATTTATTTCGATAGATCCTACAAATAATAAAATAGCTTGTAACTTTATTTATGATCACAGATGTGCATGAAAATATCAATATATGCTCTTGATTGTTATGCTAATAATTTGTTTATCAACTATTGCATTTGCAAATGGCCTATTTGGAATCAATTTTTCTTTTGGAAAAATAATGCTTATTTGATGTGTTTTTTAACTATTTCAAATTCTATTTATTTATTTTAAAATAAAAAAATTATTTAAAAAAATACTCAAAATAATTTTGAAATATTTTTGAGTGATTTTAAAAATTACTATAACAACTAAAAGCCATTAGGCCTTACCACAACCATCATCAACACCATTGCTTCATTACCTCACAAGCAACCACTGCTTTATCAAACAAATTAATTATCATTAAATAGAATTCTAGAGACTATGTAAATATAACATCTAATATTTAGATGATTAAGATTTTGATTTTTTCTATTTTTTTATTTCATTCATATATTGTGTTTAAAAAAATTCTAGCTCTTGCAATTTTTTAAAATTTTTCTATATTTTATTGAATATTATATTTAAGTTTTTAAATTATTTATTTTTAATATCCAAATTAAAATATTTTTAAGTATAAAAGATAATATTTAATATTAATATTCATTTAAGTTTAGTATTCTTATTAAATGTTTTGTTCAAACTCATATGATGAAGAAAATTATGTTTTTAGTAAAAAAACTTCATGGTGTTACGCAATATCTAACAACATAAAAATGATAATTATTTAATTTCTCTATTTCAATTTTATTTGTTATAAAAATAAATTTAAATTCCACTTAATTTTAAAATTTGATTATATAAACATTAAAAGTAATGCAACACAATTATATAGAGCTTCTTTGGATATAAGAAATATCTCTATTGGATATAAGTTTAGTGTGTTAAATCTATTATACTTACACTTTTACTCTCTATAAACCTCTTGTCCAATTATTTTTCAATTATAATAAATTTGATGTCTTATGTTACTCAAATTTTCATCGATCTACACTATTGTTATTGCTATTTTATTAAAACCTTAAACTCATTTGTCCCAGATTGAGGATATAATTATTGTTAAAATTACTTGTAATACTAAATTTATTTATTTGATATCTTTATAAATTTTTTTGAATAAATTAAATAATATTTAAAATTTATTATTTTATTTAAATTTTAAGCTTTATTAACACCCATTCAGTGCACGTGCAATTATACTAGTCTTTATAAAAACATGTTAGTTAGGGTTTATATAGGATAGTTTTTCTTCTTTTTATGATAGAAAGGAATAATAAAAAATAATATATATTTTTATGATGATTTTCTCTCTTAAAAACAATAAAAGTATAATAAAAATTATGACTGAGAAAGTTATTTTGAGAGCAAAAATAAAAAATGTAAGTGAAAGATGCAACAAAAGCCAGATACTTGTCATAAATTTTGCATTATTTATGTTTTTATCATCCAATATTTTATATAAACTTAATTATATGATTACTTGCATGAGATATCACCTAAAAATGTGTTACTTTCTTTTGAAAGTTAATAATAAGTAGTTGGTTCTTCGAAAGACTTGAAATAAAATAGGAAGTTAAAATTTTAAATAGCAAGGAGGCTAATGTGCGAGTAAAATAGATCTGTTGGTTCTCCAAGAAGGATCAAAAGATCTCCACACTCTTTCCTCTAACAATAGAGTTGCTTATATAAACACAGGCCAATATCTCCCAACAAAAAATATCTTGCACTTCCCTAGACTCCCTTAGACTTTAATATAAAGGGGCTTTAAAGAACCACATTGAGAAATATATATTTTTCACTCAAGTGATTACTCTCCAAATAATAAAATTGAAAGCTATTTATAACAAGTACAGGATAAGACTCAAGCATTTTGACACTAGACAAGGTGGCGCTACAGTGATGAAAAATGAACAAGTGCCTCGATGCTATAATGTTGGCTCCACTACAGTGCTGGCTGATGTGGCACAACTATTGCATTAAATGGTGCATCTTTTCATTAAATCGGTGTGGCACTTGAAATTGATAACTGCTCCACCGTGATGCTGTAGAAATTTGAGCGTTGTGATGTTGCAAACAAAATTCTGGCACTGCGGCGTTGTGATGCTGGCTCTCCTGCACGAATTTTCCCGAGACACCAAATACTGCAATGCCAATTTTGGGATGTGATGCATTGCACGATGATGCATTGTGGCACTGATATTTGTGATGCCATCGTGTTGGACAAAAGAGAAGGTCAGCTCCGCTATGTCCAAATTTGGCTCTTAGGAGTTGATCAAGTAGGCACTGCGACATTATAATTGATGGCGCTATGATACTATCCAACACATATAAATTTTTTTTTACTTTTCTTAAACATTTTTTTGTATAAACAAAACTAAAATAATATATTTTTACTAAATTTAAATAGCTAAAATAGTACATATTTAAACTTATCAAATTCCCCCAACATAAACTCTTGCTGGTCCTCAAGTAATTATAAAAATTCACTATTGATTAAATTAATAGCTAAAGTAAAAATAGATAATTTAAAATTACTAAAATATAGGATAATATATTAGAATCTTAAAATAATTTGGAATGAACAAAATTATAATTCTAATTTGATGTCCAAATAATTTTTCTAATAAGTTACCCATACTATTGCTTGTTTTGAATTTTTTCTTATGAATTTAAGTATAATATTGACTACTGAATTTGAAATGAGTAATGTAACTTAGGAATTAGATGTACTTGTAGTTAAATTAGAAGTTTATTAGTTCATTATCACCTGTACAAGTTCACTTGCCTTATCCCTTTTAATTTTAAGTATAAGATTGCATTTGGACTTTAAGTCTTTAACTGATACAAATTTTTTAATGAACTCATCTTTTTTATTAAATGTTTATTTAAGATTTTTCATAGTTTTATTCTTTTCATACTTGTGGAGCATATAATTAATGATTTTGAATATCAATTTTACTTTTCATCCTCTTGCAACTTTAATTGTTTAAATGTAAGGATTTAATAAGATCACTAATTCAAATTTCATGTTTACTATGATCTTCTAAATTTAGGCTACTCACATCTATTCGTTAAACTTAATTATTCATTTTTTTCATTCAGGGGTCAAGGTATTAATGTATAGCTTCTAAATTCAAGTCAAGGTAATAACTTAGGTGATCTAGGTTAGTTACTTATTAAGTTTTTCAAATTATGAAATATAATATAGTGTTCATTCAAGCTATAATATAGGGTTTTTTAATTATCCTAAGTTTATATAATTTTTAATTATCTTTTTTATTTTGGCTAAATAACTAATTAAAGGTGCAATATCTGTATATGATAGTGTACAACAGCTTAAACATTAGAAATTTAATCAAATGTAAATAATAGAAAACAAACATATTATACTAAGTTAAATGAAAACTGATTTAAGGTTGTATGTTCATGAATGATAATTAGCTCAAGACAATAATACAATTTATTGGAAGTAATAAAAAATAATTAGTGCCCTAGGCACCACTCCCCTATCACATTCATCCTAGCTCTCATGGCCATCACACATCATAACAATAATAATAAATCATCACATCATTGGATCTCACCCATAGCAAAGAAATGTAAAAGAAAATTATACTATAAATAAGGGTTGCAAACATAAACTCTCCTCTCTCTCTCTCTAAAGCCAAGCATTGCTAAAGAAATACAACGATTCATAACATTCAGAGTCAAGATCTTCTTCCTCCTTCTCCTCCTCCTCCTCCTCCTCATCATCACCTCGATAATTCTCTTGGGATGCCAAATAAAGGGCTCATAAATAGGAGCTGAAGGAAGCTTAAGTTGATTTGGGTGCTCCACAAATGGACTGCTCTTGAACATCCCAACAAGAGCATTGTTAAAATTTAAAATGTTCCTATAATTCTTTTCCTGCTGATCCATATTGTGATCCATTCTCATTTTTATATTGAACTGCTAGTCCTTAGTCTCCTCATAAAATCTAACACCCCCTCCATTTGAGTTCTTAAATCATCCACCTGCTTTCCCACAATTTTAGGAGTCCCATAGCTCTTACTACTGCTATCCCTATTTAGGCTCAATAGAGCCACCCTCATCATCACCTCCCCTAACTATTTAAAGCTCAATTTTTTTCTTGTTGTTAGGGCAGGGATAGGAATAAGTTTCTCCTCAGATTGATCTCCCCTTACACCCGCATTTACACATAAGAAGGATTTAATTGATGCCGTTTTAGATTTTTTTAATGGTAATTCCATTCCTAAATACTTTGCTTCTACTGCTATTGCTTTGATTCCTAAGAAAGTTAATCCTAAAAGGTGGGATGATTTTAGACCTATCAGTTTATATACTTGTTTCAATAAACTTATTTCTAAGATTATTGCCATGAGATTGGGGCCTTTGTTCCTGTTACTTAGTTCTTATGATGCCAAGATAATTATAATAATTGAATCTAAAGATTTGAATGTGTATTCTATTGATAATTTGCTTGGGTCACTAATGGCCTACGAGCAAAAAGTGAGTCAAAGGCAAAGTGATGCAGGTGAGAAGAAGAAGGACAGAATGTAGCACTAAAAGCAAATAATTCTGACAGTGATAGTTCTGCAGCAGAGGAGGTTGACGACATTGCCTTAATGACTCGCCAGTTCAAGAGCATTATGAAAAGAAAATAGAGGTGTCATCAAAATAACTAGAGCAAAGGTAAAAGCAATAATAAGATTAATGTTTCTACTGACATAATTTGTTTTTAGTGCAGAAAATTAGTCCAACTCCGAGCGACTGTCCCAACCTAAGGACTCACCCGATCAAGGAGAAGAGAGAAGAGAAGCCAAAGTATAAGTGGGGAAAACACAAGACACAAAAAGATTTTTGGGCCGACTCTTCCTCAGAATCTTCAGAAGAAGAAGAAGAGGAGGAGGTAACACACTTGTGTCTTATGGATAACGATAATCTTGATCATCAGATCAAGATGAGGTATGTCAACTCTCTTATGATGAATTACTTATTATTTTAGAAAAAATTCATGATTAGTATAGGAAGCTGAAGAAGATGTATGCTAGTCTTAATACTGAATTTTATAATTTACAAAAGAGCATGCTAGCTTAATTACTGAGAACTCTACTTTAGATAGTGACTATATGACTTTGTTAGATGAACTTTATTCATTAAATAAGAAGTATATTAACCTATCTAAAGCATATGATTCCTTGAAAATATTGCATGTTGAATTAGAAATTACATTTAAGGAATTATAAAAAATTGCATGTGAATTAGATAGCACTGAGCATGCATTAAAACTAGAAGTGATAAGTTATAAAAATGCAAATTAATTTTTAAGAGTAATAGTCATTGCACTTGAAAATAATAAACCATCACGCTCACTAGCTCAGTGGCACAACCCCTCTGCACAACATGCAACATATAATTCTAGGAAGAGGCACCATCACCCACATAAGTTAGTGAACCAATTTCCTGGTGTTATGTGTTACTCTTGTGGCATGTTGATTTGATTGAAAAATATAGTTTTGAAAATGTTTAATTTTCTTTAGTAAATATTGGATTTTTGGAATTTTAATATTTGAAATCGAACGCTTATTATGAATGATATATCACCTCGAAAGTTGATTATATCGATCCTTAATAGGTTCAGATTTCAAAACTTGAGATTTATCCTGATTATTGTAATCAAACTCATGGAGAAATAATGTATAATCCCGAAGGATTAAAATGATGTTTAATCTAATATTCGACTACAATAATCTAGATAGAGATCATTAATTTCATAATCAAGGGTACAATTATAATTGATATATCTATCCGAAGAAAGAAGATATCAATCATTATTGATAGTTTGAATATGACAATAATGATCGCCATTTTTTATTTTGATTTCCTAAAGATAATTAATTAAGGGTTTTGAAAAAATAATTTTAAAAATCAGGTCTGGATTTCTAAATCTCCTACGAGCGCAAGACCTCGTAGTTAATTACATCTTAGGAAAACCAGAAATCTTCCTACGAATACTCTCGATTAAAATAGTGATATGAATTTTATTTAAGAGTTCAAGGCTTGATGTCAAAAGAGGTAGATGTTGGAATTTTCAATCGAGAATGGATCAAATTTGAACAGTTATTTTTGGAGTCAAGGGAGGAAGGGTAGGAGGTGTTTTGAGATTCTGAATTACTTCAGAAACACCCCAACCTATCCTAAGTGTTGGGCTTGAATTTGATGGAAAGAGATTTAAGTTTGAATGATTAATTTTATTAGAAAGTTGGGACTTATATTCTCGATCACCAGATCAGGAGAATGCCCAGGAGGTGAGGGTAGCGACTAACCTACCGAGTGGGTATGACGTCCTTGGTCAAGATCCCATGGTTTTCCATCGTCCTGGGTTCGTCAGTATCCTTAGCCTACTTAGTCGAGTGCCGACCAGAGGATCCTTGTTAGCAACCATGAGTTACCTGATTCAAGGGGACCTCTTAAGCCAAGGGGCTGGGGACCTAATCCTAGGCTGGCAAATAGAAAGTGCACAGGTCTGTGAACAATGAACCTATGTCTATGTTATCTAACCTAGGATGTCACTCTCATTTTGTATACATATCAACAAATCTCAAAAATAGAAAGGAACATCAGCCTAACCTAAAGCTAGAGTTCGTGTCCTAACGAGTCAATTTAGGTGGGTGTGGCAAACTATGTGGCTTAGATATGTCCTGTATCAGGTAATTGATTAAAGTTGTTTAATGTTTTGGTTGGTTAAAAGGCTTAAGGGAAGATTTTAGTTAAAGTTTAAGTCTTAATGATTTAAAATTGATTTTAAGATCGATTATTAATTATTTGTTGGATACTACCTTTGTTGCTCATCGAGGTCATGAAGTTTATTTCACCTTCCTTGGGGCTAATTTAATAGCCTCGTAGGCCTGAGTTACCTAGTGGTACCTAGTATGATTAAATTAATTAGATTTGATTTAAGATTTGAAATTTGATGAATCTTAATTAAGGTTGATTGATTACTAGTTTTGAAGTTAGATTGAAATTTTCTAGATCTTTAAATGATTTTTTTTGAAGGTTTGATATTTTTGATAAATATTAGATTTTCATTTGAATTGAATTACTTTGAGTTTGATCAATTTGAGATTTTCTGGAAATGGTTATGATTTTTCAAAATTTGTGAATTATTTGAATTATTTAATTATTTAATTAAGGGGCTTTTGATGGTTTGAATCCAAATGACCTCCAAACTTCTTAAAATCACTTCCAAAGATCTGAAATGATCTAAGGAGTGATTATCAAGTGTTTGAGAAATTTTTAAAATTTTTAATTATTTTTAATTAACTAAATTAATTAAATATTCAATTTTATTTAAAATTCAATTAAGCTTAAATTTAATGTTAAATCAAGGGGGTTTTAATTTTCTTATGCTAAGAATTCAATTGTGATTAATTTGAGGTATTATGTGTGTTTTTGTGATTTAAATTTGATTTGTTAGAATTTTTTGAAAGTTTTAAGGGCTTGATTAAGGCTTAATCTTAAGGGGTTTGATTAAGGGGTTTAAAAGATTCAAATTTTAGTGAGGATTTTTCCTATAGCAGGGAAAGTCACTAAACTTAAGGGGTTTAAATGTCTAGTCAAATTGAATTTAAATTTGATTTGTTATAATTTTGGAAGTTTTTCTTAATGCTTAATTAAGGGTTTAACTTTAATTAAATCAATTAAATGGTTTAATGTTTAATCAATTGATTTAAGTTCATTTAAGATCAAGTTTGATAGTGTACACTGATCCTAAGGTACGGTGTCACTAAGTTTTCTTTGTTTGAAGTTTCATCCCAAAGGGATATATGTGCAGATCCTAGAGTTTGCCTAAGTTCTCTAAGACTCATCCTTAATTATTGTCCTTAATGATGTCACTAGGTTTAATGGGTTTGAATCAATGTCACAAACCCTTTGGACATGCATATGAATGTAAACAGGCTACGTCGATGGCACATATTAACTAAATGCAGGAGTCACTGTAAAAACTTAACGCTGGGGATTAGCTCAACAGGAAAATCTAGGAGCACTATGGTCTTCTAAGTTTTAAGGAGACTTACCTGATCACCGGAGCCAGTCAACGGTGATTCCGACCGTAGCACCCCCATTTGAAAGAAACGGGGGCGACTGAAGCTTCTTGGCTCTATCCTCCAATCAGCTCCGTCAGTACCTTGCAGAAAGGTGAAGAGAGAAGGAGGTGTCAGAATATCATGCATCGAGTATAGAAGCTATTATTAATTAACATGTAAATGAATACGTGAAAAGTATAAATCAAATCAAATCAAATCATTAAAGTAATTTCAAAATGTATATTACTTTACAAGAATCAATTTCAATATATATGTTTCTAGATGGAAAGAAACCCCAACACATGTACTAATTCATAAGAATAAATCAACATGTGTAACTATATACAAGAAAGAATTTTAACTAATATGCTTTCTTGTAAAAAGAAATCAAATATGTAAAGAAATCACAACCATGAAAGTAGAAAAATTAAATTAGTTTATCCATAATTAACAAGGACAATTCTTATTAAGATAAATAATATTGCACACCCATCCAAACGAGTCTATGAGAAAATTATTATAGTTGCAGATTTATCAACCTTTTGATGGATATAATCAACATCCAATTCAAACCAGTATAAATGATTAGAAGCTTTGGAGAAAGAACCCAGTTGTAGTTTCAAATAACACTTGAAGATCAACATATGTAAATGAGTAAGTACAAATATGTCAAGGAAATTTACTTAATGACCATCATGTTGTTTTACTAGAAAATTTACATGCACAATACTATAATTAGAACACATTCATATAAGGTATTGGCAAAAAGAGAACAAAGAAATATAGGATCAATGAGCTATCACCTACGCACATGTAGCCATAACTTTTTAACGGGAGAATATCAACGAACAACCTCTCAACTAGAAGATACTATATATAAATATTAAATTAAAACTTTGTGATGCAATTATAGCGATTGAAGCTATACATAAAATCCAACCACACCAATAAAATGAAAGAATGTAATATAAATTACTCATTGACATGATTTACAACTTCATGCAACCCCTTACAATAACGGGTTAACAATATTCACAATATTAACAATAAATAGTCAAAAAAGAATATATGTATCACTGAATTCAAAGAGTTTATATTCAAATTTATTAGATTCTTAGAAGCATTCACATGAGGGGCATAAGTAAGCAACTTGGCATGATTATCTTGATTAAGTTTTAATTGAAATATCTCAAGTTGGTAGGGATAGAGTGATGCAGAAACTTTGATTATTGACTAATGGCAACCTAAAGTTTTGCTCTAAAAGAGATATCCTCAACATATTATCTTAAGGTGTAAAAACTAATCAACACCAGACTTTGTATAATAACATGATAAAAAAAAATCTAGTGATAGCATGAATAAAACGCTTCTACTTTAAATCCATTTTAGTTTGTTGCTGAGTATAATAATGTTATTTCAAGAGTAAGTTCATCCACATCGCTTACAATGCTGGAGATGAGTTCCAGAACTAGAATATTAAAGATATATATTAAACTAATAGGGATTTAAAATGGAAGGTTTATACTCAGCAACTATTGCTTCCATGTGACAAATAGGATTTATTTCTAACAACATTTAATGACATGCTTTGCACATTTGACATAAATCAGGTTCTGTACACACCATAGTAATGTGAGAGTATGCTAAAAGAAGAATTAAATGGAAATCTATAATAACATTTGAGAGCATCTATTTCAGCCAAATAGTTTAATAGCTCACCTTGTATTGAGCAGTACAAGCTTCCTTAGCATCAGTTGAAAGCCAATTTAGCAAGTTGAAGGCGAATGTAGCAAGTTCTTGCTGTCGTGCCTACTGGTATGATCTTCCACATGACATCCACAGCTAATGACTGAGTCAATGTTTCGTCCTTGGCCCAAAAGGTAAGTTGTATTCTCTTGTAAGCATGCCTTCTTGCTGGGTGTTGAAAACAGCGGCTAATTCCTCCTATCATTACTGAAATCTGCAGTTGTTCTCCCTATTCTTGTGGCTGAAATTTGGTCAGAAAGGAAGCAGCCCCTTTGCTTCTTTTCTTCTTTATTTGAAGCTTTGCAAGTGAGAGCCCCAACAACAACCCCTTTTCTTTTTTTTCTTTTTTTTTTCTTCTCTTCTACCTGAATGGAGGAACGAACAGCATGAATCTCTTACAATTTGAGTGGGGGAACCGCTAGCAGATTCCTCAACTTACCAATCAAATGGGGAGCAGCAAATCTCCTCCTTGCTTGGCCAAAGGTCTACAGCAAGCCCTCCTTTTGTTGTTGGCCGAACTCTGCTACAGCTTGGAGTCGTATGGGAGTTTTCTTGGTCTGATGAAGAGCTTAAGAGCAGTGAACTTCCTTAGCTGATTGAGCTTCATAATCTCTTGATTGGACATCTCAACATCCCATATTTCCCCTTGACCATTCCCAGAAGCTCCACAAATGTAATTTAAAAAAAAATGTGGAAGGGAATGGCGGCCAGCACTAGCAGCTCTCTAAAAATGAGTGAGAGAGCTCTCTTGTGAGGATGATCGGGAGAGCCTTATCCAGAGGCGGATGCTTATGGAAAATAGAGTCGTGGAATGGGGTCCTGGAATCAGAGCAAGTGACGGCTAGGGCCTTCTTAATCGTGCCATGAGAGCCACAACTCACCTCTTGGCCCATCCTAATTCTTTTTTTCTTAAAACCAAAAAAAAAAAAAGTCAAAAGATCAAAAACAATATGACTATCTTACCCATGGAAACTTAATCTGATGGCTGATAGCTGCCCTTCCTACCTTCCCTTGTTCATAAAATCAAAGGACAATATTAAAGCTATGCTTAAGATGATTAGAATGAAATAATTGAATCAAATGACTTGATATAATTAAATCTTAGGCTCACATTAATTTGATTAAAGTATCGGGGCTAATTAATACCCACTTGACTTATATCAAGCCGATCAAAGCCAATTTAACTCAAGAGAGATTAAATTGAGTGGATCAAAGTTTAGAAAACTAAATAAACTTGAGTCGAGTTGAATCGAATTTAAAATGAATTGAATCGAGGTTGACATCTTTCAACATGATTTATGTGAACAGATCTAGATTAATCAATTTGCACATGGTTCAATGTTATTTTTAAGGAATGATCGATGAGGTTGATCGTGAGCTAGATTGTAGACTAGATTAAATGATCGATTGATTGCAGACTTGAGGCTGAAAATTGGATGATTGAAATTTGATTGATTGGTGATTGATTAAAGCTAGATGTTTGAAGTTCGAATTAAAAATGGACCGAAGTGTGATCGAAGATTTGAGTGAAGTGTAGATTGTGGATTGGATTGGAATGTGACTAAAATTTGATTGAAAATTGGTTGAAGGTTGATTGAAAGCTTGATTGATTGAAGGTGATTGAAGGTTGGATTGGAGTTTAAAATTTGAATATTGGAATGAAGATTGAATTGGAAAGTGGAATTGAGTTTGATGAGGGTTGGATTAGGTTTTGATTGGGATTCGAAGCTTGAGTTAATTTGAATTTGAATTATTCAAATCATTTATGATCATTTGGATGATCATAAGTGATTGGATAAGGTTGAAGCTAGGTCAAAGGCAGGATCAAGATTTGAACTAGAGTTGGGATCAGGATAGATTTGAAATCAGGACATATTTGAAATTTGAATTGATTTGAGATTTGGATTAGCTTGAAATCAGGGTTGATTTGAGGTTTGAATTGATGTAAGATATAGGTTGATCCTAAGGTCTAGATAGATCTAGGGTCAGGACGTATCCTAGGGTTTAGATTGATCTAGAGTAGATCCTAGGGTGTGGGTTGATCTTAAGGTCTGGGTTGACTCTGGGATTTAAATTGGTATTGAGTTTGAATAAATCTGGGATATAGATTGATCATAGGGTCTAGACTAGATCCTAGGGTTAGAGTCTGGAAAAAAATCATGGAATCTAGATTTAATCCTAGGGCATAGATTGATGTAGGATTTAGATAGATCTAAGATCTGGGTAGATCTACGGTTTAGGTAGATTTAGGACCTAGGTAGATCTAAAACCTGGGTAAATCTTAAAGCTTAAAATTTATGGGGATTCTAGAATATAGAATTCCTAAAGTCTGGAGTCTAGGGGCATCCTAGGATCTGGGTAGATCCTATGGTTTGGATAGACCTAGGGTCTGGAATGATCTAGGATCTAGAGTAATCCTAGGGTTAAGACAGATCTGGAGTCTAAGTTGGGTCCTTACGATCTCATACAAAAATGAGGTCAACAAATGGATCCCCAATATGTGTAATAGAATGAAGTTCTATTGCACATATTGGCTTTGACCGAATAAAATGATCAGGTCTTGAATTTGATCCTAAGGGGATGCAAACTTCTATCCCTAGGGAATCGGGTTTTGAATTGATACTAGGGTAGTGCTGAGGAAAGCGTACTCTACCACTAGTGGGTCTGGTCCTAAGGGAAAGGAAGAGTCTATCCCTAAAGGAGAAGAAAGTCTGGGGTATCATATAGGAATGAAGAACTCCTAACTATAGAGGATTAAATCTAGATTTGATTCTAAGGGAAAGGAAATTCTAACCCTAGAAGATTGAGTTTAAAATTTAAACTAGGGTAGTGCTACGAGGGGCGTGCTCTACCACTAGTAGATCTAATCCTAAGGAAGGGAAGAAAACCTATCCTTACAAAAAAAGAAGATCTGGGTGATCCTATATAGAGAAAGAACTCCTAACTAGAAAGGATCGAGTTTTAAATTTAATTCTAAGGGAAAGAAAATCCTAACCTCAGAAGATTGAATTTGAAATGATACTAGGGTAGTGTTGGGGGCAGAACTTTACCACTAGTAGATCTAGTCCTAAGGGAAGGAACATCTAACCCTAAGGAAGTTGAATGATCGTATAGGAAGGAAGAACTCCTAACTAAAGAGGATCGAAGTTGAATTTTGATACTAGGGTAGTGCTGGGGGCAACGTACTCTACCACTAGTAGATTTAATCCTAAGGGAAGGAAAGAAAACCCATCCTTAAGGAAAAGATGAGTGAATTTAGGAAATTGAAATTGAAATTGAAATTGAAATTGAGGAGTTTAATCCTACAGGAAAGAGAATACTTAACCCTTAGGAGAAGAGAACCTGGATGATCCTATAGGAAGAAGGAACTTCTACCTATAGAGGATCTAGTTTGAATTTGATACTAGGGTAGTGCCACGAAGGGCGTACTCTACCATTAGTAAACCTAATCCTAGGGGAAAGAAGAAGAACCTAGCCCTAAAGAAAAGAAGATTTTGATTTTGTCACTTGAAACTAAATCCAGGATGGTGCCACGGAGGACTTACTCCATCACTGGGAAGTCTAATCCCAAGGGAAGGAAGAAGAACCTAACCTTAAGGAGAAAAAAGTTTGATTTTATAATTTGAAATTGAATCCAGGATGGTGCCATAGAGGACTTATTCCATTACTGGGGAGTCTAATCCTAATGAAAGGAGATTGAGCCTAACCGTAAGGAGAAGAGAGCTTGATTTTATAATTTGAAATTGAATCCAGGATGGTGCCATACAGGACTTATTCCATCACTAGGGAGTCTATCCTAAGGAAAGGAGATTAAGCCTAACCTTAAGGAGAAGAGAGCTGGAGGACCCTATGGGAAGGAAGCATTGCTTCCCACAGAAAGTCGGATCTCGAATTTGAAACTAGGATGGTGCCACAGAGGGCATGTTCCATCACTAGAAGATCTAATCCTAAGGAAAGAAAGCACGATGACTCACATCTGTCCTTAAGGAAAAGAAAACTGGAGGATCCTGAGGGAAGGAAGCATTACTTCCCACAGAAGGTCAGATCTAAATTTTAAATCTAGGATGGTGCCACAGAGGGCGTGCTCCATCACTAGAAGATATAATCCTAAGGAAAGAAAGAATGATAACTCACTTCTATCCTTAAGGAAAAGAAAACTGGAGGTAGCTCGGATGGTGCCACAATGGGCATACTCCACCACTAGCACATCTAATCCTAAGGAAAGGAAGAATCCTAACCTAAAGGAAAAGAAAACTGGAAGGAGCTAGGATGGTTCCATGAAGGGCGTACTCCACCACTAGTGGATGGTCATGTGGGAAGGAAGCTTGTTCCACACAGAAGACCTCAACTAGAAGGAAACTAGGGTGGTGCCACAAAGGGCGTACTCCACCACTAGCGAATGGTCATGTGAGGAGGAAGCTTGCTCAACACAGAGGACCTCAACTTAAAGGAAACTAGGGTGGTGCCACAAAGGGCGTACTCCACCACTAGCGAAGGATCTTATGGAGAGGAAACTTGCTCCACACAAAAGATTGGGTCTAGGTGATCATGTGGGAAGGAAACTTACTTCACACAAAGGATCAAGTATGGAATGATCATGAGTAGAGGAAACTTGCTCTACACAGAGGATCAAGTCTGGAATGATCATGAGTAGAGGAAACTTGCTCTACACAGAGGATTAAGTCTGGAATAATCATGAGTAGAGGAAACTTGCTCTATACAGAGGATCAAGTCTGGATGATCATATGTAGAGGAAACTTGCTCTACATAGAGAATCAAGTCTGGAATGATCGTATGTGAAGGAAACTTGCTTCACATAGAGGATTGAATCTGGATTCTGGAATTTGAGGTTTGAATGATTTTGAATTTGAATTGATCCAATTTTGAATTTAAAAAATTTTGAATTTAAAACTTGATTTGACGAATTTGAGTTTGAAAGGTTTTGAATCTGTGGTATGTTTTAAATTTGATTCGAATTGGTTTTGAATTTGAGGAATTTGAATTTGAAGTTTGATTTGATTTTGATTGATCTGAATTTGAAAGGTTTTAAAATTAATTTGATTTGAGTTTGAATGTGGAGAGGTTTTGAATTTGATTTGATTTGACTTTGAATTTCAAAAGTTTTGAGATTTGATTTTAAATTTAAAGTATTTTGAATTTGATTTTAAGTTTGACACTCATCTGGCATGGTACTTCCTGAAGAGCCTCCCCAATATTTGAAAATATTGGATGGCATTTTTCAGGATTGATTGGTTAATTAGAAATTCTCTCAAAGATCATCATTAGAATGAACGATCCAGTCAACATTGATTCAAGATTTCTATCAATTCTATGATGGATTAGAAGTGGTTCCCAAAAGACTCCTACTAAGTCTCCTACTTGGGGAGTTCTAAAGTGACACAATTTGTCATAATCACGAATCAAATGTGACTTATAAACTTTCAAACTTTATTGAGCATGCATTTGATTTTTATTTGAGGCCCTCAAGCTCCTCCAATCAGAGTCGGGCACTTTGCTAAACTAGGGTTTAATTTTGAACAGTAAGTCTCAATAAAGGAAACTACGCCCCTAGATCAGGATGATCTAGGACCCAGCACAGGGTGTGGTTCGATTATGAACGATAATCTCCAATATTATAAATAACTCCTCTAGTAGGATTAATCTTGGACCCATCATAGAGTGTAATTTTATAGAGGAGGCCTCAAAGGAAAGATGCCTATGTGGAAGGACTTACACATACTCCTCAAGGACCAGATTTTAAATTTTCATCAGGAGTAGAAGATTCATTCTTCTTATTAGAAAACTTCCTCTAAGTATTTGGACCCTATCAGGATGACAAGCGGAAACAAATTTAGAAGTTCAATGAAAAGTTTAAGTAACTCCAAAAAGCCTAAAAAGATTTCAGGATTTAGGTTTTGTTGACCCAGAACAAGTTTCGTAGAAACTAAACTGGGGTTCCCCTTAAATATTTGAATTAAAATCAATTTCAAAGTACTTTAAGTCAAGTAAGGAAATTTGATCTTTTCAATTCTCTCGCATAAGAGATTTTTGTATCTTCATAGATTATCGATGCACGACAAAAATTCTAGATTTAAGATATTCAAAATCAAGCAATTTAAAATTGACTGGGTCTTTTGAGATTTAAGAATTTAGAAGAAGGGAGCCTCTTTCTTTTCCTGGTGGCGCACATTACGCATCTTTTGATTTATAGTATATTTTGCACTATTTTTGAATTTTTGGCGCATTCGCACATCTTTTGACTTCTGATGCACTTTGTGCATTTTCTTGATTTTTTGATTTCAATTAGATTTGATAGGAGGCTGCACCTTCTTTGAATGCTGAGGTTATATCTCAAGTACAAGAGAAGAAAGCTCACTCTCTTATATAATGAAGAATAATCCTTAAGGCGGGACCCAACCCTTTTAAAAAGAGTATTGGCTTGACTTTTGAAATTCATTGAACAAATTTTAAGCACACAAGAGACATCTATTAAGATAGAAAATTGCTAGAAATTTGAGATGATTTTTATTTCAAAGATCAAGTTAATTTTGGCATTGATTTTAGTTTAACAATTAAATCAATCCCATAAAAGTGGTGGGAGGGAGGGGCATTTAAACATCTGGTGGAGTCAACTACAACTTTCTCCTGATTAAGATTTAAAGTAGAGGTAAATTTTCATTAAGAAGATAACTCAACTATCTTGAAATTTTGAACTCAGTATACTTGAGAAATTGGAAGCTTTTCCTTAAAGAGAAAAAAGTTGCAAGTCTAGGTGACATGACCCTAATAGTAAGGAATTAGATTCCTACGATCTCCTTTAGAGCGAGAAATTGTTATAGAATCTGCACTATCCTAGTGGCATCATTTTAATCAAAAGATTTATCACGATAGGACCCCGTTGAAAGTTGAATTTTGACGGTATCACTATCTGATATAATCTTAGATTAGTTCCCCTCTCATTACTAGTGGTCTAGTAATTAGGAGAGTGGCACCCCGAGTGGTTTCTACACCTCATCCTCTACAGGTGATGTAGTGGGACATGTATAGAAACGTGACCTAACATCTTCTAGTAGAGTGGATGGGCCATAACCTTTAACTGGGGGCATAGGGTCTAGTGCTGGTGTTTATTCAGTTCTGGCTTGATTGATTCTTACCATGTAGTAGTCGAGAAGGTGTATTGAAGATCACGCTCTCGTTTCTACAACCTCCTTCCTTTGAGCAACAGGAGAAGGGTAAAGATGATCTCCACCAGGAAAGGGGTACGTAGAAGGATCAATAAATTTTTTATTAGCCTTAGACTTGACGTGCTTAAAGGCTTTCGCCTCACCAGTCTTTCTGGCCTTAACAACCTTCTTTCTGACTCTTCGAAGGTAGTTCTTCCTTTTGTTCTTGCTGACGATAGGGGTGCTAGAACTTGACCCAATCTCGGATTGAGATGGTAGCTCTCCCGTCATTACTGACTTATGGTTCTTATCCTCCTAAGTAGAAGGTATAATGGGTAAAGGGGTGACAGCGACCTCCATCTCGGGGATGGGGGAGTCAACTCCTGACCCTAAAGTAATCTCAACTAAGGGGGCATCCCTTTGTATTTCAGTAGGTAGATCAATTATTTCTTCTCTATTGACTGATAACTTGAAGTTTTGGAATTCTATTTCAAACTGGATTAAATTGCCAGAGGTAATTCCTTCTACTATCAAGTTTTTATCTAGAGAGAAGATGAGTTTCCCAATCATTTAAGTGCTTTATTTCCTAAAATTAAAAGAATGTGATTTGACTTAGTTGCTTTTGAAATTGAATTTGAATTTTAAGCTTGATTAATTTTATTCAAAATTTTATAACTTAATTATGTTGAATTTACACTCAACATAGTGGTTCATAAAATTGACACAGAGAACTTCAGGGTTGAACCCGACTCTTTTGCTACACCAATTAACTTGGGGCAAAATGTCAAAGTTCAAACTCAAACTTGAATTCAAAATTGAATTTAAAATTTGAGGTAACAATTGAATTCAAACTTAAGGTTAAAATTGTTTTTTGAATCAAAGTTGGATTTGAATCTGAACTTAAGGTTGAAGTCGAATGGACTTTTCTTCAAATTTCATGACTCAACAGATCGAGTTTCACTCAATCACGTAGGTACATAAAATTGATATGAAAGATCTGGGGATCGGGCTCTACTCTTTTCATTTCATCAATTGACTTAGGTCGAAATGTCAGAGCCCGATCAAAATTGAATTGACTTTAAAGTGGAAATCAAATTCAAATTTCAGGTTGAAATTATGTTTGGACTCAAATTTTGAATTTGAACTTGAGGCTCAAGTTAAATGGATATTTCTTCAAATTTTATGACTCAACAGGTTAAGTCTCACTCAATTATGTAGGTGCATAAAATCGATATGAAAGATCCAGGGATCGGGCTCAACTCTTTTCGTTTTAATAATTGGCTTGGGTCAAAATGTCAAAGCCCGGATTTGATTTTGAAATCAAATTTAAAGTTAAATCTGAAATTAAGATCATACTTGAATTCAAGGTGGAAGTTGAATTTAGAATTAAGGTTGAATTTAAATTTGAATCTTGAGGTTAAAATTGGATTCGAATTCTAGGTTGAAATTAAATTTCGATTGAGATTTGAATTTAAGTTTGAAACTGGATTTAAACTTAAAGTTGAAACTAAATGGATCTTCTTCAAAATTTGAAACTCAATATATTGAATTTTTTTCAAATACATAGGTTTATCAAATTAACCTGAAGATCCTAAGAAATTAGACTTGACTCTTTTCACCACACCAAGTGATTTGGAAGTGAAATGTCAAAGCCTAGATTTGACAAGAATTTTAAATTTGTATTGTATACGTTCAACTATAACAGAATGTTATAGAAGACATATGACAATGAAGATTGGAATTGATTTGAGAAATCTTGAAAGGGATTTAAGAAAAATTTGAAAATCCGGTAGAATCTCCCCTTATTTTGAAACTCAATATGTTGAATTCGCATTCAACATAAAGGTTTACAAATTTTGGGGTAAATTTTTAAAAGTTGACTCGACTCTTTCATCCAAAGGGACTGTTTGTGAATGAAATGTCAGAGACCGACTATACCAGAAGGGTTGAAGTTTTGAACTGAATTTGAAGAGGTATAATTTTGTTGGAGGCTTGAAACTTTGATTTTAAAATTAAATGATCTTCTATAAATTGTGAAACTTAGCACGTTGTGATTTATTTGCATGCGAGTTTGTAACATATACAGGAAGACTTTAAAAAGTTTGGCCTGACCCTTTTGCTCTACCAATGAACTTAGAGGCAAAATGTCAAAACCTGGCTTAAAGGGAAGTTTCTTACACTCACCTCTCTTTTCACATGTCTTAATTGAGTTGTCCACACTCACCCAAGGGAGAAATGGGAGAGGGACGAATGGAAGAAAGATAGTTAAAACTATCAATTCAATAAAATTCATACTGCTATTAAAGATGGAGAGAGAGATAGTCGCCAGCGGAGTCGCCATTTTTTGATTTGATTGAAAAAGATAGTTTTGAAATGGTTTAATTTTCTTTGGGAAATGTTGAATTTCTGGAATTTTAATATTTAAAATCGAACACTTATTATGAATGATATATCACCTCGAAAGGTGAACATATCATTCCTTAATAGGTTAAGATTTCAAAACTTGAGATTTATCCTAATTATTGTAATCAAACTCAAGGAGAAATAACGTATAATCCCGAAGGATTAAAATGATGTTTAATCCAATATTCAACTATAATAATTTAGATAGAGATCATTAATTTCATAATCAAGGGTACAATTATAATTGATATATCTATCCGAAGAAAGAAGATATCAATCATTATCGATAGTTTGAATATGATAATAATGATCGCCATTTTTTGTTTTGATTTCCCATAGATAATTAATTAAGGGTTTTGAAAAATTGATTTTGAAAATCAGGTCTGGGTTTCTAAATCTCCTACGAGTGCAAGCCCTTATAGTTAATTACATTATAGGAAAACCAGAAATCTTCCTATGAATACTCTCATTTAAAATAGCGATATGAATTTTATTTAAGAGTTCAAGGCTTGATGTCAAAAGAGGTAAAGGTTGGAATTTTCAATCAGGAATGGATCAAATTTGAACAATTATTTCTGGAGTCAAAGGAGGAAGGGTAGGATGTGTTTTGAGATTCTGAATTACTTCAGAAACACCCCAACCTATCCTAAGTGTTGGGCTTGAATTTGATGGAATGATTGATTTTATTAGAAAGTTGGGACTTATATTCTCGATCACCAAATCAAAAGAATGCCCAGGAGGTGAGGGTAAAGACTAACCTACCGAGTGGGTATGACGTCCCCAGTCAAGATCCCATGGTTTTCCATCGTCCCGGGTTCATCGGTATCCTTAGCCTACTTAGTCGAGTGCCGACTAGAGGATCCTTGTTAGTAATCATGGGTTACCTCATTCAAGGGGACCTCGTAGGCCAAGGGGCTGGGGACCTAATCCGCAGCTGACAAATAGGAAGTGGACATCAATGTGAATAATGAACCTATGTCTATGTTATCTAACCTAGGATGTCACTCTCATTTTGTGTGCATATCAACATATCTCAAAAATAGAAAGGAACATCGGCCTAACCTAAAGCTAGAGTTCGTGTCCTAACGAGTCAATCTAGGTGTGTGTGGCAGGCTATGTGGCTTAGATATGTCCTGTATCGTGTAATTGATTAAAGTTGTTTAATGTTCTGGTTGGTTAAAAGGTTTAAGGGAAGATTTTAGTTAAAGTTTAAGTCTTAATGATTTGAAATTAATTTTAAGATTGATTATTAATTATTTGTTGGATACTACCTTTGTTGTTCACTGAGGCCATAAAATTTATTTCACCTTCCTTGGGGATAATTTAATAGCCTCGTAGCTTGGGTTACCCAGTGGTACCCGTCATGATTAAATGAATTAGATTTGATTTAAGATTTGAAATTTAATGAATCTTAATTAAGGTTGATTGATTACTAGTTTTTATGTTAGATTGAAATTTTCTGGATATTTAAATGATTTTTTTAAAGGTTTGATATTTTTGATAAATATTAGATTTTCATTTAAATTGAATGACTTTGAGTTTGATCAATTTGAGATTTTCTGGAAATGGTTATAATTTTTCAAAATTTGAGAATTATTTGAATTATTTAATTGCTTAATTAGGGGCTTTTGATGGTTTGAATCCAAATGACCTCCAAACTTCTTGAAATCACTTCCAAAGATCTGAAATGATTTAAGGAGTGATTATCAAGTGTTTGAGAAATTTTTGGAATTTTTAATTATTTTTAATTAACTAAATTAATTAAATATTCAATTTTATTTAAAATTCAATTAAGCTTAATTTTAATGTCAAATCAAGGGGGTTTTAATTTTCTTATGTTAAGAATTCAATTTTGATTAATTTGAGGTATTATGTGTGTTTTTGTGATTTAAATTTGATTTGTTAGAATTTTTTGAAAGTTTTAAGGGCTTGATTAAGGCTTACTCTTAAGGGGTTTGATTAAGGGGTTTAAAAGATTCAAATTTTAGTGAGGATTTTTCCTAGAGCAGGGAAAGTCACTAAACTTAAGGGGTTTAAATGTGAAGTCAAATTGAATTTAAATTTGATTTTTTATAATTTTAGAAGTTTTTTTAATGCTTAATTAAGGGTTTAACTTTAATTAAATCAATTAAGTGGTTTAATGTTTCATCGATTGATTTAAGTTCAATTAAGATCAAGTTTGATAGTGTACACTGATCCTAAGGTACGGTGTCACTAAGTTTTCTATGTTTGAAGTTTCATCCCTAAGGGATATATGTGTAGATCCTAGAGTTTGCCTAAGTTCTCTAAGACTCATCCTTAATTATTATCCTTAATGATGTAACTAGGTTTAATGGGTTTGAGTCAATGTCACTGACCCTTTGGACATGCATATGAACGTAAACAGGCTACGTCGATGGCACATATTAACTAAATGCAGGAGTCATTGCAAGAACTAAAGGCTGGGAAATAGCTCAACAGGGAAATCTAGGAGCACTATGGTCTTCTAAGTTTTAAGGAGACTTACCTAATCACCGGAGCTAGTCAACGATGATTCCGACCGTAGCACCCCCATTTAGAAGAAACCGGGGCGGCTGAAGCTCCTTGGCTCTATCCTCCAATCAGCTCCGTCAGTTCCTCACAGAAAGGTGAAGAGAGAAGGAGGTGTCAGAATATCATGCATCGAGAATAAAAGCTTCTATTAATTAACATGTAAATGAATACGTGAAAAGTATAAATCAAATCAAATCATTAAAGTAATTTCAAAATATATATTACTTTATAAGAATCAATTTCAACATATATGTTTCTAGATGGAAAGAAACCCAACACATGTTCTAATTCATAAGAATAAATCAACATGTGTAACTATATACAAGAAAGAATTTTAACTAATATGTTTTCTTATAAAAAGAAATCAAATATGTAGAGAAATCACAACCATGAAAGTAGAAAAATTAAATTAGTTTATCCATAATTAACAAGGATAATTCTTATTAAGATAAACAATGTTGCACACCCATATCAAAACGAGTCTATGAGCAAATTATTATAGTTGCAGATTTATCAACCTTTTGATGGATATAATCAACATCCAATTCAAACCAGTATAAACAATTAGAAGCATTGGAGAAAGAACCCATTTATAGTTTCAAATAACACTTGAAGATCAACTTATGTAAATGAGCAAGTAAAAATATGTCAAGGAAATTTACTTAATGACCATCATGTTGTTTTACTAGCAAATTTACATGCACAATACTATAATTAAAACACATTCATATAAGGTATTGGCAAAAAGAGAACAAAGAAATATAGGATCAATGAGCTATCACCTACGCACATGTAGCCATAACTTTTTAACGGGAGAATATCAACGAACAACCTCTCAACTAGAAGATACTATATATAAATATTAAATTAAAACTTTGTGATGCAATTATAGCGATTGAAGCTATACATAAAATCCAACCACACCAATAAAATGAAAGAATGTAATATAAATTACTCATTGACATGATTTACAACTTCATGCAACCCCTTACAATAACGGGTTAACAATATTCACAATATTAACAATAAATAGTCAAAAAAGAATATATGTATCACTGAATTCAAAGAGTTTATATTCAAATTTATTAGATTCTTAGAAGCATTCACATGAGGGGTATAAGTAAGCAACTTGGCATGATTATCTTGATTAAGTTTTAATTGAAATATCTCAAGTTGGTAGGGATAGAGTGATGCAGAAACTTTGATTCTTGACTAATGGCAACCTAAAGTTTTGCTTTAAAAGAGATATCCTCAACATATTATCTTAAGGTGTAAAAACTAATCAACACCAGACTTTGTATAATAACATGATAAAAAAAAAATCTAGTGATAGCATGAATAAAACGCTTCTACTTTAAATCCATTTTAGTTTGTTGCTGAGTATAATAATGTTATTTCAAGAGTAAGTTCATCCACATCGCTTACAATGCTGGAGATGAGTTCCAGAGCTAGAATATTAAATATATATATTAAACTAATAGGGATTTAAAATGGAAGGTTTATACTCAACAACTATTGCTTCCATGTGACAAATAGGATTTATTTCTAACAACATTTAATGACATGCTTTGCACATTTGACATAAATCAGGTTCTGTACACACCATAGTAATGTGAGAGTATGCTAAAAGAAGAATTAAATGGAAATCTATAATAACATTTGAGAGCATCTATTTCAGCCAAATAGTTTAATAGCTCACCTTGTATTGAGCAGTACAAGCTTCCTTAGCATCAGTTGAAAGCCAATGTAGCAAGTTGAAGGCGAATGTAGCAAGTTCTTGCTATCGTGCCTACTGGTATGATCTTCCACATGACATCCACAGCTAATGACTTAGTCAATGTTTCGTCCTTGGCCAAAAAGGTAAGTTGTATTCTCTTGTAAGCATGCCTTCTTGCTGGGTGTTGAAAACAGCGGCTAATTCCGCCTATCATTACTAAAATCTGTAGTTGTTCTCCCTATTCTTGTGGCTGAAATTTGGTCAGAAAGGAAGCAGCCCCTTTGCTTCTTTTCTTCTTTATTTGAAGCTTTGCAGGCGAGAGCCCCAACAACAACCCCTTTTCTTTTTTTTCTTTTTTTTTGTTTCTCCTCTTCTTCCTGAATGGAGGAACGAACAGCATGAATCTCTCACAGTTTGAGTGGGGGAACCGCTAGCAAATTCCTCATCTTGCCGATCAAATGGGGAGTAACAGATCTCCTCCTTGCTTGGCCAATGGTCTACAGCAAGCCCTCCTTCTGTTGTTGACCGAATTCTGCTACAGCATGGAGTCGTATGGGAGTTTTCTTGGTCTGATGAAGAGCTTGAGAGCAGTGAACTTCCTTAGCCCGATTGAGCTTCATGATCTCTTGATTGGACATCTCGACATCCCATATTTCCCCTTGACCATCCCTACTAACTCCACAAATGTAATGTAAAAAAAAATGTGGAAGGGAATGGTGGCCAGCACTAGCAGCTCTCTAAAAATGAGTGAGAGAGCTCTCTTGTGAGGATGATCGGGAGAGCCTTATCCAGAGGCGGCTGCTTATGGAAAATGGAGTCGTGGAATGGGGTCTTGGAATCAGAGCAAGTGACGGCTAGGGCCTTCTTAGTCGTGCCACAAGAGCCACATCTCATCTCTTGGCCGGCCCTTATCCTTTTTTTCTTAAAACCTAAAAAAAAATTGTCAAAAGATCAAAAACAATATGACTATCTTACCCATGGAAACTTAATCCGATGGCTGATAGCTGCCCTTCCAACCTTCCCTTGATCATAACATCAATGGACAATATTAAAGCTATACTTAAGATGATTATAATGAAATAATTGAATCAAATGACTTGATATAATTAAATCTTAGACTCACATTAATTTGATTAAAGTATCAGGGATAATTAATAC
Organism: Dendrobium chrysotoxum; assembly: GCA_019925795.1. Lineage (NCBI taxonomy): Eukaryota > Viridiplantae > Streptophyta > Magnoliopsida > Asparagales > Orchidaceae > Dendrobium > Dendrobium chrysotoxum. The sequence continues at coordinate 6,949,463 of CM034310.1, forward strand.
CCACTAGATTTATATCAAGCTGATCAAAGCCGATTTAACTCGAGAGAGACTAATTTGAGTGGATCAAAGTTTAGAAAACTAAATAAACTTGAGTTGAGTTAAATCGAATTTAAAATTAATCGAATCGAGGTTGACATCTTTCAACATGATTTATGTGAACAGATCTAGATTAATCAATTTGCACATGGTTCAATGTTGATTTTAAAGAAAGATCGACGTGGTCGATCGCGAGCTAAATTGTAGACTAGATTGAATGATCGATTGATTGCAGACTTGAGGCTGGAAATTGGATGATTGAAATTTGATTGATTGGAGATTGATTAAAGCTGGATGTTTGAAGTTCGAATTAAGACTGGACTGAAGTGTGATAGAAGATTAGAGTGAAGTGTAGATTGCGGATTGGATTGGAATGTGACTAAAATTTGATTGAAAATTAGTTGAAGGTTGATTGAAAGCTTGATTGGTTGAAGGTGATTGAAGGTTGGATTGGAGTTTGAAATCTGAATATTGGAATGAAGATTGAATTGGAAAGTGGAATTGAGTTTGATGAGGGTTGGATTGGGTTTTGATTAGGATTTGAAGCTTGAGTTAATTTGAATTTGAATTATCCAAATCATTTATGATCATTTGGATGATCATAAGTGATTGGATAAGGTTGAAGCTAGGTTAAAGGCATGATCCAGATTTGAACTGGAGTTGGCATCAGGATAGATTTGAAATTAGGACATATTTGAAGTTTGAATTGATTTGAGATTTGGATTAGCTTGAAATAAGGGTTGATTTGAGGTTTGAATTGATGTAAGATATAGGTTGATCCTAAGGTCTAAATAGATCTAGGGTCAGGACATATCCTAGGGTTTGGATTGATCTAGAGTAGATCCTAGAGTGTGGGTTGATCTTAAGGTCTGGGTTGACTCTGGGATTTAAATTGGTATTGAGTTTGAATAAATCTGGGATATAGATTGATCCTAGGGTCTAGAGTAGATCCTAGGGCTAGAGTCTGGAAAAAAATTATAGAATCTAGATTTGATCCTAGGGTATAGATTGATGTAGGATTTAGATAGATCTTAGATCTGGGTAGATCTAGGGTCTAGGTAGATTTAGGACCTAGGTAGATCTAAAACCTGGGTAAATCTTAAAGCTTAAAATTTCTAGGGATTCTAGAATATAGAATTCCTAAAGTCTGGAGTCTAGGGGATCCTAGGATCTGGGTAGATCCTATGGTTTGGATAGACCTAGGGTCTGGAATGATCTAGTATCTAGAGTAATCCTAGGGTCAAGATAGATCTGGAGTCTCAGTTGGGTCCTTACGACCTCATACAAAAATGAGGTCAACACATGTTAGGACACATAGCCCGTACATGCACTATCCACCATAGGAAACACTTAGTGTTGAGGCCTAAATTACATACATCTTAGCATAACACGCATTCATGTCATTCATTCAAGCAAAAGGTGGAACCCAAACTCACTTGGATTCTTAAAACTAACATTAAATGACATTGAAGGGGTAATCTTATTAAAGACCTAGTGAGAGCATGTGGTACCTGTATAGTGGCTGCTCAAGGCACATGACTGGTGATATGAAGCAGTTCATCATACTATAGGCTAATTTAGGAGGCAATGTGATGCTAGGAGACAACACCACTAGAAAAGTGGTGGGCTTAGGTATAATTGGCAACTCTAAAAACTTTATGATTGAAAATATTTTGTTAGTTGATGGTTTAAAGCATAACTTGTTAATTATTAGTAAACTATGCGATAAAGGCTTTGATGTAAAATTTCTTTTTGAAAAATGAAAGTTCGAAAGGGATGTTAAGCCCTAGTGAACTAGTCCCGAGGCTAACCAAGAGGGGGGGTGAATTGGTTATTTAAAAATTTCACGATAACTACAAAAATCTTTTCGATACTTAGCAGCGGAAATAAGTAAACAATAACGAAAAGATCAACCAACGATATTCACCCAAGCAGTTTATATTGAAAAGTAAAATGCAAAACTGAATCAGAAAAGCAAACCAGATTTTATAGTGGTTCGGTCAACTTGACCTACGTCCACTCCCAGGAGCCTCCCCTCCGGGTATTGCACTAAACAAAAGTGACTCTCCTTTTGCTCCCACATCAAGGCGGAGAAGCCTGTACAAAACACCTCCTTTTCACCACACGGTGAGGCAGAGAACCTGACATCCTTTCGCTTCCTCCTGAAGCAGGCAGAGAACCTTCGAACTCCTTTTGCTTCCACCTGAAGCAGGCAAAGAACCCACAAACTCCTTTCGCTTCCTCCTGAAGCGGGCAGAGAACCCGGATCTTCTTGTGAATGATCCTCCCACGAAGAACACCGACTAGACGACAGACGACGAGCGGAGAAGACGACTCTGATCCGTGCTTGGAGCAACCTTAGTGAATCCCTCACTAACTCCCCCTCACAAGATCTCTTCTCTCTCTCCCAACTCTCTCTCTCTCTAGGATTTCTCAGGGAAGGAAGGCAGCAAAAAGATTTTTCCAAAAATTGGAAAAAGTTCTTTTAAAGGAGGGCTTAAAATTTGCCCTAAATCTCAACTTGTCGGCCAAGATCGTCCAGGACGATCGGTAGATCGTCCTGTATGATCAGTTCAAATTCAGCTATTTCAGCCTGGACGATCAGTAGAAAAAGTTGTTCATATCGTCCCGTACGATCCTGCGATCGTCCGGGACGATTAGTTCAAATTGAAGGAAATCGTCCAGAAGACAGTTCGGGTCGTCCAGAGAAATCTGTGCTGGACGACCAAAAATGACTTGATCGTCCCGGATGATAGGGTAATCGTCCGGTACGATTAGTTCAAAAAGGCCCCCAAATCGTCCTGTACATAGTTCTGGACGTACAGCTGAAATGCACAAGGCGATCACGATCGTCCGGGACGATCCTGCGATCGTCCAGGACGATGTGATCGTATCAATTAAACATTAATTGCTTTCCTTAATTACCAGACTAATTTAGGCATGATTGTAGTGAATCGTCCAGGACGATACAAGTATCGTCCGGGACGATCAGACCAAAATACTTAAAATAAAACTTGCCTAACTTAATCTGGCGGCTGGGAATTTCTGATTTGAGAATATCATCTGTACGATCCAAAGATCGTCCAGGACGATCTGCTTAACAGACCTTCTTAACTTAGTCGCCCTAATTAGGGTTTCTGTTTTTAACTGGATCGTCCAGGACGATGAAACTATCATCCAGGATGATCTGAACAAATTTTGAACAGAAACTCTAACTCACTCAATCTCTCCCCCTGAGTGTGTGTGTGCAAGGTTACTTAGCTAGGGGATCAGTTACATTACAATTGACTCAATAAAAAGAAAAATCATACATTTGATACACTTGGACCCGATCTTGAGTTGGCTTGAGTGGCTCGCGGTCTTTTATGCCTGAAACAGATTAGCCAAGCAAAACATACTGGAAACATGTTTGTCATCATCAAAATCAGATTTGCAACAATCTCCCTCTTTTTGATGATGGTAAATATTTGTAAAGTAGTCAGACAGTAAAAGTAAACTAGGAGATCAAACAAACAAACATTTTTTAAATTTTCATTTAACAGCTAAAACAATACAGGAAATAAGACTCAGAAAACAGAAACAAAGACACGACACGACTACAACTCTGACTCCCCCTTTTGACATCACAAAAAGGAGGAGCGAAAAACAGAACACTGAAATAAAACATAAAATAAAACATAAATAGAACAAACTACAAAACAGGAAAATCAGAATTTTTCCTTGATTTTAGATTCAAAAACCAATGACAGGACAATTGACAGTGCTGAAATCCAAAAAAGGTTGGAAATAATTAACTTTCGTAACTCCGACCCCGGGCACCTTATCGATGCAAACCTCTTTCAACACAAAAATCCGATTCAGAATAAAAGACATTAGATTTGAAAAGAAATCCTTTCAAGCCTTGTTCTAAAAAAATATCTGATATAATTGTGTTACAAAGTAAAAAAATCAGAAATCAGGATTTTCAAGACTCAAGCTTTTGAAAATATTAAGTGGCGCATAGATTTTTCTAAGACATTTAATAATCTGAAAGGAAAGAAAGCTTGTGTTGGGCTCATTTTGTGCCTCTTTTTCAAATTGGTTGGCGCTTTGCGCATCTTTTGATTTTTGATATACTTTGTGTATCCAATTTGGCAATTTCGCATCTTTTCAGTTTTGGGCTCATTTTATGCCTTTTTTTCAAATTATCTGGCGCACTGCGCATCTTTTATAAGCCTTCTCCTTTTCATAATCATTAAAGAGTCTCAGCTGTGAGATTATCTTCCAGACATAGGAGATGACTCTCCGCAGTAAGGAAGAACGATTCACAAAACAAAATCCATACAACATATGATAAATGCAATCACTTGGTTTAAAAAATCAAACTAATGACTCAAGACTTTGAAAAACACTATTGATATGAGGCAGATTACTGTAGGAAGATAAAATAATCTCTATTCCAAAAACTAACATTTTAATTTTGAAAAGGATTTTTATTCAAAAGAAACTACACACCAGTAAAGGAGTTAGAGGAAGAGAAACAATTATCAATGTTTCTTCCCTTTAACAGATTCAGCGAAGTCAATCACTGCTTATCAGCTTCCAAACCAAAACAAGGTAAAAACTCCCAGTCAAAAATTCAGATCACCAGAAGTAGTGAGCGGTGATCAGATCTTGAAAAGCATAAAACAGTAAGTGCAAGATATGAACCCGTAAATAAATAAAAAACAGGTAGAAAATCATAGCAAAGTAAATACTCAAATCAAACTAACAAAAAAGGTAACACAGAAATCAGCAGAAGAAATAAAATCAACTGAAAGCAAATAATCAAACCAAAACTAATTAACAGAAATCAGAAATCAGAATACAAAAACAAACTAACAGAAATCAGAAAACAGAATACAAAAAACTAACTAACAGAAATCAGAATACCAATCATAACAGTCATAAATCAACAGTCATCAGAATCAAGCATTTATATCAATCACTCCTAATCTGGTTCTCAAAATGCTGAATGAGTAAAAGGCCAGTGGTTTAGTGAATATGTCAGCCAGCTGATTTTCAGTTGCTACGTGGTGTAGCTCAATGTCCCCTTTTGTAATATGGTCCCTAATGAAGTGATGCCTAATGTCAATGTGTTTGGTCCTAGAATGTTGGATTGGATTCTTAAAGATACAGATGGCACTAGTATTATCACACAGAACAGACATTGTGCCAACAGGTACTCCTAAATCCAAGACTTGCTGCTTCAACCAAAGAACTTGGGCCACACAACTCCCTAAGGCAATGTACTCAGCTTCAGCAGTGGAAAGTGCAACTGAGTTCTATTTTCTACTGGACCAGGAGACTAACGACTGTCCTATGAATTGACAAGTCCCAGAGGTACTCTTCCTATCCACCCTACACCCCACAAAGTCAGAGTCAGAATATCCAATGATCTCAAAAGAGGTGCTGTGCCTAGGGTACCAAATTCCTAGGTTTGGGGTCCCTAAAAGATATCTAAGAATTCTCTTAACAGCAGTCAGGTGGGACTCTTTAGGATCAGCCTGAAACCTAGCACAAAGACAGACACTAAACATGATATCAGGTCGGCTAGCAGTCAGGTAAAGCAGTGACCCTATTATCCCTCTATACTTCTTCTGATCAACAGATTTTCCATTTGAATCCTTATCTAACTGAACTGAGGAGGGCATGGGAGTATTGATTGGCTTGGCTTTATCCATTTCATATTTCTTCAAAATGTCCTTAGTGTATTTTGATTGATTGAGAAAGGTTCCATCATCCGTTTGCCTTATGCTAAACCCCAAAAAGTAGGACAATTCTCCCATCATACTCATCTCAAACTCTTTACTCATTATTTTAGAAAACTCTTCACATAAGTATTTATCAGAAGATCCAAAAATTATATCATCAATATAGATCTGGACAATGAGTAAGTCATCTCCTAATCTCCTCAGAAAAAGGGTGGTGTCTACGCTCCCCTTAACAAACTCTCTTTCTAACAGGAATGTGCTAAGCCTCTCATACCAAGCTCTGGGTGCCTGTTTCAATCCATATAAGGCCTTTTTTAATTTATAGACATGATTTGGATATTGGGAACTCTCAAAACCTGGGGGTTGTTCTACGAAAACATCTTCTTTAATTACCCCATTTAAAAAGGCACTCTTGACATCCATTTGAAACAGCTTAAATCCCTTATAACAGGCAAAGGCTAGTAGCACTCTAATGGCTTCCAATCTAGCTACAGGGGCAAAAGTTTCCTCAAAATCTATCCCTTCTATCTGATTATACCCCTTAGCCACCAATCTTGCCTTATTTCTCACCACCACACCAGAATCATTCATCTTATTCTTAAAGACCCACTTGGTTCCCACAATACTTTGGTTTCTAGGTCTTTCTACTAACTCCCAAACATCATTCCTTACAAATTGATTCAATTCTTCCTGCATCGCTAAAATCCAAAACTCATCCGACAAGGCTTGATTGATGTTGGTGGGTTCAGTCATTGAGATAAAGGCAGAATGGTTTACTTCCTTCCTAAGTCCATGCCTAGTCCTAACACCTTCAGAAGGGTCTCCTAAGATCAGTTCTTTAGGATGACTCGAAGAATATCTCCAATCTCTAGGCAATGGGGTTTGAGGTTCTACCCTTTCCTCCAAATTTGTATTTCCAACTCCTTGGGTAACCTCAACAATCTCTTCATCTTCTACTTCAGATCTAGACTCCTTAGGATCAGATTCATCAAACACTACATGGGTTGTTTCTTCCACCACCAAAGTCCTCCTATTGAACACCCTAAAGGATTTCCCCACACTTGAATATCCTAAGAACACTCCTTCATCAGATTTGGGGTCAAATTTTCCTAAGGGTGACTTCCCGTTGTTCAGAATGAAAACCTTACAGCCAAAGACATGGAGGTGGGACAGATTTGGTGTTCTACCCTTAATGATCTCATAAGGTGTCTTGTTCAGTTTGACTCTCACATTCATCCTATTCAGCACATAACAGGCAGTGTTCACCGCTTCAGCCCAAAAGTATTTAGGAAGTGAATACTCGGCAAGCATGGCTCTAGCGGCTTCTACTAAGGTCCTGTTCTTCCTTTCAGCTACCCCGTTCTGCTGAGGGGTCCTAGGAGCTGAAAAATTGTGACTAATCCCATGATCCTCACAAAAACTTTCAAATCTTTCATTTTCAAACTCCCCTCCGTGATCACTATGGATGATAATAATCTCACATCCTAACTTCTTTTGAATCCAAGTAGAGAAATATCTAAACTCATCAAATGACTCAGATTTGTGTGACAAAAACTTAACCCAAGTGAACCTTGAATAATCATCAACAATCACAAAACCATAGACTCTCCCCCCTAAGCTGGCAGTGCAAATGGGTCCAAAGAGGTCCATATGAAGAACTTCTAAAGGTCTAGAGGTGCTAATGTCCTTAACAGAGTGAAAAGAGGACTGGACTTGCTTCCCCAACTGACAGGCATCACACAGGTGATCCTTAGTGAACTTAAGCTTGGGCACACCTCTAACTAAGTCCTTTTGGGTGACTCTCCTAAGGGTTTTCATACTGGCATGACACAATCTCCTATGCCATAACCAAGACTCATCAGCAGCAGTTTTTAAGCAAATTGAATTATCAGATTTAATGCTACTTACATCCAGCTTGTAGATGTTGTTGATCCTTTGCCCCTGCAAAACAACTTCATTATTTAAGCTTAAAATGCAGCCAGTGGGCAGGAATTTGATGCTGTATCCCTTGTCGCAGAGTTGACTAATGCTCAGCAAGTTGTGTTTCAGTCCATCTACAAGCAAAACATTATCAATCACAAAATTCTTTGAATCACCAATCATACCTGTGCCTACCACCTTCCTGGTGGTGTTATCTCCAAGTGTAACCTTGCCTCCAGCTCTGGCCTCCAGCGAAATGAACTGATTTGCATCTCTAGTCATATGTCTAGAACATCCGCTGTCCAGGTACCACATGCTCTCACGAGTTCTTGTGTGAGAGCACACCTACAAAATCATCAAATGTCAGTCTTAGGAACCCAAACAGGTTTGGGTTCCTTCTTATGAAAAGAAGAATGCGATGCATGCGTGCTGTGCTGTGCAACAGGCAGTTTGGGTCTCCACACTCAATGTGTACTAAGGTGAACAGTACAAGTGTGTGATATGTGTCCTAACATGCCACATGAAAAACATCTAACACCAGGAAAAGGATTAACTAAACGTCGTGAGTGATAGTGCCTCTTCCTAGTAGTGTATGAAACATTCTTTGATGCACTTGCAACAGAATTTTTAAAAGGTGGCGGTGCATAAAATTGTTCAAAAGTAGGTGGTGTTTTGTTATTTTCAAAAGCACTGATTTTCACTTTCAAAAACTCAATGTGTTTGTTTAAACTTCCAATTTCAAACGATTTTGCACTTTCAATACTTTCTAACTCAGATGCCAAATCATTCACTTTCTTAAAAGCAAGTTCTAATTCACCATGCGATGTTTTTAACAAGTTATGCTCAACAATTAAATCAGAATGCTTTTTATTCAGTTCATCAAACTCATCTAGTAAAGACGTGTGATTGCTATCAATGGTGGAATGATCCTTAATCAACACTTCATGCTCTTTTTGCAAAGTCAGATAATCTAGTTTCAAACTAGCATGGGTTTTCTTAAGCTTCTTATACGATGTATGAATCTTTTCAGAAACTTCAAATAACTGATCGTAAGTAAGCTCACATACCTCTTCCTGGTCCGACTGACCAGGGTGATCATCCGCCATCAGACACAAGTTTGTTTCCTCCTCTTCAGCTTCAGTCTCAGAAGAGTCGGATGCAGAGTCTGCCCAGAATGCCTTCTGAATCCGCTTCTTGTCCTTTCTGAACTTTGGTTTCTCCTCACTCTTCTCCTTGCTTGGGTGAGCTTTAAGTGTTGGACAATCAGCCTTAATGTGTCCAGGCTTCCTGCATTCAAAACAAACTGATTCAGATGAACCCTTAAAGTTTTTATTGAACTTACCCTTGTTCCACTTCTGATAGTTCTTATGTTTCTTCCTTAGAAAGCTTTTGAATTGCCTTGTGATTAAGGCAACTTCATCGTTATCAGACCCGAAAGTGCTAGCATCTGAATCTTTGGCCTTTAGTGCCACGGTCTTCTCTTTCTTGCGTTCTCCTGCATCAAGTTGCCTTTGGTTCACCCCTTGCTCGTAAGCAATGAGTGATCCAAGTAAGCTGTCAATAGAGTAAGTATTTAAATCTTTGGATTCAGTAATAGCAGTAATCTTAGCATCATAAGAAGCAGGCAAACATCTAAGAATCTTGTTCACTCTTTCGTAGTTGGTAAGTTCTCTACCTAAAGCATGCAAAGAGGTAACAATCTGAGTGAACCTTGTGTAAATTTCTGAAATAGTCTCACTAGGTTTCATGCGAAAAAGTTCGTAATTATGTAACAAGATGTTTAACCTAGATTGTTTGACTTCAGTTGTACCTTCGTATGTTATACATGACCTATCCCAGATTTCCTTTCCCGTTGTACAAGTAGAAACACGCATATAGTCTTCAGATTTCAAAGCACAAAAGAAACAGTTCAAACATTTTGCATTCAACTGTGCTAAATCACGATCATCAAACGTCCAATCAGCAAACGGCAATTCAGTTTTCACATTGTTAATCATTCGAAAAGGTGGTTCGTATCCGTCCTTAACTAACATCCACATGCGATAATCAATAGATTGCAGAAAAGTAGACATGCGTGTTTTCCAAAAATCAAAAGGAATATTGTCAGACAACGGTGGTCTGGTAATAGAATAACCTTCAGCAGTATTACGATTGTTACAGTTAGCCATTGGATCAAATTCAAAAGTTTTTAAACAGAAATTTTGAATCCCTCTTTGATACCACTTGAAAGTTTGAAAGGGATGTTAAGCCCTAGTGAACTAGTCCCGAGGCTAACCAAGAGGGGGGGTGAATTGGTTATTTAAAAATTTCATGATAACTACAAAAATCTTTTCGATACTTAGCAGCGGAAACAAGTAAACAATAACGAAAAGATCAACCAACGATATTCACCCAAGCAGTTTATATTGAAAAGTAAAATGCAAAACTGAATTAGAAAAGCAAACCAGATTTTATAGTGGTTCGGTCAACTTGACCTACGTCCACTCCCCGGAGCCTCCCCTCCGGGTATTGCACTAAACGAAAGTGACTCTCCTTTGGCTCCCACAGCAAGGCGGAGAAGCCTGTACAAAACACCTCCTTTTCACCACACGGTGAGGCAGAGAACCTGACCTCCTTTCGCTTCCTCCTGAAGCAGGCAGAGAACCTTCGAACTCCTTTTGCTTCCACCTGAAGCGGACAGAGAACCCACAAACTCCTTTCGCTTCCTCCTGAAGCGGGCAGAGAACCCGGATCTTCTTGCGAACGATCCTCCCATGAAGAACACCGACTAGACGACAGACGATAAGCGGAGAAGATGACTCTGATCCGTGCTTGGAGCAACCTTAGTGAATCCCTCACTAACTCCCCCTCACAAGATCTCTTCTCTCTCTCCCAACTCTCTCTCTCTCTAGGATTTCTCAGGGAAGGAAGGAAGCAAAAAGATTTTTCTAAAAATTGGAAAAAGTTCGTTTAAAGGAGGGCTTAAAATTTGCCCTAAATCTCAACTTGTCGGCCAAGATCGTCCAGGACGATCGGTAGATCATCCTGTACGATCAGTTCAAATTCAGCTGTTTCAGCCTGGACGATCTGGCTCTTCTGGACGATCAGTAGAAAAAGTTGTTCATATCGTCCCGTACGATCCTGCGATCGTCCGGGGCGATTAGTTCAAATTGAAGGAAATCATCCAGAAGACAGTTCGGGTCGTCCAGAGAAATCTGTGCTGGACGACCAAAAAATGACTTGATCGTCCCGGACGATAGGGTAATCGTCCGGTACGATTAGTTCAAAAAGGCCCCCAAATCGTCCTGTACATAGTTCTGGACGTACAGCTGAAATGCACAAGACGATCACGATCGTCCGGGACGATCCTACGATCGTCCAGGACGATGTGATCGTATCAATTAAACATTAATTGCTTTCCTTAATTACCAGACTAATTTAGGCATGATTGTAGTGAATCGTCCGGGACGATACACGTATCGTCCGGGACGATCAGACCAAAATATTTAAAATAAAGCTTGCCTAACTTAATCTGGCGGCTGAGAATTTCTGATTTGAGAATATCATCCCGTACGATCCAAAGATCGTCCTGGACGATCTGCTTAACAGACCTTCTTAACTTAGTCGCCCTAATTAGGGTTTCTATTTTTATCTGGATCGTCCAGGACGATGAAACTATCGTCCAGGACGATCTGAACAAATTTTGAACAGAAACTCTAACTCACTCAATCTCTCCCCCTGAGTGTGTGTGTGCAAGGTTACTTAGCTAGGGGATCAGTTACATTACAATTGACTCAATAAAAAGAAAAATCATACATTTGACACACTTGGACCCGATCTTGAGTTGGCTTGAGTGGCTCGCGGTCTTTTGTGCCTGAAACAGATTAGCCAAGCAAAACACACTGGAAACATGTTTGTCATCATCAAAACCAGATTTGCAACAAAAAATGCATGATTAGTTTAAATAGAAAACTTATGTTAGAAGAAATACACATGAATAATTTCTACATGTTAGACTTAAATTGCATTGAATGTTCAAATTCCTTATGCTTAAAAATTATAATTGATGAATCTTGTCTATGGCATAGGAGACTATGTTATGTGAGCATGAAAATACTTAGAAATATCACTCAGAAAAACTTAGTTAGAGGCATACCTAAGTTATATTTCACTAAGGATCACTTATGTTATACCTTTCAACTAGGAAAATAAGTTAGATATTCATTTCATTCAATCAAAGACATCAACACCTCTAGGCCACTAGAAATCCTTTATATGGACCTATTTGGACCAATTAGCACAACCAGCCTAAGAGGAAAAACTTTTGGATTTATAATAGTAGATGACTCCTCTATATCCACTTGAGTTAGATTCCTAGCACATAAGAGTATGTCATTTGAGGAATTTAGAATTTTCTCCACCTAGGTTCAAAGGAAACTAGGATGTAAAATCTCAATAATTCATAGTGATCATAGTAGAGAGTTTGAAAATGATAGGTTTAAATCATTCTGTCAAGAGCTAAGAATTGAACATATCTTCTCTACCTCTAGGACCCCTCAGCAAAATAGAATATCTGAAAGGAAAAATAAAACCTTGTAAAAGCTACTAGCGCAATGCTAGCTGAATATTCACTCCCTAGATACTTTTGGGCAGAAGCAGTGACTATTATTTGTTATATTTTAAATAGTTTTAAATTGGGTGTGTTACGACTCGGGCTCACAAGTTTCTGTTTTGATGATAACAAATATTATGACTCACATCTTCTAATATTTGGAATATATATTTATTTGTGTGTGTACTAATATTTTAGGAACAGCATGCATCAATACAAGAAAGATTCAAGACTCAAGAATGAGTAGAATAAGCTTTATTGTATTTCTTATTGATGTACTTTTTAATTCCTTGAGTCAAGTCCTGTAATGGTATATGTTTATTTATGACCATGTGTACACATACTCAGGGGGAGTGAGATCCTGTTAAAACCAGAAGTTCAACTTTTGAACAAATCGTACCAGACGATTTCTGATCATCCAGGACGATCTGTTCATTGAATTAATCATCCTAGACGATATTTATATCATCCTGGATGATCCAATATGATCTCAAAACCCTAGCCGCCATGATAATTTAGGCAAGGATTTAAGAGTCAAAATTTGTTCTAATCGTCATGGACGATCTATATATCGTACGGGACGATTTGTGCAAAATTTGTACTGATCATCCTGGACTATCCTGGGATCGTCCAGGACTATCAGGTCAAATTCTGCACATCATCCTGGACGATCCTGCGATCGTCCTGGATGATCTTTGGCGGCAGAATTGAGTTTTTAGGGTTTTCTGAAGCCGTCTTTTGGAGCACATCATCCTAGACGATCCGGCGATCATCCTAGATGATCTTTGCCGCCATAACTAATTTGGAAGGGTTTTTGGAACTCTTTATTTAAGCTTTCTCAAGGCACTTGACATGTGTCTTTGGCAGCCATTGAGGCTTCATTCTTTTGAAGAAAATTTGAAGAGAGAGCTTGAAAGGGAGAGAGGAAAGGGTGGAGGTTGAGAGGGAGAAGAGCCTGGGAAGGGGGATTCTCGAGTGAGTGTGAGGGGGTTCACACGGTTGCTCCGGCAAGCTTGCACCTAAGTACCATCGGATTCAAGGGTCGTCTCGAGGGAGGTTTTGGGAAGAAGAAGATCTCTTTGGTGTCAAAGGACCCGGCTACTCCGCCGCACCGGGGTAGGTGGAAGTGATTTTGTAAGGGCTTCTCCGCCTAGCTGTGGGGGCTGAAGGAGAGACACTATTTGGTTTAGTGCAATACTTAGAGGGTGCCTCCGAGGAGTGGACGTAGGTCAGGTTGGACCGAACCACTATAAATCTGGTGTGTTCTTTCTTATTATTTTCTGCACTTTATTTTGTTATGATTATCTGTTTGGGTGAAATCTATGATTGATCTTTTTATCGTTATTTTAATTCATTTTCGCTGCACGTTATAAAAAGATTTTTATTTTGTTTCAAATATCCAATTCACCCCCCTCTTGGTTAGCCTCGGGACTAGTTCATCAGGGCTTAACATCCCTATCGAACTTTCAAGTGGTATCAGAGTGGGATTCAAAATTTAAGTTTAAAAACTTTTGAAATTGATCCATGGCTAATTTTTATAATCGTAATGTTGTGAAAGGATATTCAATCACACGACCACTGTTATTTGAAAATGTTACTTTTGATTTTTGGAAGATCCGTATGTCTAATTTCTTGCAATCTATTGATTATCGTATGTGGCATATGATTCAAATTAGTTATTCTGCACCGTCACGTATTGTAAATGAAATTAAAATTGATATTCCCTTTTCTGAATGGAGTAAAACAGATCAGATCAATGCTCAATTGAATGCTAAATGTTTGAATTATTTTTTCTGTGCTTTGAATTCTGATGATTGTATGTTAATATCTGCATGTACTTCTGGCAAAGAAATTTGGGATAAATTATGCACTAGATATGAAGGTACTTGTGAAATCAAGTAATCTAGGCTAAATATGTTAATGCATGATTATGAACTTTTTAGCATGAAACCTCATGAAATGATCTTGGACATGTTTACTAGGTTTTCTCAAATTGTGACATCATTACATGCTTTAGGAAAAGAACTTTCAAATTTTGAAAAAGTTAATAAAATCCTACGTTCTCTACTTGCTAAATTTGATGCCAAAGTCATTACAATTTCTGAATCAAAAAATTTAAACGAATATTCTATTAATAATTTAATTGGCTCACTCATTGCCTACGAGCAAGGTTTGGGTCAAAAGCTTTTGGATGCAGGTGAAACGGTAGTGCTGAAAACTAAAGACATTGAAAAAAGTAACTTAGAAAGTGATGAAAGTGAAGAGTTAGCATCAGCAACAAACAAATTGAAAAATCTACTAAAGCACAAACATCAACCTCAAAGTGGAACAAAGGTAAAAATGGTAAGAATGTAAAGTTCTATTCTGATGTTATCTGTTTTGGATGTAGGAAGCCTGAACATATGAAAAATCAGTGCCCGAACTTTAGAACCCTTCCTGAAAAAGAAAAGGGTAAAGCTAAGCAAATTATAATAAGGGCTGAAAATGCAAAACGAAAAATGTCCTAGGCAGATCTAGCTTCTGAATCATCTGTTCAGGAGCAAGCTGATGTAAATTAATGTTCTTTGTGTGTTTATATTTTTTATTTTTTTTTCTGTTACTATTGTTTATTCATTGTGTTTTCAGTGTTTTAGTATTTTTGTTTTTCCTTTTAAAATTTTTGATATTTTTTATTGTTCCTCTGATCAAGCACACACATAACACCTCTTGTTTTAAATCTTTTTTTTAAGATCTTATTTTCTAAAAATGAAAAATTTACCTTTTGTATTTTCTAAATACTTTGTTAGTTGTGGTTGATTTCTCTAAAATCAAGTAAAGGAAGGAAAGTCATGATTTTGTCTCTCTATCTCATTTCTTTGAATAAGGCTATCTTACTTTTGAGTCAAAATCTGTTTCAGATTATAAATTGATTTTTGAAATTAAAAGTTTTTTCATCTCCCAATATTTTTTCTATCTCGTAGGAATCTTTTGCAAATTATTGAACCAACTTTAAGATTATCTTATTCAGGTTGTTCGTCTTTATCATAAGAATAAGGTTTGCTGATTTTAAAGATTTAGAAAGGAGGCAATCAAAAGATGCACAGTGCGCCAAATAAATTGAAAAGAGGTACAAGATGAGCCCAAAACTGAAAAGATGCGAAATTGCCAAATTGAATACACAAAGTGTATCAAAAATCAAAAGATGCGCAAAGCGCCAAACAAATTGAAAAAGAGGCACAAAATTAGCCCTTAAAAGCTGCTTCCATTCTTGTAAATCTCTAAAATTTAGAAAACTCTTATGACTTTTTGATAGATTCGTTACTTGAGTTTGAAAATCAAGATTTTTTGATTCATTACTTTGCATCAATCTTCTATTAGATGCATTTCATGAAAGGAGTTTTGAAAAATTTTTGTTTCCTTATCTAATTTGTTCCTTGATTTAGATAATGACTTAAAAAGTTTTTTCACCTTTTAAAAAAAAAACCTGAGTGTGGATTAAGATTTTCTGATTCTCTAACCTTTCTAGGTTCAAAGAAGTCAATTCATGCCTTACTAAGTTTTTGAAGAACCTCATAAGGTGACTTTTCAAATTTTTGCTCCTCCTCTTTTTTTGATAATGTCAAAGGGGGAGAACGTACTGTTGTATTTATGATATTTTTTACATCATATTGTTTGTTTTATTTGTGTTGTTTGTTTTACATCGTATTATTGTTGTAGTTATTTAAAAAAAAAATTAAAAAGAGAGAAGAAAGTGTTTATCCCTATTTTTAAGAAGATTTTTTCTTAGTGAGGGGGAGATTAGGAGAAAATATCTTTTTGCAAATTCAACCAATAATGTTTGCCATCATCAAAAAGGGGGAGATTGTTACGACTCGGGCTCACAAGTTTCTGTTTTGATGATAACAAACATTATGGCTCACATCTTCTAATATTTGGAATGTATATTTATTTGTGTGTGTACTAACATTTCAGGAACAACATGCATCAATACAAGAAAGATTCAAGACTCAAGAATGAGTAGAATAAGCTTTATTGTATTTCTCATTGATGTACTTTTTAATTCCTTGAGTCAAGTCCTGTAATGGTATATGTTTATTTATGACCATGTGTACACATACTCAGGGGGAGTGAGATCCTTTCAAAACCAGAAGTTCAACATTTGAACAAATCGTACTGGACGATTTCTGATCGTCCAGGATGATCTGTTCATTGAACTAATCATCCTGGACGATCCAATATGATCTCAAAACCCTAGCCGCCATGATAATTTAGGCAAGGATTTAAGAGTCAAAATTTATTCTAATCATCCTGGACGATCTATATATCGTACGGGATGATTTGTGCAAAATTTGTACTGATCGTCCTGGACTATCCTTGGATCATCCAGGACTATCAGGTCAAATTTTGCACATCGTCCTGGACAATCCTGCGATCATCCTGGACGATCTTTGGTGGCAGAATTGAGCTTTTAGGGTTTTCTGAAGCCGTCTTTTGGAGCACATCGTCCTGGACGATCCGGCGATCGTCCTGGACGATCTTTGCCACCATAACTAATTTGGAAGGGTTTTTGGAGCTCTTTATTTAAGCTTTCTCAAGGCACTTGATAGGTGTCTTTGGCAGCCATTGAGGCTTCGTTCTTTTGAAGAAAACTTGAAGAGAGAGCTTGAAAGGGAGAGAAGAAAGGGTGGAGTTTGAGAGGGAAAAGAGCCTAGGAAGGGGGATTCTCGAGGGAGTGTGAGGGGGTTCACACGGTTGCTCCGGCAAGCTTGCACCTAAGTACCATCGGATTCAAGGGTCGTCTCGAGGGAGGTTTTGGGAAGAAGAAGATCTCTTTGGTGTCAAAGGACCCGGCTACTCCGCCGCACCGGGGAAGGTGGAAGTGATTTTGTAAGGGCTTCTCCGCCTAGCTGTGGGGGCTGAAGGAGAGACACTATTTGGTTTAGTGCAATACTTGGAGGGTGCCTCTGAGGAGTGGACGTAGGTTAGGTTGGGCCGAACCACTATAAATCTGGTGTGTTCTTTCTTATTATTTTCCGCACTTTATTTTATTGCGATTATCTGCTTGGGTGATATCTGTGATTGATCTTTTTATCATTATTTTAATTCATTTCCGCTGCACGTTATAAAAAGATTTTTGTTTTGTTTCAAATATCCAATTCACCCCCCCTCTTGGTTAGCCTCGGGACTAGTTCATCAGGGCTTAACATCCCTATCGAATTTTCAGGGTGAATATTAGATTCAAGTTGAATAAAATACCCTATGAACTCCTTAAGGGTAGGAAACCAAACCTTTCTCACTTGCATGTATTTGGGTGTAAATGCTTTAATCTTAATAAATAAAAGTAACCCTTAGAAAAATTTGATCCCAAGTTTGATGAAGGTGTCTTCTTAGGCTACTCATCTATAGGTAAGGCCTATAATATCTTTAATAAGATGACCCTAGTAGTAGAAGAGTCTACCCATGTGGTATTTGATGAATTAGTTAGGACCTCATAATCTAAACCTGAAGTAGAATAAGTAGAGGTCATTCAAGGGGTAGAAGCCATTATCATAGAGGATAGAGTAGAACCTCAGGATCCATTGCCTAGAGAATGGAGATACTGTTCTAGTCATCCTAGAGAATTGATCTTAGGAGATACATCTGAAGGTGTTAGAACAAGGCATGGACTTAGGAAGGAGGTTAGTTATTCTATATTTATCTCTATGATAGAACCCACCAATATAGATCAAACTTTAGGTGATGAATTTTGGATCCTAGTAATACAAGAAGAGCTAAACTAATTTGTTAGAAATGATGTATGGGAACTAGTCAAGAGACCTAAGGAGTAGAGTATTTTGGAACAAAGTGGGTTTTCAAAAATAAGATGAATGACTTTGGAGTAGTGGTGGGAAATAAGGCTAGATTAGTAGCTAAGGGGTATAACCAAATTAAGGGAATAGATTTTGAGGAAACATTTTCCCCTGTAGCTAGACTAGAAGCCATTAGGGTGCTTTTAGCCTTTGCTTGCTTTAAGGATTTTAAATTATATCAAATGGACATTAAGAGTGCCTTCCTAAATGGAGTGATTAAAGAGGATGTTTATGTTGAAAAACCCCAAATTTAAAAATTTATAATTTCCAAACCATGTGTTTAAATTGAAAAAGGCATTGTATGGATTAAAATAAGCACCAAGGGCATAGTATGAAAGGCTAAGCACATTCCTATTAAATAGCGCCTTTATTAAGGGTAGCATAGACACCACTCTATTCATCAAAAAGGTAGGAGATGAGTTACTCATTTGTTAAATCTATATTGATGACATTTTATTTGGATCATCAAATAAAACCCTTTATGATGAATTTTCAAAAACCATGAGTAAAGAGTTTGAGATGAGCATGATGAGAGAACTAAATTATTTTTTTTAGATTTAGTGTAAAGCAGATGGATGATGGAACCTTCCTTAGCTAATAAAAATACATCAAGAATATTCCTAAAAAATATGAAATGGATAATGCAAAGGCCATGAACACTCCCATGAGCTCTACTGTTCAATTAGACAAGAAACCAAATGGAAAGTTAGTAGATTAGAAAAAGTATAGGGGGGTAATTTTATCACTACTCTACTTGACTACTAGTAGACCGGACATAATATTTAGTGTATGTCTTTGTGCGGGATTTTAAGCTGATCCAAAAGAATCTCACCTGACTACTGTTAAGAGAATCCTTAGATACATGTTAGGCACCGCAAACCTAGGAATCTAATATCCTACACACAACACTTCTTTTGAGATCCTAGTATATTCATATTTTGATTTTGTAGGATGTAGGGTAGATAGAAAAAGAACTTCTAGAACATAGTCTCTTGGTCCAGTAGAAAATAAAACTCAATAGCCTTTCCATAGCTGAGGTAGAATATATAGCAGTAGGGAGCTATGTTGCTCAAGTCTTATGGCTAAAGAAATAAATCTTAGATCTTGGACTACATGTAGGCACCATTTCAATCATGTGTGATAACACTAGTGTCATTTGCATGTCCAAAAATCCTATTCAACACTCCCGCACAAGCATATAGATATTAGACACCACTTTATAAGAGATCATGTAGCCAAAGAAAATATAGAATTGCATCATATAGCTATAAGAGATAAATTGGTAGACATCTTCACTAAAACCCTAGCCTATGACACCTTAAGGACTACACTACGTGTTATATACATTTATACTTGATTCAAGGTAAATAAAAAAAAAGTTTTTTTATTTGAAATTATCCATTTATATGTATTAAATTATTTGTGTTTATTTCTTCATATGTTTATGTGTTATTTATTTTTGTGATTGTTTATTTTAGATATTTCTTGATCATCACACACACCTCACTGAATCACAAATCTTTCAAAAAAACCGTATCTTACTGTACGATCTACATTCGTACTATACGATATGGACAGATGCATTGATCAAAACCCCTAGTTTAATCAACGGTTCAGGTTAGATCATTATATACACATCATACTGTACGATGCCTCTTTTTGTACTATACAATCCACATGTATCTAACTATTGGGGAATTCAATTTATTTGGTACATAATTATTGCCAATCGTACTATACGATACCTCTCTTCATACTATACAATGCACGTGTCAAACTGGATAAGGACAAATTCAATTTATTTGGTACAACATTATTAATGGCTAATTAAAAACTAATATTCTGTAAACTAATCATACTATCAAAATCAGATCATACTATACGATTTATTTTTTATTTGAAAAATCATAGCCGCTAGATAAATTAAGATATTTGAACATTTAGTTTTGAGCTAATCATACTATTCAAATACATTCATGCTGTATGATAATTATAAATCTTGCTTAAATTATCTCCCATGATTAGTGAATCAAATCATGGTTTAATTAATTATTGCAGATTATATTGTATAGCCTGGTTCGTACTGTATGATTTGTATCGATTGATAGAGATGATGTGTGGTCATCACAAGGATCATACCAAATAAAGCCATAATTTTTGAACTAATTGTAGTGTACAATATTCATGTCGTACAGGATGAACTACTTGAAATACACTAATCATACTGTATAATGCTAAGTTTGTATTAAGCTGACATAGATAATTTTCAATCGCCCTATAGATCGTCCTGTATGAATAGAGAAAACTAAATAGATCGTATTGTATGAACTCATGATCGTAATGTATGATAGGTTTACTAAATTTGAATAGTTCATTTGAACGATTATTTACATTATACTGAATGAATCCAATTTTTGAACTGATCATACTATACGAACTATGTTCGTACTATATGAACAGAAGACTGCCAACTTAAATTTTTATGGTTTTTGAAACCTAATATTTAAGCTTTCTTTTAAGAAGTTCTTAGTAACGAAGGAGAGGAACATGTGATTGCTGAAGGTACTCTAAGAGAGGAGTTTTTGAGAGATAATTAAGGGTTGAGAGGTGCTGACCTCATTTTTGTATAAGGTCACTAGGACTTTTTTTCAGACTCCAGATCAATCTTGACCCCATATCAGTCTAACCTACAAACTAATCTACACTCTAGGATCCTCCTAGACTTTAGACCTTAGGATCTATCCAGACCCTAAGATCTATCTAGTCCATAGATCTACTTAGACCCTAAGATTAATCCTGAGATTAAATCTATCCAAATTAAAATCAATCTAGACTTTTGATCAATCCAAAATCAAGCCAATCCATATTTAAATGAATTCAAGTGTCAAACCTAATCAAACTTTAAGATAATCCAATTTTTAATTCAAACCCTAGTTAATTTAGCATCCTATCAAGCTCCAACCATATCCAATTAATTATAGCAGATTATATTGTATAGCTTGGTTCTAAAAGTCTTTTCCAGTGAATTTTCAAACCCTTTAAATCCCAATCAAATGACCCTCGATTCATGATCTGTCAATTGCATACTGATCGTATAAGTTCCAAGAGTCTACCCTCCAAATTATAAATCTCAATTTAGATGGCAAAGGGATTTTGTATCAGATAACTTGTCTCCTTGTAGTTGGATCTCCAAGTTTTTGGAAAGCTCCAAATTCCACTTGAGCATCCAAATCTGGATTAATACCGGCAAAAACATCTTTGAACAAGGTTCTAGTGCAGTGCCAAATGTGTCCAAAAAATAAGATTAAAGCAAACGTAGTATGCACAAAAGTGAACCAACCCCTTGGATTGCTACGAAAAACACAATTGGATTTCAAAGTAGCCTGGTCTAATTCTAAGATTTCACCAAATTGGGCACGTCTAGCATATTTTTTCACAGTAGCAGGATAACTATTGGTATCAGGATTTCTAGCCCAAGAGAAGTATGGAGCCATTCTATGATTTCTAAGATTTTTAGCCCAAGAAACTGGATTGATTTCCAAAAGCTATAAAAACCTTCAAATATTTACGGCCCATGCCACTAGACCTCCCATATAGTGGAATTTGACCATAGAACTTTCTCCAAAGCCTTTAAAAACATCCAAATCCTTGATTATGATATGTTGAGTAGTAAACAGCATTTTGATGGACTCAGTTTGACCCCTAGTTGACCAGGGGTCAAAATGACCAAAATACCCCTTAGGGGTTTGAACATTCATTTCAAACCGAATGATCTCCAAATTTCATGAGATCACTTCCAACAAATTTCAAATATCAAACCATACTTGTTGGACCTAATCCTAGACCTTAGGTAAACCTAGTTGACCAAGTGAACTTGGGTTGACCCCAAAAACCTTTTAAAGGTCCAATAGGTCAATTTAATTGAAATGACTTTTCCAGACCATAGGACCACCTCCATTAGTCTCAAAATGTCAAACCAAATCTGTTAAGCCTAATTCTAAACCCTAGATCAACCTAGTTGACGCAATAACCCATTAAGGGCCCAACAGGCCTATTTGACCCAAATGACCTTCTCAGAACTTGGGATCACTTCCAATAAACTCAAAACATCAAAACAAACTTGTTGAGTCCAGACCCAGACCTCGGATCAACCTGGTTGACCAAGTTAACCTAGGTGTACCCAATGACCCATTAAGAGCCCAAATAGGTGATTTTGACCTAGATGACCAATCTGACTCCTGAAACCTCCACTAGACCACATTTATCATCTCAAACCTATTTGACCCAAACCAGGTCATGGGTCAATTTGGTTGACCAAGTCAACCTAGGTTGACCAAATAAGCCCTTAAGGGTCAAAATAATCATTTTTACCCAAAAGACTTACCAAGACCTGAGGACCACCTCTACTAGACTTTAAATATCATTTTAAACCTGTTGAACTCAAACTTAGGTCCCAGGTCAACCTAGTTGACTAAGTTAATTTATGTTGACCCCTTAACCCTTTAAGGGTTTAAATGGGTCAACCCAACCCATTTAGTTAAATCAAGGTCTTTAACCCCGCAAGCCTATCCTATTTGATTTTTTAAATATTTCCAAACCTAATTTGAGCCAAAATCTAATGGATTTGACCTAGTCAACTTATAAAACTTCGTCAAAATCACTTAAATTCCCATGCTTTAATCTAAATCTCTAAACCATAGCTTTAAGCTCTCCCTACACTCATTAAAACCAGCTCATTAAAACCTCTGTACTGCCACCTCAGCAGTCTAAGTGGCTTTGGATTGGTCAAATAGTCAAACCAAGGGTTTAGAGTGTCAAACTTGGTCAAAACCCATCTTAAGCTTAATCCTCTCTAATCTAAACCTATCCATGCATTTGGGTGGATGACAGGATTACTTGGCAGCAACCTACACCTCCCTTCTCTCTCTAATTAAAGCCAAATAATCATTAGAAGATGGGTAGAATGGATTACTCAACTCAAAGATTTTGCATTATCCACTCTCTGAAAGTTCGATAGGGATGTTAAGCCCTAGTGAACTTGTCCCGAGGCTAACCAAGAGGGGGGGTGAATTGGTTATTTAAAAATTTCACGATAACAATGAAAATCTTTTCGATACTTAGCAGTGAAAACAAGTAAACAAGAACGAAAAGATCAATCACAGATATTCACCCAAGCAGTTTATATTGAAAAGTAAAGTGCAAAACTGAATCAGAAAAGTAAACCAAATTTTATAGTGGTTCGATCAACTTGACCTACGTCCACTCCCCGGAGCCTCCCCTCCGGGTATTGCACTAAACAAAAAGTGTCTCTCCTTTTGCTCCCACAGCAAGGCGGAGAAGCCTGTACAAACACCTCCTTTTCACCACACGGTGAGGCAGAGAACCCGACCTCCTTTTGCTTCCTCCTGAAGCAGGCAGAGAACCTTCGAACTCCTTTTGCTTCCACCTGAAGCGGGCAGAGAACCCCGGATCTTCTTGCAAACGATCCTCCCACGATGAACACCGACTAGATGAAGGACGACGAGCGGAGAAGACGACTCTGATCCGTGCTTGGAGCAACCTTAGTGAATCCCTCACTAACTCCCCCTCACAAGATCTTCTCTCTCTCCCAACTCTCTCTCTCTCTAGGGTTTCTCAGGGAAGGAAGGTAGCAAAAGATTTTTCTTATTTTAAGAAAAAGTTCTTTTATAGGAGGGCTTAAAATTTGCCCTAAATCTCAAATGGTCGGCCAAGATCGTCCAGGACGATCAGTTCAAATTCAGCTGTTTCAGCATGGACGATCCGACTCTTCTAGACGATCAGTAGAAAAAATTATTCATATCGTCCCGTACGATCCTACGATCGTCCGGGATGATTAGTGCAAATCGAGGAAAATCGTCCAGAAGACAGTTCGGGTCGTACAGAGAAATCTGTGCTGGACGACCAAAAAATGACTTGATCGTCCAGTACGATGGGGACATCATCCTGTACGATTAGTTCAAAAAGGCCCTAAATCGTCATGTACATAGTTCTGGACGTACAGCTTAAATGCACTAAACGATCAAGATCGTCCGGGACGATCCTGCGATCGTCCAGGACGATATGATCGTATCCACCAAAAATAAATTACTTTCCTTAATTACCAGATTAAATTAGGCATGATTGTACTGAATCGTCCGGGACGATACACGTATCGTCCGGGATGATCAGACCAAATAACCTAAAATAAAAACTTGCATAACTTGATCTGGCAGCTGAGAATTTCTGATTTGAGCATATCGTCCCGTACGATCCAAAGATCGTCCAGGACGATCTGCTTAATCAGACCCTCTTAACTTAGTCACCCTAATTAGGGTTTCTATTTTTTACCTGATCGTCCAGGACGATGTCAATATCGTCCAGGACGATCTGAACAAAAACTGAACAGAAACTCTAATTCACTCAAGCTCTCCCCCTGAGTGTGTGTGTGCAAGGTTACTTAGCTAGGGGATCAGTTACATTAGAATTGACTCAATAAAATGAAAAATAGTACATTGGACACACTTGGACCCGATCTTGACTTGGCTTGAGTGGCTCGTGGTCTTTTGTGCTTGAAACAGATTAGCCAAGCAAAACACACTGAAAACATGTTTGTCATCATCAAAACCAGATTTGTAACAATCTCCCCCTTTTTGATGATGGCAAACATTTGTAAAGTAGTTTGAAAATAAAAGTAAACTAGGAGATCAAAACACAAACATTTTTTTAAATTTTCATTTAACAACTAAAATAATACATGAAACATGACTCATAAAATAGAAACAGACATGACTATAACTGACTCCCCCTTTTGACATCACAAAAAGTAGGAGGGAAAAATAGAACACGGAAATAAAATATAAAAGAGAACAACTACAAAACAGGAAACTAAAACTGAGGCGGATCCTGATCGAAAGGAGGAGGTGGCGGTGGAGGGATGAAGTAATGGTGAATGGCCTGAAAGTTGGCTCCAATCCAGGTGATGTCCTGGTCATGCTGCTGTTGCTGCTCCGCAGCATAGTCAGTGAAGCGGTGAATGTCCTCGGCATGCCGCTGCTCCTGGGTAACCACGTAGGAGTCAAATTTGACCTCCCACTGATCGAAGCGCTGCACCAGGTGGTCAAAAGGAGAGGCAATGCGAAGGGGTGCAGGTGCCTCTGGTGCAGCAGGAACTGGAACGGCCTCTTCCTCTTCTTCATGAACATCCGGGGCGGGCTCTGGATATAGTCGGGTGCTGTGTAGGACGTGGAATGAGTTGTTTGTGAAGAAGGAAGGAGGGACATCAGGAGGAACAGGATACTGAAGGTCATATTTTGTCTCTAAGGCATAGTGAATAAGATGACCTAAAGCTAGATTTGGGCGACGCCTGTGGCCTGGATCTCTAATGGTGGTTAGGTGTTCTATGTATCGGATAATCAGATCAGAGGCATTAAATTATCGACGAGCCATGATGTAGTAGGTGGTCAAGGACAGGAGTGGGGTAATGTGAATTCGATCCCCCGCCTTTGGAATGACGGAGGAACGAAGGACGTGCTGAATGGTCCGGGCGTCCTTGAGAAGGGAAGTGCAAGCGTTGTCATAATAGGGTGCGTTGGTATTACGAAGGAAGTGATTGGCGACACTCCAATCATAGTCAGGATCAGTGATAAGCGTGTGAATTTTATCGCCAGTAACAGACATGTTGAGAATATTGTAAAAATCGTGGGTCATGAGTTCCACGGGGCATTGATTTACGTAGGATCGAAGAGAGGAATAGTCCGCGGAAATGCGCAAGTTGGCAAAGAAGATTTGAAGGAGTTCAAGATTGAAGGGAAAGGCTAAGGTCAGAATGAAGGTGAGGGAGGTGTGTGCGTACAGATCTAAAATGGGATAAGTGAGAATGCAGGGATTTACAATCTTAGAGTGCGTGATGCCCACATTACGATAGCATTCGAAAGCCGCCTGATCGGCGGCATTCGGGAAGCGAGGATCGACATGTCCCCGGGATGAACTGGCACCCTTTTGACGAGACCTTTTGCCACCAGCCATTAGGAACCCAAGGAGTAAGAAAGTAGAAGGAGAGTGGAAGAAAAATGGTGTGAAAAATATGAAGAAAACTGCTGTTTATATAGAAAATGCCCTGATCGTCCCGTACGATCGCGATATCGTCCGGGACGATTTGGTCATTTATGACGTCCTGGACGATTGGTCAAAAAGGCGGTCCGATCGTCCAGGACGATTAGAGATTGTCCAGGATGATTAGACACAGGCGATCATCCCCAGGAGTTAGGCTGGACGACCGTTGATGAAAAGTATCATCCATGACGATTAGGTGGATCGTCCGGGACGATATGCAATAAATATGTCGGACGGGCCGAATTGCAATCGTCCATCGGCTGACACGTGGATCGTCTGAGACGATGAGGTGGTTCGTCCAGGACGATGGACAATAATTGGTGCAAAGTCAGCCGTTTGATCAGATCAGGAAGATATTGATCATATCGTCCAGGACGATGTAAGTATCGTTCAGGATGATCACCAATAATTGGAATTTTTCAGTAGCAGGAGCAGTGTGGGGACAATTTTGAACGAATCGTCCAGGACGATGTTTGGATCGTCCAGGACGATAGTGGTTTCGTCCAGGACGATGTGAAGAAAATAGAAAAAGATGAAGGATGAAGATGATCGATCAGGATCCCAAAAACACAACCATGAAATCAAAATAACACAAAAACAAATAAAACTTACCGCAAAAACACATAAAAGCATTTTTTTATCAAGATGCTCGAGAAAATCAGAATTTTTTCCTTGATTTTAAATTCAAAAACCAATGACAGGAAGATTGACAGCGCTGAAATCCAGAAAAGGTTGGAAATAATTAACTTTCGTAACTCTGACCCCAGGCACCTTATCGATGCAAACCTCCTTCAAAACAAAAATCCGATTCAGACGAAAAGACATTAGATTTGAAAAGAGATCCTTTCAAGCCTCGTTCCAGAAAAATATCTGATATAATAGTGTTACAAAGTAAAAAATTAGAAATTATGATTTTCAAAACTCAAGCTTTTGAAAATATTAAGTGGCGCACAGATTTCTCTAAGACATTTAACAATCTGAAAGGGAAGAAAGCTTGATTTGGGCTCATTTTGTGCCTCTTTTTCAAATTGGTTGGCGCTTTACGCATCTTTTGATTTTTGATACACTTTGTATATCCAATTTGGCAATTTCGCATCTTTTCAGTTTTGGGCTCATTTTATGCCTCTTTTTCAAATTATCCGGCGCACTGCGCATTTTTTATAAGCTTTCTCCTTTTCATAATCATTAAAGAGTCTTAGCTGTGAGATTATCTTCCAGACATAGGAGATGACTCTCCACAGTATGGAAGAACGATTCACAAAACAAAAGACATACAACATATGATAAATGCAATCACTTGGTTTAGAAAATCAAACTAATGACTCAAGACTTTGAAAACCACTATTGATATGAGGCAGATTACTGTAGAAAGATAAAATAATCTCTATTTTAAAAACTAACATTTTAATTTTGAAGAGGATTTTTATTCAAAAAGAAACTATACACCAGTAAAGGAGTTAGAGGAAGAGAAACAATCATCAAAGTTTCTTCCCTTTAACAGATTCAGTGGAATCAATCACTGCTTACCAGCTTCCAAACCAAAATAAGGTAAAAACTCCCAGTCAAAAATTTAGATCATCAGTAGTGAGCGGTGATTAGATCTTGAAAAGCATAAAACAGTAAGTGCAAGATATGAACCAGTAAATAAAAACAGGTAGAAAATCATAGCAAAGTAAATACTCAAATCAAACTAATAGTAAAGATAACATAGAAATCAGCAGAAGAAATAAAATCAACTGAAAGCAAATAATCAAACCAAACTAACTAATAGAAATCAGAAATCAGAATACTAAAACTAACTAACAGAAATCAGAAATCAGAATCCCAAAACTAACTAATAGAAATCAGAATACCAATCAGAACAATCATAAATCAGCAGTCATCAGAATCAAGCATTTATATCAATCACTCCTAATCTGATTCTCAAAATGCTAAATGAGTTAAAGGCCAGTGGTTTAGTGAATATGTCAGCCGGCTGATTTTCAGTTGCTACGTTATGTAGCTCAATGTCCCCTTTTGTAACATGGTCCCTAATGAAGTGATGCCTAATATCAATGTGTTTGGTCCTAGAATGTTGGATTGGATTCTTAGAGATACAGATGGCACTAGTATTATCACACAGAACATAAATTATGCCAACAAGTACTCCTAAATCCAAGACTTGTTGCTTCAACCAAAGAACTTGGGCCACACAACTTCCTAAGGTAATGTACTCAGCTTCAGCAGTGGAAAGTGCAGCTGAGTTCTATTTTCTACTGGACCAGGAGACTAACGACTGTCCTATGAATTGACAAGTCCCAGAAGTACTCTTCCTATCCACCCTACACCCCACAAAGTTAGAATTAGAATATCCAATGATCTCAAAAGAGGTGCTGTGCCTAGGGTACCAAATTCCTAGGTTTGGGGTCCCTAAAAGATATCTAAGAATTCTCTTAACAGCAGTTAGGTGGGACTCTTTAGGATCAGCCTGAAACCTAGCACAAAGACAGACACTAAATATGATATCAGGTCGGCTAGCAGTCGGGTAAAGCAGTGAACATATTATCCCTCTATACTTCTTCTGATCAACAGATTTTCCATTTGAATCCTTATCTAACTGAACTGAGGAGGGCATGGGAGTATTGATTGGCTTGGCTTTATCCATTTCATATTTCTTCAAAATGTCCTTAGTGTATTTTGATTGATTGAGAAAGGTTCCATCATCTGTTTGCCTTATGCTAAACCCCAAAAAGTAGGACAATTCTCCCATCATACTCATCTCAAACTCCTTACTCATTATTTTAGAAAACTCTTCACATAAATATTTATCAGAAAATCTAAAAATTATATCATCAATATAGATCTGGATAATGAGTAAGTCATCCCCTAATCTCCTCAGAAAAAGGGTGGTGTCTACGCTCCCCTTAATAAACTCTCTTTCTAACAGGAATGTGCTAAGCCTCTCATACCAAGCTATGGGTGCCTGTTTCAATCAATATAAGGCATTTTTTAATTTATAGACATGACTTGGATATTTGGAACTCTCAAATTCTGGGGGTTATTCTATAAAAATAACTTCTTTAATTACCCCATTTAAAAAGGCACTCTTGACATCCATTTGAAACAGCTTAAATCCCTTGTAACAGGCAAAGGCTAGTAGCACTCTAATGGCTTCCAATCTAGCTACAGGGGCAAAAGTCTCCTCAAAATCAATTCCTTCTATCTGATTATACCCCTTAGCCACCAATCTTGCCTTATTTCTCACCACCACACCAGAATCATTCATCTTATTCTTAAAGACCCACTTAGTTCCCACAATACTTTGATTTTTAGGTCTTTCTACTAACTCCCAAACATCATTCCTTACAAATTGATTCAATTCTTCCTACATAGCTAAAATCCAAAACTCATCCGACAAGGCTTGATTGATGTTGGTGGGTTCAGTCATTGAGATAAAGGCAGAATGGTTTACTTCCTTCCTAAGTCCATGCCTAGTCCTAACACCTTCAGAAGGGTCTCCTAAGATCAGTTCTCTAGGATGACTCGAAGAATATCTCCAATCTCTAGGCAACGTGGTTTGAGGTTCTACCCTTTCCTCCAAATTTATATTTTCAACTCCTTGGGTAACCTCAACGATCTCTTCATCTTCTACTTCAGATCTAGACTCCTTAGGATCAGATTCATTAAACACTACATGAGTTGTTTCTTCCACCACCAAAGTCCTCCTATTGAACACCCTAAAGGATTTCCCCACACTTGAATATCCTAAGAACACTCCTTCATCAGATTTGGGGTCAAATTTTCCTAAGAGTGATTTCCCGTTGTTCAGAATGAAAACCTTATAGCCAAAGACATGGAGGTGGGACAGATTTGGAGTTCTACCCTTAATGATCTCATAAGGTGTCTTGTTCAGTTTGACTCTCACATTCACCCTATTCAGCACATAACAGGCAGTGTTCACCGCTTCAGCCCAAAAGTATTTTGGAAGTGAATACTCGACAAGCATGGCTCTAGCGGCTTCCACTAAGGTCCTGTTCTTCCTTTCAGCTACCCCGTTCTGCTGAGGGGTCCTAGGAGCTGAAAAATTGTGACTAATCCCATGATTCTCACAAAAACTTCCAAATCTTTCATTTTCAAACTCCCCTCCGTGATCACTATGGATGGTAATAATCTCACATCCTAACTTCTTCTGAATCCAAGTAGAGAAAGATCTAAACTCATCAAATGACTTAGATTTATGTGACAAAAACTTAACCCAAGTGAACCTCGAATAATCATCTACAATCACAAAACCATAGACTCTCCCCCCTAAGCTGGCAGTGCTGATGGGTCCAAAGAGGTCCATATGAAGAACTTCTAAAGTTCTAGAGGTGCTAATGTCTTTAATAGAGTGAAAAGAGGACTGGACTTGCTTCCCCAACTGACAGGCATCACACAGGTGATCCTTAGTGAACTTAAGCTTGGGCACACCTCTAACTAAGTCCTTTTGGGTGACTCTCC
This sequence comes from Dendrobium chrysotoxum, assembly GCA_019925795.1. Taxonomy (NCBI): domain Eukaryota; kingdom Viridiplantae; phylum Streptophyta; class Magnoliopsida; order Asparagales; family Orchidaceae; genus Dendrobium; species Dendrobium chrysotoxum. The sequence continues at coordinate 6,980,161 of CM034310.1, forward strand.
TAAGGGTTTTCATACTGGCATGACACAATCTCCTATGCCATAACCAAGACTCATCAGCAACAGTTTTTAAGCAAATTGAATTATCAGATTTAATACAATTTACATCCAGCTTGTAGACGTTGTTGATCCTTTGCCCCTGCAAAACAACTTCATCATTTAAGCTTAAAATGCAGCCAGTGGGAAGGAATTTGATGCTGTATCCCTTGTCACAGAGTTGACTGATGCTCAGCAAGTTGTGTTTCAGTCCATCTACAAGCAAAACATTATCAATCATAAAATTCTTTGAATCACCAACTATACCTGAGCCTACCACCTTCCTGGTGGTGTTATCTCCAAGTGTAACCTTGCCTCCAACTCTGGCCTCCAGCGAAATGAACTGATTTGCATCTCCAGTCATATGTCTAGAACATCCGCTGTCCAGGTACCACATGCTCTCATGAGGTCTTATGTGAGAGCACACCTACAAAAGTATCAAACGTCAGTCTTAGGAACCCAAACGGGTTTGGGTTCCTTCTTATGAAAAGAAGAATTCAATGCATGCGTGCTGTGCTGTGAAACAGGCAGTTTGGGTTTCCACACCCAATGTGTACTACGGTGAACAGTGCAGGTGTGGGAAATATGTCCTAACATGCCACATGAAAAACATCTAACACCAGGAAAAGGGTTAACTAATCTACGTGGGTGATAATGCCTCTTCCTAGATGTATATGAAACATGCTTTGAAGAACTTGCAACAGATTTTTCAAAAGGTGGCGGTGCATAAAACTATTCAAAAGTAGGCGGTGTTTTGTTCTTTTCATAAGCACTGATTTTTACTTTCAAAAACTCAATATATTTATTTAAACTTGCAATTTCAAACGTTCTTGCACTTTTATTACTTTCTAACTCACATGCCATATCATTCACTTTCTTAAAAGCAACTTCTAATTCAACATGCGATATTTTTAACAAATCATGCTCAACAGTTAAATCAGAATATTTTTTGTTCAAATCATCGAATTCATCAAGCAAAGACATGTGATTGGAATCAAGTGTGGAATGATCTTTAACTACAGAATCATGCTCTTTTTGCAAAGTCAAGTAATCTAATTTCAAACTAGCATTAGTTTTCTTAAGCTTCCTATACGATGTATGAATTTTTTCAGAAACTTCAAATAATTGATCGTAAGTAAGCTCACATACCTCTTCCTGGTTTGACTGACCAGGGTGATCATCAGCCATCAGACACAAGTTTGTTTCCTCCTTTTCAGCTTCAGTCTCAGAAGAGTCAGATGCAGAGTCTGCCCAGAACGCCTTCTGAATCTGCTTCTTATCCTTTCTGAACTTTGATTTCTCCTCACCCTTCTCCTTGCTTGGGTGAGCTTTAAGTGTAGGACAATCAGCCTTAATGTGTCCAGGCTTCCTGCATTCAAAACAAATAGATTCAGATGAACCCTTAAAGTTTTTATTGGACTTACCCTTGTTCCACTTCTGATAGTTCTTATGTTTCTTCCTTAGAAAGCTTTTGAATTGCCTTGTGATTAAGGAAACATAATCGCTATCAGACCCGGAAGTGCTAGCATCTGAATCTTTGGCCTTTAGTGCCACTGTCTTCTCTTTCTTACGTTCACCTGCATCAAGTTGCCTTTGGTTCACCCCTTGCTCGTAAGCAATGAGTGATCCAAGTAAGCTGTTAATAGAGTAAGTATTTAAATCTTTAGATTCAGTAATAGCAGTAATCTTAGCATCATAAGAAGCAAGAAAACATCTAAGAATTTTGTTTACTCTTTCGTAGTTAGTAAGTTCTCTACCTAGAGCATGCAAAGAGGTAACAATCTGAGTGAACCTTGTGTACATTTCTGAAATAGTCTCACTAGGTTTCATGTGAAAAAGTTCGTAATCATGTAACAAGATGTTTAACCTAGACTGTTTGACTTCAGTTGTACCTTCGTATGTTATAAATAATCTATCCCAGATTTTCTTTCCCGTTGTACAAATAGAAACACGCATATAGTCTTCAGATTTTAAAGCACAAAAGAAACAGTTCAAGTATTTTGCATTTAACTGTGCTAAATCACGATCATCAAACATCCAATCAGCAAAAGGCAGTTCAATTTTCACATTGTTAATCAATCTAAAAGGTGGTTCGTATCCATCCTTAACTAACATCCACATGCGATAATCAATAGATTGCAGAAAAATAGACATGCGTGTTTTCCAAAAATCGAAAGGAATATTGTCAAACAACGGTGGTCTTGTAATGGAATAGCCTTCAGCAGTATTACGATTGTTACAATTAGCCATGGATCAAATTCAAAAGTTTTTAAACCTAAATTTTGAATCCTGCTCTGATACCACTTAAAAGTTCGATAGGGATGTTAAGCCCTAGTGAACTTGTCCCGAGGCTAACCAAGAGGGGGGGTGAATTGGTTTTTTAAAAATTTCATGATAACAATGAAAATCTTTTCGATACTTAGCAGCGGAAACAAGTAAACAAGAACGAAAAGATCAATCAAAGATATTCACCCAAGTAATTTATATTGAAAAGTAAAGTGCAAAATTGAATCAGAAAAGCAAACCAAATTTTATAGTGGTTCGATCAACTTGACCTACGTCCACTCCCCGGAGCCTCCCCTCCGGGTATTGCACTAAACAAAAAGTATCTCTCCTTTTTCTCCCACTGCAAGGCGGAGAAGCCTGTACAAACACCTCCTTTTCACCACACGTTGAGGCAGAGAACCCGACCTCCTTTTGCTTCCTCCTGAAGCAGGCAGAGAACCTTCGAACTCCTTTTGCTTCCACCTAAAGCGGGCAGAGAACCCCAGATCTTCTTGCGAACGATCCTCCCACGACGAACACCGAGTAGACGAAGGACGATGAGCGGAGAAGACGACTCTGATCCGTGCTTGGAGCAACCTTAGTGAATCCCTCACTAACTCCCCCTCATAAGATCTTCTCTCTCTCTTCCAACTCTCTCTCTCTCTAGGGTTTCTCAGGGAAGGAAGGTAGCAAAAGATTTTTCTTGTTTAAAGAAAAAGTTCTTTTATAGGAGGGCTTAAAATTTGCCCTAAATATCAACTGGTCGGCCAAGATCGTCCAGGATGATCGGTAGATCCTCCTGTACGATCAGTTCAAATTCAGCTGTTTCAGCCTGAACGATCTGGCTCTTCTGGATGATCAGTAGAAAAAATTGTTCATATTGTCCCGTACAATCCTGCGTTCGTCCGGGATGATTAGTGCAAATCGAGGAAAATCGTCCAGAAGATAGTTCGGGTCGTCCAGAGAAATCTGTGCTGGACGACCAAAAAATGACTTGATCGTCCAGTACGATGGGGATATCGTCCTGTACGATTAGTTCAGAAAGGCCCTAAATCATCCTGTACATAGTTCTGGACGTACAGCTTAAATGCACTAAACGATCAAGATTGTCCGGGACGATCCTGCGATCGTCCAGGACGATATGATCGTATCCACCAAAAATAAATTGCTTTCCTTAATTACCAGATTAAATTAGGCATGATTGTACTGAATCGTCCGGGACGATACACGTATCATCCAGGACGATACACGTATCGTTCGGGACGATACACGTATCGTCTGGGATGATCAGACCAAATAACTTAAAATAAAAACTTGCCTAACTTGATCTGGCGGCTGAGAATTTCTGATTTAAGCATATTGTCCCGTACGATCCAAAGATCGTCCAGGATGATCTGCTTAATCAGACCCTCTTAACTTAGTCGCCCTAATTAGGGTTTCTGTTTTTTACCTGATCATCCAAGATAATGTCAATATCATCCAGGACGATCTGAACAAAAACTGAACAGAAACTCTAATTCACTCAAGCTCTCCCCCTGAGTGTGTGTGTGCAAGGTTACTTAGCTAGGGGACCAGTTACATTATAATTGACTCAATAAAATGAAAAATAGTACATTGGACACACTTGGACCCGATCTTGACTTGGCTTGAGTGGCTCGTGGTCTTTTGTGCCTGAAACAGATTAGCCAAGCAAAACACACTGGAAATATGTTTGTCATCATCAAAACCAGATTTTCAACACTCTCTTCCATAATCTTTAATTCTAACAGCTTCTAACCCATCCCACTCATGATTTAAGCTCTCCATCTATAAATAAGACCCCTCCAGCCATTCTCCAAGCTGTTGTAAAGCTTGAGAGCCCAATTTGAGAAGAGAGAGTGAAAGAAAGAGAGAGAAAGGATATTTTTATAGTACTTTCAAATCTAGCTATCAATAATTCTTGGACCCTTCAGCAGAGTTTTGGAGGATTCAAATACCTTTCCAACAAGTCTAAGAATGTCAAAATCCATCCACAAAATTATAAGTTATTACAAGTTTTATTTTAAACTTCAATTTGAAACTACAGAAACTCTGCAACACATGAAGCCTTCAAACTTAAGGTGTTGGAAGATTATATTACCCTAAATCTGTGTTTCATAATTCGTTGAATTTGGTCAAGTATTTTGGAAGAAATGAACATTTAAATTTTAGTTCTTTTTTGAACTGAAAAATATGGCTCAATCCTGACTGTCCGATCGCATTTAAAACATGATCGGATGGTCCATAATGCACCAGATAGATAAATTATTTGTCAATTTTTGAATGCGGTTCCTTTTGTGATCATAGAAGGCTACGTGGCAGCCTCACAACCGTTGATCCTTCTGTGATTTGATCCAACCGTCGGATTAGCGGTCTGAAGTGGTTAAGTGAGCGATCAGTTCAAATTCAGCTGTTTCAGCCTGGACGATCGGTAGATCGTCCTGTACGATCAGTTCAAATTCAGCTGTTTCAGCCTGGACGATCCGACTCTTCTAGACGATCAGTAGAAAAAATTGTTCATATCATCCCGTACGATCCTGTGATCGTCCGGGACGATTAGTGCAAATCAAGGAAAATCGTCCAGAAGACAGTTCGGGTCGTACTGAGAAATCTGTGCTGGACGACCAAAAAATGACTTGATCGTCCAGTACGATGGGGACATCGTCCTGTACGATTAGTTCAAAAAGGCCCTAAATCATCATGTACATAGTTCTGGACGTACAGCTTAAATGCACTAAACGATCAAGATCGTCCGGGACGATCCTGTGATCGTCCAGGACGATATGATCGTATCCACCAAAAATAAATTACTTTCCTTAATTACCAGATTAAATTAGGCATGATTGTACTGAATCATCCGGGACGATACACGTATCGTCCGGGACGATCAGACCAAATAACTTAAAATAAAAACTTGCATAACTTGATCTGGCAGCTAAGAATTTCTGATTTGAGCATATCGTCCCGTACGATCCAAAGATCGTCCAGGACGATCTGCTTAATCAGACCCTCTTAACTTAGTCACCCTAATTAGGGTTTCTATTTTTTACCTGATCGTCCAGGACGATGTCAATATCGTCCAGGACGATCTGAACAAAAACTGAACAGAAACTCTAATTCACTCAAGCTCTCCCCCTGAGTGTGTGTGTGCAAGGTTACTTAGCTAGGGGATCAGTTACATTACAATTGACTCAATAAAATGAAAAATAGTACATTGGACACTCTTGGACCCGATCTTGACTTGGCTTGAGTGGCTCGTGGTCTTTTATGCCTGAAACAGATTAGCCAAGCAAAACACACTGAAAATATGTTTGTCATCATCAAAACCAGATTTGTAACAATCTCCCCCTTTTTGATGATGGCAAACATTTATAAAGTAGTTTGAAAATAAAAGTAAACTAGGAGATCAAAACACAAACATTTTTTTAAATTTTCATTTAACAACTAAAATAATACATGAAACATGACTCATAAAACAGAAACAGACATGACTATAACTGACTCCCCCTTTTGACATCACAAAAAGTAGGAGGGAAAAATAGAACACGGAAATAAAACATAAAAGAGAACAACTACAAAACAGGAAACTAAAACTGAGGCGGATCCTGATCGAAAGGAGGAGGTGGCGGTGGAGGGATGAAGTAATGGTGAATGGCCTCGGCATGCCGCTGCTCCTGGGTAACCACGTAGGAGTCAAATTTGACCTCCCACTGATCGAAGCGCTGCACCAGGTGGTCAAAAGGAGAGGCAATACGAAGGGGTGCAGGTGCCTCTGGTGCAGCAGGAACTGGAACGGCCTCTTCCTCTTCTTCATAAACATCCGGGGCGGGCTCTGGATGTAGTCGGGTGCTGTGTAGGACGTGGAATGAGTTGTTTGTGAAGAAGGAAGGAGGGACATCAGGAGGAACAGGATACTGAAGGTCATATTTTGTCTCTAAGGCATAGTGAATAAGATGACCTAAAGCTAGATTTGGGCGACGCCTGTGGCCTGGATCTCTAATGGTGGTTAGGTGTTCTATGTATCGGATAATCAGATCAGAGGCATTAAATTATCGACGAGCCATGATGTAGTAGGTGGTCAAGGACAGGAGTGGGGTAATGTGAATTCGATCCCCCACCTTTGGAATGACGGAGGAACGAAGGACGTGCTGAATGGTCCGGGCATCCTTGAGAAGGGAAGTGCAAGCGTTGTCATGATAGGGTGCGTTGGTATTACGAAGGAAGTGATTGGCGACACTCCAATCATAGTCAGGATCGGTGATAAGCGTGTGAATTTTATCGCCAATAACAGACAGGTTGAGAATATTGAAAAAATCGTGGGTCGTGAGTTCCACGGGGCATTGATTTACGTAGGATCGAAGAGTGGAATAGTCCGCAGAAATGCGCAAGTTGGCAAAGAAGATTTGAAGGAGTTCAAGATTGAAGGGAAAGGCTAAGGTCAGAATGAAGGTGAGGGAGGTGTGTGCGAACAGATCTAAAATGGGATAAGTGAGAGTGCAGGGATTTACAATCTTAGAGTGCGTGATGCCCACATTACGATAGCATTCGAAAGCCGCCTGATCGGCTGCATTCGGGAAGCGAGGATCGATATGTCCCCGGGATGAACTGGCACCCTTTTGACGAGTCCTTTTGCCACCAGCCATTAGGAACCCAAGGAGTAAGAAAGTAGAAGGAGAGTGGAAGAAAAAACGGTGTGAAAAATATGAAGAAAACTGCTGTTTATATAGAAAATGCCCTGATCGTCCCGTACGATCGCGATATCGTCCGGGACGATTTGGTCATTTATGACGTCCTGGACGATTGGTCAAAAAGGCGGTCCGATCGTCCAGGACGATCAGAGATTGTCCAGGATGATTAGATACAGGCGATCGTCCCCAGGAGTTAGGCTGGACGATCGTTGATGAAAAGTATCATCCAGGATGATTAGGTGGATCGTCCGGGACGATATGCAATAAATATGTCGGACGGGCCGAATTCCAATCATCCATCGGCTGACACGTGGATCATCTGAGACGATGAGGTGGATCGTCCAGGACGATGGACAATAATTGGTGCAATGTCAGCCGTTTGATCAGATCAGGAAGATATTGATCATATCGTCCAGGACGATGTAAGTATCGTCCAGGATGATCACCAATAATTGAAATTTTTCAGCAGCAGGAGCAGTATGGGGACGATTTTGAACGAATCGTCCAGGACGATGTTTGGATCATCCAGGACGATAGTGGTATCGTCCAGGACGATGTGAAGAAAATAGAAAAAGATGAAGGATGAAGATGATCGATCAGGATCCCAAAAATACAACCATGAAATCAAAATAACACAAAAACAAATAAAACTTACCGCAAAAACACATAAAAGCATTTTTTTTATCAAGATGCTCGAGAAAATCAGAATTTTTTCCTTGATTTTAAATTCAAAAACCAATGACAGGAAGATTGACAGCGCTGAAATCCAGAAAAGGTTGGAAATAATTAACTTTCGTAACTCCGACCCCAGGCACCTTATCGATGCAAACCTCCTTCAAAACAAAAATCCGATTCAGACGAAAAGACATTATATTTGAAAAGAGATCCTTTCAAGCCTCGTTCCAGAAAAATATCTGATATAATAGTGTTACAAAGTAAAAAATTAGAAATCATGATTTTTAAAACTCAAGCTTTTGAAAATATTAAGTGGCGCACAGATTTCTCTAAGACATTTAACAATCTGAAAGGGAAGAAAGCTTGATTTGGGCTCATTTTGTGCCTCTTTTTCAAATTGGTTGGCGCTTTACGCATCTTTTAATTTTTGATACACTTTGTATATCCAATTTGGCAATTTCGCATCTTTTCAGTTTTGGGCTCATTTTATCCCTCTTTTTCAAATTATCCGGCGCACTGCGCATCTTTTATAAGCTTTCTCCTTTTCATAATCATTAAAGAGTCTCAGCTGTGAGATTATCTTCCAGACATAGGAGATGACTCTCCACAGTATGGAAGAACGATTCACAAAATAAAAGTCATACAACATATGATAAATGCAATCACTTGGTTTAGAAAATCAAACTAATGACTCAAGACTTTGAAAACCACTATTGATATGAGGCAGATTAGTGTAGAAAGATAAAATAATCTCTATTTTAAAAACTAACATTTTAATTTTGAAGAGGATTTTTATTCAAAAAGAAACTATACACCAGTAAAGGAGTTAGAGAAAGAGAAACAATCATCAAAGTTTCTTCCCTTTAACAGATTCAGTGGAATCAATCACTGCTTACCAGCTTCCAAACCAAAATAAGGTAAAAACTCTCAGTCAAAAATTTAGATCATCAGAAGTAGTGAGCGGTGATTAGATCTTGAAAAGCATAAAACAGTAAGTGCAAGATATGAACCAGTAAATAAAAACAGGTAGAAAATCATAGCAAAGTAAATACTCAAATCAAACTAACAGTAAAGATAACATAGAAATCAGCAGAAGAAATAAAATCAACTGAAAGCAAATAATCAAACCAAACTAACTAATAGAAATCAGAAATCAGAATACTAAAACTAACTAACAGAAATCAGAAATCAGAATCCCAAAACTAACTAATAGAAATAAGAATACCAATCAGAACAATCATAAATCAGCAGTCATCAGAATCAAGCATTTATATCAATCACTCCTAATCTGGTTCTCAAAATGCTAAATGAGTTAAAGGCCAGTGGTTTAGTGAATATGTCAGCCGGCTGATTTTCAGTTGCTACGTGATGTAGCTCAATGTCCCCTTTTGTAACATGGTCCCTAATGAAGTGATGCCTAATATCAATGTGTTTGGTCCTAGAATGTTGGATTGGATTCTTAGAGATACAGATGGCACTAGTATTATCACACAGAACATAAATTATGCCAACAAGTACTCCTAAATCCAAGACTTGTTGCTTCAACCAAAGAACTTGGGCCACACAACTTCCTAAGGCAATGTACTCAGCTTCAACAGTGGAAAGTGCAACTGAGTTCTATTTTCTACTGGACCAGGAGACTAACGACTGTCCTATGAATTGACAAGTCCCAGAAGTACTCTTCCTATCCACCCTACACCCCACAAAGTTAGAATTAGAATATCCAATGATCTCAAAAGAGGTGCTGTGCCTAGGGTACCAAATTCCTAGGTTTGGGGTCCCTAAAAGATATCTAAGAATTCTCTTAACAGCAGTTAGGTGGGACTCTTTAGGATCAGCCTGAAACCTAGCACAAAGACAGACACTAAATATGATATCAGGTCGGCTAGCAGTCGGGTAAAGCAGTGAACCTATTATCCCTCTATACTTCTTCTGATCAACAGATTTTCCATTTGAATCCTTATCTAACTGAACTGAGGAGGGCATGGGAGTATTGATTGGCTTGGCTTTATCCATTTCATATTTCTTCAAAATGTCCTTAGTGTATTTTGATTGATTGAGAAAGGTTCCATCATCCGTTTGCCTTATGCTAAACCCCAAAAAGTAGGACAATTCTCCCATCATACTCATCTCAAACTCCTTACTCATTGTTTTAGAAAACTCTTCACATAAATATTTATCAGAAAATCTAAAAATTATATCATCAATATAGATCTGGATAATGAGTAAGTCATCCCCTAATCTCCTCAGAAAAAGGGTGGTGTCTACGCTCCCCTTAATAAACTCTCTTTCTAACAGGAATGTGCTAAGCCTCTCATACCAAGCTCTGGGTGCCTGTTTCAATCAATATAAGGCCTTTTTTAATTTATAGACATGACTTGGATATTTGGAACTCTCAAATTCTGGGGGTTGTTCTACAAAAACAACTTCTTTAATTACCCCATTTAAAAAGGCACTCTTGACATCCATTTGAAACAGCTTAAATCCCTTGTAACAGGCAAAGGCTAGTAGCACTCTAATGGCTTCCAATCTAGCTACAGGGGCAAAAGTCTCCTCAAAATCAATTCCTTCTATCTGATTATACCCCTTAGCCACCAATCTTGCCTTATTTCTCACCACTACACCAGAATCATTCATCTTATTCTTAAAGACCCACTTAGTTCCCACAATACTTTGATTTTTAGGTCTTTCTACAAACTCCCAAACATCATTCCTTACAAATTGATTCAATTCTTCATACATAGCTAAAATCCAAAACTCATCCGACAAGGCTTGATTGATGTTGGTGGGTTCAGTCATTGAGATAAAGGCAGAATGGTTTACTTCCTTCCTAAGTCCATGCCTAGTCCTAACACCTTCAGAAGGGTCTCCTAAGATCAGTTCTTTAGGATGACTCGAAGAATATCTCCAATCTCTAGGCAACGTGGTTTGAGGTTCTACCCTTTCCTCCAAATTTATATTTTTAACTCCTTGGGTAACCTCAACGATCTCTTCATCTTCTACTTCAGATCTAGACTCCTTAGGATCAGATTCATTAAACACTACATGAGTTATTTCTTCCACCACCAAAGTCCTCCTATTGAACACCCTAAAGGATTTCCCCACACTTGAATATCCTAAGAACACTCCTTCATCAGATTTGGGGTCAAATTTTCCTAAGAGTGATTTCCCGTTGTTCAGAATGAAAACCTTATAGCCAAAGACATGGAGGTGGGACAGATTTGGAGTTCTACCCTTAATGATCTCATAAGGTGTCTTGTTCAGTTTGACTCTCACATTCACCCTATTCAGCACATAACAGGCAGTGTTCACCGCTTCAGCCCAAAAGTATTTTGGAAGTGAATACTCGGCAAGCATGGCTCTAGCGGCAACAAGTAAACAAGAACGAAAAGATCAATCAAAGATATTCACCCAAGCAATTTATATTGAAAAGTAAAGTGCAAAATTGAATCAGAAAAGCAAACCAAATTTTATAGTGATTCGATCAACTTGACCTACGTCCACTCCCCGGAGCCTCCCCTCCGGATATTGCACTAAACAAAAAGTATCTCTCCTTTTGCTCCCATAGCAAGGCGGAGAAGCCTGTACAAACACCTCTTTTTCACCACACGTTGAGGCAGAGAACCCGACCTCCTTTTGCTTCCTCCTGAAGCAGGCAGAGAACCTTCGAACTCCTTTTGCTTCCACCTAAAGCGGGCAGAGAACCCCGGATCTTCTTGCGAACGATCCTCCCACGACGAACACCGAGTAGACGAAGGACGATGAGCGGAGAAGACGACTCTGATCTGTGCTTGGAGCAACCTTAGTGAATCCCTCACTAACTCCCCCTCATAAGATCTTCTCTCTCTCTCTTCCAACTCTCTCTCTCTCTAGGGTTTCTCAAGGAAGGAAGGTAGCAAAAGATTTTTCTTGTTTTAAGAAAAAGTTCTTTTATAGGAGGGCTTAAAATTTGCCCTAAATATCAACTGGTCGGCCAAGATCGTCCAGGATGATCGATAGATCGTCCTGTACGATCAGTTCAAATTCAGCTGTTTCAGCCTGAACGATCTGGCTCTTCTGGACGATCAGTAGAAAAAATTGTTCATATCGTCCCGTACAATCCTGCGTTCGTCCGGGACGATTAGTGCAAATCGAGGAAAATCGTCCAGAAGATAGTTCGGGTCGTCCAGAGAAATCTGTGCTGGACGACCAAAAAATGACTTGATCGTCCAGTACGATGGGGATATCGTCCTGCACGATTAGTTCAGAAAGGCCCTAAATCATCCTGTACATAGTTCTGGACGTACAGCTAAAATGCACTAAATGATCAAGATTGTCCGGGACGATCCTGCGATCGTCCAGGACGATATGATCGTATCCACCAAAAATAAATTGCTTTCCTTAATTACCAGATTAAATTAGGCATGATTGTACTGAATCGTCCGGGATGATACACGTATCATCCGGGACGATACACGTATCGTTCGGGACGATACACGTATCGTCCGGGACGATCAGACCAAATAACTTAAAATAAAAACTTGCCTAACTTGATCTGGCGGCTGAGAATTTCTGATTTGAGCATATTGTCCCGTACGATCCAAAGATCATCCAGGATGATCTGCTTAATCAGACCCTCTTAACTTAGTCGCCCTAATTAGGGTTTCTGTTTTTTACCTGATCGTCCAAGATAATGTCAATATCATCCAGGACGATCTGAACAAAAACTGAACAAAAACTCTAATTCACTCAAGCTCTCCCCCTGAGTGTGTGTGTGCAAGGTTACTTAGCTAGGGGACCAGTTACATTATAATTGACTCAATAAAATAAAAAATAGTACATTGGACACACTTGGACCCGATCTTGACTTGGCTTGAGTGGCTCGTGGTCTTTTGTGCCTGAAACAGATTAGCCAAGCAAAACACACTGGAAACATATTTGTCATCATCAAAACCAGATTTTCAACACTCTCTTCCATAATCTTTAATTCTAACAGCTTCTAACCCATCCCACTCATGATTTAAGCTCTCCATCTATAAATAAGACCCCTCCAGCCATTCCCCAAGCTGTTGTAAAGCTTGAGAGCCCAATTTGAGAAGAGAGAGTGAAAGAAAGAGAGAGAAAGGATATTTTTATAGTACTTTCAAATCTAGCTATCAATAATTCTTGGACCCTTCAGCAGAGTTTTGGAGGATTCAAATACCTTTCCAACAAGTCTAAGAATGTCAAAATCCATCCACAAGATTATAAGTTATTACAAGTTTTATTTTAAACTTCAATTTGAAACTACAGAAACTCTGCAACACATGAAGCCTTCAAACTTAAGGTGTTGGAAGATTATATTACCCTAAATCTGTGTTTCATAATTCGTTGAATTTGGTCAAGTATTTTGGAAGAAATGAACATTTAAATTTTAGTTCTTTTTTGAACTGAAAAATATGGCTCAATCCTGACTGTCCGATCGCATTTAAAACATGATCGGATGGTCCATAATGCACCAGATAGATAAATTATTTGTCAATTTTTGAATGCGGTTCCTTTTGTGATCATAGAAGGCTACGTGGCAGCCTCACAACCGTTGATCCTTCTGTGATTTGATCCAACCGTCGGATTAGCGGTCTGAAGTGGTTAAGTGAGCGATCAGCCGCTCACTATGTGTCGCCATACCATGCGCCATCACCATTTCAGTGCCAATCATTATCAAAGATTGGTGCTAGCGGTTATTAATTTAAATTGAATTAAAATAATTCAATTAATGTTCAAAATCTTTAAAAATTCATAGAAAATCTATTTTTTCACTAAATTAAGTGTTCTTAGGCTCATTGGAAAGGGTTTAAACTATACTATGTAATAAAATTAAATTTAGCTTAATTTGACTAGTGGATTGTGAGTTATTTGGGTTTGTTCAAAATCTAATTTTCTTAATTTTCTCATAATCCAGTGGTCAAACTAAACCCAAGTTTTGGTTAAATATTTTTGAGTATTTTAGGTATCCCCTATATTTTTTTTAGGTCCAGATGCTCAAGGGATTTTTGTGATGTGAATTTTCAAAGTAATGGGTCCATTTTGGACCCAAAACTTTAAAAATTCATAACTCTCTAAATTTATAGAATGAGGTTGCATAATTGCTGTGGTGTTCTTGCATATATCCCAAGGTTAGGTGACCAAAATTTTAAACCCAGTTGAACACTAGTGATACCTAGGAAAAATAATTAAAGATGTGGTCTACATAACTTAGAAAAATCCTATGAAATTCTACATACATAAAATAGAGATGAAACATTAACACACTGAACTTAGTTACATCTTACACCCTAGGTCCAAATTTCACTAGATTTGGAGGTCATTAGGTTAGAAAATTAAGCAAATCAAAATTTATCCTTTTTAGGGTGCTTGAACGTTCAACAAATCATAATAAATCCAAATTAAATCTAAAAAATACAAATAATATACCAAACTGACCAAAATGTAAATATTTATCTAATAAAAATAAAAGCTACATCACTGGACCTTAAATTTGACTTTAATTTAAGTTTTAATGAAAATAAATGTTTAATTAAATTACATATTTAAAAATTATTAAAAATCCTAAATAATTTTAAAACACCTAAAAACATACCCATGGGTCATCCTAGATCTTTGGGAGTGATTCCATACAGTTTGGAATGAGTTTGGATCAAAACAATCAAAACCTCCTTAATTACGTGAATTTTAAAAATTCAATAATTAAGCAAACTTTGAAAAATTATAATTAATGCAAATTTAATTCAAAAATTATAAATAATACCTTAAATTATCCAAAATTTAACCCCCAACCAGGAAAAATTAAAATCACTTTAATTTGAGTTCAATTTTAAGAATAATTTAATTTTAAGTAAAAATTAATGTTTAATTAATTTAATAAATTAAAAATAATTAAAAATTCCAAAAAAAAAAAAACTCAAACATTTAGGAATCTCTCCTTGGGTCATTACAGACCTTCGGAGGTGATTTCAAAGATTTTGAAGTTCATTTGGATTTATATTATTAAATACCCCGTAATTAAATTAATTAAATAATTCAAACAAATATCAAAACTTCTAAAAATCATAACTAATTCCAAAAAATTCAAATTGAGTAAACTTAAAGGCATTGGACTCTATTTGGGGTCTAATATTTATGAAAAATATCAAACTTTTTAAAATAAGTCAAATTCAAAAAGTAAACCGTTTGGTCAAACTTAGTTCAAATTCAAGTCAAAACTTCAAACGTACGTAACTAAATATAGAAAAATCTAATTCGAGTAAACTTAAATCCTAACTACTCACCTTAGGGTATAGTATTTTATAAAAATATTAAAATTCTCGAATTCAATTTAAATTTAAAAGTCAAAATTTGACTCCTTAATTTAAATGATTAAAAAATTTAAAAATCATTTAAAATTCTAGAAAACTTTACTTTTAACTTTAAAATTGGTCAACCAACCCTTTAGTAAATAATAACCAATCTAAAGATGAAGTTTTTTGGATGGACTACTTTCGGGTTGCAGGGATAAGTGTCCTATGGAGGCCTCATCCTCGAGCCATGCGGCACAACGCCACGAATGAATTCAATGGAGTGTATCCCTCAAAGGAAATGACATCCCTCAAAGGAGATATCATTTTTCATTTGGAAGCTCAAATTTGAATCATTCTAATATCCAAGGAGGAAAGAATAGCATCCCTTAAAGGGGAGAGTTCTTCTTTCCACTTGGGTATCCAGGTACGACAAATCCAAGGAGCCCGAAAAATAGAAAACTAAAAGTATCTCACTTAAAATCAACTTGCATTAATTCTAGGATTAGAATCTGGGTTTACTGTCAGTGGTACCTTGCCACTTTTAATTTCAGCAATTTTGGGTTGTAATTTAAGGGCATTTTTCATATGGTCATTATTTTAAGGAATTAATTGTATTTTTAATTACGATTAGGATTGCCAACTTTTTTATATTTTTTTGGCAATTACATGTCATTTTTGTTTTAGCTTGGAATCCGATCAGAGGCTCGTGAGGAATCGTTACAACTATTTCTACTTTAATTAAATTTAAAAATGTTTAAGTTCACATAAAAATTCTAACGCTTTTAAGAAGTAAGCCTGGGACCATTAGGAGTTCTTATAGCATTTTATTACACTTTCTTTCCTTTGTTACGCACCTACTCGCCTGTGGGTTTTGGCAGACCACCTAGCCTATGAGGGTGCAGATCTTTCAAGGGGAATCCGTGCAATCTTTTAGGAAAAAAACTATTTTTAAGCCTTTTAAAAAATACTTCATTCAAATTTTAAGTATTTATCGAGTCGACTAGCATACATTGTATTAGTAACAGGTTTAAAAGTGTCTAAAATTTTAATTGCATTTACTTAAGCATCAAATACCCAACATATGTTAAGGGGCCAATTAGGAATTTGCTCTAGATGTTGTCCCCATTTTCTTAAATTTTAATTAACAATGTCCCTACTATTCTTACATCAATGACCAGATATATGGTTTTAAAGTAATAGGTGGTTAGCTGGCTCCCCAATCTAGGTTGGGATAAGTTCAAACTTTGCACTGCATTAGCTAGGTTCGTGCTAATATTTTCCAGTGCCTAAAATTAGATTTAGGTTATGAAGCAGGTTCAGACTATAAGATCTCAACATTCGAAAATATAATCCCAATTTTCTAATTAAATCAATAATTCAAACTTAAATCTTTTCAAACCAAAATCAAGCTCAACACATAGGATAGTTTGGGGCACTTCTGAATTATTTCGGAATCCTAAGTACCTCCTACTCTTCCTCCTTTGACTCCAAAACTAAATGTTCAACTTTAAACCATTCCCCTTTGATCTTTAATCCTCACCTCCTTTAATATCAAACTTTAAAAATCTCAAACTAAAATTTGTACCACTATTTTATCAAGAGTATTAGTAGGAAATTTTTAATTTCCTATGATATAATGAACTACGAGGGCTTGCACTTATAGGAGATTTAGAACCCAGATCAAATTTTCAAAATCAAGTTTTTCAAAACTTCAATTAATTCTCTTTGGGAAAATCAATCAAAGCTCAATGACGATCATTATCATCGTATTTGAATGATTGATAGTAAGCAATATTCTCTTTCTCAGGGAAGATATATCGTTCAACTATCATGATTTTAGTACAAAATTAATAATCCCTTTTACCCAAATTATCCAGTCAAGTACTCGATAGAATATCATTTTGACCCTTTGGAGTCATATGTAATTCTTTCTTGAATTTGATTACGATAATTAAGATAAATTTAAACTTTTGTAATTTGAACTTATTAGGGAATGATATTCTCACCTTTTGAGGTGGCATATCATTCATAATCGTGTGTTCTATTCCAAAATTAAATTTAAAGAAATTGAACTTTTTTTAAAGAAAATTAATCTTTTCAAAACTACCTTTTCCAAAAAAAAAAAGAATGGCAACTCCGCTGGGGATAAATCTCTCTTTCAATTTTTAATAGCGATACAAGTTTTATTACATCGATAGTTTTGTCTATCTTTCTCTCCATTAGTCCCTCTACCCATTTCTCCCTTAGGTAAGTGAGTCCAACATCAATTAAGACATGTCAAAAGAGAGGCGAGCTAGGAAACCTCTGTTAAAGCTGGGCTTTGACATTTTACCTCCAAGTTCATTGGTACTGCAAAAGAGTCAAGCCAAATCTTTTAAGATCTTCCTATGAACACTAGAAACTTGCATGCTCAAACATATCTCAAGCATGTTAAGTTTCATATTTTATAGAAAGTCCTTTAATATTAAAATCAAGGTTTAAATCCTCTAGCAAAATTTGATCTTTTTCTAATTCTCATCAATTTCTATATTCTATCACTACATGTGGGATTATAATTCTTATAATTTAGTATATGTGATAGAATATAAATATCCTCTTCAAATTCAGTTCAAAAATTTGATCATCTATTGTCAAATTCAGCCTTCGACACCTCATTCCCAAATCATTCGTCAGGATTAAAGAATCGAGTCAATTTCATAGAATCCTCCCATTAAACTTTGTAAACCTTTTTGCTATGTCTTAATCCAGCTTATTGAGTTTCGAAAACTAAGGTAGATGCTGCCGAATTTTTCAAAATTTTAAAGTCTTTTTAAAATCATTCAAACTCCAATCTTCTCTATCGTATGCTTTCCTATAGTACCTTCTTGCAGTTGAGCATATGCAATGCAAATTGAACCTTTTCCAAAATCAATTTCAATTCTTTTATCAAATCTAGACTTTAATATTTTATCCCCGAGTTAATCAGCAAGGTAAAAGAGTAGAACCCAAACTCTCCTGATTTTTCTTTTCAATTTGTAAACCATTATGTTAGATGCAAATTCAACATACTGAGTTTCAAAGTTAGAGGAAAATCTTTTAACTTTCAAAGAAAAATTATAATCATTCTTCAAAATCCCTTCAAATCAAATCCGGATTATCATTGTTATATATTTCCTATAATATTCTCTTGTAGCTAAATATATACAATGAAAATTTAAATTTTTCTCAAATCAAAATTAACTTTTATATTTTATTATTACATATTGGATTATAGTTCTTATAATCCGATATACATAATAAAATACAAGTTGCTTTTCA
The DNA here is from genome assembly GCA_019925795.1 of Dendrobium chrysotoxum. Taxonomy (NCBI): domain Eukaryota; kingdom Viridiplantae; phylum Streptophyta; class Magnoliopsida; order Asparagales; family Orchidaceae; genus Dendrobium; species Dendrobium chrysotoxum. The sequence continues at coordinate 6,998,432 of CM034310.1, forward strand.
AATTCAAATTCAAAATTCTAATTCAAATCCTCTTTCTTTTCAAATTTTAGATAATCAAATCCTCTGAAATGGCCGAAAAACTCATGTTTTTAGTTGATCGTAATTTGTATGTGGAAGAGCTGATCCACAACACCACATTCTAGTTTAGTTTGTGTTTTAAGTCCCTAAGGCTGTCAGTAAATGATGGGATTATCATTAACCTCACTGTCGAGGAGGATAAGGATGCTCCTGTAGTTGAGTTAGTTGTATGGGATGGATATGACGCCCCTCCCATCCTTGAAAGGGATGAAGCTATTACCCCCATACCTGGTATACTCTTTAGGGAGGATAAGTAAGTGGAGGCTATTTAGTCACTAAAATTAATTTTGTGTTTGAGAAGGGGTCTACCAGCATTGAAACCCCCTTTGGGAGCAAAAATGCAAGAAAAACCTATCTGATAAGGGTTAGGAAGAAGATCACCAAAGTTAAGAAGATAGTTAACTTGAAAATTTTAAGTAAAGTAGCATCTGAGGATATTGAGGAGCTGCCAATCCCTACCTCTTCTCCACTCATGAAAGGGAGTCACTTTTACCCCCTCACAGTTATTGTAGGGGAAGAGAGAGTCAGTAGGATAGCTAGCACTCCACCATGCTCAATGGACTACTCGGTGATGAAGACTTCCAAAGAGAAGCAAGTGTTAAGAATAAGGATGCTCAGGAACATAATCCACACTTATGCTACTCAAGTAGGTGAAACCAAAGAGCAATATAAAAGACATCTGAAAGGGGTGATCTCGCACAAACTTGGGAAGAAAGTGTTAAAGGAAGAAAAATCTAAAGCTAGAAATTTAACTTCTCAGCCAGTGAGGAGAAATAAAAAATTTGTCAAACAATCAGTTACTTCAGTTTTGGTAAATGGGTATCACTGGGTACCTCGCCTCCCTTGTGCAAAGACAGAGGAGATAGTCTTGACTGGATCTAGAAGAGGCCACACCTATAGTGGTAGGCCGTCAATCCCACCTTCAAGATTTTCTAAGTTAACCTCAGTGATAGCCAAATCAAAGGAGGTTATTTTTGATGATAAGAGATCAACATATGTTAAGGGCAAGCGGCCCCTATCACTAGAAAAATAGTACATTCCAAAGAAATTGATCAGATTTGAAGGGATTCATATCAGAGATAGTTTAGTTACACCGCTAGTTGATATCCCCTGGCTCTCTCTCCAGAGAGGCGAGGACTCCACTCCTATTGATATTGGGGCTCTAACTCTTGAAACCCCTTTATCACTAATTGTGGTAGATATCTCTCTACCTATTGAGGATGCCACCTTCGTGACCACTGACTTCAGGAAAGTTGAAGGGGAGGGGATACTTCCAGATGTTAATCAAGAAATGTTAGATCAGCTAGCTATGGAGTTAGTTACTGAAAGGGATTTTAAGATCAAGGAAAATTCTCTCTAAACTTGATAAGAGAGAATTTGAGGAGATTCTATAATGTAAGGGTTACTTCCCAGTAGACCCTGTTACAATTGACAGTTGACCAACTAATGAAGTGGTCTAAGAAATATGAGAGCTTTTAAAGAAAAAGGCTATCGAAGCCTTTGATCAAGAATCAGATGACTTAATGTTAAATGAATATGTAACTACTGATATCTACATGGTTGAGACTCGAGCATCAGCCAAATATGCTAAGCCTTTGAAAGACCATTCTGGTAAAGAAGAGAGTTCAGCAGCTATCGGGTTAGATTCAGATGATTCAGTCAAAGCCAGGGATGACGATCAACACATCATGGATAGAAGCACAGGTTACAGAAATGTCACTATAACTTAAGGAAATGAAAGATCAATTAGTTAAGATACAACGATCCTTATCTAAGTTGCCACAGCCCGCAGTTCAGTAAGTGACTGATCAGAGCAGAAAACTAGAGTTTACTTTGAAAATTCTTGAGTCAGTTCCAACAATTCCTATTATCCAACCAGTTCAACCAATGTTTAATCAAATTTAACAGATAGTTCTCCCAATTCCTCCAGCATAATCTCAAATTAATATTAAATAAATAGTTGAGACATAGGTAAGGAAGGCCTTAGCTCATTCTCAAGGAATTACGTCTATTCTGAAGGGTAGACCCTACCCTGAAGAATATGATTTAGTTCCTTATCCAAAGGGCTTTGTGCTACCTTCTTTTAAAATTTTTAGTGGTTTAGAAAACCCGAGACATCATCTGGCCCACTTCCGAGCAAGTTATGATAATGCAGGGGGGTCATATTCTCTACTATTTTATTAATTTGTTTGTAGTCTTTCAATTATTGCTTTTGTGTGGTACGAAGATCCACTAAATGGCTCAATAAAAACTTCACAAAGCTTGAGGATCTATTCTTGAAAAGATTCTTAGGAGCTTAATAGAGAATAATAGTTAGCAATCTCGTCATCGAAAAATAAAAATTGGGAGTCTCTGGTCGAATACATTTTGAGATGGTGAAATTTCTCAATGAAGTGTGAACCTCAAATACAAGAGCAACATGCCGAGAAAATTCTTATAAAGAATATCCATGGGCCTATTGATTTTCTATTGAAGGGTTTCATAATCAAAACTTTTGAAAAACTTCTCAATAAATCTAACAATCTACAGGAAGAGGCTTCCAAAATATCATTCTTGAAGGATGCTTTAGAAGAGAAGAAAGCCAACAAGCTAGTTAAATCTTTTGAAAGGAGAGCTACTATAGTGTCTGTAGTTAATAAGGGTAAGAAACCAGTCAGTGCCTAGTCTAGTATCCCTCTACCCAAGTAAATCCAAAAACCACCACTCTTCTAGGTAACCCCCCAGTCCACTAGGGAACCTTACTCAAGTTCTTTTAAAGAGAGATTTGTTGTGAATCTGGTTTCAAGGACTACAATTTTGATGATAGCAAACCTTTTTGTTTCTATTTGAGGTTCTAATCTTTCAGGTTCACAAGATTAACTACAATTCAAGCCAGCTCAAGATCGAGTCAATCTGTTTGTGTTTCAAGTTCAATATACTTTTTCATTTTTCTTGAGTCAAATGTAATGTAATGGATCCCCAAGCTAAGTAACCTTACACATAAACACTCATGGGGAGAGTTTTAGTGAGTTAGAGTTTCTATTCAATTTTTGTTCAAATCATCCTAGACAATATTTATATCGTCATGGACGATCCAGTGAAAATAGAAACCCTAACTAGGGCAGCCATGTTAAGTTGGTTTGATTAAGCAGATCGTCATGGATGATACACATATCACACAGGATGATATGCTCAAATCAGAAATTCTCAGCTGCCAGATTAAGTTAGGCAAGTTTTTATTTTTAGAGATTTGGTCTAATCATCCCGGATGATATGTGTATTATCCTAGATTATCCATTATAATCATGCCTAAATTAGTCTAGTGATTAAGAAAATTAATTAAGGTTTGATTGATTCGATCATATCATCCTGAACGATTGAAAGATCATCCTGGATGATCTATTAGAAATCCTGACCATCCAGTGCATTTCACCTGTACTCCCTAAAGTATCCTCTGGATGATATTCCTAATTTTGAACTAATCATATGGGATGATATAGATATCATCCTGGATGATCAAGTCATCTTGAAATCATCCAGCAGGTTTTGGCTTTACGACCCGGGCTGTGTGTCAGATGAAATTGAGCACTTTTGAACTAATCGTACAGAACAATAGAGATATCATCCTGGATGATTAAGTCATTTTGAGACCGTCCAACATAAGTATCCCTGGATGACCAGAGCTATCCTCTGGATGATATTCTTGAGTTACACTAATCGTCCCGGATGATCGCAGAATCATCCCGGACGATCTGAATAAAGTTTGTCTTCTAATCGTCTAAAGGAACCACATCGTCCAGCCTAATATGAGTGATTTTGCACTGATCATACAGGACGATCAACAGATCATCCTGGATGATCTTTGATGATAAGTTATAATTTAGGGCTATTTTTGAGCCCTTCTATTTAAGATTATTTACTTGCAATAAGAAAAATCTTTTGCCACCTTCCTTACCTGAGAAAACCTTGAGAGAGAGAGAGAGAGAGCTTGGGAGAGAGAGAGGATCTTGTGAGGGGGAGTTTGTGAGGTGTTCATAAAGGTTGCTCCAAGCAAAGATCTGAGTCATCTTCTTCGATCGTCGTCTCTTCTCTTGTTGGTGTCTCTATGGAAGGATTGTCTGCAAGAAGATCCAGGTTCTCTGCCTACTTTAGGAGGAAGTGAAAGGAGTCCAGGTTCTCTGCCTGCTTCAGGAGGAAGCGAAAGGAGTCCATGTTCTCTGTCTACTTCAGGAGGAAGCGAAAGGAGTCCAGTTTCTCTGCCTCATCGAGTTAGGGAAAGGAATTTTGTACAGGCTTCTCTACCTTGTTGTGGAAGCAGAAGGAGAGTCACTTAGTGTTAGTGTAATACCCAGAGGGGAGGCTCCGAGGAGTGGACGTTGGTCAAGTTGACTGAACCACTATAAAATCTGATGTGTTCTTTCTGATTATTTTCCACATTTATTTTTTGTTGATGATCATGTGATTGTGATTATTATTCTGTAATTATTGAACATCTGCATATCATTACGAAATTGTAAATATTTTAAAAAATATTCAAAAAGATTTTTTAAATCATTTTTGCTCATGAATTTTTTAAAATAACCAATTCACCCCCTTCTTGGTTAGCCTCGGGACTAGTTCACAAGGGCTTAACATCCCTAACAAACTTTCAAGTGGTATCTGAGCGGGATTTATAAAATCTAGTTTTGAAAAACTTTTGAGTTTTATCCATGGCTAACTTTGGAAATAAAAACACCAGTGAAGGCTATTCCATTACTCGTCCACTATTATTTGATAACATACCATTTGATTTTTGGAAAACTCGCATGTCCACCTTTTTATAATCAATTGATAATCGCATGTGGATGCTTGTTAAAGATGGTTATGATGCTCCGTTTAGACTTATTAATGGTGCAAAAGTTGAACTTCCTTTTATTGAATGGACACATGATGATTGGGACTTAGCACAACTGAATGCTAAATGTTTGAATTATTTTTTCTATGCACTAAAATATGTGGATTATATATGTGTCTCTACTTGTACAACTGGTAAAGAAATTTGGGATAGATTATACATTACCTATGAAGGTACATCTAAAGTTAAACAGTTTAGGTTAAATATACTGCTTTATGACTATAAACTCTTTAGCATGAAATCTAGTGAGTCCATATCTGATATGTACACTAGGTTCACTCAAATTATCACCTCCCTGCATGTCTTAGGGAGAGAGCTTATAATTTATGAGAAAGTTAATAAGATTTTGAGATGTTTGCCTTTTTCCTATGATACTAAGATAACTGCGATCATTGAATCTAAGGATTTGAATGCTTATTCTATTGATAACTTACTTGGATCACCCATTGCTTACGAGCAAGGGGTGAACCAAAAACATCTTGGTGCAGGTGAGAAAAAGAAAGAGAAAACTATGACGCTGAAGACCAACGATACAGATACTAATACTTCCATATCTGATAGCGATGATGTTGTCTTAATCACTAGGAAATTCAAAAGCTTTCTAAGGAAGAAATATAAAAACTTTCAGAAGTGGAATAAAGGTAAGAGTAGTAGAAATTTTAAAGATTCTTCTGATACGGTTTATTTTGAATGCAGGAAGCCTGGACATATAAAGGCTGATTATCCTACACTTAAGGCTCACCCAAATAAGGAGAAGGGTGAGGGGAAACCCAAGTTCAGGAAGGATAAGAAGAAGATTCAAAAGGCTTTCTAGGCGGATTCAGCATCTGACTCTTCTGAGACTGAAGCTAAATAGGAGACTACGAACTTGTGTTTGATGGCTGATGGTCATCCTAGTCAGTTTGACTAAGAAGATGTATGTGAGCTAACCTATGATCAATTACTTAAAGTTTCTGAAAAAATCCATTCATCATATAGGAAACTTAAGAAAATGCATGCTAGCCTGAAATTGGAATTCTTAAACTTGGAAAAAGAGCATGAAGTTTTGATTAAGGATCATTCTATGCTTGATAGGAATCATATATCATAACTTGATGAATTTAATGAGTTGAATAAAAAGCATTCTGATTTAATTATTGAGCATGATTCATTAAAAGCATCACATGTTGAATTAGAAGCTGTATTTAAGGAATTAGAAACTCATGCATCTGATTTGGATAGTAGTGAACATTTTTTGAAATTTGAAATTGCAAGTCTAAAAAAAATGATTTTTTAAGTGTAAAAATTAGTGCTTTTGAAAAAAATAAAATACCTCCTATTTTTGCACAAGTTTATGCACCTCTATCACTTGAAGGATCACATTCAAAATCATTAAAACATGCATCATTCAAACCTAGGAAGAGGCACTATCACCCACGTAGATTAGTTAACCCTTTTCCTGGTATTAGATGTTTTTCTTGTGGCATGCTAAGACATATCTCTCACACTTGCACTGTTCACCGTAGTTCATATTAGGTGTAGAGGTCCAAATTGCATGCTTTATAATACATCACATAAGCATTATATTCTTCTTTTCATAAGAAGGAACCCAAATATATTTGGGTTCCTAAATCTGATATTTGATGATTTTATAAGAGTGTTCTCATATAAGACCTCGTGAGAGCATATGGTACCTAGACAGCAGATGTTCAAGACATATGACTGGAGATGTAAATCAATTCATTTTACTGGAGGCCAGGGCTGGAGGTAAGGTCACTCTTGGAGATAACACTACTAGAAAAGTGGTAGGTGCAAGTATAATCAGAAACTATATGAACCTTTTGATTGATAATATTTTTCTTGTAGATGGATTGAAATATAACCTGCTAAGCATCAGTCAACTGTGTGACAAAGGGTTCAGCATCAAGTTCCTGGAAAGCACTTGCATTATAAGCTTAAATAATAACATTATTTTGCATGTCATGAGGATCAACAATGTTTACATGTTTGATTTAAATAATATTGAATGTGTTGCTTCATTTTGCTTAAAAACTACTACAGATGAGTCTTGGTAGTGGCACAGGAGATTATGTCATGCTAGTATAAAAACCCTTAGAAGAGTCACCCAAAAGGACTTAGTTAGAGTTGTCCCCAAGCTTAAGTTCACTAAGGATCACCTGTGTGATGACTGTCAATTAGGGAAGCAAATCCAATCCTCTTTCCACTCTATTAAGGACATCAGCACCTCTAGACCTTTAGAAGTCCTTCATATGGATCTCTTTGGACCTATTAGCACTGCCAGCTTAGGGGAGAAAGTCTATGAATTTATGATTATTGATGATTACTCGAGGTTCACTTGGATTAGATTTCTGTCACATAAATTTGAGTTATTTGATGAATTTAAATCTTTCTCCACTTGGATTCAGAAGAAGTTAGGCTATGAGATTGTGACCATCCATAGTGATTATGGTGGGGAGTTTAAAAATGAGAAATTTGGAACCTTCTGTGAGGATCAAAAGATTAGCCACAACTTTTCAGCTTCTAGGACCCCTCAGTAAAACGGGATAGCTGAAAGAAAGAACAGAACCTTGGTGGAAGCCACTAGAGCCATATTTACTGAGTATTCACTTCCAAAATACTTTTAGGAAGAAGCGATAAATACAGCCTGTTATGTGTTGAATAGGGTGAATGTTAGATCCAAACTGAATATGACACCCTATGAGATCATTAAGGATAGAACTCCAAACCTGTCCCACCTCCATGTCTTTGGCTATAAGGTTTTTTTTCTAAATAATAGGAAATTATCCTTAGAAAAATTTGATCCCAAATCTAATGAAGGAGTGTTCTTAGGTTATTCTTGTGTGGGGAAATCCTTTAGGGTGTTTTATAAGAGGACTTTGGTGGTGGAGGAGACTACTCATGTGGTGTTTGATGAATCTTATCCTAAGGAGTCTAGAGTTGAGGAAGAAGAAGAAGTAGGAGAGATTATCCAATGAGTTAAAAATGTAAATCTGAAGGAAATGGTAGAACCTCAAAACACTTTTCCTAGAGATTGAAGATATCCTTCGAGTCATCTTAAAGAACTAATCTTAGGAGACCCTTCTGAAGGTGTTAGAACTAGGCATGGACTTAGTTGGAACAAAATGGGTCTTTAAGAATAAAATGAATGATTCTAGTGTGTGGTTAGGTATAAGTCAATATTGTTGGCTAAGGTGTACAACCAAATTGAAGGGATTGATTTTGAAGAGACCTTTGCCCCTGTAGCTAGATTGGAAGCCATTAGGGTGCTACTAGCCTTTGCTTGTTATAAGGGATTTAAGCTATTTCAAATGGATGTCAAGAGTGCCTTTTTAAATGGGGTAATAAAAGAGGATGTCTTTGTAGAGCAACCCCCAGGCTTTGAGAGTTTCCAATATCCTAATCATGTTTACAAATTAAAAAAGGCCTTATATGTATTGAAACAGGTACCCAGAGCTTGGTATGAGAGGCTTAGGACATTCCTATTAGAAAGAGAGTTTGTTAAGGAGAGCGTAGACACCACCCATTTTCTGAGGAAAGTAGGTGATGATTTACTCATTATCCATATCTATATTGATGATATACTTTTTGGATCTTTTGATAAAAATTTATGTGATAATTTTTCTAAGATAATAAGTAAGAAGTTTGAGATGAGTATGATGGGAGAATTGTCCTACTTTTTGGGGTTTAGCATAAAGCAAATGGATGATGGAACATTTCTTAATCAATCAAAATACACTAAGGATATTTTGAAAAAAATATGAAATGGATAAAGCCAAGCTAATCACACTCCCATGAGCTCCACTGTTCAGTTATATAAGGATTCAAATGGAAAATCTATTGATCAAAAGAAGTACAGAGGAATAATAAGATCATTGCTTTACCTGACTGCTAGCCGACCTGATATCATGTTTAGTGTTTATCTTTGTGCTAGGTTTCAAGCTGATCCTAAGGAATCTCACCTGACTGTAGTTAAGAGAATCCTCAGATATCTCTTAGGGACCCCAAATCTAGGAATCTGGTATCCTAGGCATAGCACTTCTTTTGAGATTATTGGATATTCTGATTCTGATTTTGCAGGATGTAGGGTGGATAGAAAGAGCACTTCTAAAACTTGCCAATTCATATGATAACTTTTAGTCTCCTGATCCAATAGAAAATAGAACTCTATAGCACTTTCCACTGCTGAAGCTGAGTATATTTCCTTAAAAAGTTGTGTGGCCTAAGTCCTTTGGTTGAAGCAACAAGTTTTAGATTTAAGATTACCTGTTGGCACAATTTCAGCTCTATGTGATAACACTAGTGCCATCTGTATCTCTAAGAATCCTATCCAACATTCAAGAACTAAACACATTGACATAAGGCATCACTTAATTAGGGACCATGTTATAAAAGGGGACATTGAGCTACACCATATAACAACTGAAAACCAACTGGCTGACATCTTTACTAAACCACTGGCCTTTGGCTCATTCAGCATTTTAAGGACCAGATTGGGTGTGATTAGCATAACTACATGAATCTGATAATTGCTAATTTCTGATGTTTCTATTTTTTTATTTCTTTCTCTTAGTTTTTTGTTTGATTTGACTATCAGTTTCATTTTAGCATTCTTTCATTGCTGATTTTTGGTTGTTTGATTTGCTTATCAGATTTGATTATTTTCTGCTAATTTTTATTTGGGGATTTTCATTTATAAGCTTTTCTTCTTTTTTTATTTACTATTTATTCCTTTTAGAATCAGATCACTGCTCACTACTGTTGATAAACTAGATTTCTGACTGAGAGTTTTGCCTTATTTTTATTTGGAAGCTTGTAAGCAATGATTGACTCCTCTGAATCTGTTAAAGGGAAGAAATATTGATGATTGTTTCTCTTCCTCTAACTCCTTTAATGGTGTATTATTTCTTTTGGATAAAAATCTTTTTCAAAATTAAAAAGTTAGTTTTTGAAATAGAGATCTATTTTATCTTCCTACAGTAATCTACCTCATATGAATAGTATTTTCAAAACTTTGAATCATTATTATGCTTTTTCTCATCAAGTTATTGCACTTATCATGTGGAGTATGATTTTGTTCTGTAAGTTAATCCTCCTTATTAAAGAGAGTGAGTTTTCTCTGCTCTTATGTCTGGAAGATAATTCTACAATTGAGATTAGTTAGAGATTATGAAAGGAAGCAAGCTTGTAAAAGAAAAAAAAAGGGGGCGCAAAATGAGCCTAAAGCTGAAAAGATGCATAATGTCACCAAATTGAAAAAAAAGGTACACAAAGTGTATCAAAAATTAAAAGATGCGTAAAGAGCGCCAAATAAATTAAAAAAGAGGTACAAAATGAGCCCACCAAGAAATAAGCTTTCTTTCTTTTCAGATCTTTAAATGTCTTAGAAAAATCCGTGCGCCACTTCATATTTTCAAAAGCTTGAGACGAAAAATCATGATTTCTGATTCCTTACTTTGTAACACTATTTTATCAGATATTTTTCTGCAATGAGGCTTAAGAGGATATCTTTTCGAATCTAATTTCTTTTTCTTCTAAATTAGACTTTTATTTGAAAGAAATTTGAACCTGTAAGGTGTCCGAGGTAAGAGTTACGAAAGTCAATTTTCCAATTTTTTTAGATTTCAGCATTGTCGATTTTGTTCTTATTAGCTTTTGAATTGAAAATTAAGGAAAACTCTAATTTACTAGAGCAGATCGATCAAACAAAACCAAAGGGGTTTTTAGTGTTATTTTTCCTGTTTCCACTTTTTCTTTGTCTTGGCCTTGATTTTTATTTTTCCCCTCTTTACTTGCCTGTTGGTGTTTGCTGATGTTTGTGTACTTCTTATACTATTTTCTTTTTCTATCTATTTTTTTTTGTTTTTACTGATATTTTTGTTGTGTTTTTCCCTTTTTGAGATGTCAAAAGGGAAAATTTTGTTTCTAATTGAGGTTCTAATCTTTCAGGTTCACAGGATCAACAGTAATTCAAGCCAGCTCAAGATCGAGTCAGTCTATTTGTATTTTAGGTTCAATGTACTTTTTCATTTTCTTGAGTCAAATGTAATGTAACGGATCCCCAAGCTAAATAACTTTGCACACACAGACTCAGGGGGAGTATTTTAGTGAGTTAGAGTTTCTATTTAATTTTTGTTTAAATCATCCTGAACGATATTTATATCGTCCTAGACAATCCAGTGAAAATAGAAACCCAACTATGGCAACCATGTTAAGTCAATTTAATTAAGCAGATCATTCTGGATGACATACATATCGTATAGGATGATATGCTCAAATCAGAAAATTCTCAGCCGCCAGATTAAGTTAGGCAAGTTTTTATTTTTAGAGATTTAATCTTATCATCCCAGATGATACGTGTATCATCATGGACAATCCATTACAATCATGCCTAAATTAGTCTTGTAATTAAGGAAATTAATTAAGGTTTGATTGATTCGATCATATCATCCTAGATGATTAAAAGATCATCATGGACGATCCATAAAAAATCCTGACCGTCCAGGGCATTTCACTTGTACACCCCGAAGTATCCTCTGGACGATATTCCTAATTTTGAACTAATCGTACGGGACAACCAGAGCAGTCTTCTAGACAATGTTCCTGAGTTATACTAATCATCCCAGACGATCACAAAATCATCCTGGATAATCTGAACAAAGTTCGTCTTCTAATCGTCTAGAGGAACCAGATCGTCTAGCCTGATATTAGTGATTTTGCATTGATCATATAGGATGATCGACAGATCGTCCTGGATGATCTTTGACGATAAGTTATAATTTAAGGCTATTTTTGAGGCCTTCTATTTAAGATCTTTTTCTTGTAACAAGAAAAACCTTTTTCCACCTTCCTTGCCTGAGATAACCTTGAGAGAGAGAGAGAGAGAGAGAGCTTGGGAGAGAGAGAGAGGATCTTATGAGGGGGAGTTTATGAGGTATTCACAAAGGTTGCTCCAAGCAAGGATCTGAGTCATCTTCTCCGATCATCGTTTCTTGTCTTGTTGGTGTCTCTGTGGAAGGATTGTCTGCAAGAAGATCCAGGTTCTCTGCTTTCTTCAGGAGGAAGCGAGAGGAGTCCAGGTTTTATGCCTGCTTCAGGAGGAAGCAAAAAGAGTCACTGTTCTCTGCCTGCTTTAGGAGGAAGCGAAAGGAGTCCAGGTTCTCTGCCTCATCGGATTGGTGGAAAGGAGTTTTATACAGGCTTCTTCGCCTTGCTGTGGGAGCATAAGGAGAGTCACTTAGTGTTAGTGCAATACCCGGAGGGGAGGCTCTGCGGAGTGGACGTAGTTCAAGTTGACCAAATCACTATAAAATCTGGTGTATTCTTTCTGATTATTTTTCACATTTATTTTTCTATTGATGATCGTGTGATTGTGATAATTATTCTGTTATTATTGAACATCTACACATCATCACAAAATTATAAATATTTTAAAAAACATTCAAAAAGATTTTTTGAATCATTTTTGCTCATGAATTTTTAAAATGACCAATTCACCCCCCTCTTGGTTAGCCTCGAGACTAGTTCACAAGGGCTTAAATCCCTAACGAACTTTCAAGATTGGCCTGCTTATATCCCATTAAAAGGGAATCAGTAAGGAAGATCTTTAAGAGTTTGCAAAAGAAGCTTGATTTTTTATTGCTAGAGGCCAAGAAGCCAAAAAGAGGAAAATAAGAATGATGATCCTAACTTTTTCCCCTACCATCACATGTTGGGCCACACAATCGAAGATCATATAGACTTTAAAGATTGGCTTAAAATGAATTTCTATTAAGGTAATATTATCATTCCAAAGGAGTACTTTGTAGATCTAGATCAGGGGTCTATCAAATCAATCTCAGGTAAAAGTTTTAACTCTTCTTTATCCATTGAAGATGGTTGGGATATAGCTTTATCCTGGGCATTTAAAAAGTCGATTAACAAATCTTTTCATCTTTTTTAACAGTTATCGATGAGATCTCAGGGCCCGATCTAAGAGGTTGACCTACAGGCTTCACAGGAGTATGTTGAGATAGTTTTTTTCTCTAGTAGTTATATAAACTACTGTAATCAATCAAAATGAAAAGAGATATACTTTTGTAGAGAGAAAATATGTTGATGAGAGATGTGTAAGAATGGTGGAGGGTGGCTCAAAATAACTATCACCTTTAATATTATCTGACTTTTATTTTGCCCCATCAAAGGCCAATTGTTGTAAAATAATAAAAAATGATCCTTCTACAAAAATTTTGATGATTTTTGTTCATAATATTATTCAAAATAATTCTTCTATTGATGACAATCAAAATATAGCTGAGATCACTCAGGATGTTCAAAAACTCAGCTCTCCAGATTTGACCCTTCAAGAGGGAAATGAATATGAAGTCTTATCAGATGGAAAAACTCCCGAAATGAACTTTTAATGGAGTCCCATCATAATAGATTTTTTAGATTCAAACCTTCATTCAGAAAATGACAATCAATCGCCTAAGGAGAGCGTAGACCCCGTTGTAGTTTATACTTCTAAAAATATCATGTAAGTACAACTACATGGTGATAAAGTCTTACCCCCTAGGCTTCTTCCATAAGAAAAAGGCAAGCAAGTTGCTGATGATTCGATTCAAATCCCCACTCAATAATCAAATCCTCTTTCAAATCCACTGTATCCTTATACTGATATTCCAAAGGTTGATTACAATGTCTAAGCTCATCTTAGGAAGTTTTCTACTAATTTGAGTATATATGACACCCTTATTCTTTCAAAAGAAATAAGGAAAACTTTAATTAAAGCACTTCTTGATCTAGAGATCAACTTAGCTCAATTAACTTTGACTTTTGAAGAAGAAGCTTTGTACTTTAAAGAAATCCCATGAGTGACTTTTTCTGATAAAGATCTACTCCTAAGAACTGTCGATCATAATCACCCACTTTATATCATCATAAATGTTGGTCATTTTAAGTTATCAAGATTTCTTATTGATCTAGGTGCATCGGTCAACGTGATGAACATAAAGACTCTCACATATCTTAAAGTTGATACTAACAAGCATTTTACCAATAAATTGGTGCTTTGTGGGTTCAATGAAAAAGTTGAGAAGGATTTAGGTTTAATTACCCTTCTTCTATAGATAAGAGAGTTAAAAATAGAGATGAAATTTTACATAATTGATTCAGACACGTCTTTCAATGCATTTTTAGGTAGGCCCTAAATCCATGAGTATATGATGGTTCCTTCTACCCTACATTAAAGCATCAAGTATCAACACGATGGCATTGAATATGAAATCAAGGGTGATTTGCAACCATTCTCCATTCAACAGATCGGGATCTGTGAGGATGCTGCATACTACTCACCCAAAGGGTCCACTGCCTGTTCTAAGGTAGAGATCAATATTAAAGTGGAGAAAACAAAAAGTCAATATTCAAAAGTAATTCTAAATTTAGAAGCAAAAAAAGTGAAAAGTCATAAAAAGCAAAATTTATATAATGAAGACGACATCAAAGGTGTGGTTTTTAAGCCTCTCAATAATTTACCTCAAAGAGGTGGGAGGATAGCCCAAAGAGCATGTGGTTGAGGTCATACTTTAGTTGAAAAAAGAATTCCTCCAATATATATCAAACTGGAATCTAGTTCTGATGAAGAATCAAGAAAGAGGGGTGCTAGAATTGCTTTTGACTATCAAAAAATAAATCCTCCTCTAAGTTTGATCTCACTTTAGAATCAGATAGTGACCAAGAAGGTAATAATTCAAAAGTTCAAAGTAACGAGCATGGATTAACTATTTATGAAAAGCTCAATAGGTCTTGAATCCTTAACCTTAATCCCATTGTCTGCTGATAATGTCTCAGGGTTAGTAATTAAGGACGCCCCCAATCTAAATAGTGAAGTAAGGAAAGTCCAAAGGTTTTTCCCTGGCTCCTCTTCCTTAAGAAATGAAGATGATGTAATCCTTGAGGAGACATGTTTTAATGAACTAATAGTATTACCTTTGGGATACTTTCCTCTTGGTATTAGAACTCTTATCTCTAAAGGTTTTGTACTGATCCAATGGACTAAGGGCCAAGTCAAATACCATGAAAATCTTTGGAATTCAAAATTCAATAAAAATTGGATAATTGGTATTAGCTTGGGTATCGTTAGTTCATTTGATGATGATGAATATTATTTAATGATAACTGATCATCTTGAATTTGAGAATGCTCCTACTAAAGTCGTTGATTCTCTCAACAAACTTTGTTTGGAGACTTCCAGTAACTCTGATGAAAATCAAGTTCGAGATGCACCCCCTGAACTTGAAGAAGAAATTAAATCGACAGTCAACGAAATCAAAGAAATTAACCTTAGAAACAAAGACGACCCTCGCTCTACCTTCATAAGCTCATTATTGAGTAAGGATGAGTCTAGGAATCTAATTCAACTCCTTCCTAAGTTTAAGTATTGCTTCTCCTGGATATACGATGAAATGTCGGGTATGTCCGCCTATGTAGTATTCCATAAACTTAGAATTTGGTATGATGCCGCTCCTATCAAACAAGCACCACGACGCATGCATCTGAAGATCAAACAACAAGTCATTTCTAAAGTTAAAAAGATGATCAAGGTTGGATTTATTCGAGAGGAACAATATCCCTCTTGGGTAGCTAGCATCGTACCAGTTTGAAAGAAAAGCGATCAAATCTGAGTCTGTGTTACTAAAGGAATTTAAATAAGACATGTCCCAAGGATGAATTTCCTTTGACCATACCCGAACTCATGGTGGACATTACCTCTTCACATGTTATTTTCTCCTTTATAGATGGCTCATCTAGTTATAACCAAATTAAGATGGCCCCATAAGATGAGAGAAACACTACTTTTAGAAGTCCTATAGGGATCTTTTGTTATAAAGTAATATCATTTGGCCTTAAAATGTTGGTGCAACCAATCAGCGGGCTGTGACTTGAATCTTTGACGATTTAATTCATAATCAAGTCAAATGCTACATCGAAAGATCAAAGTAAAAGAGGCTCATCTGTATGACTTTATAATCATCTTCGAGCGGTTATGCTGTTATAACCTTATGATGAATCCCTTAAAGTGTGTTTTTGCATCTCTTAAAGTTCGTTAGGGATATTAAGCCCTTATGAACTAGCCTCAAGCTAACCAAGAGGGGGGTGAATTAGTATTTTTAAAAATTCTTAAGCAAAACTGATGTTGAAAACTCTGTTTGAATGTTTTAAAATAATAACAACTTCACGATGATGTAAAGATGTTTAATGAAACAAATAATAAGTTCAATCACACGATCATCAACAGAAAAGTATGGTGCAAAAAATAATTAGAAAGAACACACCAAATTTTATAGTGGTTCGGTCAACTTAACCTACGTCCACTCCCCGGAGCCTCCCTTCTAGGTATCACACTAAAAATAAGTGACACTCCTTCTGCTCCCACAGCAAGGTGGAGAAACCTTTACAAATGTCCTTTTCACCAACCCGATGAGGTAGAGAATTTAGACTCCTTTTGCTTCCTCCTGAAGCAGGCAGAGAACCTTACCTTATTTTGCTTCTTTCTGAAGCAGGCGGAGAACCTTACATCCTTTCACTTCCTCCTGAAGCAAGCAGAGAACCTTACCTTGTTTTACTTTCTCCTGAAGCAGGTAGAGAACCTTACCTCCTTTGACTTCCTTCTGAAGCAGGCAGAGATTCTTGATCTTCTCACCAATGATCATTCCTTTATAGCACCAAGGAATAAGGGATGATAATTGGAGACGACGACTTGAATCCTTGTTTGGAGTAACCTTTGTGAATACCTCACAAACCCCCCCTTATAAGATTCTCTCTCTCTCCCAAGCTCTCCCTCTCTCTCTTAAGGACTCTCTCAGGAAAGGACCGTGACAAAAGATTTCTACAGTTGAAAGAAAAAGATTTTAAATAGAACGGCTCAAAAATTGCCCTAATTTTTAACTTACCGTTAAAGATCATCTAGGACGATCCTTCGATCATCTTGTACGATTAGTGTAAATCAGGCCCTTCTGGTTTGGACGATCTGGTTTCTCTGGATGATTAGAAGATATATTTTGTTCAGATCATCCAGGATGATTCTGCGATCGTCCAAGATAGTTAGTATAAATCAAGAATATCGTCTAGCAGATAGTTTGGGTCATCCAGGAGAAAAGTCTGGATGATCTAAAGAAATGACTTGATCGTCTAGGATGATATCTCTATCATCCGGTACAATTACTTCAAAATGCTTAATATCATCTGGCACACAGTCGGATCATCCAAGATAACTTATGCTGGATGATTTCAAAATAACTGATCATCCAGGATGATATATCTTTCATCCTATATAATTAGTTCAAAAATGGCAGTATCGTCCAGTAGACAGTAAAGGACATCCAAGTGAAATCCACTGGACGATGAGGATTTCTAATTGATCGTCCAGGATGATGTGATTGATCCATCAGGCCTTAATTACTTTCCTGTAATGAATATTCTAGGATGATACACGTATCATACGGGATAATTAGAATAAAATTCTAAAAATAAAAATTTTCCTAACTTAATTTGGCGGCTGAGAATTTCTGATTTGAGCATATCATCCTATATGATGTAAGTATCATTCAGCATGATCTGCTTAATCAAACCAACTTAACATAGCTTCCCTAATTAGGGTTTCTATTTTCAATGGATATTTAGGATGATATGACTATTGTCTAGGATGATATGAATATAATTTGAAGAAAAACTCTGACTCACTAAAACTCTCCCCTGAGTGTGTGTGTGTGCAATGTTACTTAGCTTGGTGATCTATTACATTACACTTGACTCAAGAAAGGTGAAAAATTATATTGAACCTGAAATAGACACAGACTGACTCGATCTTGAGCTGGCTTAAATTACAATTGATCTTGTGAACCTGAAAGATTAGGCACTCAACTAGAAACAGAAATGTTTGCTATCATCAAAGTCATAATCCTGGAATCTAGATTTGCAACAATCTCCCCCTTTTTGATGATGGTAAACATTTATTAGATAATATCAAATTCAGTAAATAAAATAAAGAGCAATGAAAATTAAGGAATATAATTTCTATTAGCCAGGTAAACAGTATAAGAACACTGAATACTGATGACTCAAAAGTATAATGACCCAAAATGCTACTAACAACCAAACGACTCCCCCTTTTAATATCTCAAAAAGGGGAAAAAATATCACAAAGAAAATGAAAATAATAGTACAAAAATATCACTAAAACACAAGAAAAACAATCAAACTAGTAATAAGGGGGACCCTGATAAGATATGATCAGCGGACCCAAAAATCACAAAAAAATCAAAGTCAAAGCAATGACAGAAAAAATAAAAATAAAAATGAGGAAATAATAACAAAAATCAAAACTAATTTTTTTTAATTGATCTTCTCCAGTAAATCAGAATTTTTACTGAATTTTCAATTCAAAAGCCAATAAGAAGAAAATTAACAACGCTGAAATCCAGAAAAGTTAGAAAATTGATTTTTGTAACTCCTACCTTCGACACCTTAAAGGTTCAAATTCCTTTCAAACAAAAATCAAATTCAGAGGAAAAGAAATTAGATTTGAAAAGAGATCCTTTCAAGCCTCGTTCTAGAAATATATCTGATAAAATAGTATTACTAAGGAAGGAATCAGAGATCATGATTTTCAATCTCAAGTGTTTGAAAATATTAAGTGACACATGAATTTTTTTAAGATATTTAAAGATCTAGAAGGGAAGAAAGCTTAATTCTTTATGGTCTCATTTTGTACCTCTTTTTTAATTTATTTGGCACACTTTGTGCATCTTTTAATTTTTGATACACTTTGTGTATCTTTCCATTTTTTAGCGTTATTGCATATCTTTTCATTTTTGGGCCCATTTTATGCTGCTTTTTATTTCTTTTGCAAGCTTTCTTCCTTTTATAATCTCTAAAAAATCTCAGTTGTGAAATTACCTTCCAGACATAAGAGAAGAAAACACTCACTCTCTATAGTAATGAGGGGTAATTCACAAAACAAATTCATACTTCATATGATAAATACAATCACCTGATTAACAAAAACATAATTATGATTTAATGCTTTGAAAATACTATTTATATGAGATAGATTACTATATGAAGATAAAATAGATCTCTATTTCAAAAATTAACTTTTTAATTTTGAAAATGATATATTATCCAAAAGGAATAATACATCATTAAAGGAGTTAGAGGAAGAGAAACAATCATCAATGTTTATTCCGTTTAACTATTTTAGATGAGTCAATCACTGCTTATAAGTTTTCAAATAAAAATATGACAAAACTCTAAATTAGAAATCCAGTTTATCAGCAGTAGTGAGCCGTGATCTGATTTTGAAGAGAGTAAATAGTAAATTAATAAAGGAAGAAAGAAAGCACATAAAAAGAAATAATCAAATTGGGAAAATAATATTGACAAAAAGAAAATCTGCAGAGAATAAAAACTAAAAAGAAAATAGATAATCAAATCAAATAAAAATAAAGACAAACTGAAAAATAGAAACATCATAAATCAGTGATCATCAAATTCTTGTATTTATGTCAATCACACCCAATCTGAATCTTAAAATGCTGAATGATTCAAAGGCCAGTGGGTTAGTAAAGATATCAGCCAGTTGATTTTCAGTTGCTATATGGTGTAGCTCAATATCCCCTTTGGTAACATGGTCCCTAATGAAGAGATGCCCTATTTCAATGTATTTTTTGGATAGGATTCTTAGAAATACAGATAGCACTAGTGTTATCACATACAACTGAAATTATGCTAACTGGTAATCCTAAATCCAAGATTTATTACTTTAACCAAAGAACTTGGGCCACAAAACTTCCTAAGGCAATGTACTCAGCTTCAGCAGTGAAAAGTGCAACAGAGTTTTTTTTCTACTGGACCAAGAGACTAAGGACTATCCTATGAATTGGCAAGTTCCAAAAGTGTTCTTTCTATCCATCCTACACCCTGCAAAATCAGAATTAAAATATTCGATAATTTTAAAAGAGGTGTTGTGCCTAGGATACCAGATTCCTAAGTTCGGGGTCCCTAAGAGATATCTAAGTATTCTCTTAATTGCAGTTAGGAGGGATTCTTTAGGATCAGCTTGGAATCTAGCACAGAGATAAACACTAAACATTATATCAGGTCGGCTAGCAGTCAAGTAAAGTAATGATCCAATTATATCTTTGTACTTCTTTTGATTAATAGATTTTCCATTTGAATCCTTATCTAACTGAACCCTGGAGCTCATGGGAGTATTGATTGGCTTGGATTTATCTATTTCATATTTCTTCAAGATGTCCTTAGTATACTTTGATTGATTAAGAAAAGTTCCATCATCCATTTGCATTATATTAAACCCCAAAAAGTAGGATAATTCTCCCATCATACTCATCTCAAACTCCTTACGTATTATTTTAGAGAAATCATCACATAACTTTTGATCAGAAGTTCCAAAACTGTATATCATCAATATAGATTTAGACAATGAGTAAATCCTCTCCTACTTTTCTTAGAAAAGGGTGGTGTCTACGCTCCCCTTAATAAACTCTCTTTCTAGTAAGAATGTTCTAAGCCTCTCATACCATGATCTAGGTGCCTGTTTCAATCCTTACAAGGCCTTTTTTAATTTGAAAATATGATTTGGATATTGGGAACTCTCAAAACCTGGGGGTTGCTCTACAAAGATATCTTTTTTTATTACCCCATTTAAAAAGGCACTCTTGACATCCATTTAAAAAAGCTTAAATCCCTTATAACAGGCAAATTAAAGGTTATTAGCACTCTAATGGCTTCTAATCTAGCTACAGGGGAAAAAGATCTCCTCAAAATCAATCCCTTCTATTTGGTTGTACCCTTTAGTCACCAATCTTGCCTTATTCCTAACCACCACACCAGAATCATTCATTTTATTCTTAAAGACCCATTTGATTCCCACTACACTTTGATTCTTAGGTCTTTCTACTAACTCCCAAATATCATTTCTCATAAATTGGTTAAGTTCTTCTTGCATAACTAAGATCCAAAATTCATCAAAAAGGGTTTGATTGATGTTGGTGGATTTAGTCATTGATATAAAGGCAAAATGGTTTACTTCCTTCCTAAGTTCATGCCTAGTTCTAACACCTTCAGAAGGATCTCCTAAGATTAGTTCTTGAGGATGACTTAAAGAATATCTCTAATCTCTAGGCAATGTGTTATTAGGTTCTACCCTTTCCTCCATATTTGCAATTTCTTCTCCTTGGGTAATCTCTCCTATTTCATCTTCCTCCTCAGCTCTAGACTCCTTAAGATCAGATTCATCAAACACCATATGAGTAGTCTCCTCCATAACCAATGTCCTCTTATTAAACACCCTAAAGGATTTCCCCACACTTGAATATCCTAAGAACACTCCTTCATCAGAATCATTAGCCTTCAAGGCTACAGTCTTCTCTTTCTTCTTCTCACATACATCAAGCTGCCTTTGGTTCACTCCTTGCTCCTAAGCAATTAGTGATCCAAGTTATTAATATAATAATTGTTCAAATCCTTGGATTCAGTGATAGCAATTATCTTGGCATCATAGGAAGAAGGCAAACATCTCAAGATTTTGTTAACTTTTTCATAGTTGGTAAGCTCTCTTCCAAAGGCATGCAGGGAGGTGATGATTTGTGTGAACCTAGAGTATATTTCAAATACTGACTCACTAGGTTTCATGCGAAAGAGTTCTTAGTCGTGAAGTAAGATATTCAACCTAGACTGTTTGACTTCAGTTGTGGCCTCATAAGTGATACATAATCTATCCCATATTTCTTTATCGGTAGTGCAAGTAGAGACAAGCATGTAATCCTCAGATTTTAACGCCTAGAAAAAATATTTTAAACATTTTATATTTAGTTATGTTGACTCTCGATCATCAAATATCCATTCAGTAAAAGGGAGTTCAGTTTTAACACCATTAACAAGTCTAAAAGGTGCATCATAACCATCTTTAACAAGCATCCACATGTGATAATCTATAGATTATAAAAAGGTGGACATATGAGTTTTCTAAAAATCAAAAGGTATGCTATCAAACAAGGGTGGTCTAGTAATGGAATACCCTTCTGCGGTGTTTCTATTACCAAAGTTAGCCATGGATCAAATTTAAAAGTTTTTCAAAACTTTATTTTATGAATCCCACTCTGATATCACTTGAAAGTTCGTTAGGGATGTTAAGCCTTTATGAACTTGCCCGAGGCTAACTAAGATGGGGGTGAATTGGTAGTTTTAAAAATTCTTAAGCAAAACTAATGTTGAAAACCCTTTTTGAATGTTTTAAAATAATTACAACTTCGTAATGATGTGTAGATGTTTAATGAAATAAATAATAACTTCAATCATATGATCATCAACAGAAAAGTAAAGTGCAGAAAATAATCAGAAATAATACACCAAATTTTATAGTGGTTTGGTCAACTTAATCTATGTCTACTCCCTTGAGCCTCCCCTCTAGGTATTGCACTAAAACTAAGTGACTCTCCTTCTGCTCCCACAGCAAGGTGGAGAAGCCTTTACAAAACTCCTTTTCACAAACCTAGTGAGGCAGAGAACCCAGACTCCTTTTGCTTCCTCCTAAAGTAAGTAGAGAACCTTTCCTCATTTTGCTTCCTCCTAAAGCAGGCAGAGAACCTTACCTCATTTCACTTCCTCCTGAAGCAGGTAGAGAACCTTACTTTGTTTCGCTTCCTCCTAAAGCAGGTAGAGAACCTTACCTCATTTCACTTCCTCTTGAAGCAGGCAGAGAACCTTGATCTTCTAACAGACGATCCTTCCTTCAGAGCACCAAGGAACAAGGGATGATGACTTGAATCCTTACTTGGAGTAACCTTTGGGAACACCTCATAAACTCCCCCTCATAAGATTCTCTCTCTCTCTCTCTCTCTAAAGCTCTACCTCTCTCTCTCTCAAGGACTCTCTCAGGAAAGGTCTGCGGCAAAAGATTTTTATAGTAGCAAGAAAAAGATCTTAAATAGAATGGCTCAAAAATTGCCCTAAATTTTAACTTATCGTCAAAGATTATCCAGGATGATCCTTCGATCGTCCTGTAGGATTAGTGTAAATCCGCCCCTTCTGGTCTTAACGATCTGGTTTCTCTGGATGATTAGAAGATATATTTTATTCAGATCATCTAGGATGATTTTGCGATTATCCAGGATAATTAGTGTAAATCAGGAATATCATCCTGCAGACAGTTCGGATCATCCAGGAGAAATGTCTGGATGATCTAAAGAACTGACTTGATCATCCAGGATGATATCTCTATCGTCCGATACGATTAGTTTAAAAGTGCCCAATATCATCTGACACACAGTTCAGGTTGTCCAGGATAACTTATACTGGATGACTTTAAAATAACTAATCATCCAAGATGATATGTCTATCGTCCTGTACGATTAGTTCAAAAAAGGTAGTATCGTCTGGCAGACAGCTCGGGTCATCCAGGTGAAATTCACTGGACAATGAGGATTTTTAATTGATCATCCAGGATGATGTGATTGATCCATCAAGCCTTAATTACTTTCCTTAATCACTTGACTAATTTAGGCATGATTGTAATGAATCGTCCAGGACTGTACACGTATCGTACGGGATGATTAGACCAAAATTCTAAAAATAAAAACTTGCATAACTTAGTCTGGCGGCTGAGAATTTCTAATTAAAGTATATCATCCTGTATAATGTGTGTTTCATCTAGGATAATCTATTTAATCAGACCGACTTAACATAGCTGCCATAATTAGGATTTTTATTTTAATGGATCGTCTAAGACGATATGAATAAAATTTGAACAAAAATTCTAACTCACTAAAACTCTTTTCCTGAGTGTGTGTGTGCAAGGTGAAAGTGCAAATAGGTTGTTAGACTTATTGCTCATGTCCCTAGGCTAACCAAGAGAGGGGGGGTGAATTGGTCCTTTTAAAAATTACTCTTGGAATTTTGAAAAAAATTTAAGCAAATCATACTGTACGATTTGACTTCGTACAGTACGAACAGAGTTAATTTTCTACTTCTTTCAAATCACAGAATTTCAACCACAGAAAGAAAATAAAATGAAGAAAAAGAACAGTACAGAAAAGTAAATAATAAGAACAGAAAACACTAGAATTTATAGTGATTTGGTCAAACACAACCTACATCCACTCCCTAGAGACTCCTTCTCTAGGTATTACACTAAACATAAGTGACTCTCCTTTTGTCCACACAGCAAGGCGAAGAAGCCTTTACAAACTCTCTTTCACCAACCCGGTGGCGGCAGAGAACCGTCGTCCTTTTTCACCCTCCTAGTGAAGGCAGAGAACCAAACGTCCTTTTACACTCTCCAAGTGCGACAGAGAACCGTCGTCCTTTTTTACCCTCCAAGTGACGGTAGAGAACCAGTATCCTCTCAAATAAAACTCTTGCAAAAGTCTCCAAGGAAATTAAGAAGATGCTTGAAGAACAAGAAAAGAAATCCTCACAATTGGATAACCTTGTGAATCCCTTCACAATTTTCTCTTCAAAGATTTCTCAACACTCACTCCCAAACACTCTCCCAATCACTCTCCCTTTCACTCTCCAAAAGAATTTTTGCAGAAGGATTTTTCTACAAGTCAGTTTAAAAATCCTTATATACTAAAGGCAAGAAAAACCGTCCAAAAATTAAAATTTTCAAGTTTCACGCGGCCCGATTGTCCCGTACGATCGATCTTCGTACTGTACGAATAGTTCAAATCATTGAATGATTCATCTCGTACGATTCCATTCGAACCTAAAACAGAGTCGTTCAATTCATCCCATACGAACCAGTACGAACCTAATTCAGTGCCCTTCGTACAACAAAATATTATGTACGAAATAAATTTTGTACTATATAAATAGTTCAAAAATAAATTATTCGTCCCGTACGAATCAGTACGAACCCAATTCAGTGCCCTTCGTATAATAAAATATAATGCACGAAATAAATTTCGTACTATACAAAATGAACTTAGAAAAATTTTCAAGACAAGTATGTTCGTTAAGAGGATAAATATACAGATCGTCCCGTACGATTGTATATCGTATTGCATGATCAATTTAAAAATTAAGTTTTTCACTCCCCCATTATGTGTATGTGCACAGTTATCCAACTTACAATCACACTCTCTCAGACTCAAGAAAATAAAAAATACAACTTCACTTACAATAAATATTAACACTTGAACTTGAAGTCTTCAGAAATCTGGAGTGAGTATCCTGAAAAATATGTTAGTGCACATAAAAAAGAAACTCCAATATATGTTAGGAGAAGAATAAAATAAATAAAAAACTTTTGTAATCATAAAAAAAAATAATTTATATCAAAATTTTCTTGAACGAACGAATTTACACAAATCATAACAATCTCCCCATTTTTGATAATGGCAAAACATTTATTTGTTTGATTTCTATTAAGTTCACATATCTCCTAAACTTCCACTAAATGAACACTCCCCCTAAGTAAATGAACTCCTATGCTCCCTCTAAAACCTGAGCTCCCCCTAAAGAAATGACCTATCCTAAACAAGGGATAAAAGGAGAATATACTGAATAAGCGAAGGAAAGGGTAAGAAGAATAAGCAACATAAGCACTACAAACATTACACACAAGCAAAGTACATACATGCACAAGCAACTAAAAACTTAAATGCAACAAGTCAAAATAAAATCAAGCAAATAAAGTCAAACAATAAAACTCTCCCCCTTTTGACAACAACAAAAAAGGACACTCAAATTAGTTGAGCAGTGGAATAATGTTAAATAAAATTTAACTATAATATTCAAATCAAATGAAAAAAAAATAAAGACTCAAAAGTGTTAGATTGCATATTATAATAAGGAGAAGAAAAGTTGATCTAAAGTAGTAATGTATTAGACAGATTAGTAGCCTCAACTTTTGCACAAAAGATGAAATAACATTACCAAATTTCTAAGTCAAAAGTGACAATCATTGATTAGTGAATTTGGAGAAAATGCTAAAGGAAAGAATAATTGGCAATATTGCGTATCTTTTTAAAGTGTAGGCTAATTTTGTACCTCTTTCTAGATTTGGCAACATTGCGCATCTTTTATTGACATGCACACTTTGTGTGTCTTTTTAGATTTGGCGACATTGCGCATCTTTTATTGTATGGCACATTTTGTGCATCTTTTCAAGCTTTACTTTGTTTGTTTTTATTTGATAAGATTCTTTCCAACAACATTATCTCTGGGTCATAAATATAATAATGAACACTTTGATATAGAATGTAAGAGTAATATTATGACATCAAATATACATCAATTTAGACTAAATAATATATGTCTAAATAAGATAAAGTAAGATCTTCTAATCCACATTAAATCATAATGAAATTTAAAATATTTTAAGAATTTAATATTATGCACATAATTTTTTATTATAATATAAACTCAATTAACATTTTAGAACTTTAATCAACTACAGTCGAGTGTTTTAAGATTAGAACATTTCTAACCAATAACATAAAATGATATGCATAGAAACACTTAAACATTTCATTTCTAATTATTTCCAAAATATACACCATAGCAAGCTTTACTTTGGGGTACACATCATATGATAAACTTGCTAAAATTCTAAATACAAAAAATATAAAAATAAACATAAATAAGTCAAATCATAAAATAGCCTAACAACAGAAAAGAGAATCACAAATACATCCAAGCCAAGCCAAACAAAGCATACTAGAAATCTGAAGGACCCTGATCTGGAGGAGGTGGTGGAGCACCGAACAGAACAAAATAGCTGTTTAGCGTTGTAATATTGGTATTCACAGAATCAAATTGTTCTCTTATCCACACTCTATCCTCCTTGTACTGATCATCCTGCTGCTTTAGGTGCGCCTCCACATGATCAAATCTTTGATCCATCCTATTAAATTGTTGGACCATATCTTGGTAGAAGTCTTGGTTGGATCCAGGTCCAGGTGTAGGTGCAGGAGCAGGAGCAGGTGCAGGTGCAGGTTCATCATCAAAACTAATTACATTTTCATCGCTCCCAAAAAGTGCTCTAAAAGAGGCATCAGTAAAATATAGTGGGAGTTCTAAAGGTCTGTCAGGATGGATTATGTTGTACTTTTTCTTAAGAATAAAATAGATTATATGACCAAGAGCAATATTCTTCTTCCTCTTTACACTGGGTTGGCCAATATCAGTAAGGTAAAAAATGTAGTCCAAAAGAAGTTGGGCTTCATCAATAGGTTGACCAGACATGATCAGGTAAGTGACACAAGAGAGAAGAGGGGTCATGTTTACTCTATCTCTGGCCTTAGGAATGATGGAGCTCCTGAGAACATGTTGAATTATACGGGCATTTTGATTTAAGGTGTCGACTCGAGGAACATGAGTTGGTTGTCTTACACCTCTAATGACCTGATTGACTTCAGTCCAGTCATAGTCAGATCCTCCTTGGTAATCTCTACTCTCTATTTCAGAATATAGGATGAGATCCTAGTATGATCATGACTAAAAGTCATGTTGGCTAGAAAAATATGAAAGACGTCTCTATTGTATGAGTAGATTAGAGTGAGAAGGAAGAAGAAATGAGTACTATCAAAGAGAGGCATTACTGTAAAATGGAGATTTTCCTGCAGTAGAATGCTGGAAGGAGTAATTTTGGATGCGGCATACCTATAGTAAGCCTCTTCATTTTGCCCACTCAAAAAATTATCATTCCAGTCACTCCTAGAAGAAGCCCCTTTGGATTGACGCACTCTTTTTCCACTTCCTGACATCTCTATATTATGCTCTAAAGGGTTTGAAGTGAAGGTGAAATGAGAGAAAATGACTCTCCCTTTTATAGAAAATCAGATCAATCGTACTGTACGAAATTATTTTGTACCAGACAAAATTTATTTCATCCGGGATGAATTGAATTTCATCCGGGACGAACGAAAGCAGTCAGAATGAAATGATTTTTTATAAACTGCTCATCCCGAGGCATCCTTTCGTACAGGCTTTTTGACTTCCCGATCGTACAGACGATGACGTGTTCGTACGGGACGATCAGAAAATTTAAGATCGTTCAGGCGATGGTTAGGGTCATCTCATGCGAAATGATACTTGGATCGTACAGACGAATGATGTATTCATACGTATGATCATCAACGATCATCAATAATAACTGACACTAACCGTGATTCCTCCTCCATTCATACAGACGAAGTTCATGCAATCGTACAGTACGAATAGATAAAATAAAACAAACTTTCGTCACTCCAATCTTACAAGTTTCCAACATTCAACTAAAGAATAATTTAAAATTATATATATATATATATATATATTAAAAATGACAACACAAAAAATACCAATAAAATATAAAATATTAGAAAATAAATCACTTGCTATGAACATATCAACAAACACATATAAACACACATTTATAGAATTTTCAATCAAGCATTTAGATCAATTACACCTAGCCTTGCCCTTAACATGCTAAAAGTGTCAAAAGCTAAGGGTTTTGTGAAAATATATGCAAGCTGATCTTTAGTAGCGACATGATGTAGTTTAATTTCCCCTTTCGCTACATGATCTCTTATAAAATGATGCCTTATATCAATATACTTGGTTCTAGAATATTGGATAGGATTATTTGAAATACAAATGGCACTAATGTTATCACAAAAGATTGGAATGGTGCCAATTGAAAATCCTAAGTCACTCAATTATTGTTTCAACCAAAGCACATGTGCTACATAACTCCCTAAGGCAATATATTCTACTTCAGCTGTAGAAAGTGATATTAAATTTTGTTTTCTACTGGACCAAGATACTAATGAATTTTCAATGAATTAATATGTCCCAGAAGTACTTTTCCTATCCACCTTATAGCCTGCAAAATTAGAATTTGAGTATCCAATAATATCAAAAGAAGAACTATTCTTAGGATACCAAATCCCTAATTTTTTGTTCAAGGAAGATATCTTAAAATCCTTTTCACTGCTGTCAAATGTGATTCCTTTGGATCAGCTTGAAATCTAGCACATAAGCAAAAACTAAACATAATATCAGGTCTGCTAATAGTCAAATAAAGAAAAGATGCAATTATTCCTCTAAACTTCTTTTGATCAACAGATTTTCCCTTAGGATCCTTATCTAATAATACTGAGGAACTCATGGGTGTAGTTACTGGTTTAGCATTATCTATTTCATATTTTTTAAGGATATCCTTAACATACTTAGATTGACAAAAAAAAGTTCCTTCCTCATTTTTCTTTATGTTAAAACCAAGAAAATAATTCAAATTACCCATCAAACTCATCTCAAATTCACTACTTATTATCTTTAAAAATTCATCACATAGATTTTTATCAGTTGATCCAAAAATGATGTCATCCACATATATTTGTATAATGAGTATTTCATTTTCATTTCTTTTCAAAAATAGAGTGGTATCCACACTTCTTTAAGAAATGATCTTTTTAATAAGAAAGTGCTTAACCTCTCATACCATGCTCTAGGCACCTGTTTTAGTCCATATAATGCCTTTTTCAATTTAAAAATATGATAAGGGAATTTAAAATTTTCAAAACCTGGAGGTTGTACAACATAAACATCCTCTTCTATCACCCCATTCAAAAAGGCACTCTTAACATCCATTTGGTATAATTTAAAATCTTTAAAATAGGCAAAGGATAACAAAACTCTAATTGCTTCAAGTCTTACTACAGGGGAAAATATCTCCTCAAAATCAATTCCTTCAATTTGATTATACCCCTTAGTTACTAATCTAGCCTTATTTCTCACAATAGCTCCTGAATTATTCATTTTATTTTTGAACACCCACTTAGTCCCAATTTCACTTTGATCTTTTGGCTTTTTAATTAGCTCCCAAACATCATTTCTCTTGAATTGATTTAACTCTTCTTGCATGGCCAAAATCCAAAATTCATCCAAAAGTGCTTGTTCTATATTAGTGGGTTCAATCATTAAAATAAACGGTGAATGATTTACCTCTTTCCTCAAACCTTGCCTAGCCCTAACGCCTTCACTTCGTTCTCCTAAAATCAATTCTTTAGGATGACCTCTAACAAATTTTCATTCTCTAGGCAATTGGTTTTCTTCTTCCTTTTCAACCATTTCTTCAACTTTTTGATCTTCAAGTTTTTGGGTTACTACCTCAACCTCATCTTTATCCAACTTAGACCCTTTACTATCATAAGATTCATAAAAAATAATATGTGTGGTCTCCTCAACTACCAATATTCTTCTATTAAAAACTCTATAGGATTTTCTAACACTTAAATAACCTAGAAAGATTCCTTCATCAGATTTTGGATTAAATTTTCCTAAGAGAGTTTTATCATTATTATGAATGAACACTTTATATCCAAAAATATGTGGATGTGAGAGGTTGGGACTCCTACTTTTAAGAAGTTTATAGGGTGTCTTATTTAATTTAGATCTTATGTACACCATATTCAACATATAGCACGCTGTGCTAACTGCTTCAGCCCAAAAATATTTAGGAAGTGAATACTCTACCAACATGGCCCTAGCAGTTTCAACTAATGTCATGTTCTTTCTTTCTACAACTCCATTCTATTGAGGTGTCCTAGAAGTTGAGAAGTTGTGTTCAATCCCATGAGATTTGCAAAAATCATTAAACATTTCATTTTCAAATTCTCCCCCATGATCACTTTGGATAGTAACTATTTCAAAACCTAGTTTCCTCTGAATCCAAGTGGCAAAATCTCTAAACTCTTCAAATGATTCACTCTTATGATTCAAAAATCTAATCCAGGTGAATCTAGAATAGTCATCCACAATAACATGCCCAAATCTTTTTCCTCCTAGACTTAAGGTACTAACAGGTCCAAATAAATCCATGTGAAGAATTTCTAAGGGCTTGCTAGTCCTAATTTTCTTGATTGAATTGAAAGAGGATCTCAATTATTTTCTTAATTGACATGCATCACACAAGTGATCGTTAGTGAAGTCCAATTTGGGTACACCTCTATCTAGTTGTTTTTTAGTAATTTTCCTAAGATTTTTTATACTAGCATGACAAAGCCTTCTATGCCATAATCATGATTCATCAGATACAGTTTTTTAAACACAGAGCAGTAGAAGGATTAATAAAATTCAAATATAGCATGTAAATATTATTAACTCTATCACCATTCAAAATAATAGTTCCATTTAGACTAATAAAATAACTAGTAGGCAAAAACTTTATATGATATCCCTTGTCACATAATTGACTTATACTCAACATATTTTGTTTCAAACCTTCAACTAACAGTATATTTTCAATCACAAACTTTTTAGAGTTTTTAATTATACATGTACCTACCACTCTCTTGGTAGTATTATCTCCAAGTGTAACCTTGCCTCCATTCCTGGCTTCCAGCGTTATAAATTGATTTGTATCTCCAGTCATATACTTTGAGCAGCCACTGTTCAGGTACCAAATACTCTCATGAGGTCTTGTATGAGAGCGTTCCTGCAAAATGATCAAACATTAGTCTTGGGAACCCAAACAAGTTTGGGTTCTTCTCTTGACAATTTTAAACCAGATGCATGTGTGATATGCTGTGATTTATACACCTTAGGTCTCTACACTAAATGTGTTCTATATCTAAGTGTACAAGTGGAGGAAATATGTCCTAAACTATCACAAGAAAACACTTTATTTTTAGAAAAGGATTCACCAATCTATTTGTCCTGAAAAATTTCTCCTAAGACTTTGAATCAGTGGTCTTGTAGTAGGATTCGTGAAAAACTTCAAGTTTGGGTGAATTTCTATTTTCTTTAAGTGCTTTTAACTAAACTTTAAGATAAGCATTAGCACTTTCTAGAATCAAATTATCAATCTTCAAATCATACTCTCTAGTATCCGATTCATCCATATAAATTTTAAAATTATTTTCAAGTTCAGTGTGAGATGATTTTAATAGATTATGTTGTTTGTTTAAATCATCAAACTCATCCAACAAAGTCATGTGGTTGCTATCAATTAATGCATGATCTTTCCTAAGGATCTCATATTCTTTCTGCAGCTCTAAATAATCCAAATTTAATTTAGCATGCAGTTTTTTCAGTTTCCTATATGCTGTATGTATGAGTTCAGAAACTTCAAATAATTCTTCATAACTTAAGTCACATACCTCTTCTTGATCTGACTGATCAAGATTGTCAGCCATTAAGCACAAATTTGTGACTTCCTCTTCTGGTGCAGTTTCTGAGGAATCTGAAGCTGAGTCCACCCAAAATGCTCGTTGAAGTCTCTTTTTACCCCTTCTTTCCTTTGGTTTCTCCTCAGCCTTCTCCTTGCTAGGATTTCCCTTGAGATTGGGGCACTCTGTCTTTATGTGTCATGGCTTCCTACACTCATAGCAAATGACTTCATTAGAAGCCTTAACATTCTTTTGGAACTTACCTTTGTTCCACTATTGGCGCTTCTCTGCTTCCTTATTAGGAAACTTCTAAATTGCCTTATCATCAAGGCAATATCCTCTTCATCCTCAAGTAGTGACTGATCACTTTCTGAATCGTCCACCTTCAAAGCTACATTCTTCTCCTTTTACTTCTCACCTGCATCAATCTATCTTTGAGTCCCATATTGCTCGTAAGCAATTAGTGATCCAAGAAGATTGTCAACAGAATAAATATTTAAATCTTTAGATTCTGTTATTGTAGTTATCTTTACATCATATGTAGTAGGTAAGCAATGAAGTAGCTTGTTAACTTTTCTACATTAGTTAAGTCCCTATCTAAAG
This sequence comes from Dendrobium chrysotoxum, assembly GCA_019925795.1. NCBI lineage: Eukaryota > Viridiplantae > Streptophyta > Magnoliopsida > Asparagales > Orchidaceae > Dendrobium > Dendrobium chrysotoxum. The sequence continues at coordinate 7,031,141 of CM034310.1, forward strand.
CATGCAATAAAGTGGCGATGTGAGTAAAATGTGTGTACATGTCTGAGAATGATTCATCCGGTTTCATACGAAATAGTTCATAGTCGTGCAAGAGAATGTTCAACCTAATTTGCTTCACTTCATTTATACCTTCACAAGTAATGCAAAGCCTATCCCAAATTTCTTTTCTTGATTTACAAGTTGAAACACGCATGTAGTCTTATGATTTTAAAGCATAAAAGAAATTATTCAAACATTTAGCATTTAATTCAGCTAGCTCACATTCTTCTACAGTCCATTCGGTAAAAGGTGTTTGAACTCTAATTCCTTCTACAACTCTAGTGGGTTCAGTATAACCTTCATGTACTAACATCCACATGCGATAATCAAGAGATTTTAGAAATATAGACATGGGAGTTTTCCAAAAATCAAATGGGATATTATCAAACAAAGGTGGTCTAGTGATCAAGTAACCTTCTAAAGTATTTCTATTTCCAAAATTAGCCATAATCGAATTTCAAAAAGTATTTTGAACAGTGATTTTTGAAATTGGCTCTGATACCACTTGAAAGTGTGAATAGGTTATTAGATCTATTGCTCACGCCCCAAGGCTAACCAAGAGGGGGGGATGAATTGGTCCTTTTAAAAATTACTCTTGAAATTTTGAAAAAATTTAAGTAAATTGTACTGTACTATTTGACTTCGTACAGTACGAACAAAGTTGATTTTCTACTTCCTTCAAAACATAGAATTTCAACCACAGAAAGAAAATAAAACACAGAAAAAGAACAGTGTAGAAAAGTAAACAGTAAGAACAGAAAACACCAGAATTTATAGTGGTTCGGTCAAACACGACCTACACCCACTCCCTAGAGACTCCTTCTCTAGGTATTTCACTAAACTCAAGTGACTCTCCTTTCGCCCCCACAGCAAGGCGGAGAAGCCTTTACAAACTCTCTTCCACTAACCCGGTGCGGCAAAGAACCGTCGTCCTTTTTCACCCTCCTGGTGAAGGAAGAGAACCAAACGTCCTTTTATACTCTCCAAGAGCGGCAGAGAACCATCATCCTTTTTTACCCTCCAAATGACGGTAGAGAACCGGTATACTTTTGAACAAAACTCTTACAAAAGTCTCCAAGGAAATTAAGAAGATGCTTGAAGAACAAGTAAAGAAATCCTCACAATTTGATAACCTTATAAATCCCATCACAATTCTCTCTTCAAAGATTTCTCAACACTCACTCCCAAACACTCTCCAAATCACTCTCCCTTTCACTCTCCAAAAGAATTTTTGCAGAAGAATTTTTCTACAAGTCAGTTTTAAGATCCTTATACAGTCTCGTACGATCGATCTTCGTACTGTACGAATAGTTTAAATCATTGAATGATTCATCTCGTACGATTCCATACAAACCTAAAACAGAGTCGTTCATACCACAAAATCTTCTGTATGAATTATATTTCGTACTATATGAATAGTTCAAAAATAAACGATTCATCCTGTACGAACCAGTACAAACCTAATTCAGTGCCCTTCGTACAATAAAATATCATGTACAATATAAATTTCATACTGTACGAATAGTTCAAAAATAAATGATTCGTCCCGTACGAATCAGTACGAAGCCAATTTAGTGCCATTCGTACAACAAAATATAGTGTACGAAATAAATTTTGTACTGTACTAAATGAACTTAGAAAAATTTTCAAGATAAATATGTTTGTTAAGAGGATAAATGTACAGATCGTCCCGTATGATTATATATCGTACTGTACGATCAATTTAAAAATTAAGTTTTTACTCCCCCATTGTGTGTGTGTACACAGTTATCCAATTTACAATCACATTCTCTCAGACTCAAGAAAATAAAAAATACAGACTTCACTTACAATAAATATTAACACTTGAACTTGAAGTCTTCAGAAATCTGGAGTGTGAGTATCCTGAAAAATATGTTAGTGCACAAAAAAAAGAAACTCTAATATATGTTAGGAGACGAATAAAATAAATAAAAAACTTTTATAATCATCAAAAAAATAATTTATATCAGAATTTTCTTGAATGAATGGATTTACACAAATCATAACACAAGGTTACTTAGCTTGGGGATCCATTACATTTCACTTGACTCAAAAAAGGTGAAAAATTATGTTGAACCTAAAACAGATATAGACTGACTTGATCTTGAGCTGGCTTGAATTATAATTGATCTTATGAACCTGAAAGATTAGGCACTCAACTAGAAATAAAAATATTTTCTATCATCAAAATCATAATCTTGGAATCCATATTTGCAACAGTCACTTCAAGAAAATTCTAAGGCTTCGTAGTGAGGCACGATAGAATTGAAATTGATCCTTCTAAAATTAAAGCTATCTTAAATATACCACCTCTTAAGAGCCTTACTCAACTTAGGTCTCTTCAGGGTAGGTTGGAATATATAAGAAGATTCATTTCAAATCTATCTGGAAGATGTCAACCATTCTCTATCCTTGTTAAAAAGGATACCAAATTCATTTAGGACGAAAAATGTCAATCTGCATTCAAAAATATCAAATAATACATGGCAAATCCGCCAGTCTTGGTAGCCCCTATTCCAAGAAGACCTCTAATCCTTTACACGACAGCCATTAACGAATCTCTTGGCGCCATTCTAGCTCAAGTCAATAATAAGGGTAAAGTGAATGCCCTCTATTACTTAAGTTGGAGAATTCTTCCATCGAAAATTTGATACCCTTCAAGAAAGAAGCATTATCTTGCATTAATATTTGCAACCCAAAAACTAAGACACTTTATGCTTTCTCAGTTTGATTTCCATGATCAATCCTTTGTAATATCTTATGACCCGTCCAACATTGCCAGGATGTTTGGCATGATGGTCTATGATATTACTTCAATTTGAAATAACTTTCATTCCCCTGCATACGATGAAAGGACAAGTTGTTGCTGACTTCCTTGTAGTACACCCACTACCGATGAATTCTCTTCTAAATGATGACTTACCTGACGAGCAAATCATGAGTTTAAAGGGATCCAAAAATCCAAACTGGGAAATGTATTTTGATGGTGTAGTATCCTCCCATCGAGGCAATGCCCAAAAATCTACAATTCCTAGAAAAGTTGGGGTAGGCCTAATTTTTATCACACTAAATAACAGGAATAATGCACTTTTCCTACAACTTATTAGAGCCTTACACGAACAATGAGGCTGAGTACGAAGTTCAGATAACTGGCTTAGAACTTACAATACTGATGAAAATTAAACAAATTAAAATTTTTGGAGATTCTCAACTAGTAATCAACCATATTGCAAGGACTTACAAGGTTTTGAATCTGAAACTTTTGAAGTATAACCAATATGCTAGTTAACTCCTCAAGCTAATTCCCATCATAACTATGTATAAGATTCTCCATGGAAGTAATTCTACGGTGGATGCCCTAGCAAAGCTTGCTAAGGAATTTGCATGTCCATAAGAAGACTCCATCCCTATTGATATTCAGGGTCGTAAGGTCCTGTCACCTATAGATTTGGAGCATCTCAAAGAATAATCTCCCCAGGTCCTATCTTCCTCTTTAGTAGTCAATGAAGAAGGTGATTGGAGATAACCAATAATCAATTTTCTTTGATAAGGAAAGCTTCCTTTTGATAAGTCACGTGCCAATCAAATTAAAAAATGTGCCCTATTATATGCACTAGTCAATACTACGCTATATCGTCGATCATTCGATCAAATGTGGCTCTGTTGTCTAAAAAAATGTGAAGCCCTGAAGATCATTAATGAGGTTAATGCTGGACTATGTGGTATACATCAATCAGGTCCTAAAATAAAAATGAAAATCAAAAGACTTGGTTACTACTATTGGCCTACGATGATTAAAAATTTCATGAAAATTACAAAAAAATGTCATCAGTGCTAGGTATATGGTGTGATTTTACATCAGCCGCCTAATGTGTTTCATTCCGTGATAGCTTCGTGGCCTTTCAAAAGTTGGGGCATAGATGTTATCAAGCCGATTGATCCTCCTTCTTCAAAGGGACATCGCTTTATTTTAGCATCGATTAATTACTTTTTAAAGTGGATGAAAGCAATTCCCCTATGAAATGTAACATCATACCATGTTATGAAGTTCTTTCATGACCATATCGTATATCAATTTGGCGTGCCTTGTAGAATCATATTCAATAATGGGTCTGCTTTCAAGTCTACAAAACTCAATAATTTTGCAAGGCACCATAGTATTGATTGGAGATTCTTAATAACCTATTACCCCCGAGCTAATGGGTTGGTTGAGGCCTTCAATAAAACTTTGGTATAAATCATTAAAAAGACCCTGGATAATAATAAACATCATTAGGATGAGAGGTTGGTGGAAGCCTTGTGGGCCTACCAGACCACTTATAGGACCTTGACCTAATCCACACCGATTGCACTAGTGTATGGGTCTAAGGATGTACTTCCCCTAGAGATTCATATTCTGTCACTCAGAATTATAATCCAGAGTCAAATTATAACAGAACAAAATGCACAACTCTGGCTAGAAGGGCTTGAGGTACTTGAAGAATGTCATTTCTAAGCTTAATAGAATCTAGAATTGTATAAAGCCTGAATGGTTCAAGCTCATGATAAGTTAGTGTAGCCTAGAACCTTCCAAGTATGAGACTTGGTATTGGTTCTTTGGATGCCTATCTTAGCTCACCGAAAGACCGATGGAAAGTTTGAACCAACTTAGGAAGGACCCTTGTCATAGAGACACTATATGAAGGGGGCTCATATTAGTTAGTTGATTGTAAAATAAATCACCCGATGTTACCAGTTAACGGGTAATTCCTTAAGAAATACTATGTTTGATGTAGCTCCAAATTTTTAAATCAATAAAAGTTCCTTTAAAATTTTGAATCTAGTTGAATTAATGTTATTTAATTTTCAAATCTCAAAATTCAATTTTGACCTTTTATGTGGAGCAAGTTTCCTCTATATATAGTCATCCACTAGTGGTGGAGCACGCCCTCTTTGGCACCATCCTAGTTTCAATCCAAATTTAATCTTTTATGAAGAATAAGTTTTCTCTCCATAAGATTACCCACTAGTGATGGAGCATGCCCTCTATGGCACCATCCTAGTTTCAAATTTTAAATTTCAAATCCGATCTCCTTTAGGAAGCAATGATTCTTTCCCATGAGATCATCTAGCTTCTCTTCCTTAAGGATAGATGTGAATGAACATGAATTTTCTCTTTAGGATTAGACTCCCTAGTGGTGGAGCACGCCTTCTGTGGTACCACCCTTATTTCAAATTTTAAACTTTTAGACCTGGTCTCCTTTGGGAAAAAATGCTTCCTTTCATGAGATCATCCAGTTTCATTTTCTTTAAGGACATATATGAGTCATCGTGCATTCTTTCCTTAGGATTAGACTTCCTAGTGGTGGATAACTCCCTCTATGGCACCACCCTAGTTTCAAAATTCAAATCCCAATCTTTTGTAGGAAGTAATGTTTCCTTCCTACAGGATGTTTTAGGTTCTCTTCCTTAAGGACAGATGTGAGTCATCGTGCATTCTTTTCTTAGGATTAAACTTTTTAGTGGTAGATAACACCCTCTGTGGCACCACCCTAGCTTCAAATTTCATGCCCTAATCTTTTGTAGGAAGTAATGCTTCCTTCCTACAGGATATTCCAATTTTCCTCTCCTTAAGGTTAGGTATCTCCTTTCCTTTATGATTGGACATTCTAATGATGGATAACGGCTCCTGTGGCACCATCCTAATTTAAAAAAATTCAGATATGATCCTCTATAAGAAGCAATATTTCCTTCTTACATAACCTTCTAACTCTCTTTTCTTTAAGGTTAGGTGCCCCTTTCCCTTAAGATTAGACTCCCCAATGGTAGAGTACACCCGTCATGGCACTTCCCTGGTATCAATTCAATATAAAACCCCTAGGGTTAGGTTTTTCCTTAGAATCAAAATTCCATATCTAACCTTATCCTATTCGGTCAACACCAATATGTGCAATAGAACTTTATTCTATTACACATATTGGGGGGTCCATTTATTGACCTCATTTTTGTATGAGGTCACTAGGACTTTTACCAAACCCCAGATCAATCCTAACCACAGATCAGTCTAACCTCTAGACCAATCTAGACTTTAGGATCCTCTTAGACTTTAGACCTTAGGATCTATCCAGACCTTAAGATCTATCTAGTCTCTAGATCTACCTAGAACCTAAGATTATTCCAGAGATTAAATCAATCAAAATTCAAATTAATCTAGACTTTTGATCAATCCAAAATCAAGCCAATCTAGATTTAAATCAATTCAAGTGTCAAACCTAATCAAACTTTAAGACAATCTAGTTTTCAAGTCAAACCCTAGTCAATTTAGCCTCCTATCAAGCTCCAACCCTATCCAATCAACAACGATCATTCAAATGATCATGATTTATATGGATAATTCAAACCTTATAATTTAACTCCAAAACCTAGTTTAAAACTACAAACTCAGATCAAAATTCAAGGCTAAAAGGCTAGGTCCTGAAAGCCTTTTCCACTGAATTTTCAAACCCTTCAAATCCTAGTCAAATGACCCCCGATTCTTGATCTATCAGTTGCATACTAATCATACATGTCTCTAGAGTCTACCCTCCAAATTTGAGCTCATTTTAAGATTTCTAGCCCCAAAAATGTGATTGATTTCCAAAGGCTGTAAAACTTTCAAATATTTACGGCACAAGCCACTAGACCTCCCATATAGTGAAATTTAACCTTAAAACTTTCTCCAAAGCCTCTAACCACTTCCATACCCTTGATTATGATATGTTGAGCAGTAAAATACATTTTAATGGACTTAATTTAACCCCCAGTTGATTAGGGGTCAAAATGACCAAAATACCCCTTAGAGGTTTGAACATTCATTTCAAATCAAATGATCTCCAAATTGCATGAGATCACTTCTAACAAATTTTAAATATCAAAACATACCTATTGGGCCCACTTTGAGATCGATACCTTGGGTCAATCTGGTTGACCAAGTCAACCATGGCTGACCCAAAAGCCCTTTAAGGATTCAATAGGTCAATTTGATTAAAATGACTTCTCCAGACCACGGGACCACCTCCATTGGTCTTAAAATGTTAAACCAAATCTATTAAACCCATTTCTAAACCTTGGATCAACCTGATTGATCAGTTCAACCCAGGTTGACCCAATAACCCATTAAGGGCCCAATAGGCCTATTTGGCCCAAATGATCTTCATAGAACTTGGGATCACTTCCAATAAACTCAAAATATCAAAATAAACTTGTTGGGTCTAGACCCAGACCCTGGATCAACCTGCTTGATAAAAGTCAACCTAGGTTGACCCAATGACCCATTAAAGCCTAAATAGATAATTTTGACCCAGATGAGCAATTTGACTCCTGAAATCACCTCCACCAGACCTCATTTGTCATTTCAAACCTGTTTGACCCAAACCTAGGTCATGGGTCAACCTAGTTGACCAAGTCAACCTAAGTTGACCAAATAAACCCTTAAGGGTCAAAATAGTCATTTTTGACCCAAAAGACCTATCCAGACCTCAAGGCCACCTTTACTAGACTTCAAATATTATTTTAAACCTATTGAGTGCAAACCCAGGTCCCAGGTTAACCTGGTTGACTAAGTCAACCTAGGTTGACCCATTGACCCTTTAAGGGTTTAAATGGGTTAACCCAACCCATTTAGTTAAATTAAGGTCTTTAACCCCTCAAGCCTATCCCATTTGATGTTTTAAATATTTTTAAAAAAATTTGAGCCAAAATCTATTGGATTTGACCAAGTCAACTTACAAAATTTGGTCAAAACCACTTAAATACCCATGCTTTAATCTAAATCTCCAACCCATAGCTTTAAGCCCTCTTTACACTCATTCAAACTAGCTCATTTAAACCCCTTTATTGCCACCTCAATAGTCCAAGTGGCTTTGGACTGGTTAAATAGTCAAACTAAGGGTTTAGAGTAGTCAAACTTGGTCAAAACCCATCTTAAGCTTAATCCTCTCTAATACAAACATATCCATGCATTTGGGTGGCTTAGAGGATTACTTGGCAGCATCCTATAGCTCCCTTCTCTCTCTCTCTAATTAAAGCTATATAATCATTAGAAGATGGGGAGAATGGATTACTCAACTCAATGCTTTGGCATTATCCACTCTCTTCCAAAATCTTTAATTCCAGCAGCTTCTAACACATCCCACTCATCATTTAAGCTCTCCATTTATAAATAAGACCCCTCCGGCCATTTCCCAAGCTATTGCAAAGCTTGAGAGCCCAATTTGAGAAGTGAGAGAGAGAAAGGATATTTCTATAACAATTTCCAATCTATCCATCAACAATTCTTGGACCCTTCAGCAAAGTCGTAGAGGATTCAAATACCTTTCCAACAAGCCCAAGAACATGAAAATTCCTCAACAGGATTGTAAGTTATTCCAACTTTTAGTTTAAACTTTAATTTGAAACTATAGAAAATCTTCAACAAATGAAGCCTTCAAAGTTTAGGTGTTGGAAGATTATGTTACCTTAAATTTTTGTTTCAAATTGCATTGAATTTGGTCAAGTATTTTGAGAGATATGAACATTTGAATTTTTAGTTCATTTTTTAACTAAAAATTCTGGCACAATCCTAACCGTCTGATCGCATCTAAAATAAAATCAGCGCAATCCTGACCATTTGATTCAAATACATGGCGATGTAGCGGCTTTACAGCCATGAATCCTTTCACAGATCGATCCGACCGTAAGATCAACGATCCGACGTGGTTAAGTGAGCAATCCGCCGCTCGCCAAGTGTCACCATACCGCGCGCCAGAAACTATTTCAGCACCAATCATTGTGAATGTTTGGCGACGGCGGTTATTAATTTAAATTGAATTAAAGTAATTTAATTAATGTTTAGAATCTCCCAAAATTCATAGAAAATCCAAATTTTCACCAAATTAAGTGTTATTGGGCTCATTGGAAAGTGTTTGAACTCTACTATTTATTAAATTAAATTTAGCTTAATTTAACCAATGGATTGTTTGATAGATGGGTTTATTAAAAGCCTATTTTCTCAATTTTCTCATAATCCAGTGGTCAAACTAAACCCAACTTTCGGTGAAATATTTTTGAGCATCTTAGGCATCCCCTATATTTTATTTAGATCCAGAGGCTCAAGGGATTTCTACGATGTAAATTTTTAATGTGATGGGTCCATTTTGGACCCAAAACTTTAAAAATTCATAACTCTTCAAATTCTTAGAATTAGGTTGCATAATTGCTTTAGTGTGCTTGCATATGTCCTAGGGTTAGGTGACCAAAATTTTAAACCCAATTGAACTCTAGTAACACCTACAAAAATTAATTAAGGATGCAGTCTAGTAACTTAGAAAAATCCTAAGAAATTTTTCATATATTCAATAGGGATGAAACTTGAACATATTGACTTAGTGACATCTTGCACCTTAGGCCCAAATTTCATGGGATTTGGAGGTCAATAGGTCAGAAAATTAAGCAAATCAAAATTTAGCCTTTTTAGGGTCCTAAAAAATTTAAAAAATTATAATAAATAAAAATTAAATCTAAAAATAATAAATAATATACCAAACTAACCAAAATATAAATATCTATCTAATAAAAATAAAAGCCCCATCATTGGACCTCTAATTTAACTTTAATTTAAGGTTTAATAAAAATTAATATTAAATTAAATTAAATATTTAAAAAATATTAAAATCTCAAATAATTTCCAAAAACCTGGAAACATCTCCATGGGTCATCCCTGACCATTGGGAGTGATTCCATGCAGTTTGGAATGAGTTTGGATCAAAACATTCAAAACCTCCTTAATTAAGTGAATTTTAAAAATTAAATAATTAAGCAAATTTTAAAAAATCATAATTAATGCAAATTAAATCCAAAAATTAAAAATAATACCTCAAATTGTCCAAAATTTAACCCCCAACTAGAGAAAATTAAAATCATTTTAAGTTGAGTTCAATTTTAAGAATAATTTAATTTTAAGTAAAAACTTAATGTTTAATTAATTTAATAAATTAAAAATAATTAAATTTTCAGAAAATACCCGAACATTTAGGAATCTCTACTTGGGTCATTACAGACCTTTGGAGGTGATTTCAAAGAGTTTGGAGTTCATTTGGATTTAAATCATTAAAATACCTCATAATTAAGTTAATTAAATAATTTAAATAAATATCAAAACTTCTAGAAAATCATAACTAATTCTAAAAAATTCCAAATTGAGTAAACTCAAAGGAATTGTACTCCATTTGGATTCTAATATTTATAAAAAATATCAAACTTTTAGAAATAAGTCAAATTCAAAAAGTCAACTAACTGGTCAAACTTAGTTCAAATTATAAGTCAAAACTTCAAAAGTACGTAACTAAATCTAGAAAAATCCAATTCCAGTAAGTGTAAAGCCTAACTACTCACCATAGGGTCTAGTATTTTATAAAAATATTAAAAATATCGAATTCAATTTAGATCTAAAAGTCAAAATTTGACCCTTTAATTTAAATGGTTAAAATATTCCAAAAATTCAAAAAATTCAAAAATCATTTAAAATTTCAAAAATATTACTTTTAATTTTAAAATCAGTCAACCAACCCTTTAATACATAACAACCACTCCAAAGATTAAGTTTTTATGATGGACTACTTTTGGGCTGCTACGAGGCTAAGTGTCCTAATGAGGCATCATCCTCGAGCCTACCGGCGCAACGACACGAACAGATTCAATGAATTGTAAAACCTTAAAATCAATAGATTATTAATAATTTAACTAAATTAAAATTTTTAATTCAACTACGTCAAATAGGTTTTTAGGCTAGACTACCTCGAGTTGCGGGGCTAAGTGTCCTAAAAAGGCCTCATCCTCGATCCTGTGAAACAACGCCATAAACCAGTTGATGGTAAATTTAAATGAATCAAAACTCTAAAATCAATAATAAATCTATTAATTTTAAATTTATTATCTTTTAAAACTTTGAACTCCTTAAATCAAACTTACTGTTTTAAAAATATATATCTTAAAATTGATTTTAGAATATTAATATTTAAACTTTAATTAAGTTTCCCTTAAACCTCTTAACAAATCAGAACATCAAATAACTTTAATTAATGATCCTATTTAGGATATATCCAAACCACACAGCCTACTTCACATACTGTAGATGGTTTGCTAGGATACCATTTCTAGATTTAGGTTAGGACAGTGTTTACTTTTTACTGTTGTGTGTCAAATTTTCTGAGTTTTCATTATATGTTAGGATTGAAAATTGATTTATGTGAATGTTTATTTACTTCATGACAAAATCTCTGGATGTGATTTAAGTTATTCTCAAATATATAACTGCTTGGAATTTATTTAATTTCAACTACTTAGGATAACCTCGCTGAAGAGTCTAAATTTTTATTCTTTAAATCTTGATGTAATTTGATTAAATACTAAGTTGTGAAAGTTGATCTTTAAGTTGAGATACACAGATCCAAAGTTGGATTTCAAAGAGAAAAGGACATCCCCCAAAGGAGAGATCCTTTTCGATTTGTAAGCTCAAATTTGGATCATTATAATATCCAAGGAGCAAAGAATAATATCCCTTAAAGAGGAGAGTTCTTCTTTCCACTTGGGTATTTAGGTACGATGAATCCAAGGAGCCGAAAGAATAGAAGAAAAAGTATCCCACTTAAAATCAACTTACGTCAATTCTAGGATTAGAATTTGGGTTTGTTGTTAGTGGTCCCCTACCACTTTTAATTTCAGTAATTCTGGGTTATCATTTAAGGGCATTTTGCCTATGGCAATTAATTTAAGAAATTAATTTAATTAATTGATGTATTTTTAATTACAATTAGGATTGCCTGCTTTTCATAATTTTTTTGTGATTGTATGTCATTTTTATTTTAGTTTGGAACCCGATTGGAGGCTCGTGAGGGATCGTTACAACTATTTCTACTTTAATTAAATCTAAAAAGTTTAAGCTCACATAGAAATTCTAACTCTTTTAAGAAGTAAGCCCAAGATCACCAGAAGTTCTCATAGCATTTTGTTGCACTTTCTTTTCATTATTAGGCACCTCCCTACTTGTAGGTTTAGGCAGACCACCTGACTTATAAGGGTGCAGATCTATCAAGGGGAATCTATGCAATTTTTTAGAAAAAAAATTTATTTTTAAGCTTTTTTAAAACTGTTTCATTCAAATTTTAAGGATTTATCAAGTCGACTAGTATACATTGCATTAGTAACAAATTTAAAAGTGTCTAAAACTTTAATTGCATTTACTTAGGCATTAAATACCCGACATATATAAAGGGGCTAATTAGGAATCTGTTCTAGATGTCGGCCCCATTTTCTTAAACTTAAATTGACAACGTCCCTACCATTCTTACGTCAATGATCGAATACATGGTTTTAAAGTGCCTAGGTAATTAACTGGCTCTCTAATCTAGGCTGAGATAAGTCCAGACTTTGCACTACATTAATTTGGTTCAGGCTACTATTTTCCAATTCCCATACTTAGATTTAAGTTCTGAGGTAGGTTCAGACTATAAAACCTCAACCTTTGAGAATACAATCCCAACTTTCTAATAAAATTAACAATTCAAACTTAAATCTTTTCAAATCAAATTCAAGCCTAACACATAGGATAGTTTGGGGCCCTTTTAAATTGTTTCAGAATCTCAAGTGCCTCCTACTCTTCCTCCTTTGACTCCAGAAATAAGTGTTCAACTTTGAATCATTCCCCTTTGAATTTCAATCCTCACCTCCTTTAATATCAAACTTTGAAAATCTCAAAATAAAATTTGTACCTCTTTTTTAATCGAGAGTATTCGTAGAAAATTTTTAATTTTCTACGATATAATTAGCTGTAAGGGCTTGAGATCGTAGGAGATTTAGAACCCAGATCAAAATTTCAAAATCAAGTTTTTTAAAACTTTAATTAATTCTCTTCGAGAAAATCAATCAAAACTCAATGACGATCATTATCATCATATTCGAATGATTGATAGTAAGCAATATCGTCTTTCTTAAGAAAGATATATCGTTTAACTATCATGATTTTGAGTACAAAATTAATAATCCATTTTACCCAAATTATCCAATCAAATACTCCATAGAATATCATTTTGACCGTTTGGGGTCATATGTAATTCTTCCTTAAATTTGATTATGATAATAAGGGTAAATTTAAACTTTTGTAATTTGAACCTATTAGGGTGATATTCTCACCTTTCAAGGTGACATATCATTCATAATGGTGTGTTCGATTCTAAAATTAAATTTTTAGAAATTAAATTTTTCCTAAAGAAAATTAATCTTTTCAAAACTACATTTAAAAAAAAAAGAGGAAGGAGAAGGTGATCTTGAGTGTGAGGGAGAAGTTGTGTGTAGGGATCACATAGTTGCTCCAAGCTAGCTGCACCCTTGCTCCTCCTATGGCCTTGGTGAGTCTTTGGAAGCTCTCTAGGGAGAAAGGCTTCTAAGTCAAGTCATTGAGGCCCTCTACCTTCTTCAGGAGGGAGAAAAATGAGTTAAGGTACTTTGCCTTCTCTAGGTAGGAGAAAAAGCTGTGGGTTCTCTGCCTTCTTTAGGAGGGAAAAAATGAGTTAAGGTCCACTGCCATCACCGGAAGGGTGATATAGCATCCGACACTCCATCGCATCAAGTTTGGTGAAAGTGAGTCTGTAAAGGCTTCTTTGCCTTATTGTGTAAGCAAAAGGAGACTCACTTAGTGTTAGTGCAATACCTAGAGCGGAGGACTCTAGGGAGTGGACTTAGGTCAAGGCTGACCGAACAACTATAAAAAATCTCTGATGTATTTTTTTTTTCTTTTTGCACTTTTATACTTCCTGTATTTTATTTTTGTTATAACTGCTTGGGAAAATTTTTGGATTATTACTTCGTCACGTAGATAAAAAATCATCATAGTAAATTTAATATTTTTGATAAAATCTTTAGCTTATGTAATAAATTAGAATTTCATATTTTTAATTACTGAAAAAGTATTTTAAAAATATTCTTATTATTATTTTGACGTAAGGAAGAATTTTTAAAATTACCAATTCACTCCCCCTCTTAACGAGCCTCAGGCTAGTTTTTTAAGGTTTAACAAACTTCATGAACTTTTAATTGAATCTTAAATGATATGATTAGAAGTATGATAAGTTATTCTTCCTTACCAAAATTACTTTGGGGAGAATCCTTAAAGACTGCAATTTATATACTTAATATAGTTCCATGCAAAGTAGTAGCTAAAATCTTATATGAGTTATAGAGTGAAAAGAAGCATAGTATTAAGCAGTTTCATGTCTAGGGATATCCAATTGAGGCTAGGCTATATAAGCCTAATGAAAAAGGGACTTAAGAACTATTAGTTACTATTTTGTTGGAAACTTTGAAAGGTCAAGGGGCTTTAAGTTTTATGATTCCTTAAATGAGTCCTCTTTTGAGACATGTAATTCTAAGTTTATTGAGGATATTGAATATAATGAGAGTGATAAACAAAAAGATTTTAATTTTGACGAGGAATATGTTATTATTCCTATTATTCAATTGAAAATGATTAGGTAATTATTTTTTATGTTATTTAAATTATAAAATTAGATAATCAAAATATTCTTTAGTTATCTCCTACTCATATAGAAGGATTACAATAACCTAAATTGAAGTGTCATTAAGAAGATCCACTACTGAAAGGAAAATAATGATTCTAGATGATTATATCGTGTATCTCCAAGAATATGAGTTTCATATGGGATTAAAACTTGACTCGATCTCTTCGAATCAAGTCAAATAATGTACTAATTGCCAAAAGTGGATATAATCAATAAAAGATGCGATGAAATCAATGAAATATAATGATATTTGAAATCTTATTGAATTGCCTAAAGGAGTCAAGCCAAATGGTTATAAATGAATTTTTAAAACCACACTGGATTCAAAAGAAAATATTGAAAGATACAAAGCACATTTTGTCATTAAAGGTTTCACTCATAAGGAATATATTAATTATAAAGAGAAATTTTCTTCAATTGCATCGAAAGACTCATTTAGGCACTTATAGCTCATTATGATTTGGAACTACATCAGATGGATGTAAACACTATACTTCTCAATGGTGATATTAAAGAAATAACATATATGAAGTAATAAAAAAATTGTAAATCTTCAGATTCAACACATTTGGTATGCAAATTAAATAAATTCATCTATGAATTAAAGAAAACATCCCACCAATGATATAAAAAATTTGATCAAGTGGTTACTTCATTTTGTTTTAAAGAAAACATAGTTGATCAAAGCATTTATCATAGATTAGTGGGAGCAAGTTTAATGATATTATTAAACTTGCAAGCATTGATGTAGGCTTATTACATGAGACTATGAAATTTCTTTCAAATAAATTTGAAATTAAAGATTTGAAAATGCATCCTTTGTGTTGAGCATTCAAATATATCGGGATCGCCCTTGTGATATACTTGGTTTAACACAAATGACATATTAGTAAAGTGTTTAGTAGGTTTGACATAAAAGATTGTGTATCAAGAGATACATCATTACTAAAGATGATAAATATAGTTTGCTTCAATACCAAATAAATGAAATTAAAAAGCAAGAGATTGATAAGATCCCTTATGCATTGACAGTAGGGAGTTTAATGTATGCTCAAGTTTATACGCATCCATATATTACGTACATTATTGAAATTTTTGGCATATATTTAAGTAAGCCATGAATGAATTATTAGAAAGTAATAAAATGGATTATACAGTATCTTAAAAGAACAAGAAATTTCATCCTCACCTATCGAAGATCTGATCATTTAGAGATTATGGGGTATTCCAACTCTAATTTTTTTGGTTGCTTTGATAGTAGGAGATAGGGCTGCAAACGAACCGAGCCGAGTCGAGTATGTGAGTGTTCATGTTTGAGTTCATTTATCATTAGCATGTTCAAGTTTGGTTCGTGTTTGATTCGAGCTTTATTGTATGTGTTCATGTTTGGTTCATTTAATTTAAGGGTGTTCATGTTTGGTTCATGTTCGGTTCATGTTTGGTTCGTTTAGTGCTTATCGAGCTTTAAACAAACAAGTCTTAACGAGCTATGTTCGTGAACATATTTAGCAAATAATCTATTGAACAAATAATAATATGAAGTTAGCCTTCCACCATTCTAAGCAATCAAAATGAACTACTGGATTTTCTTCCTTAATGAACTACTGAATGTCACAGTCAGCCTCGAGCTATTTATTGAGCTTAATGTCGAGCTTGTTCACGAACTTCAAATGATTTTGTTCGCTAACATAAATGAACCGAACACATTAGTGTTCAAGCTTGTTTATTTAAGGATCGAGTATTTAAAATGTTGTTCAAGTTTGTTTGTTTAGTTAGTTAAACGATCACAAACGAGCTTTAATCGAACCGAGCATCGAGTAGCTCGTCGAACGTTTGGTTCACTTGCAGCCCTAGTAGGAGATCCACTTTAGGCTATATTTTTAGATTAGCTAAAAGAGTTATATCATGGAAACTTGTCAAGCAATCATCACTTATAGCTTCTTCTACAATGGAAGTAGAGTTCATAGTTTGTTATGAAGAATCAAATTAGAAAATATGGTTGCAAAAATTTATTACATGGATTCATATTATTGATAGTTTTAAGATGCCATTAAAGATAAATTATGATAATAAAGCAGCTGAGTTATATTCTAAGAACAACATGAGATCATCAAAATCAAAACACATTAATATAAAATTTCTTATTGTGAAAAAAAGAGTTTAGAGTTTTAAATTTCTATTAAACATATTAGTATAAATTTTATGATTGTTGACCTACTTAAAAAAGAATTATCATCTAAGGTATTTCATGACCATGTGGCTCGTTGAGTGTAATCTATTTTGATGATGTACTAGCATATTAGGAGTTTATTTGTATTGTTTAATTGTTGTAAATATAAATTCTGATCAGACTAAAGTGTTATTATTATCTTAGTTATTGAAAACTCTGAAATAAAGTTATTTAGTTTCAGTTGTCATTTAACATAAAGTATTGAAATTGTCGTGATAATTCTTTTGAGTTATATAATGGACCAGTTGAAAATAGACATGTTATGAGATCATATTACATGAAATTTTCATGTTGCATATCTATACTTTATCTATGTTATTAATAATATTAACATAGCGATCATGATGGATCTTGTTACGAAGAATTATAACAAATGTTGCTTTGATTCTATATTAATATGATTGATAGACCATATTGTTTAAAGATATTATTTCATAAACATAGAAAATATTGAGCTCTTATGGTTATTATATATATATATATATATATAATTGTAGCCCAAGTGAAAAATTATTGGAAAATTTTTATATGTTGGCCCATATATATATATATGATATATCGCCAAAAAATCATCTTGATCGGGCACGAATCTCGAGGAAAACTCAAGTTGGAAACTTCAAAAATTATTTCTGTGACCATTTAAACTCCGATTTCAGCAAACTTATAGTCGAACTGAGCGTCTCGGAAATACGAATCCAACGACACCAAATTCGACTCAATCCGAGCCCAAGTGAGTCCAAATCAAGTACCCGAAGCGCTGTTGGAAGCATCAAACAGCTATTTGAGTTACCAAACGGTCTCCGATTTTGACGAGCTTATAGTCGAATCGAGCGGCTCGACGAGACGAATCCAACGAGCCCAAGATCGTAGAATTCTGACATCATTAAGACCTTCAAATGCTTGATAAACGGTTCATGATCAAGGGATTCAATATCGGCCGTTCATCCAGATCACTCCCTATTTGCCCCTGATCCCTCACATATTTACGGGCTATGCCACTCCAGAAAAACTATAAATAGCCCCTCATTTCTCCTAAGAGGGGACCCAAGCCAAGAAGAGAGGAAGAGAAGAAGAAAAGAAGAAGAGAAGAGAAGCCTAGGAGGGAACAGCTCCTCCTCGACCACCGCCGGAACTCCGCCGAAACACCGCCGGAACTCCGCCGGAACATCGCCGGAACTCCACCGAAGCACCACCAGGCGCCCGAGGGACGCCGGAACTCTGCCCTACACGGGAGCAGCGTCGGAATACTGCCCGACGCCGGAATTCTACCCGACGCCCGAGTGACGCCGGGTTTCTTTCAAAGTGACGCCAGAATTCTGTTCGACATTCCGAGTGACGTCGGAACTCAGCTTGTCCTTGTAACGGATACTCATTGTAATCTGATCGCCCTTGAAAGCGAGTCAGTCCCCTGTAATCTGCTCAAGTTCTAGTGGAATCATTTCAACTGGGCGTGGCCCCGTGGTTTTTTCCCTTTCCAGGGTTTTCCACGTAAAAATTCTGGTGTTACTTTCTCAATTCTGTTTGTGTACTGGATATACGTACAACGTTGAGACGGAAAATTAAAATCTATCGCCGCGTATATTTGAGTCCGCAACAGTTTGGCGCCGTCTGTGGGAAGAAGTCCATCTCACAACTTCAAGTATTGCTACGATGGTCAACAGGCGCAGCAGTCGTATCATTGGAGCTTCTCGCTCCAACTCCCACCAGTCCAGAAATCAGTCTATAAATCATAGACGCCCGGTATCTACCTCTTTCCTCCCCGGGGGGCAAAACGCACATGGAGAAGGGACCTCGGGACCCTCCTTAGAGGAAAGAATTCGAAAGATGGAAGAATCTCAAAATGAGATCCTACAACTCTTGCGAGAGACTCGACAGCCGACCCTAGCACCTCAGGAGGAGGTTCTTCTCCCTCGAGATCCACCCCGTGTCGAAGCTGTTCAAATTGAACATCTTCAGGCTGAGAATCCTCTTCCTCCACCCAGGAGGCGTTCGCAGTCACGTCAAGAGAATGAGCTGGCTGATACAGCAAGTTCTACCCATCCTCCGCACGCAAGTCAGCGATCTCGCCTTCCTCAAGACCTCCCTGAGGAGTTAGCCCAACCTCACATTGCTGAGCTCCCTCGCAATGCCCTACGCCACGAACTGCGACAATTAGTCCGGGAGGAATTCCCTACAGGAGGCATAAGGCAACCTCTTCGTCAGTGGGACTTCCAGGAGTCGTCACCCCTGGCAGAAGCCATTCTTCAACACCCTATTCCGGCTGGCTTTAAGCTGCCAAGCATTGAATCCTACGATGGGACATCCGACCCGTACGAGCACATCGACCATTACAGAACCATCATGCATATTCAACGAGCTTCAGATGCACTCCTTTGCCAGGTTTTCCCTGCTACTCTTAAAGGACAAGCTCGAACATGGTACTATTCACTTCCAGCCGGAACGATCCCCACATTTGTTAAATTGGCCAAGGTGTTTGTCGAGCAGTTCGTAGCCAACCGAAG
Organism: Dendrobium chrysotoxum; assembly: GCA_019925795.1. Classification (NCBI taxonomy): domain Eukaryota; kingdom Viridiplantae; phylum Streptophyta; class Magnoliopsida; order Asparagales; family Orchidaceae; genus Dendrobium; species Dendrobium chrysotoxum. The sequence continues at coordinate 7,050,502 of CM034310.1, forward strand.
AATTACTAAGGATTCTTCTCACCTTTCCGGGATTCGTCAAAGCGAGGGAGAATCATTGAAAGAGTACTTTCGACGATTTTCTATCGAGGCTCGACAAATCCCAGGAGTGGACCCAGAATTGCTCAGAGGGGTCTTTCTTGGAGGACTCCGTCCTGGCCCCTTCTATTCGGCACTCATGCGCGATACTGTCCATTCATATGCCGATCTGATCCATCGTGTGGAAGCACAGATATCAGCAGATGAGGCAATAAATGCTCACAGAAAACAGTTCGAGCAACCCACTGGGAAGCGCAAGGGAGCACCTGAGATGGATAATCCATCATCACAACGGAAAAAGCAAGGGAAGAGCAATCTACCTCCTAGACCCCCATTGCCACGACGAGAACCCCGACAGGAGAAGGAGTACACTCCGCTCAACACCTCTCGAGCAAATGTGTTGATGGCGATTCAAGATCAGGACAAAGTGAAGTGGCCGCATCCTTTAAAGCAGAATACAGGAAACCAAGATCAGTACTGCCACTTTCATCGTAGTCGTGGCCACACTACTGAGTCCTGTAGGCAACTTAAGGAGGAGATTGAAAGACTCATCCGTCAGGGTTATCTTCAACAATTTATTGGGAATCCACCTACCCGAGAAGAAGCTCGTCCCACTGGGGGGCAGAATCAATCACAAAGACAACCAGCGAATAACCGGGTAACGGTGGGCGAAATTGAAACAATCGCAGGAGGCCCCTTACTATCCGACCAAATCTTTTTAACTGTGGAAGAAAACCCAACTCCAAAAAGGGCTCGTATTGATCATTCCATCACGTTCGATGATTCCGACCTGGAAGGAGTAAAGACCCCCCATCAAGATCCGCTTGTCATAAACGCAGGCATTGGTGACCCGTGTTACAATGTAAAAAGAATTCTTGTGGACAACGGAAGCTCCGTAGATGTTCTATTCTACTCTACTTTTCTCAACATGGGTCTCTCAAGAGAAAAACTTCAACCTGCTGCAGGTCCTTTATATGGATTTGATAATCGACCTGTACAAGCAGAAGGAATAATCAGTCTCCCGGTAGTTCTTGGAGAATTTCCTCGACAGACTACACACTCCATCCAATTCATTGTGGTGAAATCAGAATCAGCTTATAACGCCATCTTTGGGAGGCCGCTCCAGTCAATTTTTGGGATCATCGCATCCATTCCTCACCTCAAGCTGAAGTTCCATACCCCATCAGGAGTCGGTGTAGTATGCGGAGATCAGCAAATAGCACAAACCTGCTATCTTAGGCAGATCAAGTCTCGTCCAACGGTTACCCTAAGCATCGAGGACTTTGATCTGCGCAGCGAAGATATTCCTCAGAGAGCTTCCCCTGTGGAAGACCTTACTACTGTATCTATATCTGAAGAGCATCCTTCAAAGACAGTGCGAATTGGATCACTTCTCTCAGATGATGAGAAGAAAAACTTTACAGCTTTTCTGCGAGAAAATCAGGATATTTTTGCATGGGGTCCAGCAGATATGCCTGGAATTGACCCCGAAGTGATCGTTCACTCTCTCAAAGTCAATCCAACATGCAAACCGATTATCCAGAAGAAGCGAAACTTTGCACCAGACCGCCAGCAAGCAATTGAACAAGAAGTTGATAAACTTTTAGAAGCCGGATTCATACGAGAGGTACACTATCCTACTTGGTTAGCAAATGTTGTCATGGTACGGAAGGGGAGTGGAGCCTGGAGAATGTGTATAGATTACACTGATCTCAATAAAGCTTGCCCAAAAGATAGTTTTCCGCTCCCTCGCATTGACCAGTTAGTTGATACCACTTCCGGTCATCAGATGTTAAGTTTTATGGATGCATACTCCGGTTACAATCAAATAAAGATGAATCCTGCTGATGAAGAAGCAACAGCTTTTCAAACAGACAAAGGATTGTACTGCTACCGGGTGATGCCCTTCGGGCTCAAAAATGCTGGAGCAACTTATCAGCGCCTCATGAATAAGGTTTTCAAAAGCCTTATTGGACGTACAATGGAGGTGTACGTGGACGATATGTTGGTAAAAAGTCTGGAAAAAACCCAACATATCTCTGACCTGAAACAATGTTTCCACTTGTTAAGGCATTACAATATGCGACTCAACCCCGCTAAATGTGCTTTTGGAGTCGCTTCTGGAAAGTTTTTAGGGTTTATGGTAACCCATAGAGGAATCGAAGCCAATCCGGAGAAGATCAAGGCATTAAGGGACATGGTGCCGCCAAAGAACATCAAGGAGGTCCAAAGGCTGAATGGGAGAATTGCGGCACTATCTCGTTTCCTGGCACGTTCAGGAGACAAATATCTGCCCTTCTTCAAGATACTTAGAGGTGCTCGTAGCTCCGGATTTCAATGGACAGATGAATGTCAAGAAGCCTTCGAACAATTGCGAAAGTATTTGGCATCCCCGCCACTACTTTCTAAACCAATACCAGGAGAGAGATTGTATTTGTATATGGCTGTATCTATCCAAGCCATTAGTTCAGTTCTGGTCCGAGAAGAAAATGCTATACAACGTCCTATCTACTACGTTAGTAAGATTCTATCTGAAGTAGAGGGACGTTATCCTCTGGCAGATAAGACAGCATTGGCGTTAGTTTACTCCGCCAGAAAACTACGCCCTTACTTTCAAGCCCACTCAATTGGAGTTTACACGAATCTGCCGCTAAAAGCATTCTGCAGAAGCCAGAAGCATCAGGCAGGCTTGTCAAGTGGTCTGTAGAACTGGGAGAATTTGATATCCACTACTTGCCTAGACCTGATATTAAATCTCAAGCACTAGCAGATTTTGTAGTTGAATGCACTGTTCCAGCATCTGATGTACAACCAAGTGCTTCACCTTCTTCCCCATTCTGGATGTTGTACGTCGATGGAGCTTCAGGGAGTTCTGGGGCTGGGGCTGGAATTTTATTAATCTCTCCACAGAAGGTTACTCTTGAGTACGGGCTTCGACTCAAGTTCCCAGCAACCAACAACGTAGCAGAATACGAGGCCCTTATTGCTGGGTTGAGACTAGCCATCGACTGTGAAGTCCAGAACCTAATAGCCCACACTGATTCCCAACTAGTCGCCTCTCAGGTGGAGGGGGATTTTGATATTCACAACCCACAATTGGCTCAATATTGTAGCATTGTGAAGCTACTCTTAGCCCGTATAGGGGAACATCAAATCATACATATCCTCCGAGAACAAAATGCGAGAGCAGACGCTCTTTCTAAACTTGCTACATCAACAACGGGGGATATCTACAAGAGAAGATGTATCGAGGAAATCCACTTTCCAAGCATTCAGGGTCCATGGGTCATACAGTCAATTGACGAGCCAAGAGAGATGTCTTGGATCGAACCCATCTTGTCTTTTCTAAAAGATGGAGTGCTACCTGAAGATCCTATAGCTGCAATACGACTTCGGAGACAAGCTGCAAATTTCACTATTATCAGCAACGAGTTGTATAAACGCTCCTTCATTGGGCCCTACCTCAAGTGTCTCCCACCATCAGAAGCCGATTACGCGCTTCGAGAAGTGCATTCAGGAGTATGTGGAGAACATCTGGGAGGAAGAGCGTTAGCTTACAAGATCATGAGACAGGGATTCTATTGGCCTACAATGAAACAGGATGCACTTGAATTCACACGAAAGTGCGAAAACTGTCAACTGCATTCTAACCTCACTCATACACCCGCTCTGGAGCTTGCATCTCTTCAAGGCCCCTGGCCTTTTGCCCAATGGGGAATTGATATAATGGGACCTTTTCCTATAGCAACTGGACAGCGAAAATTCATTATTTTGGCTGTAGATTACTTCACCAAATGGGTAGAGGCGGAACCTTTGGCGAAGATTACTGAAGCAAATGCCAAGCAATTCTTATGGAAGAACATAATATGTCGCTTTGGCATTCCCGCAAAAATCATCACTGATAACGGGACACAGTTCACTGGGAAAATCTTTACATCTTTTTGTAGGGATTTTCATATTCAGCTCATTCACACAGCTGTTGCCCATCCTCAAACTAATGGGCAAACAGAGGTCACAAATCGAACAATCCTGAAAGGGCTGAAGACACGCCTAGGGAAGGCTGGGGGGCAATGGGCCGAAGAACTCCCCAATGTCCTCTGGGCTTATCGGACCACCACCAGAACTCCAACAGGGGAAACCCCATATAACCTTTGCTTTGGTACAGAAGCAGTCATACCGGTTGATATCGGAGTTCCTAGCCACAGAGTTCAGACTTTCGACTTCAAAAGTAACAAGGAGAAGCTTAGAGCAAATTTGGATTTCCTCCCAGAAGTAAGAGATGAAGCCTCACTCAGAACCGCTGCATACCACCAAAGAGTTGCCCGTCACTACAATCGAAGGGTGAAACCTCGCCCTATCACTATTGGGGACTTAGTACTACGAAGCATTGAAGCCGCTGGAAAAGGCCCTCAGCGAAATAAGCTCTCCCCCCTCTGGGAGGGTCCTTATTTGGTAGCGGCTATGGTCAAGCCTGGAACCTTCAAATTGAAGGATGCTGGCGGGAAAATGCTTCCTCGAACTTGGAACGTGGGCAATCTTCGCAAATATTATCAGTAGGAGTTGATACTGCTATCAGTCTATGTATTATGTTTGTCTTATATTCGTGTTATAAAGTTTTTCGTACATCCCGTGTGTGTTGATTATAGAAGAACTTTTCCCTTGTATCCCTAAGTTATTCTAGGGAACTGTTATCTCATATCACAGAGCAATATGATATTCACTTTGTCGTGCTATTGTTTCTCCTCTCCAAACTCTTTTCCTGTGATTCGAGAAGTACACAATCTATATTGTATCTCAATTATTGAATGATCAATCCCAGGGGGATTTGATCCGACCTCTTCCACACAGGTTAATGTCATCAAGCAAATGCTTTGACTAACAACCTCGGATAGGTCAAGTATCCTAGGAGGATATCTTGAATATCAAAATCATTTGATGATCAATCCCGAAGGGAGTTGATCTGACCTTTTTCCGGACAGGTTAAGGGAATCGAGCAAATGCTTTCACTAATAACCCTGGATGGGTCAAAATCTTTAAAGAAAAAGAATGCCTCACATTTGTTCAAGTCAAAAGAGAGCTCACTAAAGTCCAAACTGAAATAAAACTAAGTAAATTTCATTTGCATGTGAGAAAAGAACATCAACAACATCTTTATATATCACTGAACATCAAGTACACCAGATAGAAACATCAACATCGAGCATACATACAATCACTAGAAAGGAATCAAAGAGATACAAAACTACATCAAAGACACCCTAGAGAATCTCAACATCATCCTCGTCCTCCTCCAAGGCAAAAGCTCGCTGTAACTCACTCTCCAGCTCTTCACCACCAGAGTCCGAAGAAGCATCACTAGAAGCCTGGCTGGGAGTCAGTCCCTCGATCTCTGCTCCGGTCTTGCGATGTACTGTCCGAACACCCTTCATGAAGCCCCTGATGAAGCCATCCTCTGCGCACTCTGCCTCCAAGGCCTTCACCTCCACATCATAAATATGACTGCGAGCCTCCTGAATGTGGTCCTCAATAATGATCTTGAAAGCATAAGATTTTTTGAACTCCTCAATAACTGCTGACGGCAACTGCTGGGCCTCCTTCTCAGACAATACACTACGAAGCCTCTCATTCTCAGCCTCAAGGACTTGCTGAGCCTTTTCCTGCTGCTTGATCGTTGCTTGTGCCTCCACCAATTCTATATGCAGACGATCCATCCGTTCATTCTGAGAAGAGACTGAAGTGATCTTGTTCGCCAACTCAGTTCTGCACCCCTCGAGCTGATCCTCCACCACCTTCATCTCCTTCACTTTACTGTCATATTTCTTCTTGTACTCTCCCTGAAGGTATTTAACCTTCACAAACTCTTTGTTCCAATCGTTCAGAGCCTTGGTCATCTCAAGCTTGAAATCAGAATACTGAGACAAGAAAAATATCAGAAATATATTCCTTAAGAAATGTAAAAAAGGAGAAGAAGTGAAGGAGAACTCACCAACTCCTCAGCCCGTCGGCGGCCGATGCACTGATGGTTTAACACATCCTCTGGAATATATGTCTTGGATGGAGAAGCTCGGGGACCTCTGCTAACAACTGTCAAAACTTCACCTGCCCTCTTCTTCCTCAATGCCTGCAAACCTTCCTCGCTCCCTGGACGCTTGGAGTGATTCTTTTGGGGAACCACTTCTGGAACTCTAGCAGACTTCTTCAATATTTGAGCATGTGATCTCCCTGCTTGAGTAGATAACCCAACCTTGAACAAGTACTCCTCATCTACATATCTACTCAAGTAACGCACCTCGTAGTGTAAAGCATCCAGATCAGGGAGTTTGAGTATCCTCAGCAAATCTTCTGCTCCAATGTGAAGGGGGACAGGTAGCTCTTTCAACTTCCCCCACTTCTCCTGAAGACCCCAATCATTCTGCACATAAAAGAAGTTGCTGATCCAACCTTTCGAAGGGTCTCGGGTGCGGATATCCAACCACTTGGACCTGAATGAAACACGTCCCTGCGCATCGCTAAAGAGACGCCCCATCCGAGAAAGGCACTCTGAGGAAAGTACCACTCCGCGGTCTCTGAAAAGCACGATCAGGCCCATCACAATCGACATTGCTCTGTAGGAAAATTGAGACAAGCACACCCCACAAAGCGTCAGAATGTCGATCAGTTCGGTGGAAGGAGGAAATCGTAGTCCCGCTCGCAGGCTAAATTCATACACCGTCACATATCCAGGGGGAGGAAAGCAAGCACGATCAGTTCTGGCCGGCACCTTCATTACCAAATCATTAGGAAAATGAAACTTCTTCCTAAATGAGATGAAGGAATCCTCAGTGACGGTGGAAATCACATCGTCAGCCTTCGGCGCCTTCTGGACCCTCTTTGGAACTTCAGACCGTTGCACAGGATGATCTTCTGAAGGAATTTTAGAGGAGGCAGGGTCACCCATTTTTGCTCCCTTTACTAAAGAGGGGCGCAAATCTAAGTAGGGAAAATCACCTACGAAAGACTGCGGAAAGCCTCCAAAGTAGGAAGAAAAAGGGAGGAAGAACGAGGAGAGGAAGGGAGAAAGCCACTAACTTCTGCACAAAAAGAGGGGCGCCAAGTCAAGTAGGGAAAGTCACCTACTTAAAAAATGGCGGAAAGCCTCAGAATGCCAAAAGCTAGAAAGCCAGAGGAAGAAGGGAAGAAGGGGCGAGTTTCTACTAAGCCTTGGGGGGTCTATTTATAGTTTTCCTTAAGGGGGGGAGGATTCCAAAATTCTATTAAATTCCCTGAAATTTTTAAAATTTTTCGGAATTTTTTGAGATTTTTTCGGAATTTTTCGGGCCCAAATTAAAAAAAAAAAAAATATATAATATTATATTGAAACCGGCCGGCGGTTCCCCAAACCGCCGGCCAAACCGCCCAGCCAAGGGGCGCGGCCAGCAGGCGCCAGGCGCGGGCCAGGCGCGGGCCAAGGCGGGCCGCGGGCGGGCCCCAGGCGGGCCGCGAGCAGGCCTCGGGCGGGCCCAGGCGGGCCGCGAGCAGGCCGCGGGCGGGCCCAGCGCGGGCCGCGGGCGGGCCCAGCGCGGGCCGAGCGCGCTCCGGCGCGGTTCTGCGCCGCCGGCGGCGGCGGCGGCGGCGGCCGGCCAGTCCGGCCGGTACGGCCGCCTACCCGTTCCCGAGATCCAATTTCGGGCCCGGACGGTCCAAATTCGACGTTTTTGGGGTCCCCGGACACGTTTTTCAACGTTCCGGACTCAATTTTGACACTTTCGGAGCTCAACGGGGCCTCTATAATCAAGTTCGAGTAAACGTGTAATTTTCGGAACGTAAATTTTTGCAATTTTGTCAAAATAAAAAGCCGACACATATATTTTTGGACTCCTGGAGCTTTGACGTCCAAAAATAGGGGGGCAACTGATATATCGCCAAAAAATCATCTTGATCGGGCACGAATCTCGAGGAAAACTCAAGTTGGAAACTTCAAAAATTATTTCTGTGACCATTTAAACTCCGATTTCAGCAAACTTATAGTCGAACTGAGCGTCTCGGAAATACGAATCCAACGACACCAAATTCGACTCAATCCGAGCCCAAGTGAGTCCAAATCAAGTACCCGAAGCGCTGTTGGAAGCATCAAACAGCTATTTGAGTTACCAAACGGTCTCCGATTTTGACGAGCTTATAGTCGAATCGAGCGGCTCGACGAGACGAATCCAACGAGCCCAAGATCGTAGAATTCTGACATCATTAAGACCTTCAAATGCTTGATAAACGGTTCATGATCAAGGGATTCAATATCGGCCGTTCATCCAGATCACTCCCTATTTGCCCCTGATCCCTCACATATTTACGGGCTATGCCACTCCAGAAAAACTATAAATAGCCCCTCATTTCTCCTAAGAGGGGACCCAAGCCAAGAAGAGAGGAAGAGAAGAAGAAAAGAAGAAGAGAAGAGAAGCCTAGGAGGGAACAGCTCCTCCTCGACCACCGCCGGAACTCCGCCGAAACACCGCCGGAACTCCGCCGGAACATCGCCGGAACTCCACCGAAGCACCACCAGGCGCCCGAGGGACGCCGGAACTCTGCCCTACACGGGAGCAGCGTCGGAATACTGCCCGACGCCGGAATTCTACCCGACGCCCGAGTGACGCCGGGTTTCTTTCAAAGTGACGCCAGAATTCTGTTCGACATTCCGAGTGACGTCGGAACTCAGCTTGTCCTTGTAACGGATACTCATTGTAATCTGATCGCCCTTGAAAGCGAGTCAGTCCCCTGTAATCTGCTCAAGTTCTAGTGGAATCATTTCAACTGGGCGTGGCCCCGTGGTTTTTTCCCTTTCCAGGGTTTTCCACGTAAAAATTCTGGTGTTACTTTCTCAATTCTGTTTGTGTACTGGATATACGTACAACGTTGAGACGGAAAATTAAAATCTATCGCCGCGTATATTTGAGTCCGCAACAATATATAAATTAAATATTATACATTAGTCAATCTAAATTTAAGCAATTTAAATTCATGATCTACTTAAGAATTAAATAATTATTTGATTTATGTAACATCTTATTTAATTTTATATGTAATTAAATATTGTTTATTTTATTTTAATAATGAAATGAAATAAAATAAATATAAATAGAATCGTGATCCCCAGTTTAAGTGGCTGATTCTCATTTTGCTCTTTTATCATATTGGAGTGAAAATAAGTCACTCGTTCTCATAAAGAACGCCGCTTCAAACGTGAAAGACTAAAAAATCTCAATTATACATTTCAATGAATTGATATACGCTTCCGATGATTTTTCTCAATGATTAGACATAAAATTCGGGATATTTTTCTTTAAAACAAAAATAATTCTTCTCATAGACCGCTCAATTATGATCGTAGAACAGCTAACTTTTATCAGCAGCATAAGTCAAATCAATAATTACTCGAAAGGCGCACAATAAAGCTCATCTTGTAGAAGAAAAGCTTGGAATAATCCTCTCTAAGATTAAAAAAAAAAAAAAAGCTTCTACATTAGTCATTATAACAAGGGAAACATTACTTCATTTCTCCTTTCTTTGTTTATAAGATAATTACAAGACAAAAGCTTCTACTAGCTTCTCTTATGGGGTGCATAAGAGTTACAATATTATATACGCTCAGCTCCAAGTCCCCAAGGAAGTCCCACAAAAAAAGTGGATTATTAACAGAAGAAGCCTTGTCCATATCAATTGTCGTATTTACTTACACCTTCAACCTGTTCCTCAGAGAAGATCTTTTCCACTCAGCTAATCGAAGCAAAAAATCTTTGACCTGTTTAATTCATAAAAATATTTGAAGTTAATTAACCTATCAATCATAATCCATTTTTCATATATAAACAGTGGAAAATCCTTATTTACTTGCCTCAGAAGGCTCATTAAGGGAGTAAGTGGCATTAGTTTCCTTTGGAAATTTAGAAACTAAAATACCAAATCCTTGTTGTCTGTCACGCAAAACCTGACACAGAAATTGAATTTAAGAAAAAAATAATTCATTGAACTTTAACAGTCAACTTTGATTCAGAGAGTATTAAATATTGTGATTTGTGTTCATTTATGTACCTTAAATGCATCTTCATCGGTGCGGTCATCCCCAATATAGATCGGTAAAATGTCTTCACAATTGTCAAATCCTGGGAAAACGCAGGACTAGTATTACATTATTGGTCACATTTGATGGCTATTGACTTAGGCTTCTTCTCGAACAAATTCTTTAATGTTTTTCGAAGGAAGTTAAAAATTTTTATACTAAAAACTGTTTTAGAAAACAAGAAAATAATTGTCTCAAACGAGAAAAATTATTCTGTGCGGAGTCCGGATGCTGTCTCAAACAAGAAATATTATTCTGTGCGGAGTTTGGATGCCATCCAAACTCCAATGAAAATGCACTACGTCAGGTACCGAGCTCAGTATCGACCGGTACCGAGCCGCGGTAGGTACCCTCGGTACCACTAGGATACCAAGCATACCGGATGGAAATATCGTCCGGTGTCCACACAGAATAATCTCTCCTCAAACGAAGCCTTAATGATATGATAAGAAAATAATACAAGTTATTAGGAAAAGCATTTGATGGAAATCTGTCTAAGCTTACCAAGGTTTTCTAATAAGAATTCAATCGCCTTGCCTTTGTTCCATTCAATTGTAGGCCGAATCTCCATTACCTGTGAGGTCAAAAATCATGAGCAAGTCAAGGTCATGGCCGTCTATACTTTTTAAGAAAAATTCCGGTCAAAGAAAACGCGTTTTGTACTTTATAAAAATAATAAATATTTACATAATATTTAATATTTATATATTATTGCCTGTGTCCCATCTCATATACAGGAGCGCTTTAAAGGTTATATTTTAGTTCCAATTGTTAAACAACTTCTTGAAAAGATGCGCACAGAAAATCTAAAATGCATACCTTTCTTCCTTGAGTTAATCGGAGATCTGGATAGTTTGCAAGCACAGATCTAACTTCCTCAATAAGTCCACTCCATCTCTGATAAAAAGTTGAGGAATGAAATTTTGTTAAAAAATCTAAAGATATTGTTCGCATTTATCTCATTTTTAGGGCATTTCTGTACAAAAAGAAGCATGATCATGTTCAAAGATCTTTTTTACCTTTTCTTCCACGCATCGAAAATGAACTGATAAGCAGAATCTATTGTTCTCGACTTTGCAACCAGGGATTAATTTGGTTTTGTCCAAAAGTAAGTTGTAGACCTTTTGATTAAGAGATGAGATAAAATAAATTAAACAGTAGTTGATAGTGAAACTTTCTAATGTAATTAAGCAGTAAGTTCAATGAAACACACCTCATTAATCATTGGCAAGAACTCATTTGCTGGTTGAAAAAGTATTGATTTTGCCTAGAACACAAAAAGAAGAAGAAGAAGACGTCACTAAAATATTCAAATAATTAGAACTATTCAGTAAGATTAGATATTTAAAAAGGAAAGATTATATTATGGCATATGCCCAATAACCTGAGCTTTGATGTGCTTAGGGCATTTGGTAGGCCCTTTGATATCCATACCGTGGCTTCCCGCATAGAACAACTCTTCTAATTGCACAAAGCTAAACACCTAAGCAGTAAAAAAGAAGAAAAATCAACCAAAATACAACATAAAAAATACACAAACTAAATCCCTAAAAATATCAAAAATCCCTCCATCCATAAAATTTGCAAAAGGGAAAACAGCAATGTACCTTATCTATGCACCTCCCGGTCACAATAGCAGTAGGAAAATGTTTGGCCACACCTTTCACCGCAGCTCTCATCTGAAATACAACAAAATCCAAAAACCTAAAGTCAGCAGCAATAATCGAAGTCCCAGGCACAAGAGATCAGCAGAATATGCCAAGAAACACACCGATTCAGTCATGAAAGCGGAATCCGGATCCTCAACGATAGGAGAAAGAGTCCCATCGTAGTCAAGAAACACGACAATCTTCTTCCCCATGGACGCCGCCGTTATGTCATCGAACTTGCTCAATGCCGAGGGGTACCTCCTCTGCTCCAAATAACAGAGAGATGAAACCTTTTGCCCTAATTAAATCTTGCTAAAAAATAGACCTTAAATTGACAGGAATCTACTTACTTTCCAATCTCTGTCCGCGCTTAAATGAGTTGGAGATGATTCTTTCATGGATTCCAACCAAGATGATGCCCTGCATGTTTTGCTAAGTTGATCGACATGGCACATAAGTTTCTTGTAGTTGGCGATGGAAACGGCGCTTCGAGGAGGCGGATAAGATCCGACAGCCATCGCCGGCGGCGGGATCGGCATCTGTATCATCACCTCTTCCGGCAACACAACGGTCGTCATCTTGAAGTTTAAGAGATTGAGATGAAGAAAGCAGACAAGAAAATAAGAAATGGAAAGAGCAGCGGAGAGGACTAGTGGAAGAACCGGGGGAAGGTTAGGGATTTATAGTTGGGCTTCGAGAAAAGCCACACGGAGACTTGGACCCACCACCAGAAGAGCTAGTTTTGGGCCGCGTGTGTGGGCCCATTTTCCAAACTCTATAGTGCCGACCTACTTGTAGGTGGGCCAAGAATTGTGCCACGTGTGTTTACTCGTACATGCGACTTTTCATTGGTTTACCCGCGGGTTTTACTGGTAGATGAACCGTTGCAATAAGTTTTTTTTTCTTTTTTTTTGTAAAGAACAATAATGGTAGTTTTATTAAATTATCATTATTATGCACCGTTGAAAAAAATTTATTTCCAGATATTTTGATATAAAATATATAAAAAATAAATGTAAACAATTTTAATTTATATTAAAATTAGTATTACATATGCTATTTTTAATTACACTAATGAGTCAAATATTTTAAAGTTTATTCCATTATTTTTATATCCAATATCTCAATGCAATTTTTTTTATGTAGCCAATCTCACTTAGTGGGATAAAGGCTTCATATTATTGTTGTTGTTTGAAGTTTAAATTTTTGACACTTATAACATAAAAATTTGAATTAAAAAATAAAAGTTATAATAAAAGTATATTTTCACATTATGTGCTAAATAAAAATACTATATTTTTTAGAACAATTGATAATAAATCGTAAAATATATGACCCAATTCCTGGAGAAATTAGTCTGTGCGGGCACCAGACGTCTTCCGGAGGTAAATCAGGATGCACCACGTCACTTTTTTTTCTATGTATCAGTGCTTTATACCGCTACATACCGAATAACGTAACGATCCCGATTCATCTATGAATAGTTCGATGACCGCATAGAATACCTTCCCCCCATTCTCCCCTATGAATCCTCTCACGTGGGCACTCCAACCTTGTTGACTGATTCATAAATTTAATTGTTTATTCATGCTTTCTTTATCAGCAAGAGGAAAAGGTAGTTCAGCGTTTAAGGACTGCGAGCCCAGCGAATAAGGAAACTTCCCTAACCAGCGCTGCCGACCAAAAAAAGCCTATCAGCTTTATTTTGAATGTAGAAACAAATATTTTATAATTAAAGAAGACTTACTAGCTACTGCGACTTGAATAATGTAAAAATTAATGTGGGAAAAATTATTAGTTGTTTTTTAAGGACTTTTGAAACCATTAGGATTAATTAATACACCGATCATATACGCAAGCATTGAAGCTAAGACCTCTAATTTCGTAGCCAAGCTCCCAAACAATACATTTCAGATAAGCTGAGTAAAAAAAAGGAAAAAAATTCCAACTAAGAAGCTCATCTTGATCTATTGGTTGAGAGCTTTGACCAACAATAAATAGATATTAGGTTCGAAGATTACGTATATGATGTGTCTATGAGTGGCAGGAATGTAATATTAAAATTTTAGGGTGTTAAATATATAAATAGGATGAAATAAAGTGGTATGAATGTAAATCCTCCTAAAAAAATAATATATATTTATATGATGATTTTCTAGCTTAAAAACAATAAAAGTATAATAAAAATTATGATTGAGAAAGTTATTTTTGAGAGCAAAAAATAAAAAATGTAAGTGGACAAAAGCCAAATTTATCATAAATATTGCATTATTTATGTTTTTATCATCCAATATTTTAATATAAACTTAATTATGTGATTACTTGCATGAGATATCGCCTAAAGTATGTTGCTTTCTTTTGAAAGTTAATAATAAGTAGTTGGTTCTTCGTAAGACTTGAAATAAAATAGGAAGTTAGATTTTTAAATTGCGAGGAGGTTAATGTGGGAGTAAAATAGGTCTGTCAAAGGAAAATTTATTTGTTGCTTGCAGTAGATTTAATTGATAGAAAATGGATTATCAATTATTATTTGACCGATTATCTTTCACATACTAAGAGAAATCAAGAAAGGCTAAAAATAAAGAAGAATATAGAGAATAAAGTAAAGGCAACACATAAATAAAGATTTTTGTTTTTATCGGCGTATTAGTAAAACCGAAGTTAGAGAGGCTTTAAAGAAAATGAAAGGTGGAAAAGCTGTTGGACCTGATGATATTCCAATAGAGGTGTGGAAGTGCTTAAAAGATGAAGGAATTTCTTGGCTTACTAAATATTTTAATACTGTTTTGAAGACTAAAAAGATGTCAGATGAGGGTAGAATGAGTGTGTTAATCCCTATTTTTAAGAATAAAGTTGATGCACAAGATTGTGCGAATTATAGAGGAATTAAGTTAATGTGTCATACTTTAAAACTATGGGAACGAGTTATGGAGCCTAGGTTGTGGCGTGATACTAATGTTTCTCAAAATCAATTTGGATTCATGCAGGGTAGGTCTACTATGGAACCCATACATTTATTAAGAGATTTGATGAAGAAATATAGAGAGAATAAGGATGATTTACATATGATATTTATTAATTTAGAAAACGCATTTGATAAAGTTCCAAGAGAAGTGCTATGGAGAGTTCTTGAAAAAGAAATGAGTTAATAGTTCTTATATTCAAATCATTAAAGATATGTATGCAAGAGCTATTACTTGTGTTCAAACACAAGGTGGTTTGACCAAGTATTTCCCTATTTCGGTTGGATTACATCAAGGATCAGCCTTAAGCCCATATCTTTTTGCTTTAGTCATGGATGTTCTCACTAGACATTTGCAAGAGGATGTACCTTGGTGTATGCTTTTTGCTAATGATATTCTTCTTGTTAATAAGACTAGAGAGGAAGTTGAAGGTAAACTAGAATTATGGAGGTAAACTTTAGAGTCTAAAGCTTTTCGCTTGAGTAGATCTAAAACGGAATATATGGAGTGTAATTTTAGTAATAATAGACTTAGTGAGCAGATTGTGACTTTGGGTGATCAAGTCATTAATAAGAGTACATGTTTTAGATATCTTGGATCTATTGTTCAGAGTGATGGAGAAATGGATGGGGATATTATCAGCAGAATCCAAGTTGGATGGTTGAAGTGGAGGAATGCATCGGGTTTATTGTGTGATAGAAAAGTACCCCTCAAACTTAACGAAAATTCTATAAGATGGTGGTGATACCTGCAATGCTTTATGGTGCCAAATATTGGCCATTAAAAGAGAAGCATAATTCTAAGTTAAGTGTTGCAGAGCTGAGGATGCTCAGGTGGATGAGTGGCTTTACCCTTAGAGATAGGATACAAAATGAGCATATTCATGAAAAAGGTTGAAGTAGCTCCAATGGAAGATAAGATTAGAGAGAGTCGCCTTAGATGGTTTGGTCACATAAAACGGCAGCCTCCCGATGACCCGGTTAGGAAAGTTAAGGTCTTAGATTTGACTTATGTTAAGAAAGGTAGAGGTAGACCTAAAAAGACTTGGTTAGAAAATATTAGAAATGATCTTTTTTTATTAGATTTAAATGAGAATTTGACTTTTAACAGAACACAATGGAGAAAAAGATTTATGTAGCCGACCCCACGTAGTGGGATAAAGGCTTGATGTTGTTGTTGTTGTTGTTGTCATTTGACTTCATCCATTATAAGGCAGAAAGGGAGAAGAAGAGAAGATTTTTCGAGGGGCTGGGCAGAGGTAAGACATAGGTCTCGAAACCTTTTTGATCTCTCTCAATTATAGAGTTGAGCTATGACAAGACTTAAGGGTAAAAAAGTTCCTTGTAGGAAATAAAAAAGAGGTATATAAAGATAATGTTTTAACAATAGAGAGTACTAAGGTGGAGAGCTAAGCATAGGCCATGAGCTACGAATTATGATGATGGAAAAATGATCTCATGGCATAATTGGAAGCTTTTATGCACCAGTTTGTAGTCACCAAACAATTAGATGATTAGATGATGGTCAAGCTAAAGAATAACATGAAGATATGGTATAGAGACATTGCAATGCAATAATGATATTCCTTTTTTGTTAGTTTCCCCATATGGAAAGTAACTACATTTCACCACCAAAATGAATAGACTCGCTGTTGATGGATACAATCATGGCCTAATCAAACATGGAATCTTCTCCAAAAATTTCTTGAGGGTCCAATGACCATTTATGTTATGGCCATTTTTATTATAATAAAACAGACATATATTGGAGTGGACCAACTTTCTTGGAGGATGGACAAAAAAAAAACTAATCGATAAAAGTTTTCCTTCTATTGGATGGTGGTAAGAATATCATTAATCTCATGACCAAACTTTGATAGCAATTGTTTGGGTTTGTTAACATAAAAAGATGTGTAGGTTTATCTTGACCTTTGGGTAGCCACAATGAGGATTTGATTGAAAATTATAATCTCTCTTAAAATTATCTTAATAAATCTTACTCAGAGGTGTTCGATTGCTGGTGAGATAAAACATCACTAGGAATGTTTATTATTAGAGAGTGGACCATAAGTTCATGTTACTATCTCTAAAATCTAAACAATCATTATTGCATGTCAAAAATTTGAGTCAGTAGAGTATGTGTTTAGGTCTTAGTAGTGTGTAAAATTCAACACGAAAAGATAAAAGTAGCAGGACCAAAGAATTTTTTTACGTAAAAAACTCAAAAAGGGAAAAAACCATGGGGCCTAGCCTACTTGCAAAATCCACAAGATAGTGTAATTGAAACAAAGATCTTCTCTTTTTTACTATTGAAAAAGAAATAGAGTACATAAAATCAAGTATGACAGTTAATACCCAACAATAGAGTTTGATTTCTTAATAGGGATTATAGATGTCCACAGATGAACTTTTAAACCTAACAGTAGGGTTAACTCTTATCAATACTCTAGTGGTTGTAAAGATTTCTTATGTTGATCCTCAATGATGGTAGTGGTTATCAGTGGCAATAGTTGGTGGTTGTCGGTGGCAGCAATAGATGGAAAATGTTAGAGAGCTCTCCCTTGTTCTGTCCCTTCCTCCTCCCCTCATGTGAAGAATGAGGACTTATTTATAGATTTTTGGGAGTGGCATGCTCCATAAATCTGTAGAAAACTTAGGACAAATTAGGAGTGCTCCATCAAATGGTCTATATTGATTATTTCAATCATTAAGCTTTCATTAAGCATTTAAATGCATTAATAGTTGAGAATTAAGTGATCTTAAGCTCATAGGATTTGTCTCATTGAGTCACTCAATTTAACTATAAACATGCCATATTTGGAAATTATTTGTTTACCCAATTAATGCTTTGAAGATTTTAAATATGCTTTAGTCCCTTGGTTCGATTCCATTTGGACTCAAATTAGATTTATTTGGTGTCATTGTGTTCATCTTATTGAGACATTCAATTTGACTATAAGTTTGTTAAAATTAGAGTTCAGATGGACCAAAATTTAATTTTAAAGTTTTTAATTCAAATACACCTCGAAATTATTGCATAATAAAGGTGATTTTGGTGACATATTATTTGCCCCCTATTTTCAAACTTCGAAGCTCGCAGAGTTTGAAAATATGTTTGATCTTTTTAATGTTGCAACTAAAGTTATACTTCTCGGATAATTACAAGGCACAACCGCTCCTTGGATCTTTTTAAATGAGATTATTTTGAGATATTTTATTGTAGGAATGAGAGAGATTTTTATTACATATATATATTTTAAAGGAATGACAGATTTATTTTTTTTATTTTTTATTTTTTGTTTTTTTAATATCATGGAACTCTTTTCAATTAATTCATGTAATGCTCTTCCATAAATTCATATAACTCACTTCCTTAATGCTTCATAACTCTCTCATTTAAAGTTATGAAACTATTCTCCTCCCCTTTCATGTATAAATACTCCATGGGAACATAAATTTCCACCACTTGACCTCTTCAATCTTCTCTTACCTTTCTCCTCCTATTCTCAACTTCTTCTTATATTGGAAGCTCAAATAACTATAGATGAAGCAATCAATGCTCATCAAAAGTAATATGAACAATCATCCTCCAAACAAAAAAATTCACAAGAATTTAATCAACTTATATAATAAAGAAGACATGATAAATCAAAAGATCATTCTCATCAAATTCATCAAGGTTCACCTAACTACACTCCTTTAAATTAATACATCAAGGGCTAATATTCTAATGGAGATTCAAAATTTTGATTATCTCAAAAGGCCAAATCCCTTAAGAAATCCAATCAATGGAGATCAATCTCAATATTATAACTTTCATCATTCAAAAGGACACTCAATAGAAAAATTCTTTCAATTGAAGGATGAGATTAAATGTTTGATTTGCTAAGGACATTTAGCTAATTATTTACAAGACTAACTTAGAGATCGTCAGCCTCAGAATAGAAAAGATCAGAAGGAACACATGTACATTGAATCACAAAAGGTAAAAGCCTTAAAAGGTAGATGTATACCTAAAATCTCAAAAGTAATAACCCTCACAAGGCATAAGGTTATCTAAAAATCTTAGAAGGCATACTCCACAAAACATATAGGTATACTAAAAATCTTAGAAGGCTAAAAGCCTTAAAAGGTACAAGTACAAGAAAATCTTAAGAGATTAAAAGCTTCAAAAGATTTATGTTTTTTTATTAGTTAAAAAATCTCAGAAGGTTAAAAGTTGTAAAAGGAATAAATTTCTCTAATATAGTTGCTCTAGCTGGGGGATATATCTCAAAGTATATCTCAAAGATACATAAATAACTTAGTTTCTTGTAGGGGCAAGTTCATAATTCACAATTCTTCTTACATAAAGATGGATTATTCATTACTTCAAATAAATTGAAAGAAGACATCAAGCTCATATAAATATATCAAAGTTATATACATAATTAGTACAAGGATTTGAAGATAAAACTTAATGAGTTGAAGTACTTACATCAACATCATTTATACAATCAGTGCTATAATAAGTTTTTGCAATGATGACCTCCTAATTGGGAGAAAATTTGAAGCCTAAGAATACAATGAAAAATCTCTCTGACTGGAGTCAATTAACTCTCTTTCAAGATAAAAACCAAAGCTCTGCCTTTAAGAAATCTTATGTATCACTTATAATTCTGCATGAAGAATAACTTCTTTAACATAAAGAGGGGCACTATAGTTTTATAGGGGATACCGCCTATTCAAGACAGTGAAATACCTCTAATGTAAGAAAAAGAAGAGAAGATAAAGAAAAGTGGGGCACTGGAGATTGAAAGGGATACTAAAGAGGGGCACTAGAGATTGAAAGGGATGCCGTCTATTCCAAATACTAGAATGCCTCTAATGTAAGAAAAAGAAAAGAAGAGGAAGAAAGGGGCAGCAATAGCAAATTCTTCTACACAAAGAGGGGCACTGGAGCTTGATATGAGATATCGTTTATTGAAGATAGTGGAATACCTCTAATGTAAGAACAAGAAGAGAAGAGTAAGATTAGGCGCAAGAGGAAATTCTTCTACACAAAGAGAGGCAATGGAGCTTGATAGAAGATACAACATATTCAAGATAGTGAAATGCCTTTAATATAAGAAGAATAAGAGCAAGAGAAGATTAGAGAGGAGTGGTGTAAATCCCTCCTCAATAAAGGGGTATTTATATATACTTGAAGGAGGAGGAGAAGAGTTTCATAACTTTAAATAAAAAATGCATCAAGGAAGGGAGTTACATGAATTGATGGGGGGAGTTACATGGCTTTAAGTAAAAAAAATCTCTTTTAAAAGAGAGAGATATAGAGATAGATAGAGAGAGAGAGAGAGAAATCTCTTAAAAAATAATAAAAAAATTTCTTAAGAAAATCTTTTTAAAAAATCTTTTTTTTTAAGAAGAGAGAAACCAAATGACACCCCATTATGCGCCAAGCGGTGCTGATCTAACTAGCTCAAAATCCACCGAAAATGACACCGTATCGTATTACCATCAATGTTTCTGGCTGGAAATCCGCTGGAAACATGTAGCATAAATAAAAAAAATAACCTTCTTCCCTTTAAAAATTGATTTCCATAATTAAACTTGTATACAAAAGAAATACAATAATGTATACATTCATGCATCCACTTCTGATCAATAACATCATCAATTACATTATAAAATATGTCCAAATAATAAATAAATAAATATGTGCACAATAAACATAAATAATAAGAGTATCATTAATAAAACTCAGAACTTATTTTCTCCTACACTGATGCAGATGTTCACAAGAGTATATTATAAAATATGTCCAAAAATGCATAAAAAAAGATATCCATATCAGTAAAATAAATAAATAACATCTACTCTGAATTTGTTTCCTCCTCAGTTGATGTTGTACTCCTCCCACTACTCATCTGCTCCCTCATATTTCACATTTCTTCTAACATTTGAGCTTGTTACATTTGCATATGCTGCTACATCTCTAGCTGTTGGTGCTATATCTGCATCTGCTACTGCTGTATCTACATCTTCCAATCAGCTTATGCTTTCCTTACCTGTTCTAGGGCTGTAAGGGCAGCTATCTATTGGTTATATAAAGACTCGTGTGTACTTGCTAAAAAATTGGAGCCACCAGATGTATATCCCTCATATGCATAGGCTTGCAAGCCTGAATCGTAGACTCTATCATGCTGCATTCCTCCTACCGCTTGCGACCAAGTGCGGTAGTCAGAATATTCTGCTGATCCACCAGAAGAATATTCACTTGCTATAACCTGGCTTTCACGAAGCCGTGTGTACTCCTCTTATGAAAGTTAACAAAAATTTAAGCAATTTATACATAACTTCATAAAAATTAAACTTATATACTTACATAGACTTTCCTCGCATGCTCGTCAACCCATTGCTAGTCCTCGTGCTGCTTGTGGGTATGACTATGTAATTCAACATGAGTTAGTTCTCTACCCAGCACCTCTTTCTGTAACAGACATATATTAGTATTCTTATTAAAGTAAATTATTAAAAGATTTTAAAATTCTTTACCAAACATCTCTTGTGCTCAGTATGTGGAACAGAACCCCCAGTATGAAGGGAACTACCCAAGCCCCCAACATCAAAAGCTCTGTTATATCTATTTTGATCCCTCCTCCTGCTATAGTCTGGGGTACCCCAAGCACTGTTCAACTCTTCCCGCACACCCTCACCAATCCAGAGTGGTTACTGGCCTGACTTTCTAATGTTTGTAAATATGTCACGCATACGAGTCAAGCCACGCTTCTCAAAATTCTTTCTAATTTTATCATTATATTAGGGCAGCCAACAAAAATCTTTATGCAATTAAAAACATACAATAAATAATACATATTTTTTGTTAGCTTATGTAAAAAAAGATATAATATATAACATATTTATATAATAATAAATCTTAAACTCTCTAAACCACATGTCTCGTACTTCTTTCGGGACTTTCTTCCAAGAAATATAAGGAGCATCGTATCTGCTCTGTATTATGTCCCGTATTTTATGCAATGGCTGCTTTGACGGATGAAACCTGAAAGAAAAATATTAGTTATCAAAAAAATTAATTCAATTTTATTTGCATGTCTGAAATAAAATTAGTACATATATGTCACCATCAGGTTCAATCAATATGCGACCCTCTATTGTCTGCTCTGATGTAGCTGGGGTGGAAGGTCCACCTGTAGCGGGCTGAGATGGTGCTGTAGCGGGCTGAGGTGGTGGTTGGACATATAGTGGATATGGACATATAGGAGGGCCACCATGAGAAGGTGGGGGTGGGTAGTAGGGATAGAAAGGAGTACTCTATGTGATGTCCGGTGAAGGAAAGCATGGTTCTGGTGAGTAGAATTGTGGGCTACTAGCTACAAGAGTAGGTAAAGATGGGCTAGGCTGACTCTGGGTAGCAGGCTGAGATGAAGAGGTACCCTCAGTACGTACAGGCTTGCTGAATGAGCCAACTGTAATCTTCTTATTGTGCCTACCAAATATATTCTTTATTAATCGTCTCTGATGGTCATCACCTGAAGCCATTTACATAAAAAATTAAAGAAATATTAGCAACAATAATTACAGCAAAAATTGAATATTAAATAAACAGTAATTAAATAAATATAAGTATAACAAAACTTTAAGTAAAAATTGATTTTTAATTGATTGTCAAAAATTATTTACCTTATGATGTTTCACTTTCATATGATAAAACTTCTGCACCACTATCAGATTCATCATGAATGTCCTCTAAGTTTAAATCTACTTTCTCTAACTACAACTCATTCTTAGTAGTTATAATTTGATCATCCACATTGTTAGCCAGATCTTTTATGTTTGACATAAACTTTTCTTGATGTATTAGTGGTATTGAAGTAGTCTTTTCAATAACTCCCCTGGGTTTGGTCTTTATTACTATGAGCCAATCTTACTTACCTTGTACTCTACTCGGATAGTTAGCAAAATAGACTTGGCTTGCTTGACTAGTAATGATAAATGGGTCAAACTTTGACTATCTCCTACCCCGCTTAACTTCTATTATACCATAAAGTGGATATATTCTTGTACCTTTATTCTGTACTGGATCAAATCACTCACAGTTGAATAGATACATATTGTTCCCATGACCAGGATATTCTAACTATAATATTTCTTGTTAGTACTTAGAATCAACACTTATATGAGTATTTCCTCTTACACATACACCAGAATTCTCTATTTTTCTATCTTCACACCAAAACTTTGTTTGGAATTTGTAACTATTAACTAAAAAATTTTGATAACACTTCACAGCTCTATTTGGTCCCCAAGCTAGATCAATTAGCCCATGATATTGCAAATTATTATCTTGAGTGTGCACCTAATTAGTAGGTAAAATATGTCATTAGCATACTTATTAACTAATTAAAGATATATTAATTGAAATGAATAGTCAAAATATGTACCATATTTTTAAACCAAATAGGGAATTCTGTTTTCACTTTCTTTTTGACTTCTACTTATTCTATTGTATTCAATCCATCAATAAAACTCCTGTAAATATTAAGATTTAGATTGAATTCATGAGTAACAAATTTATGAGTAATCTTATTCATACTTACTCGAGATATGACTCAACTTCATCATAGTTAAGCAAGATATATAAAGTGACAACTCGCATCTCCTTATTAGTCAAATAGTACATGGTGCTAGCGCCTAAGGGTTCACCATTTTTGTTGAATACAGATAAATTTGAGGATTGACCCATATTTTTAGGTGTAGCGCTCTGACTTGATTGTGAGGCTATTTTAAAGTAATACGAGTAAAACTGGGTTGTCTCGTACATTAAATATGCTTCATATATTGAGCCTTTAGGATGTGCTTTACTTTTAGTAGTCTTCTTAAAGTTATTTAAATACCTCTCAAAATGATACATCCACCGATACTGAACAGGTCCACCAACTCTAGCTTCATATGATAAATGCACGGGAAGATGCTCTATAGAGTCAAAGAAAGCTGAAGAAAATATCTTCTCAAATTTACATAGAATAAAAAGGATATGCTGCTTCATAAGAATCAGGTGCTCTGCATTTAATTTTGAGGAGCATAAATCTTTGAAGAAGGAATTTGATCTAGCAGATAATTAAAGGTAGTTTGTTGTAGACATTGCATAAAGATATGACAGTCATAACTCTTCATACCAAATAATCTCTCAGTTCTAATGTCAACACATCTGCTTAGATTTGAAGAATATCTATCAGGTACCTGTAAACTCTTTACCCATTTACAAACAGCTCACCTCTGCTCTAAAGTCAAGGTGAAAGGAGCTTTTGGTTTGAAAAATTTTACATTTCCACCATCCTTCAATTCTAATGCTTTTCTCCTAGAAATCTCTTTTAAGCCCATCCTTGCTTTTATGTTGTCTTTAGATTTATCTTTGATATCCATGACTGTATTGAATATATTATCAAAGATATTTTTCTCTATATGTAGTACATCTAAGTTATGTCTAATCAAGTTTATCCTCCAATATGGTAATAACCAAAAAATATATTTCTTAGTTTAATTATGGTTGAAACCATACCCTGATAATTTGTAATCCGCTAATGTTAGAGAATCCACTAGTATTGGCATGAACCTTGCTCTTTCAAGTATTTTTTCACTAGTTAATCTTGGAGGAGGCGGCGACATAACCATTTTATTTTTAACAAAATCATCTTTATTTCACCTGAAAGGATGACCTATAGGTAAGAACATGCGATGACAGTCGAACCAATTATTCTTCCCCCCGTGCTTTAAAGTGAATGACTTTGTATATTCCATATAATGTGGACAAGCTAATTTTTTTGAAGTGTTCCAACCTGAAAGCATACCATATGCGGGAAAGTCACTAATTGTCCAAAGTAATGCTGCCCTCATAATGAAGTTCTATTTGGTAGAGATATCATATGTACTTATTCCCTCATCCCATAATAAATTCAAATCATCAATTAACTGTTGTAAGAATACATCGATCTTTGCTTTTGGATTATGTGGCCCTATAATGATAAGAGTTAAAAACATATAAGGAGTTATCATGCACAACTCTAAGGGAAGATTGTATGGTGTGAGTATCACGGACAAACATGAGTAAGGTGAAGCAGACTGGCAAAATGGAGTGAAACCATCTACACATAAACCTAATCTTACATTTTTTAATTTTGAGGCGAAGGTGGGATTTGTACGATCAAAGTGTTTCCAGACATCTGCTTCTGACAGATATGTAATAAAACTTTCTTATGAGATATGTTATTTATGCAATCTCATATGTGCAGCAGATCTCAGGATGCATATAACCATTGCAGTCTAGGAATTATGGGTAAGTAAAATAACCTACTGGCTGGTACTTTCTTCAGCTTTTTTTTTTCGTGATAGATTTTAGTTTAAATCTCAGTGTGTTGTAATAACGGCATGCAATCTCTGATTGATTATCTTTATAAAATAACATGCATCCATTAACATAATAATCTATCTTTATGTATGTCAAACCAAGCTTGGAAACCAACTTCTTAGTCTGATATAAATCTATAGGAATTATATTATCTGTCGGATTGGTTTCTTTAAGTAGTCTAATGAATTGATTAAAATATTCACGGGAGACATTATATTCTGACTTGATGCTTAACATCTTAACAACAACAGATAACTCTGAGTGAGTGGTGCACCCCTTTCATATTGGTTGTTGGGAAGCATGCAACAAATCATAAAAATTTTATGCTTCTTGATTAGGTGACTCAAGATTAGCTTCTGTATATTATTCAAAATATGCTCCACTTGCATCTTGAATTAAATCCTCAAGATTAGGTCGCATATTTTCTTCCTTATCTATAGTAGCACTTGTCGATGGGCCACATCGAGAATAGAAATGTGGTTCATACTCACCATAAGAAGTCCAATACCAATATTCTGGCATAAAGCCTCGATGATATAAATCAATAGTTACATCATCTGGGCTTAGGTACACCTGATTTTTATGTTTAGAATATGGGTAACAAAACATTTCATCTGAGATGAAGTTGGGCAGTTGAGAAGCTGTTTCAATGAAAATATTCACCCCTATAATGAACTCATCGGTTAATATCTTTCATCTTTGCACCAATTGATTATACATCCAACTTCTTTGAATTCTGATATCTATAATATAACCTATATATAATATGGATATATTAGATAATATTGTAACATTTATTGAAGAAAAATACAAAGAGTCTTAGCCTGCTCGGAAGGCCATCGTTTTAATTAAGTGACCAAACCAACTAAGGCTCCTTATCTTAAAGGATTTGTTCCACCATCATTCAAAATTTTTGATGGAATATGGAATCCAAAGGAACATCTAGTGCATTTCAAGGCCAATTATTATAAAGCAGGAGACTGCAATGCCCTGCTGTTTAGATAGTTTGTATGTAGTTTATTAGGTGCTGCATTCGAATGGTATGCTAAGATATCCCATGGGTCAATATAAACATTTACAAAATTAGAATAGATATTTACTAAAAGTTCAGTTAGCGTACGTCGCCATATCAAAGTAGGGGACCTAGTAGTGGAAAAATAGAAACATGGTGAAAGTTTAGTTGACTATATTCTAAGGTAGAGAAATATTAGCATGAAATTTGAGCCTCAACTCCAAGAACAACATGCTATAGAAATTCTTTAGAAGAATATTCATGGTCTAATCACCTTCCTACTGAAAGGATTATCAATCAAAACTTTCAAGAAGTTATTGAGTAAGGCCTCTAATCTTGAAGAAGAAACATCTCAATTTACTTTCTCAAAAGATCAATCTCTATTAGAAATAAAAAAACTAAAACATCAGAAGATACTTGAAAAGAAGTCTAAGATAGTATCGACAGTTGACAAGGGTAAACAGCTGATGTAAATTTTGATAAAAAATCTAAGTCATTCATCACAATATCAGTAGTATAATAGGCCTCCCAATCCATAGTAATTTCTTACTACCGTGTAAATAAAGGGATAGGTTGTACCTTCCACCAGCTAGGAAGGGAACGTCGTCGAAGGAGCGAACTCGAACAACCACGTACGCTCGAAGGGGAGAAAATTGCCTTCACAGCAAGCGAGCTCCCGCTGTCGCTTCCAATGAAAGAAATGCCTTAACTTCCTATCCAACATGAAGGGAACGTCGTCAAATTAAGGAGCCAAATCGAACAAAGATAGGAAAAAGGGAGAAAGTTACCTTCACAGCAAGCGAGCTCCTGCATAACTTCTGATCCGCCAAGAAGGGAACGTTGTCGAAGACGTGAAAGGGAGAAAGTAACCTTCACAGCAAGCGAGCTCCTTCCAATCAAAAATATTATAACTTGCGATCCACCAGGAATGGAACGTCATCGAACACGCGAAGGGAGAAAGTTACCTTCACAGCAAGCGAGCTCCCATTTCCGATCCAATATGAAGGGAACATTGAAGGAGCGAAGTCGAACAACGAAGGGAACGTCGTCGAAGGAGCGAAGTTGAACAAGGAACGTCGTCATCAAAGGAGCGAAGTCGAACAGCGAGAACGAAACCGAACAAAATGAGCAACCAGCCGCGGACGGCTTGAAATGGGGGAATTACCAGCGTTTTTTCTTGCGGTTAATCCATCGATAATATTACCGGCGAATCAAACGTCGGTATTGTTTCGTCGACTTTAAATAAGCTGGCATAAATTATGCCGGTAATTTTTTCGGTCATTACCAACAGAAAATGCATTGGAAAACTAAAAACTCCAGCGAAACACCGACAGTATTTTTGCCGATATGTTAGCGGCGGTAATTCCGCCGGAAATTCCTCCGCATACTTACCGTCGAATATTATGCCGATATTTTCGCTACTGGTTCCGGCGTATATATATCCGCCGGAAATTCCGACGGTAATGGCTTGTTTTCCTGTAGATGAAGGGATTGAAGCATATTTGGAAGCTTCAAAGCATTAATTAGATAGTCAAATAATCTTCAAATATGGCATACTTATAAGTGAATCGAGCAATTCGATGAGACAAATCCAACGAGCCCAGGATTTCCTAATTCTAACATTATTAAGGTTCTTAAATGCTTGATGAATGCTCTATAACCGAAGGAACCAATATAGATCGTCTAATGAAACACTTTTAATTTTTCTTAGATTTTCTCCAGATTTATGGAGCATGCCATTGCCAAAAACTTATGAATAGGCTCACATTCTTCACATGAAGAAGGGAGAATGGATAGAGAAAACTAGAAAGAACTCTCTTATACTTTCCAGTCATCTTCGCCGACGACCACCACTAGCTATTATCACCGACATAACCATCGTCACTAAGGATCAGTATCAGAAATCTCTACCATCACTAGAGTATTGATAAGCTTTAACCCTGTTGTTGGGTATAAAAGTCCAATTGTGGACATCTACTTTCTATAAGATTTAACGCTGTTGTTGGATATTAACTATCATATTTGATTTCTTTACTCTCCCTTTTCTTCAATTGTGAAGAAAAGAGGATCTTTGTATCATTTAATATCTAGTAGATTTTACAGCTGGGCTAAGCCTCTTATTTTTTTCTCTTTCCAGATTTTCCACGTAAAAAATTCTCTAGTCTTGCTACTTTCAACTGTACGTGCTAAATTTGTATATAACGCCGAGACATAAAATATGTACTCTACTGACTCAAATTTTCTAGCACACAACAATCTTACACATTTGGTGTTGTCCATACAAGAGATAATAAATTATTCAATGACATATCCACGGTGCAATGATGTGGAGATGATGATGAAGGAAGTTTTCCAAGACATAACAAAAAAAATGGATGTGCTATTTTCTTTATTTGGGATAATTAACCTGTTTTTAAACACTTCTTAATATTTTGGTCTCTTTTTTGTTGGATGATCATGTGCATTTTTTATATTTAAAAAAAAAATTGTTTCTTTAAAATTTTTCTATTTTAATTTTTGAGAGATTTAAAATTTTTGGATATCTTTATATTGGAATTATGATGTTTCTATCTTGGATGAATTTTTGCAATCTTACCAATTGCCAAGTAATTTTTTTTTTTTAAATGTAGACAACATTGTTGAACACTTCCATACTTTTTTTTTATTGTAAAATATCATTATTTGATATGATAGAAAATTTGTTAATATCAATACTATGTAATCTACCATTTTATTGATTACAGATTTGAAGAATTTCTCATGATTCACTCCCTTGTTACAATAAGCTCAAATATTTATTTGGAGAAGTTCTGAATGATTTTAAATTTTTTTCCTGAAATAAATTTTTATAGATAGATCCATGAGTGGTTGTTGGTCTGTGATTTCTTTACCACATTGTTGCTAGAGAAAAATTTATTGAAGCTTCAACTGAATAAATTTAAAAGCTTATTTAGATTTTGTTTGGGGCAGCTTTTTTATTGCTTTCTAAAACAGCTTTTCAGTATAAAAATTTCTTGAACTAGAAATTTTTATACTAAAAAATTGCTTTAGAAAGCAAAAAGAAAATTGTCTCAAACGAAATCTTAATTTCATTATTAAGAGAATTAAATGATATCTGTCATTCCATAATTTTTATAAGCTTTTCATTTTTTTATCATTTTTTTATTTGTACTCTAATATGATATAAATATATGAGTATATTTTAGATATCACCAAAGATTTTTGAATAAATATAAAGACTTGTGATAAAAATCCTTATATATTCTTGATACCAATAAACATTAAATTTCTTGAACTAGTAGTAGTCGTTCAACTAATGCTAGCCAACAAAGAGACTTAGAAAAATGACTTAGCTACCAAGGACTTCAAATTTAATAAAACGACGACTTAGACAAATGTATAAGAGCATAAATTTCGAACGACCAGAGCTTTGATTTTGGAAATTGCTTTGTTATTTTCATTATTTTGTTTTCATCGAATTGAACAAAAAAAAAAGCTATGTATATAATTCATTAAATAAAAGTCTGTTTGGGTTTGGTAGCAGTTCTTTATAAAGATAATTGTAAAACTGTTGTGAGTAAAATAATTTTTTGAAAGCAGCTATAAAAAGTAGCTTTCCAGTACAAATTTTTTTGAAAAATAACAAGATAGCATTAGCTTAATAAAATCATGAAGACTATCTGAAAATGCAAAACAGGAAGAAAGCGGTCCCAAATAGATCCTAAAAGGAGATATATGCTTCGTTTGAGACGGCTTTCTTGCTGCTTTGTAAAATCCCTTTTTAATATAAAAATCTCTTGAAAGTAGAAAAAAAATATTTTTTAGTATAAAAATCTCTTGAAAGCAAAAAAAGCAGTGGTCTAAAGCTATCCCAACTGAAGCAAAGAAAATGAATTTTGTATTAACGAATTCGGACTTGATTTGGGATAATTTTCTTATTTCTTTGTAAAATTATTATAAAGAAATTAACTTTTTAAAGCTGTGATAAAAAGTAGCTTTTTAGTACAAAATTTTCTTAAAAATAACAAAAAAAATGTGGCAAATAAAAAATAATGGTCATAATCTGAAAGCAAATTAATAAAAAAGCTGTTCAAATAAAACTTTATGCTTCATTTGAGATAATTTTAAATTTATGAATAAGAAAGTTTTTAAATAGTATTTTAATAAAAAAGCTGCCCCAAACAGTACTAAGAAGCTGCTTTATTAAATAGTATTTTAATAAAAAAATTTATATTAAAATATTTTATACTAAAAAATTTCTTTAAAAAATAATAAAAAGCTGTCTCAAACTACTAAGAAGCTGCTTATAACGTAGAGCATTGGGAAAGCTGGTGAAATTAATAAAGAACTAAATATAATAATTTGATTTAATTAAGTTTAAATGACAGACTACCAAGTGAAGGGAATGTGATTATCAATTGATTACACTGCCTTCTGTGGACTCTAAATAGCCAAAGAATTCCGAATTGTATTTTTTAAAAAATTAAATAACATATCAGATTATTTGATAAGGGGATATAACTTAAAAAATTATAATAAAAAAAATAATGGATAGAATAATATAATAGTTATTGATATTTAATTAGTGAAAATTAATAAGGAATAAGTAGTTAGAATAATATAAAATCATATTCATTTCATAACCCTTTTCTACTGTGAGTCTTCTCCACAACTTTAATATTTTAAAAGATGGGTGTGGAATTCGAGTATAATATAAATATTATGGTGGAGATTAGTAAAAAATGGACTATTTCAATGAATAAATTTTTTTAATGTTTTTTGTTTGATTTTAAATTTTAACTGAGTATGTTAGAGATTTATTCAGCTTCTCAGTTATTTGGCTGAAAATATTGATGAAATGTTTTCATTTCTCATATGAAAGTGAAATTTATAAACATCCCTTTAGTTTACTAAACACCTTTTATCATATACTAAATTATATATATACAGCTCAATATATGGATACATGCAACTTACAGGAGTTAATCCTGAGAAATGTTTGGCCAAGACATGCCACAATCAGAGGAGAACTTGCCTTAGAGAGAGATTCATCAAGGGCAAACACTTAGAAAGAACTTGCTCAAGGGGAGTCCAACCAAGGAAGCACATACCTCTGATAGTTTTGAGGGAATGACTCGCCTTAACTAACATTGGCTTAATGAGGTACTTGTCTGACCAAGATGGTATCCAAGAATGATTTGCTTGTTCTAGATGATCAGATGATAGGACCTTGCCTCCACCATAAGACTAATTACCTCATTAACATGAGACGCTTACCTACCCAGACTTATCTATAGTGACTATGCCCCGCTTAGTCAATGCCTTGATATAAGAAGTGTCATTAGAGGCACTCGCCAAAGGGACTTACTGAGAGCATCACCAAGGACACTCATTAAGGGCATTTGCCAAAGGCACTCACTAAAAACATTCACTAGGACCCCAGCCAATTTAGATATAACAGGTCATGTATATTCATCATAATTAATTGACATGTCCATATTAATCAAACATTATACATTTTATTACTTTATTTAGATGTAGTCTCTCATGCAGCCTTTTCAACCCTATAAATTAAAAGTTGAGTGGTTTTTTTGGGAATTTTTTTATCTTCAAGAGCATGCAATGTTGTATGTAGATAGATTTCCTCTTGTTCTCCATTCTCTCTTTCTCGAACCATTACCTTGGCTAGTATTGATGGTAAAGTAAAGGTGTCTTTGAAAAATAAATTAGGTTTCAACATCTTCTTTGGTGAGGTAAGCATGGATTGATGACATTAATAAGAAACCAAACTGTACATGAGATTGGACATAAGAATATGGAGAGATCAATCGATCAACATGATGGAGTAACTTCTGCAACAAACTATGAATTAATGGAGATGAAATATAGAATCACAAAATAGATATAGGGAGCATTGGAGCGCGTCCTTGGGGAGAACT
Source organism: Dendrobium chrysotoxum (assembly GCA_019925795.1). Classification (NCBI taxonomy): domain Eukaryota; kingdom Viridiplantae; phylum Streptophyta; class Magnoliopsida; order Asparagales; family Orchidaceae; genus Dendrobium; species Dendrobium chrysotoxum. The sequence continues at coordinate 7,082,598 of CM034310.1, forward strand.
CATGCTTGAATGAGCTAGAAGGATACTCATGATTTTTGGCATAGAGAGCACGACAGGGTGACATAGTGCTGGCCTCAATGCTTGTGATATATGAGACCTGCTACCTCCCATACGAAGAAAATTCACTCCACCACTTAAATGGGTGAGAAATAGGGACCTTCAACAAAACAGTACATTCTTTTGGAAGATCAAAGATGCCAAAAAGATAATAAAATTCAAAAGGCCCACATAAAAAAAAACTTAAAACTTGAAACAAAATTCATATCCATCATAATGAATGAAACTTATACAGCTTTCATCATTACAAATAGATCTATCCTTATTCTACTAGACTAAAAAGGTGAATTCACCACATGTAATGTCATCACCACAAGTAAATAAAGAAATAAATTCAACATAAAAAAACACGAATTAGGCGTCAAAGTGAATGCAAATAAGGTTTACTATATTTTGTTACAAAATAGTGAATTTATATCAGTTTCCCTAAGAAAAGGCTCAAATCTCTTTCCCTAAGAAAAGGCTTAAATACTTTTAGGGAGATTGCCCTATTCATTACCAAATATCATAGGATGAACTCACCTCCCACCAAGAATTGACTTAATCATGATGAATCTAAAAGCTTATGAGTTACCACCACTTGAACCTTTAGATTAAGTATCTACCACTATAGCAAGTCAACATCTCCATCTATAGCCTTAAAAGTGCTTGCCTTCTCCGGTGCATCCGCCTTCTCCTTCCCTTCTTTAAACTTGGCCTTGATGTTGGAAAGCTCCTCCTCCAAAGATAAGTGAAGATGACACTATGACCTTGATACTTGGATAGCTTGTTGGAGGTAGAGTTGGCTCACAATCATTTGAGGGCAACAACACATACTAGAGGAACTCTTGACACTAAGCCCTCGATACTTTTTTATATACTAAATTTTAGAGGACAAACTAATATTCACCATAGGAAGGCGTTCCCAAGGGATTGTTTCTTTCCAACTTGCCACATTGACCACTTATCCCATCAGTGTTGCATATGTCACATTTAGTGAATTGTCAAGCAGTAATAATTCCTTATATAAAAGATTAAGTGAAACATGCGACCTTAAATACAAACGAGGTGCCCAATTGGTGAGGTTTATGGTTTTGAATTGACTCGATGTATGACCTAAAAACTAGCCCGGGTCAAAAGTATTTTATGTTCACTAGAGAGTGATCACTTCAAATCACAAAACATGAATAACTCAAAAAAAAAGGAACTCTTCTTTCCTCCATTTATAACTTGTTGTTGCCCAACCTCTTTTAATATTGGCTAGTCCTACTTATATGTAAAATCATGCATGATAAGCTGATGAGATAAATGTTTTGAATTATTTCTAAAATAAGATTACCAGGTTTGGGGCAATTAGCCATCCTACTAGAGGGAGTTGATATGGAGCCACCTAGCCAACCATCCTTAGCTTCATAATAATCATCTCGGGCACTAGGTTATCCAACTTAAGAATTGCATCGATAATTATAGAGGCCTTACCAAATTCTATAGCTGGCAAGATATGTCTAATATGACATTTAATGAGGGGCTTCCTCGTGGATCTAAAGGACCAAGTTTCTTTTGCCCCACTTGACCTAGAAACAAACATTTACTTTCCTTTCATCTTTGCTAATTGATTCGACTTCTACCCCTCAACCTCTACCACATGATGATTATGGATGATGACCCTCCACAATTAATGGTTATTAACATTGTAAAATTAAAGAAGCTTACTCAACCATTCATTGTGCAAACCAATATAACAAAACAAGAAAGCATGAAAAGGGAAAAATGTGATCCAAACAATGCCGGCCTCTCACCTTTATTTATATGCAATTATAATGTAATTGTTAAATCAATGTCATTATAGGATTCTTTAACAAAACACTCATACTAAGACAAGAATAAAAGCAGGGAAGTAATTTTTTATTTACTTTCCCCTTCTAACGGTGGATATGAATAATAAATGATTTTCTTTTTATATAATTCCCTTGTCTTTTTTACAAGTTGCTTTCTAAAGGAGCAAGAGAATTAGGGAACCAAATTTATAACACAATACATGAGTAAATATAACTCACGTGGATTAACCTAGAGACATGCTCAACCAATGCATGCCCAACTCAAAGGACTGCTCACCTTAGCATTATTCATTAAGTATAGGCACTAGCCTTAGGGAAATTTGTTTGAGAGGTGCTCGAAAAAAAAAGCACACCAAGAAAGGACACAACTAAGTATACCTCAACCCAAGGAGCTAGATACTTGCCTAATAAAGATCACCATTCTAAGAGAACTTGCATGTTCAAGGTGATCGGCTCGGAATAGCATGCCTCCTCCAAAGGACTACTCACCCCATCAATAGAAGATGCTCACCTACCCAAACTAAGTTATTGAGATCATGCTTGCTCAATCAATGAATTAATCTGGAAAACACTCAATAGAGGCACTCATCCAAAGATACTCACTATAAGGGTACTTACTTTGAAACACTTTCTAGAAGCATTCACCAAGACATGGGCCAAGTTAAATATGGTAGGATATGTGTATTTATCCTAATTAATCCATGTATTTGTAACAATCAAATATGATGCCATATTATTATTATTTTTTTGTTGTAGCTACTTCTGTTGTCTTCCAAACTCTATAAATAAATGATTTGGAGGTATTTTGATTATATGCCAATTTGACTCATCATAATAATTTTGATCGCTTATGCTAACAGTTAAATTAATTCCAAAGTTTTCATGCTGTACATTGAATTTTCCTTATGTGCATGATTATATTAATCACTTTACAATTTTTTTAATTAAGAAACAATGAACTTAATTTTAATATTGCTAGTATTCCTTAATTGTTTTATTTATTGAAAAATTTACTATGTTTTATTTGGTTTATTAATTACATCTAAGTTGTCATAATATGTTAATTATGGTTAATTAAGTACAAAATTATCTTATATTTTAATTATAAGATAATTAAATTTTAATTATAAGCTTCTTTAATTTTAATTATCTTATATTTGATGATTTTAGGCTTAATTTTAATTCAACTAAATTTGAATACCTTACATGCAATTTGATATGTTTAGTAAGATATACTTATCATTTATATTTATATAATTATGTTTAAAATACATTTTTTATTTATACTTATATAATTATCATATAATTATATTTAAAAAACATAATCTCAATAATTATTCTTATGCAAGTGTGTAATGTAAAATTTATTTAAATTTGCTTAATTTGATATTACTTTAATCCTTTGCACATATCTTTAAAATTACAACATTCTTATTTATTTGATTATTTGAGTTTATTTAAATATTGGTGTCAATAAATAAATTGAATCAGTTTGTGTAGTTCAATATAATATTAATATTGAGATTGATTGTTGTAACTCACTCACTAGCCTTATTATTAATTAGTCTACACTTTAGTTAACTTGTGTAGATTGTTTCAATTTTAATTTTATTTTTCTAATAATTCCTTTCATTGAGGAAAATATTTTAAATATTTTAAAGAGAGGGAAACATCACCACAAGTATTTTAAAATCTGAAAAAAAAAGTCAGGATAGGTGATCAAAGAATAGTAATCACTAAACTTATGGATACTATTAATAAATTTCTTAAAAATTATTTTTATCAAAGTTGCATAAGCGTTTCAAATATCAATTTATCATGACAAAATTTGACTTATATAAATGAAAAAATTAAAAACAAATAATGAATTAATCTAATCTAATTAAGTGCATTTGTTATGATTACTCGATAAATTTGACATTCTATATATCTTGAGTATATTGTTCAAAGTAATGGTGAAACATATAGAAATATTATTTATAGAATTCAAGTTGGATATTTGAAGCGCAGGAATTCATCGGGCCTCCTGTGAGATAGAAAAGTACCCCTAAAACTTAAGAGAATAATTTATAAGATGGTGGTGAAACTTGTAATTTTTATGATGCAGAATATTGGTTATTAAAAGAGAAGCATAAAATTAAGTTAAGCATTGCCCAGATGAGGATGCTCCGGTGAATGAGTGATTTTATACTTAGAGATAAAATGTCAAATGAGTATATAAATGAAAAGGTTGAAGCAACTCCAGTGGCAGATAAGATTAGAGAGAATCATCTTATATGGTTTGGTCACCTAAAACGTCAATGTTTCAATGACCTGGTTAGTAGAGTAGATGTATTAGATTCGACATATATTAAGAAATATTGAGGTAGACTTAAAATGGCTTGGTTAGAAAGTATTAGAAATGATCTTTCTTTGTTAGATTTAAATGATAATTTGACTCTTAATAGGACACAACAGAGAAAAAAGATTCATGTAGCCAACCCCACACAGTGTGATAAAAGTTTGTTGTTGCTATAACTAAGTGTATTTTGAGGCTTAATTAGTTGATAATTATAATCATAACGAAAAGACTCGAAAAAATGCATGAGAAGATGAAGATCGAATAGAACTTAGAGTTAGGGAATTATGATACAATTTTTATTTTATTTTATGTTCATTCGAATTAAATTAAAGAGAAAAATAAAGAAGAAGAGAGATGAATAATTTAATAATTAAAAAGAGATATAGACATTATGAAAGCTTAATTATTTCTATTATATTGATAGGTAGACAGAATTTTAATCCAATTAAATGTTGAATTATAAACTTTTAAAAATAAATAAAACAATAAAATACATAGATATGACGTTGGATCATTTAATGTTTTTGGTGGAATCTTCCTTTGATAAGTCTAGGTAATTTCAACGCAATTTTTTCTTTTATTTTTTAGTCATTATTTTATTATTCTAGAAGCTTGGGAATATCGTAGAGCATTGGAAAAGCCGGTCAAATTAATTAAAAATTATTATAATTTAATTAAATTTTTAATCATGGAAGGCCGAGTGAAAGCGATGTGATTATGAATTAATCACACTAAGGTAGCACCCCACCTACATAATCTATGCCATGTCCAAATTTGTAGTTTAAATAAACTATAAAGCATTTTTGGAGGTAATAATAATAAACTTTGTGGTAGATAAATTTATTTATTCATTTTTATTCAATATAGTTTTGTAATGCTAACCTGTTAGAATAAGTACAAAAGATGAATGAGAACTTTTTTTATTATATCAAATATGGAGAAAATTAGCAAAAGGTAAAATTTTGAAAACAATTGTATTAATTAATTAACTTAGCAAAAATACTAGGAAAAAACTAAAATAAAACAAGACTACTAGGTCGTTAGGCTACAATAAAATAGTAGAACAATATCAGAAAAATCGGCCGAAAATTTATGCCGACATTACCATTGGAATTATAGGCGGCCATACCGCCTATAATTTTCCGCTAGAAATTCAACCTGGCATAAATGTGAGGATTTTCAGCGAAATTTTTGTTGCATATCCCATCATTTATTTGGACATAGAGAGGCCAACCATTCTCATTGCTCTTTTCTTCACTCTAGACTGAGGTTTCACCCCTTTGTCTAGCTCTAAACCTACTATCACAATCCAACCCAGTATAGCCCAATATCTTGTTTTGGAGAACTTTTCTGATTTCTTTTAAATATTAACAAACAACAAACATATATGCTCATCTATTAACTTCCAATAAATAGAAAATATGCTCATCTACAAAGTTTCCATTCATTCATCTTCAAAATATATATGAAATAAAAATTTTTATGATATAGTACATGACTGCAATAGAAACAGAACAAAGCAGAACAGACAATAGCCTTGATGGTACAAAATTAGGAAACAAGGAAAATTCCTACAAAAAATAAAAAATTATAACCTACAACCTCAGCTACTCAACAGGCTCTTTGCTCTTGCCCTAGCCTAAAAAAAATGCAAAGTATGTGTGAGCCAATACTGCTCAATCAGTCACACCCACCGATCTAGATTTTTTAATACTTAATCCAAAATTTATTCAACTGAATTAAAAGCAGTTATTAATAGGCTATTATACTGAATAGAGTAATGCTAGTACATAATAGAAATTAAATGAGCTTTGCAAAAAATGTAAATAAACAAATACTTCCTATATAAAAGTAAAAAGTAATTCATTTTCCTCAGGCCCTTATACCTCCCAAAAAAAATAGTTATTAGGATCCAAACCCTTATGACTCCCTATGTTAGCATATCAAAAAATATGTCCTCATGACTCTCAAATACTTAGCACAATATATATTCAGAAATTCAAGCCCTTATAACTCCTAGTGCATTCAACATAACAGAACCTCCTCCACCATCCACAATTCCTTAGAATTACACCTTTAAAGCATATATATATATATATATATATATATATATATATATATATATATATATATATATATATATATATATATATATATATATATATATATATATAAGAAATGGAAATATTCAAATTGTAGAAATTCATAGAATACTATATCGATAGCTAACAGATTTAACAATGGAGTAGAATTTCAACATTAAAATTTTACCAGATTAGTAAGGATTATTCAGAACACTGATTTGAAGTTTTAAACGTTTCATAAAAAGAGTTATTGAAGTCATAATTATTTTCTAATTCGCTAAAAAATTGCATATTTTCTCATTATCATGGGAGAAATTTACATACAAAATACTAAAATATTTAGAATACTCATATCTACAACATATAGAAAAATTACAGAAAAACTTTCGAGATGTGATGGTATCCCATTTTGCATAATGAATTAATAGTTTAATAAAAATATTCTAAAATTTCCATAATATTAAAAATTGACATAAATAGAATGCAATCTATCTCGATCTGGACAACTTCACAAAGTTGGTCAACAGCATAAAATGGATCAAAGTCACCCTAAGCAAACTTTCTCTCTCTAAAACCTCTTTCCTCTCCCTATGCCAGCTACCTAGGGGGTTTATTTAGCCAAATAAAATTAAAGTGAATTTTGATATTTTTATAATAATTTGAGCTAGTGTCGCAATGCACTAGACTACTAGCATTGATAGTCAATTACAAATGATGCCCTTCCTCAGGGGGAAGGCCTTGGCTCAATATAGCAAATATACATCATATAGAGCATATTACATTATGGGGGTTGTAAGAATCTAGTGACATGAGAGTATTTCTTAAAAGAATGTTGGCTTATTCGCTTGGTCGGTAGGACAATAGTCAGGCGATTATAGTCAGAGGGATCGTAGTTAAGCGATGGGTGTCAGAGGGACCATTGTTGAGCAACTGTGGTTGGAGGGGCTGTAATCGGCAGGTGACGGAGGTTAAAAGGACTGTAGTCAACGAGCGACGGAGGTCATAGTTGGCAGGAAATAGTGGTCAAAGCAACCATAATTGGTGAGTGATGGAGGTCAAGGGGATCGTAGTGGAGGTCAGAGGGAGCATAGTTGATGGGCAATGGTGGTTGAAGGGACCTTAGTCAGTGAGAAAAAATGGTTAGAGGTACCATAGTCGGCGTGCGACAGTGGTCAAAGGGATCATAATTGGTGGGCGATGATGGTCAAAGGGCCCATGGTTGGCATGCGATAAAGGTCGAAGGGACCGTTGTTAGTGGGCAATGGAGGTCGAAGGGATCATTGTCAATGGGACATGGAGGTTGAAGGGACCATAGTTTATGTGTAATGGAGGTCAGATGAGCCATAGTCAGTTAGCAACAGAGGTCAGAGGGACCATAGTTGATGGAAAATGGAGGTCAGACGAACCATAGTCGGCGGGCAACGGAGGTCAAAAAGATCGTAGTCGGTGGGAGACGAAGGTTGGATAGAGACTTAGTGATGGTTGATAGATGGAGGTATGATGATGATGGTTGGGCAGAGATCCAGTAGGATTAAATTGGTGACTACGGTTCAAGAATAAAGGTCTAGAATCTTTTGAGATTCTATCTTAGACTAGGGATCTGAATTTCAAATTATTTAAAAATTTGTCTATTTGGAGTCAAAAAGGGCCAGAATCTTAGTTTCTATAAGACAACGGGGAAAATTCTATTAGGATTCATACGAGGCAAGAATCTTGAATTTATCTCAAAAAGGGGGAAATTTGTTACATTTTATTCTATTAAAGAGATTGCATATAAATTATAGTTTATTTAACTGCTCATTATTGTTATTTAAATCTTTGCATAATTATGTTACTTTTATTACTCTACTCCATAGAGTGAATCATTATATTGCATTTAATAATTTTTAGAAAAATATTTTATAAAAGAAATGTTTGGGAATTTAGATCAGTAGTTATGGCCTACAAAGTTATTTTTAGCTCACTGTTATTTTGCATTCTATTTTTTGGGTCTGGGAAAGAGAAAAAATTTATTGAAAGCCTTTTAGGACCTTATCGAAGTTTGTATAGGTATTCTTCTTTGATTTTATACAATCATGGCTAGCTTTCATTATATTTTACTCTGCTCTCTGTTCTATATCCATGTATTATAATGCTACTATTATATATACATTTTAACCATGAAATGAATGATATTTATGGATAAGTTTATTTTAGCACCTTAGATGTTTTTAATAGCTCTGTAGCCTGTTATTATTTTAGACATTTAAAGTGAAAGATGAAATCTTTAAAATATTTTAAAACTAGATCTTGAGATTTGCTTGCATCAGCCAACATGATAAGACCTATCCCATCAGTGGGTCTTATCGAGTTCGATAGTGATAAGCTTTTGTGGTATCAGAGTAGTAGTTTTGGATTATGAATCATTAAATAAAGATATAAAAGTTGATCTTTAAGTCAAGTGGGGTAGTTTTAGTTTGTCACGACATTCATTTTATTTATTTTCATGCACATGCATATTCATTTGTGTATTCTATAGACTTTTGGGTCCGCTAGACCTATGTGTGGTAGATGGATAGAGTGCCTGTCAGACAGCTCCTATATATAGTACTTTTCTGATGGTCACTTCTGATATAGTTTCATAAATTGGTATTGTGATAGCCCAGATAATGGGTGAAGCATAGAGCAGAGTTCCTGCTATTAAATCTGACAATGTAGCTCTAAATTCCCCTAGTTGTCACACCTAAGGAAAAATCAGAGAAACACTATAAAGTCTAAAATTAAATAAGTGACTGAACTGTCCTACTAACATTAAAAATAAATTATTTATAAAAAAAAACACCTAAAATGAATTCTGGCACAATGATGCTTGAGACACTAGCAATGCTGCACCCATAAAATGAACTAATGCCATAGCGGTAATGGGTTTCCTCTACTGCGGTGCTTGCTGACATGGACCCACTATTTAATGAATCGATGTGTCGCTTCACTAGTAGATCATGGCCTGAATAGTTATAAATGTAGCACCGTGGTGCTGCTGATGGCTAAGCATTGCAATGTCCACATTGCACTCCCCTGACTTAACGATGTTGGAATTTGGCATCACGGCACTGTGTAGATAAAGATTGGGCTTTGCAGCAATTACTCCTCTAACACTATGATGCTGGGATATTTGACTGGGCTTTGCAGCACTCACTCCTTTGACTTTGTAATGCTGTTAAATAGAGACTGGGCACCGCCACATCCATATTCGGGCGCTCCAACTGTGAAACCCTTAAAAAAAGTTTTTTAAAGAATTATTTTGACTTAAAATAATCAAAAAATATTTTAGGAGTCATTATATGTCTAAATCACAAACCGCCTTTGCTAGAATATTTATAGTGTAGTGCTTTAATTACACTTTTTTTTCATAATTTTTAGCACTGTTGAAATTTCTTTAGAAATCACACCTATTGGTACAAGTAAGATTTTTGAGACTGTCAAGTATCCATTTTGTAAACTGATTTCATAAAAAAATTTTAAATAAAATGAGCTAATTTATGAATATTTTTTTATAATTTGGAATCCCAAAAAGAATTTTTATGAATTTTTTACTAAAAATTTATTATAATAATATTATTATATATTATTTAATAATAAAAAATAAAATATCTAAAACGATAATGGCTTTTAAAATGCCATTTTCTTCCCTTAATCATTTGTTTTCACCAATAGAGAGTATCTTAGGAGATTAGGGAAGAAAGAGAGGAGAGAGAAAGAGAAAACCCTGATTTTGGATGACTTTGTGCTATTTTCATCCGTTGGCCCAGTTGGGAAACTTGTTTGTCTTGAGGTAAGTCACATTATGCTCATCTCAAATTTTAAAAATACGTAATTTTTAGTGAATTTCTTTATTAAAATTTTGTATCTGTTAGTGAAAAATATGGATAACTTTACACAGGTAAAACTTTTACCGCATAAGTTTTTAAATATTATAGAGATTATAATTATACACATTTTAAATATTTTTTAGAAATTTTATAATGGGAGTTTTGAAATTTGTGGGATTTTTATTAAATAGAAAATTATCTGGATGTTAAAAAATAGTGGTTTAGTATAATAAAAGTCTTAAAATATCATTTTATACAATCTTTAAAAATTTGATAAATTTTTGAAAATGTATATTTTTACCTTGTAAGATTTTTATCTATCATTATACAGCACTATGCAATTCTGATATATGGTTAATTACTCTTTAACTACTATAATATGATGATATATATGAATATGTGATTAAATTATATCTGTTGGGAGTTATAAGGGGCCAGAATCTGCTTAGATTATGTCTGTATCAAGGGATTTCTGGGAGCTATAAGAGGCCAGAATTCCTTAAAATTTTATTTGAGATAGGAATATATGATATATTCTAATGTTGTAAGAACAAACAAAAAGCGAGATAGAAGGGGCCAGAATCCTTTGAGGTTCTATCTGGGTCCAGGAAATGTGATATGAACTGCTCTATAATATGAATTTTAATTTATTTATTTATTCAATATTATTATTTAAATCAGAGAATAACTATTATGCATTTATTACATCTCTTAATATAGTGATTTATTTAAATTTCATTTAACTTCTTTTAAATATTTAACAAAATATTTAATAAAAGAATTTAATATTTAGATCATATTATGTGGTTTGCTAAGCTGTTGTAGCTCATTGTGATTTTGCATCTGATTTTTAAGATCTGGGAAGGAAAAGGAGATTGTATACTAGCAGTTCAGGATCAGATTTGAGGTTATGTGTATTTTGCTATTTTGATTTTTATAAAGTCATGACTAGTTAAATTTTTAATTCTATAGTTCTTGCCTATAGCCATGTACTATAGTGTAGATATTTCTTTTGATGAAATAAAAAACCTGGTTGACGAGTTTATTTATAGTATTTGGATATTTTAGTAGCTCTGTAGTCTGTAGTTTATTTCAATAAATATTGGCATAAAATTTAAAATAATTCTAAAATTAGATCTGGGGATTTGTTTATCACAGCTCAACATGACAAGCTTCTTGGTATCAGAGCAGTAGTTTTGGAATTAGATTGTTAAATAAAGCGATAAGAATTAATCTGTAAGTTTAGTGGGGTAGTTTGAAGTCTGTATGGGTGTTCATTATTTTTATTTTATATGCATATATGTTCAGTTATATATTTTATGTGATCATGGATCCACCAGACCCAGATATGACAGATAGACAAAGTGCTAGTCAGGCAGCTCCTGTATATAGTACTCCTCTGACAGTTGGTTCAAATACAGTTTCACAGTTTGCTACCTTGATAGCCCAAATGATGGGTGAGGCTTAGAGCATGGTTTATGTTATTAGATCTGAAGAGGTAGACAGACATCTACAGATATTTTTTAGATTGAAGCCTCTAAGATTTGAGGGAACTGTTGAGCCCCCTAAGCAGTAGAGGACTAGTGAAGGAGGCTGGAAAAGATATTTGATGGTATTTAGTGTCCTCCTGAGAGGAAGGTACCACTAGCAATTATTTTATTAGATGGCAAGATAGAGCACTAGTGCATGGGCTAGCAGGAGGAGAAATTTTAAGATAGATTGAACTCTCTAATTACTTGGGAGGAGTTCTCTGATGTGTTTAGAGCTTAGTTTGTACCACCTTCTACATGACAACAAATGCAGGAGACTTTTTTTAGGCTGATTTAAGGGAGCATAACATTTATGTAGTACAAGGAAGAGTTCACTACTTTGGCTAAATATGCTCCACAGTTGGTTAGCACTTTTGTGGAGAAGTGCTACAGGTTCCTAAGGGACTTCAGGATAGTCTGAGACATCCTCTTATGCCATTTCATATTTTTGATTTGTCTAAACTTGTGGGGAGAGCTCATCTGATAGAGAATAACCTGATGGCTACTCAGTAGTGGTGGACTGCTAGTAGAAAGAGATTTAATGGTGAGACTTCTGATAGTGAATTTTTTGGGAAAAAGAGCAAGTTTACACCTAGAGATTCCAGAAGAGGTGGATAGTCAGCATCTACAGTAGTCTTTGGTAGTGGCAGTATATCTAATTCTAATTTTATTAGTGGGGCACTTGTGAGTGCTATAGGATAACGGGATAGTGCTTCAGATGTGATCGAATAGAGCATCGGATAGCAGAGTGTCCATAGGTAGTATTTTATCGATGTTCTGAGTTTAGATCTGAGAGTTTTATCAAACCAGTAAGGAGGCCTAGGGTAGTTCCTCTCTGTACTTTTTTTGGGTGACCATCTGGTAGAGCTGGCCATTCAGGTTTAGTGGCAAAGAGGTCATCTGGTAGTGGTCAGAGAGAACCTAATAGTTTTGTTGCTCTAGCTCCAATTCAGCCACGTGTATACAGTTTAATAAACTAGGAGGCTCATGATGTTCCAAATGTTGTGATAGGTACGATTTACATTTTTTAGCATGCATGTCGTATTTTTTTTTATTATAAAGCAAGTCATTCGTTTATTTTTGAGCATTTCTTTGATTTACTACACTTGTGTTCAACTGTACTGCCTGTTTCTCTTTCTGTTACTTTACCAACTAGATATGATATGACAGCCAGTAGATTTTCTTTCTATAATCTTGAGATTTCTAATAAATAGTAGAAATCTAGTTCAATTTTATTATCCATTTCCTCATATGATATTATTTTGGGTATGAATTGATTGAGTTAGCATGGAGCTTAGATTGATTGCTTGAAGAAGTGATTTACGTTATTTATGGGAAGTGAGAGTTATATATTCCAAGGAGTTATAGGTATTTTATCCTATTTGATCTCATTGGTAGAAGAAGATAGATTGCGGAAGAAGGGTTGTATGGTATTTCTGGCATCAGTTTAGGATAAGAATACAAATTTTGATTCTTTTTCTGATATCCTGGTAGTATAAGATTTTTTAGATGTATATTTTGAGGAGTTAATCAGTTTATCTTTGGACAAAGACCTAGAATTCTGTATTGATATATTTTTGGGTACAACCCTAATATCTAAAGCTTTATATAGGATAGAACTTAAAGAGCTATAGGAACTAAAGGTTCAGCTTCAGGAGTTGATTGATAGGGGATTTATTCATCCTAATGTGTCTCCCTGTGGAGCACCTATTTTATTTATGAAGAAAAAGGATGGTACGATGCATATATGTATTAATTATAGGGAGTTGAATAAAGTCACTCTTAAGAATAAGTATCCACTACCATAGATTGATGATCTATTCAATTAGCTTACTAGATCTTTTGTTTCTCAAAATTGATCTATGATCTGGTTACTATCAGGTGAAGGTGAGAGAGGCTGATGTGATAAAGACAGCTTTTAGTACTCAATATGGATACTATGAGTTTTTGGTCATGTCATTTAGGGTGATAAGTGTACCAGCTATCTTTATGGATCAGATAAATAAAATATTCAAAGATTATCTGGAATAGTTTATGATCATTTTTATAGATGATCTTTTTGGTATATTCTGCTTCTAAGGGAGATTACACCAGACATATGAGGATTGTATTAGAAACTTTAAGGAAGCATCAATTATATGCCAAATTCTCCAAATATGAGTTTTGGTTGAGTAGTATGTATTATTTAGGACACGTGGTGAGTGGTGATGGTATCTCTATTGATCTCTAAAAAGTTCAAGCAATTACTGATTGGCCAAGGCTTACTACTGTGTTTGAGATACGTAGTTTCTTGGATATGGTTGGATATTATAGGAAGTTTATGAAGGGGTTTTCTCAGATTTCTGCATCTTTGATAAAACTAACTCAGAAGTCAGTAGCTTTTGTCTGGACACTGAAGTGCGAGGCTAGTTTTTAGAGATTGAAGGAGTGTTTGACTTTAGCTCCAGTTTTGGCTCTTCTATCTGGTATAGAAGGATTTCAGGTATTCATTAATGCTTCACTGAGAGGTTTGGGATATATTTTGATGCAGTATGATAGATTTATAGCTTATGCTTCTAGATAGTTGAAGCCACACGAAATGAACTATCCGATGCATGATCTAGAGTTGGTGGCTATTATATTTTCTTTGAAGATTTGGCAGCATTATTTATATAGTGTTAGGTGTGAGATTTTTACTAGTCATTAGAGTTTAAAGTGCATATTCACTCAGAAGGATATAAATTTGTGACAAAGGAGTGTTACAAATTTGGATTCAAAGATTAAGATTTTGATGATAAGAAATATTTCTATTTCTATTTGAGTGCCTAACCTTTCAGGTTTGTAAGATCAATTATAATTCAAGCCAGCTCAAGATTGAGTCAGTCTACTTTTGTTTCATATTTAATGTAAATTTTCTACCTTTCTTGAGTCAAATGTAATAAAATAAATCCCCAAGCTAAGTAATCTTGCACATACACACTTAGGGGGAGATTTTTTATGTGTTAGAGTTTCTATTTTAATTTTATTTATCATCCTGGATGATAGTGATATCGTCCTAGAATATCTATTGAAAATAGAAAATATAATTAGGGCAGCCATGTTAAGTCAGTCTGATTAAGCAGATTATCCTGGATGATACTTCCATCGTACAAAATGATATACTCAAATAAAAAATTCTCAACCGCCAAACTAAGTTAGGCAAGTTTTTATTTTTAGTATTTTGATCTAATCTTCCAGGATGATTATTATAATCATGTCTAAATTAGTCAAGCAATTAAGAAAAGTAATTAAGGATTCATTGAATCGATCACATCGTCCTGGATGATCAATTAAAAATCCTCATTTTCCAGTGTGTCTCAGTTGGATGACTTGAACTGTCTGTCAGACGATACTACCATTTTTGAGCTAATCATATAGGACGATAGAGATATCGTCCTGGACGATCAGGTCATTTTGAAATCATCCAGCCTAGTTATCATGGATGACCCGAACTATAGGCTGGACGATATTGGTTATTTTTGAACTAATCGTACAGGATGATATACATATCATCTTGGACGATCAAATCATTTTCTTTTGATTGTCCAAGCTTTCTCCTGGATGTCCCAAACTATCTACTGGATAATATTCTTGATTTACACTAATCATCTAGGATTAATCGCAGAATCATCTCGGACGATCTGAACAAATCATGTCTTCTAATCATCCAGAAGAAGCAGATCGTCCAGGCCAGAAGGTGATGATTTACACTGATTATACAGGATAATCGAATGATAATCTTTGACTGCAAGTTTAAATTGAGGGTAATTTTTGAGCCCTTCTATTTAAGGTCTCTTTCTTGCTACTGTTAAGATCTTTTACCGCTATCCTCACCTGAGAGATTCTTGAGAGGGAGAGGGAGAGCTTGGGAGAGAGAGAGAGGATCTTGTGATGGGGAGTTTGTGAGGTGTTCACAAAGGTTATTCTAAGTAAGAATTTGAGTCGTCATCTCCAGTTATCATCCCTTGTCCCTTGGTGTCTCTATGAGAAGGATCATCAGCAAGAAGATCAAGGTTCTCTGCCTGCTTTAGGAGGAAGCAAAAGGAGGTAAGGTTCTCTACCTGCTTCATGAGGAAGCAAAAGAAGGTAAGGTTCTCTGCCCGCTTCAGGAGGAAGCAAAAGGAGTCTGGATTCTCTGCCTCACCAGGTTGGTAAAAAGGAGTTTTTTAAAGGCTTCTCTGCCTTATTATGGGATAAAAAGGAGTGTCACTGAGTTTTAGTGCAATACTTGGTAGGGAGGCTCCCGAGAGTGGACATAGGTCAAGTTGACCGAACCACTATAAATTTTGGTGTATTCTTTCTAATTATTTTTTGCACTTTACTTTCCTGTTGATGATCGTGTGATTGAAATTATTATTTTGTTTCCTTAAATATCTCCACATCATCGTGAAATTGTAATTATTTTAAAACATCTGAAAAGGTTTTCAAAATTTATTTTGCTCAAGAATTTTTAAAACTACCAATTCACCCCCCCTCTTGGTTAGCCTCAGGCTAGTTCATAAGGGCTTAACATCCCTAACGAACTTTCAAGTGGTGTCAAAGTGGGATTCATAAAAAAAGTTTTGAAAAACTCTTGAATTTTATCTATAGCTAACTTTGGGAATAAAAACACCACAGAAGAGTATTCCATTACTTGACCACTCTTATTTGATAATATTCCTTTTAATTTTTGAAAAACTCGTATGTCCACCTTTTTACAATCGATCAATTATTACATGTGGATGCTTGTTAAAGATGGTTATGATGCATCATTTAGACTTGTTAATGGTGTTAAAACTGAATTTTCTTCTATTAAATGGACACTCGATGATAGGAATTTAGTGCAACTTAATGTTAAATATTTAAATTATTTTTTCTGTGCTTTAAAATCTAAGGATTATATGCGTGTCTCTACTTGCATGACTGGTAAAGAAATCTGGGATAGATTATGCATTACTTATGAAGGCACATCAGAAGTTAAATAATCTAGGTTGAACATCTTGCTTCATGACTACAAACTCTTTTGCATGAAATCTAGTGAGTCTATATCTGAAATGTATACTAGGTTTACACAAATTATTACCTCCCTACATATCTTAGAAAGAGAACTCACCGACTATGAAAAAGTTAACAAAATCCTAAGATGTTTGCCTTCTTTCTGTGATGCCAAGATAACTACGATAGTTGAATCTAAGGATTTTAATACTTATTCTATTGATAACTTACTTGGATCACTCATTGCTTACGAGCAAGGAGTGAACCAAAGACATCTTGGTGCAGGTGAAAAAAAGAAGAAGAAAACGATGGCATTGAAGGTGAATGATATGGATACTGATACTTCCGGGTATAAAAGTGATGATGTTGCCTTAATCACTAAGTAATTTAAAAACTTTCTAAGGAAGAAACATAAGAACTATCAGAAATAGAATAAAGGTAAGTCTAGAAAAAATTCTAAAGGCTCTTCTGATACAGTTTGCTTTGAATGCAGGAAGCCAGGACATATAAAAGCTAATTATCCTACACTTAAGGCTCACCCAAGTAAGGAGAAGGGTGAGGAAAAACCTATGTTCAGGAAGGATAAGAATCAGATTCAAAAGGCTTTTTGGGCAGATTCTACATCTGACTCCTCTGAGACTAAAGCTGAAGAGGAGATAATAAACCTGTGTCTAATGGCGGATGAACATGAATATCATGGTCAGTCTGACTAAGAAGAGATATGTGAACTAACCTATGATCAATTACTTGATGTTTCTGAGAAAATTTATTCATCATATAGGAAACTTAAGAAATGCATGCTAGTCTGAAATTGAAATTCTTAAACTTACAAAAAGAGCATGAAGTTTTACTTAAGGATCATTCTACACTTGACAGTAATTATATGTCATTACTTGATGAATTTGATGAGTTAAATAAAGTATTCTTAATTAATTATTGAGCATGATTTATTAAAAATATTATATGCTGATTTAGAAAAACTGTTTAAAGAACTAGACATCATGGCATTGGATTTAGATAATAGTGAGCATGCATTAAAATTTGAAATTAAAAATTCTAAAAAAGAAAATAAATTTCTAAGTATAAAAATTAGTGCATTTGAGAATAATAAAACACCTACTACATTTGCATAATTTTATAAACCTCCATCACTTGAAGAATTTCATTCAAAATCATCAAAATATGCATCATTCAAACCTACGAAGAGGCATTATCACCCCCGTAGATTAGTTAATCCTTTTCTTAGCATTAGATGTTTCTCTTGTGGCATGTTAGGACATATCTCCCACACCTGCACTGTTCACCATAGTACACATTAGGTGTGGAGGCCTAAATTATATAATTTACAGCATAACACACATGCATTATATTCTTCTTTCCATAAGAAGGAACCCAAATTTGTTTGGGTTTCTAAATCTAATGTTGATGATTTTATAGAGATGCTATCACACAAGATCTCATTAGAGCATGTGGTACCTGGACAGCAAATACTCAAGACATATGACTGGAGATGAAAATTAATTTATTTCCCTGGAGGCCAGAGCTGGAGGCAAGGTCACTCTTGGAGACAATACCACCAGGAACGTGGTGGGCGTAGGTATAATTGAAAACTCCAAATACCTTTTAATTGAAAATATTTTGCTTGTAGATGGACTGAAATATAACATGCTCAGCATCAGTCAACTCTGTAATAAAGGGTTCAGTATAAAGTTTCTGGCAAGCACTTGCATCACCAGCATAAATAATAATACTATTTTACAGGGAAAGAGGATCAACAATATTTTTATGCTTGATTTAAATAATATTGTGTGTGATGTATCATTTTGCTTGAAAATTGCTACTGATAAGTCTTGGCTGTGGCACAGGAGGTTATGCCATGCCAGCATAAAAACCCTTAGAAAAGTAACCCAAAAGGACTTAGTTAGAGGTGTCCCCAAGCTTAAGTTCACTCACCTCTATAATGCCTGTCAACTAGGGAAGCAAGTCCAATCCTCTTTCCACTCCATTAAAGACATCAGCACCTCTAAACCTTTAGAAGTCCTTCATATGGATTTATTTGGACCCATTAGTACTACCAGCTTAGGGGGAAAAGTCTATGATTTTGTGACTGTCGATGACTACTAGAGGTTCACTTGGATTAAATTTCTATCACATAAAATTGAGTCATTTGATGAATTTAAATCTTTCTCCACTTGAATTTAAAAGAAGTTAGGTTGTGAGATCTTAACCATCCATAGTGGTCATAATGGAGAGTTTGAAAATGTGAGATTTGAAACTTTCTATGAGGAGCAAGGGATTAGCCACAATTTTTCAGCTCCTAGGACCCCTCAACAGAATGGGGTAGCTAAACGGAAGAACAGAACCTTAGTGGAAGCTGCTAGAGCCATGCTTGTTGAGTATTCACTTCCAAAATACTTTTGGGCAGAAGCGGTGAACATAGTCTATTATGTGTTAAATAAGGTGAATGTTAGATCAAAATAGAATCAGACACCCTATAAGATCATTAAGGGTAGAACTCCAATCCTGTCCCACCTCTATGTCTTTGGCTGTAAGGCTTTCATTCCTAATAATGGGAAATCATCCTTAGAAAAATTTGACCCAAAATCTGATGAAGGAGTGTTCTTAAGATATTTAAGTGTGGGGAAATCCTTTAGAATAATAAGAGGATATTGGTGGTGGAGGAGACTACTCATGTAGTGTTTGATGAATCTGATCCTAAGGTATTTAGAGCTGAGGAAGAAGAGAAAATATGAGAGATTACCCAAGGAGTAAAAAATGTAAATATGGAGGAAATGGTGGAATCTCAAAACACATTTCCTAGAGATTGAAGATATTCTTCAAGTCATCCTAAAGAATTGATCATAGGAGACTCTTCTAAAGGTGTTAGAACTAGGCATGGACTTAGGAAGTAAGTAAACCATTCTGCCTTTATCTTAATGATTGAATCCACCAACATCAATCAAGCCCTATCTGATAAATTTTGGATCTTAGCTATACAAGAAGAACTTAACCAGTTTATGAGAAATAATATTTGAGAGTTAGTAGAAAGACCTAAGAATTAAAGTGTAGTGGAACCAAATAGGTCTATAAGAATAAAATGAATGATTCTTGTGTGGTGGTTAGAAATAAGGCAAGAATGGTGGCTGAGGGGTACAATTAAATAGAAGGGATTAATTTTGAGAAAACCTTTGCCCCTGTAGCTAGATTGGAAGCCATTAGAGTACTACTAGCCTCATCCTATTATAAGGGATTTAAACTTTTTTAAATGGATGTCAAGAGTGCATTTTTAAATGGGATAATAAAAGAAGATGTCTTTATAGAGCATCCCCCAGGTTTTGAGAGTTCCTAATATCTAAATCATGTTTAAAATTTAAAAAGGTCTTATATGGTTTGAAATAGGCACCCAAAGCTTGATATGAGAGGCTTAGCACATTCCTACTAGAAAGAGAGTTTGTTAAGGGGAGCGTAGACTCCACCCTTTTTCTGAGGAAAGTAGGAGATGATTTACTCATTATCAAGATCTATATTGATGTTAAATTTTTTAGATCTTCTAATAAACATTTATGTGATAATTTTTTTAAGACAATGAGTAAAGAGTTTGAGATGAGTATGATGGGAGAATTGTCCTATTTTTTGGGGTTTAACATAAGGCAAATGGATGATAAAATTTTTCTTAATCAATTAAAATACACTAAGGACATCTTGAAGAAATATGAAATGGATAAAGCTAAGCTAATCAATACTCCTATGAATTCCAGTGTTCAGTTAGATAAGGATTCAAATGGAAAATCTCTTGATCAGAAGAAGTATAGAGGAATAATTAGATCACTTCTTTACCTGACTACTAGCAGACCTGATATCATATTTAGTGTTTATCTTTATGCTAGATTTCAAGCTAATCCTAAAGAATCTCAATTGACTACATTTAAAAGAATTCTTTGATATCTCTTAGGGACCCTAAACTTAGGAATTTGATATCCTTGGCACAACACTTCCTTTGAAATTATTGAATATTTTGATTCTAATTTTATAGGATGTAGGGTGGATAGAAAGAGCACTTCTAGAACATATCAATTCATAGGACAGTCTTTAGTCTCCTGTCTAATAGGAAACAAAACTCTATTGCACTTTCCACTGCTGAAGCTGAGTATATTACCTTAAAAAGTTATGTGGCCCAGTCCATTGGTTGAAGTAATAAATTCTGGATTTAGAATTACCTATTGGCACAATTTTAGTTCTATATGATAACACTAGTGTCATCTGCATCTCTAAGAATCCTATCCAACATTTAAGAACCAAACACATTGACATAAGGTATCACTTCATTAGGGACCATATTACCAAAGGTGATATTGAGCTACACTATGTAGCAACTAAAAACTAATTAGCAGACATCTTTACTAAACCACTGGCTTTTGACTCATTTAATATTTTAAGGACTAGATTGGGTGTGATTGACATAAATGCATGAATTTAATGATTACTGATTTTTTGAAATTTCTATTTTTTATTTTTATTTTAGTTTTTGTTTGATTTGATTATCTATTTCTTCTTAAATCTTTTATTTTCTTGTTGATTTTTGTTTATTTGATTTGCTTATCAGATTTTATTATTTATTTTTATGGGTTTCTTTTATTTTTTATTTACTATTTACTCTTTTCAGAATTAGATCACTACTCACTACTACTAATAAATTAGATTTTTAACTAAGAGTTTTACCTTATTTTTGGTTTGAAGCTTGTAAGCAGTAATTGACTCCTCTGAAATAGTTAAAGGAAAGAAATATTGATGATTATTTCTCTTCCTCTAACTTCTTTAATGGTGTATTATTCCTTTTGGATAAAAATTATTTTTAAAATTAAAAAGTTGGCTTTTGAAATAGAGATCTACTTTATCTTCCTACAATAATCTATCTCATATGAATAGTATTTTCAAAGTATTGAATCATCATTATGTTTTTCTTAATCACGTGATTGCACTTATCATATGAAGTATGATTTTATTCTGTGAATTACTAATCCTTACTATAGAGAGTTTTTTTTTTGTCTTATATCTGGAAGGTAACTTCACAACTGAGACTCTTTAGAAATTATGAAAGGAAGCAAGCTTGCAAAAGAAATAAAAAGCAGCATAAAATGGGCCCAAAAATGAAAAGATGCGCAATGATGCCAAAAATGAAAAGATACACAAAGTATATCAAAAATCAAAAGATGCGTAAAGTATGTCAAATAAATTAAAAAAGAGGCATAAAATGAGCCCACAAAGAAATAAGCTTTCTTCCCTTACAGATCTCTAAATATCTTAGAAAAATTTATGTGCCACTTAATATTTTCAAACACTTGAGATTAAAAATCATGATTTCTGATTCCTTATTTTATAGTACTATTTTATCAGATATTTTTCTGGAATGAGGCTTGAAAGGATCCCTTTTTAAATCTAATTTCTTTTCTTCTGAATTAGACTTTTATTTGAAAGAAATTTGAACCTGTAAGGTGTCTGAGGTAGGAGTTATAAAAATTAATTTTCCAACTTTTTTGAATTCCAGCATCATCAATTTTCTTCTTATTGGCTTTTGAATTAAAAATTAAGTAAATTTTCTTATTTACTGGAGCAACTTGATGCAAAAAATAACCTTTTTAATTTTTATTGTTGTTTCCTTGTGTTTATTTTTAATTTTTCTGTCTGTACTTTGATAGTGATTTTTTTTAATTTTTGGGTCCCTCTTATTTCTAGATTGATTGCTTTCCTATTTTTAGTGATGTTTTTATATTGTCTTTTTCTATTTCTCTATGCTATTTCTTTTCTATTTTTCCCTTTTTGAGATGTCAAAAGGGGTAGTAGTTGGGGTTGTTAGTATTCTGGATCATTGTATTTTTGAATTATCAATATTCAGTATCCTTGTACTATTTGTATGGTTAATAGAATTTATATTGCTTAGTTTTCCTTGCTCTATGTTTTATTCGCTGAATTGAAATTTTCTAACAAATATTTGCCATCATCAAAAGGGGGAGATTGTTACAAATCTGGATTCGAGGATTATGATTTTGATGATAACAAACATTTTTAGTTCTGTTTGAGTACCTAATCTTTTAGGTTCGCAAGATCAATTGCAATTCAAGCCAGCTCAAGATCGAGTCAGTCTATTTTTATTTCACGTTCAATATAATTTTTCTACCTTTCTTGAGTCAAATATAATATAATAGATCCCCAAGCTAAGTAACCTTGCACACACACGGGGAGATTTTTCATGAGTTAGAGTTTCTATTTTGATTTTGTTCATATCATCATGGATGATAGTAATATCATCCTAAATAATCCATTAAAAATAAAAACTCTAATTAAGGTAGCCATATTAAGTCAGTCAGATTAAGCAGATCATCCTAGATGATACTTCTATCATACTATACGATATGCTCAAATCAGAAATTCTCAGCCGCCAGACTAAGTTAGGTAAGTTTTTATTTCTAGTATTTTGGTCTAATCATCCCGGACGATACGTGTATCATCCAGGATAATTCATCATAATCATGCCTAAATTAGTCAGGTGATTAAGAAAAGTAATTAAGGATTGATTGATTCGATCATATCATCTTGGATGATCGTAAGATCATCTTATACGATCAATTAGAAATCCTCATCGTTCAATGTGTCTCAACTGGATGACCTAAACTGTTTTCCAGACAATACTACCATTTTTGAACTAATCGTACAGGATGATAGAGATATCATCCTAGATTATCATGTCATTTTGAAAGTCCAGCCCAGTTATCCTGGATGACCCGAACTATGGGCTAGATGATATTGGTCATTTTTGAACTAATCGTATAAGACGATATATATATCATCCTAGACGATCAAGTCATTTTCTTTTGATCATACAGGCTTTTCTCTTGGACATCCTGAACTATCTGCTGGACAAAATTCTCAATTTACACTAATCATCCAGGACGATCGTATAATCATCCAGGACGATCTGAAAAAATCATGTCTTCTAATTGTCTAAAGGAATCAGATCATCCAAGCCAGAAGGTGATGATTTATACTGATTGTACAGGATGATCTTTGACGGCAAGTTGAAATTTAGGGTAATTTTTTAGCCCTTCTTTTTAAGGTCTCTTTCTTGCTGCTGTTGAGATCTTTTACCACTATCCTCACCTGAGAGAATTTTGAGTGGGAGAGGGAGAGCTTGGGAGAGAGAGAGAGGATGTTGTGAGGGAGAGTTTTTGAGGTGTTCACAAAGATTACTCCAAGTAAAGATTCGAGTCGTTGTCTCTAGTCATCGTCCCTTATCCCTTGGTGTCTCTGTGGGAAGGATCATTAGACACTATCAGTGTCATAACTCAACTCGACTAGAACATGTCCTATCATCTTGAGCTATGACATGTAAATCCCAAGATCTAGTTTCAGAATTATTTCAATTTTTTTTGCCAATATTCATTGAAATAAACTATAGATTATAGAGCTACTAAAACATCTAAATACTAAAAATAAACTCATCTACCTATTTTTTTTTTAATTTCATCAAAAGAAATATCTTGACTACATTATATGGCTATAAGCAAGAACTACATAACTAAAAATTTAACTAGCCATGATTATATAAAAATCAAAATAGCAAAATACCTATAACTTTAGATCTGATCCTGAACTGCTAGTCCACAATCTCTTTCCCCTTCCTAGATCCTAAAAATCAAATACAAAACTATAGGAGCTATAACATCTCAGCAGGCCATGCAATGCGATCTAAAATTTTAAAATTTTTTATTAAATAGTTTATTGAATATTTAAAAGTAGTTAAATATAGTTTAAATAAATCACTATACTGAGAGATATAATAAATACATAATAGTTATTCCCTGATTTAAATAACAATATTAAATAAATAAATTAATTAAAATTCATATCACAGAGTAGTTCATATCACATTTTCCAGACCCAGATAAAACCTCAAAGGATTCTGGCCCCTTATGACTCCTTTTTTGTTTGTGCTTATAGAATCAGAATATATCACACATTCTTATCTTAGATAGAATCTCAAAGGATTCTTATCCCTTATAGCTCCCAATAATTCTCTGACACAAATAGAATCTTAGAGGATTCTGACCCCTTATAACTCTCAACAGATATAATTTAATAATATATACATATATATCATCACATTATCGCAATTAAAGAGCAATTGACTATATATCAGAATTGCATAGTGCTGTATAACGGTAGACAAAAAAATCCTACTAGATAAAAATGTATATTTTTAGAAAATTATCAAATTTTTAGGGATTATGTAAAATCATGTTTAAAACTTTTATTGTATTATATCACTATTTTTTAACATCCATATAATTTTTTATTAAATAAAAACCCCAAAAATTTCAAAACCCTTGTTATAAAATTTCTAAAAAATATTTAAAATGTGCATAATCGTAATCTCTATAACATATAAAAAGTTACATGATGATAGCTTTACTTATGCAAAGTTATCCGCATTTTTCACTAATGGATACAAAATTTATTCAAAAAATTTACTAAAAATTATATATTTCTGAAAATTGATATGTGCATAATGTGACTTAGCTCGAGACGAATAAGTTTCTGAACTAGGCCATATGGATGAAAATGGCCCGAAGTTCCCTAAAATAGGGTTTTCTCTTTCTCAATCCTCTCTTTCTTCCCTAATCTCCTAAGCAGCTCTCTGTTGGTGAAAATGAATTATTAAGGGAAGAAAATGGCACTTAAAAAACCATTATGGCTTAAGATATTTTATTATTATTTTTAAATATTATATAATAATATTATTATAATAAATTTTTAATAAAAAATTCATAGAAATTCTTTTAGGGATTCCAAAAATTATAAAAAAATATTCATAAATTAGCTCATTTTATTTAGAAAATCTTAGTAAAATTAGTTTGCAAAACAGATACTTAACGGTCTATTGACCTCATTTTTGTATGAGGTCAGTAAGACCAATCCAGGCCTTTGGATCTTTTCAATCCTTAGGATAATCTTGACCCTAGGATCAATCTAATCACAGATCAATCCAGACTTTAATATCAATCCAAATTCAAAATAATTTTAATCCCATATTAATTTTAAACTCAACTCAATCAAACTCTAAGTTAATCTAAACTTTAAGATCCTCTTAGACTCTAGACCCTAGGATCTATTATAGACCCTAGGATTCTATCAGACTCCAGATCAAATGATCTTCTTAGTCCTTAGGATCTACTCTAGACCCTAGGATTTCTTCAAATTAATTTAGACTCTAGGATTTTCCTAGACTGCAGTCCCTAAGATCTACTCTAGACTCTAAGATTCCTTTAAGCTGATCTAGACCCTATGATCTACTTTAAACCCTAAGATTCCTTTAGATCAATTCAGATCTTAATTCAATTCAAACCTCAATCAAAATCCAAATCAAATCCAGACTTTAAACCCACTCATGCTTCAAACTTGCCTAGACTCCTAGGCAATTCAATCTCCAGCTCAATCCAGACTTGAATATTTGATCTAACCTCTAATCAAACTTCAATCCTATATTATCACTCATGATCATTCTAAATGATCATGATATGAATAATTTAAATCAAATCATCCAAATTCAAAATCCAGGCTTAAACATAAGGCTTGGGTCCTGAAAGCATTTTCCAACAAATCTTTGAACACTTTAAAACCCTATCAAATAACCTTTGATTCAGAGTCTATCAATTTCATACTGATGTGACATGTCTCTAGAGGAAACCCTCCAAATTTGAGCTCATTATGAGGTCTCTAACCCCAATAACTGAATTAAAATTCAAAGGCTGTAAAACCTTCAAATATTTACAGCCTATGCCACTAGACCTGCCACCTAGTAGATCCTGACCTTTGAGCTTTCTGCAAAGCCTCCAATCACTTCCAGACCTTTGATTATTACTTATCGAATATTAAATTGTATTTTGTTGGACCCACTTTGACCCTCAGTTGACCCGGGGTCAAAATGACCAAAATACCCCTTAGGGGTTCAAATGCACATTTCAAACCAAATGACCTCCAAATTGCTTGGAGCCACTTCCAACAGTTTTCAAATGTCAAACCCAACTTATTGGACCCAAACCCAGACCCTGGATCAACCTGGTTGACCAAACTGGCCCTTTAAGGTTTAAATAGTCATTTTGACTTATTTGACCTTTTCAAACCTTGGGACCACCTCCATTGGTCTCCAAATATTATTTCAAAACTATTGAGCATAAGCCCACCTCATGGGTCAACCTGGTTGACCTAAGTGCCCCTTAAAGTCTAAATGGGTTATTTCAACCCATGCAACACATATCAAGCCTCAAATTAACTTTCGATTATAGCCTAAATGTGTCTCATTCCTTGGCTACTCAAATCTATTTAATGTTGACTTAGTCAACCTCTATTATTTGGTCAAACCTTCTTTCATGCATGTGTATGCATTCATCCTTCAAGCTTTTAACTTCAAGCTCCTTCTAACCATTCTCAAACCCATTTTGAAGGATGATTCAAATGTTTTGAAACTCATTTGGAATCAAGATATAATGGAATTGACTTGGTGAACTCATTAATGTTTGGTCAAACCATTTGAGCTCCCACACTCCCATTCAAACCTCAATTACATGGCATTATGCTTCTTCCAAATCCTTATTCCAGCTCTATACACTATTCCATTTACCACCTCAGCAGTCAATTGGATTGTTGACTAGTCAATATAGTCAACAAATAAGCAAATGGGCTTTAAATGGCCAAAGTAGCCTCTTAAGCTAATCCACTTAATATCAAATCACTCCAGCAGCTCTAATCCTCTCTAGAGACTTTTAAGAGCCTTTTTAATATCTGATCCAGCTCCTAATCACATTCACATGTGCTCCCATAGACAAAGGAGGCTTCCCACCTCACCGTCCTTGGTGTCCTTTTATTCCCTGCCATTCCAACTGCCTTGAGACACATGGCAGCATCCTAGCAAGCCTCAAAATCTATCAAGATCGTCCCCTTGGCCTGGAGACACTAGAATATGGGAAAAATATTAAAAGGAGACCTCATTAGAACTCCCATACTCTCTCTCTCTACCCAAGGACTCTCAAGATGAACTCTCTGTTCGATTGAGCTCCTAGGGTCCTCCATCTCAAATATCTAGCTCAACTCCACCGCTAGCAGCCCACTGGCGGCGAGATTTCTGGCAAGCCGAGGCCATTTTCCGTCCAAGGCTTGTGACGTGCAATAGGGAGCTTTTCAGGCCACGACTTCAACTGAAGGAATTTCCATGGAATTTCCACAAGCTCAGAGAGCCAAAGAACTCCCGAATCCATCGTGTGGATTAGGTAAAAATTGAAACCCTAGTCTAGAACACTTAGGGAAATTTAGCTTATTTAAAAGTCTATTTTAAACCGCGATTTTAACTCCACATCAATGCTCTTTGTTCTTAAAATCTATGTTTAAAATTTCATGGAATTTGATTGAGTGAGCTGAGAGAATGAGGCAAATGATCATTTCTAGGGTGTCATCCGTAATGTACGAGTGTCATACATTTTTTAGTCTGTTGATTGCTTAATCAACGGTCTAGATTTCATCTTGCCGCAGCTTTGATCAACCATGCGATCAGCTCAGCGGTTAATTTATCCGTTCAACATAATTATGACCATTCATTCAATATCGCGGGCCAACCAACGATCGGCATTACACGCTGACTTGAATTAAGAAAATCGCGTCCGCGGTTCGTTATTCGCCAATGATTAGCGGCAGCGCAATGATTGCGCAGCCATCCAATCATTGCTCCGCAGTTTAGCTCCGCGAATAAGGAGTTGCCACAGGGTCCTCCTGCAGCCAAACATTTTTTTTTATTATTAAAATTTGATTTTAAATTGTTTTAAAAATCCAGAAAGCTTAAATAAATTTATAAAAAATAATTATAATTTCAAAAAAATTTAATATTTTATATTAAAATTCATATAATTTTATAAACTTTAATTTAAAATTAATTTCAAGTTGAAATATTTAATGTATTTTGAATAATTTAAAATATTAAATATTTAAGTTTTACTTAATATTTTATTAAATATTAATTTAAATAGTTTTCAAAATTCAAATTTTATTTGAAATCAGTAAAATATATTAATCATTTTAAATTAAGACTGAATTAATGATTAAATATTTAATTTTAAAAATAGATTAATTTTAGATATATACATATATATACATATATAGATTAATAAAGTTTAATTAATTAAATAATTAAATATTTAATTAATATCTATTTGAAATTAGATTGAAACAATTTTAAATAACTTTAAAATTTCAGGAAATAATTAAGACTTAAATCAATCTAATTTAAATTTATTTTGAATATTAATTAATATTCTAATTAATTTAAATAATTCAATTAACTTAAGAATCCTAAAATTCAATATAAATTTAATTTAACTCATACAAATATATGTAAAATCTTAAAATTTTCAAAAAATTAAGAATTTTAATTTAAAACTATTTTCAAAATTCAAAACTTAATTTGTTTTAATTAATTTGAATTATTTGAATATTTTAATATTTATTTAATATTTAATTAAATGTGGTATTAAATATTTTAAAATTTCAAAATTCAATCCCAAATAAAACTTTGAAATCAGAGGATCTCTCTAAAGTGTTTTAAATTATTTTTATAATATTTTAAGTTAATTTATTTTGAAACTTACATTTATATGTATAGGATTATACATATATGTACATATGTTTTAAAATTTCTTTTCAAATTATATGTATTTAAATCCTTGAACTTTGAGAGATCACATGAAATTTTAAACACAAATTAAGCTTGATTGAATAGAATCTATGTGGAGTGATGATTAATCAATGAATAATTACTTGGTTAATTATTCATTGATTAATCCTTCAATTAATCAAATTTTTAACTTGATTTGCATGCTTAACGACATACACACACCATTTAGCTTAGGCTCTCCTAGTATTAGGATTTATTTGTGATTATGTATGTTAACATGTACTTATTTGAGGGTCTAGAAACTTTGATTCAAACCTATTAAACTTAGTGACATCATTAAGGACAATAATTAAGGACCTTGATTAGAGAACTTAGAATATTTCTGATAATTAGGATATACATCCTCTTGATTTGAAACTTTAAACATTTGATCCCAGTGACATTCTCAGCCCTAAGAAATTTTTTTTCACTGAATTTTGAAATCATTAAGCCCCTTAGTTAACTTAATCAAATTTGAACCTTAATTAAGCCCTTAAAACCTTCTAGAAAATATAATAAATCAAGCTTAAATCCAAAAATTACAAATAATATCTCTAACTGACAAGAATTGAATCCTTAATTAATGAAAAATAAAAGCCCCTTGACTGGATTTTAAAATTAAGTTTAATTTAAGTTTAATTGAAATTTAATATTTAATTAATTTAATTAATTAAAATTTCCAAAACTCTCTCAAACACTTAGGAATCTCTTCTTAGGTCATTCCTAACCTTTGGAGTTGATTCCAAGGAGTTTGGAGGTTATTTGGACTCAAATCAATAAAAGGCCCGTAATTAAGCAAATTTTGGATATTCAATAAATACTCAAAACTTTAAAAATTCATAACTAATTCAAGAAAACTCTAAATTGAGTAAACTCAAAGGCATTCAACTCATAATAAGGTCTAATAGTTATTAAAATTATCAAATATCTAGAAATCAAATAATTTTGAAAAAGTCAATTTTTGGTCAAACTTAGTTCAAAATCAAGTCAAAACTTCAAATCTTCATAATAAAATGTAGAAAAATTTAATTTCAACATGCTTACAATCTAACTGATCAGATTAAGGTCTAATATTTTATAAAAATACTAACTTTCTAGAATTCACTGTTAATTAAAAAATTAATTTAACACCTTAATTAAATGATTAAAATAATCCAAAAAATTCTAGAATTTAACAAATCATTCAAAATTCTAGAAAATCTTAAATCAACATTGAAACCAGCAATCAATCAATCTTAATTAAAATTTAATTAACTTTTAATCTTAATTAAACTTAAATTACTTAATTATATCAGGTACCACTAGGTAACCCAGGCCTACGAGGCTATTAAATTAGCCCCAAGGATGGTGAAATAAACTTCACAGCCTCGGTGTGCAATAAAGGTGATATCGAACAAACAATCAAAATTAACTCTAAAATTAAATTCAAATCATTAAGATTTAAATTTTAATAAAAATCTCCCTTAAGCCTTTCAACCAACAGAACATCAAGCAACTTCAATCAAGTGCCCTATTTAGGACATATCAAAATCACACATCCTACCTCACACACTTTAGATGATTTGCTATGACAACCAACAATAGGTTTAGGCTAGGTCGGTGTTTATTTTTCTGCTACTTGTGCGTACCGGGTTTTTCATAATTTTCATTACATGGTGGTTGCTAGATTTAAGTAATTGAAGTGTTTGTTTATTTAATTTCAGTACTCTGTGATGTGATTTATTGTGCGTTAGATCTATCCTTAGGTTATGGATGATTTATATTAATTCAATCTTATGCAGGTGGCCATGCTCGTACAGAGCATTTAAAATTAAAGGGGGCAATTAATAAAGCTTTAAATTGATAATGTTTTGTGCAGGCGCTTCAGAATATGCTAAGCTCCTTTAAGTTAAAAGAACATGGCCAAGCGTGGCTGTGAATTTGAGTATTTTAATTTTTATATATTAACTGTCTGGGATGTCATATTAATTATTGATTATTAGGATAACCCTACAGGATCGAGTCTAGATTTTTAATTTTAATTGATGTAATTTAAATTGAGTTGTCATGTTTAAAGTGACTTGAGAATGGGATATATATATCCTACTTAGATCCCAAAGAGGAGAGGACATCCCTCAAGGGAGAGTCCTCCTCCATTTGGAAGCCTAAGTTAGGATACTTTCAAATATCCAAAGAGAAAAGATAACACCCCTATTCGAGGGGGAGTTTCTTTTCATTTGGATATCCAGACTCGATGATCCAAGGAGTTCTAAGAAAATGAATAAGTGAAGAATGAGAAAACTCATTCTCAAAGTCACTTGAGTTTTAGGATTAGAATCCAGGTTATAGTCAATGGTACCCGGCCACTTTACTTTTCCTGCAAATCCTGGGTTATATAATTAAGTGGCACTTACCAATGGACTTTCAGTTTGAACTTTAAATTTAATTGATTTGATTATTTAATTGAATTAATTATTGTGTTGATTGCGATATTAGGATTGCATGCTTTTAGTAGTTTTTTGACTCTTTTGCATGTCGATCTTTATTTTAGCTTGGAACCCAATCGGAGGCTCGTGAGGGTACGGTCAAACTACTTCTACTTTAATTAAAATTTAAAATATTTAGGCTCAGATAGAAACTCTAACGCCTTTAAGAAGTAAGCCCGAACTCGCCGGGGGTTTTTCATGCATTCATATTGACTTTTCTCTTTCGTGTTAGGCACCTCCCCGCCTGTGAGTTTTGGCAGACCACCTGACCTATTAGGGTGCAGTTTTGTCCAAGAGGATGTTGTGTAGTCTCTAGGATAAAACTTATTTTTTTAAGCCTGATTTAAAAACTGCTTCATTTTGATTTTAAGCATTTAATTTAGTCAACTAGCATGCATCGCATTAGTAATAAATTAAAATTGAGTTTAATTCTTAATTACATTTTTAGTTTAGGCATTTCACCGAACATAAGTTAAGGGGTCAATTAGGAATCTGCTCCAGATGTCGACCCCAGCTCCTTAAACTCAATCTTAAACAACGTCCTTAACCACTCTTTCATAAAAGACCAGACACATGGTTTTGAAGTGCTTAGGTGGTTTAGCTGGCTCGCTAATCCAAGCCGAGATAAGTTCAGATTTGTATTGCATTAGCTAGGTTCTGGGTCACTGATTTTTAGTACCCACTTTAGACCTAGGTTCTGAGGCAGATTTTTAATCCTAAGACCTCAACCTCTATGAATCTAATTCCCACTTTCTAATAAAATTGATCATTTAAGCTTAAATCTCATTCCATCAAATTTGAGCCCAACACTTAGGATAGGTTGGGGTGTTTCTGAAGTAATTCAGAATCTCAAAACACCCCTTACCCTTCTTCCTTTGACTCCAGAAAGAACTGCTCAAATTTGATCTAGTTCCAATTGAAAATTCCAACCTTAACCTCCTTTATCATCAAACGTTGAGATCTTAAATAAAATTTGTATAGATATTTTAATCAAGAGTATTCATAGGAAATTTCTGGTTTCCTACGATGTAATTAACTATGAAGGCTTGCGCTCGTAAGAGATTTAGAAACCCAGACCAAATTTTTAAAATCAAGTTTTCAAAACCTTAATTAATTATCTTTGGAAAATCAGAACAAAAAAATGGCTATCGTTATTTTCATATTCAAACTATCAATAATGATATATATCTTCTTTCTTTGGATATATATGCCCATCACAATTGTAGTATTAATTATGAAATTAATGATCCATATATTCAGATTAGCATAGTCAAATATTGGATTAAATATTATTTTGATCGTTCGAGATCATATATTGTTTCCCCTTGAGTTTGGCTATGATAATCAGAATAAATTTGAAAATTTATAATCTGAACCTCTTAGGGAATGATATATTCACCTTTCGAGGTGATATATCATTCATAATAAGTGTTTAATTTCAAATATTAAAATTTCATAAATTAAGCATTTCCCAAAGAAAATTAAATATTTTTCAAAACTATAAACTAAACATATTTTTCAATCAAAACAAAAATGGCGACTCCACTGGGGACTATCTCTCTCTCCATCTTTAATAGCACTATGAATTTTATTGCATTGGTAGTTTTGACTACCTTTCTTCCATTGGTCTCTCTCCCATTTCTCCCCTGGGTGAGTGTGGCCAACTCAATTAAGACATGTGAAAAGAGAGGCGAGTGTAGGAAACCTCCCTCTAAGCCGGGCTTTGACATTTTACCTCCAAGTTCATTTGTAGAGCAAAAGAGTCAAGTCAAGCTTTTCAAAATCTTCCTGTATATGTTGCAAACTCGCATGCGAATGAATATCCGCATGCTAAGTTTCACAATTTGCAGAAGATCATTCAATCTCAAAATCAAAATTTCAAGCCTCCAATAAAATTATACCTCTTCAAATTCAGTTCAAAGCTTCAACCCTTCTGGTATAGTCAGTCTTTGACATTTCACTCCCAAGCAGTTCGTTGGGATGAAAGAGTCAGGTCGACTTTTAAGAATCCCCCTCCAAAATTTGTAAACATTTATGTTGAATGCGAGTTCAACACATTGAGTTTCAAAAATAAGGGGAGATTCTGCCAGATCTTCAAATTATCCTTAAATCTCTTTTAAGATTTCTCAAATCAATTTTAATCATCGTTGCCATCTATCTTCTACAACATTCTTTTGTAATTGAACGTATGCAACACAAATTCAAAATTTCTGTCAAATCTGGGCTTTGACATTTCACCCTCAAATTGCTTGGTGGGGTGCAAAGAGTCAAGCCTTAGGATCTTCAGGTTAATTTGGTAAACCTACATATTTGAATAAAATTCAATATGTTAAGTTCCAAATTTTGAAGAAGATCCATTCAGTTCCAACCTTGAGTGTAAATCCAATTTCAAACTCAAATTTAATTTCAATTAAAATTCAATTTCAACCTTGAATTTGAATCCAATTTTAACCTTAAGATTTAAATTTAAATTCAACCTTAAGTTTAAATTCAATTTTCACCTCAAATTCAAGTTTGATCTTAATTCTAGATTCAACTTTAAATTTGATTTCAAAATCAAATCCGAGCTTTGACATTTCGACCCAAGTCAATTGGTGAAACGAAAAGAGTCGAGTCCGATCCCCGGATCTTTCATATCGATTTTATGCACCTACATGATTGAGTGAGACTCAACTTGTTGAGTCATAAAATTTAAAGAAAGATCCATTTGACTTGAGCCTTAAGTTTAAATTCAAACTTTGAGTCCAAATATAATTTCAACCTGAAATTTGAATTTGATTTTCACTTTAAATTCAATTCAATTTTGATCGGGCTTTGACATTTCGACCTAAGTCAATTAGTGAAATGAAAAGAGTCGAGCCTGATCCCTGGATTTTTTATATCAATTTTGTGCACCTACATGATTAAGTGAAACTTGATCTGTTAAGTCACAAAATTTGAAGAAAAGTCCATTCGACTTTAACCTTAAGTTCAGATTCAAATCCAGCTTTAATTCAAAATGCAATCTCAACCTTAAGTTTGAATTTGATTGTCACCTTAAATTTTAAATTCAATTTTGAACTCAAGTTCAAGTTTAAACTTTGACATTTTTGCCCCAAGTTAATTGGTGTAGCGAAAGAGTCGGGTTTAACTCTTAAGTTCTCCTCGTTAATCCTATAAACCACCATATTGAGCGTAAACTTAATATGATTGAGTTTTAAAATTTTGAACAAAATTGACCAATTCCAGAACTCAAATGCAATTTCAAAATCAACTAATTCAAATCACCTTTCTTTTAATTTCAGGAATCAAGCACTCAAATGGTTGGAAAACTCATCTTCTCTATGGTTAGAAACTTGATAGTAGAAGGAATCACTTCTGGTAATTTCATCCAGTTTAAATTGTAATTCCAAAACTTCAAGTTATCAGTCGATGGAGAAGAAATGATTGATCTGTCTGTTGGAATACAAAGGGACGTCCCCTTAGTTGAGATTACTCTAGGGTCAGGAGTTGACTCCCCCATCTCCAGGATGGAGGTCGCTGTCACCCCTTTACCCATTGTACCTTCTACTCAGGTGGAAAAGAACCAGAAGTCAATAACGATAGAAGAGCTACCATCTTAATCCAAGATCGGGTCAAGTTCTAGCACTCCTGTCACCAGCAAGAACAAAAGGAAGAACTACCTTTGAAGAGTCAGAAAGAAGGTTGTTAAGGCCAGAAAGACTACTGAGGCGAAAGGATTAAAGCACACAAAGTCCAAGGTTAATCAAAAGTTCGTTGCTCCTTCTACGTACCCCTTCCATGGTGGAAATCGCTCCCACCCTTCTCCTGCTAATCAAAGGAGGGAGGTTATAAAAATGAGAGCACGATCTTCAATACACCTTCTCGACTACTACATGGTAAGAATTAATCAAGCCAGAACTGAACAAACAACAGCACTAGGCCATAGGCCCCCAGTTGAAGGTTATGACCCATCCACTCTACTAGAAGATGTTAGGTCACGTTTCTATACGTGTCCCACCATATCACCTGCAGAGGAGGAGGTGTAGAAACTACTCGGGGTACCACTCTCCTAACTACTAGGCCACCAGTAGAGAGAGAGGGGAAATAATCTAAGATTATATCAAATAGTGATATCGTCAAAATTTAACTTTTCAATAGGGTCCTATCATGATAAATCTTTTGATTAAAATGATGCCACTAGGATAGTGCAGATTCTATAACAATTTCTCCCTCTAATGGAGATTGTAGGAATCTAATTCCAGACTGCTCGAATCTTACCACCTAGATTTGAAACTTTTAAGGAAAACTTATATTTTCTCAAGTGTACTGATTTCAGAATTTTAAGATAAATTATTCATCTTTTAAACGAAAATTGGCCTCTATTTGAAGTCTTAAGCAGGAGAAAGTTGTAGTTGACTCCACCAGATGTTTAAATACCCCTCCCTCCCACCTCTTTTGTGGGATTGATTGAACTGTTGAAGTAAAATTAATGTTAAACTTAAGTTGATCTTTGAAATAAAAATCTTTTCAAATTTCAAGCAATTTTCTATCTTAATAGATATCTCTTACATGCTTAAAATCTATTCAATGAATTTCAAAAGCCAAGCTAATATTCTTTTCAAAAAGATTGGGTCCTGCCTTGAGGATTATCTATCCTTGCATAGGAGAATGAGTTTTCTTCTCTTATACTTGAGATGTAATCTCGGCATTGAAATAAAGAAGTTGAAGTCTCTTCTCAAATTCAATTGAAATCAAAAGATGCACAAAGTGTGCCAAGAATCAAAAAATACACGAAGTGCATCAAAAGTTAAAAGATGTGCAATGGCCGCCACAAGTTAAGAAATAGTGCAAAATGCACTATAAATCAAAAAATGCGTAATGTGCGCCACCAGAAAAAGAATGAGGCTCCCTTCTTCTATGTTTTTTAAATCTCAAAAGACACAGTCAACTTTAAATTACTTGACTTTACCAAATTTTGAATCCATAATTTGTTTCGTGCATTGATAATCTATCAAGATACAAAAATCTCTAGGGCAAGAGAATTGAAAAGATCAAATTTCTTTATTCAACTTAAACCCCCATGAAATTGATTTTAATTCAAAATATTTAAGGGAGACCCCAGTTTAGTTTCTACGAAACTTGATCTGGGTCAACAAAACCTAAATCCTTGAACCTTTTGCAGGTTAGTTGGAGTCACTCAACCTTCCACTGTACTTTTGAATTTGTTCCCGCTCGTTATTCCGACGGGGTCCAAATACTTAGAGAAAGTTTTTAAATAAGAAGAACGAATCTTCTACTTTTAATGAAAATTCAAATCTAGTCCTTGAGGAATATGTGTGAGTTCTTCTGCATACGCATCTTTCCTTTAAGGCCTTTTCTATAAAATTACACTCTAAGCTGGGTCCAAGATTAATCCCACTAGAGGAGTATTTTCTAATACTGGAAATTATCATTCAAAATCAACTACACCCTGTGCTGGGTCCTAGATCATCCTGATCTAGAGGCGTAGTTTCCTTCGCTGGGACTTGCTGTTCAAAATCAAATTATAGTTGAGTAGAGTGCCCGACTCCAATTCGAAGAGCTCGAGAGCCTCAAATAAAAATTAAATTAAGCTCAGCAAGGTTTCAAAGCTCATAAGTCATGTTTGATTCAAGATACCGATAAGTTGTGTCACTTTAGAACTCCCCAAGTAGGAGACTTGGTCGTGGTATTTTGGAGACCACTTCTAGTCCATTGTAAATTCAATAGAAATCTTGAATCAACATTGACTGGATCGTTCATTTTTAATGATGATCTTTGAGGAAAGTTTCCTTTGACTGATCAACCCTGAAGAATGCCACCCAATATTTTTAAACATTGGGGAGGCTCTTCAGGAAGTACCATGCCAGATGAGTGCCAAACTTAAAATCAAATTCAAACAAATCAAAATTAAATCAAACACAATCAAAATTCAAAATTCAAAATCAAATTTAAGATGAATCAAAATCAAATAAACTTTAAATTCAAATTTCTCAAATTCAAAACTAATTCAAATCAAATTTAAAACATATCCAATATTTAAAACCCTTCAAATTCAAATTCATCAAATCAAAGTTTCAAATTCAAAAATCTTCAAATTCAAAAATCATTCAAACCTCAAATTCTAGAATCCAGTTCTGATCCTTTGTGTGAAGCAAGTTTCCTTTGCATACGATCATTCAAGACCTGATCCTCCATATAGAGCAAGTTTCCTCTATATATGATCATCCAAACTTGATCCTCTATGTAGAGCAAGTTTCCTCTATATACGATCATCCTGACCTGATCCTCTATATAGAGCAAGTTTCATCTACATATGATCATCCAGACTCGATCCTCTATGTGAAGCAAGTTTCTTTCACATATGATCATTCTAGATCCGATCCTTTATGTGAAGCAAGTTTCCTTCACATATGATCATTCCAGACTTGATGCTCTATATAGAGCAAGTTTTCTCTATATACGATCATTCAGACTTGATCCTCTGTATATAATAAGTTTCCTCTATACATGATCACTCCAGACCTGATCCTCTATGTGAAATAAGTTTCCTTCACATACAATCATCCAGACCCGATCTTTTGTATAGAGCAAGTTTCCTCTATACATAATCTTCCAGACCCGATCCTCTATGTGAAGCAAGTTTCCTTCCCACATGATCATCCAGACCAAATCTTTCGTGTAGAGCCAGTTTCCTCTCAACAAGATCATCTACTAGTGATGGAACATGCCCTTTGTGGCATCATCCTAGTTTCCTTCCAATTGAGGTCCTCTGTATGGAGCAAGCTTCCTCCGCATATGACCATCTACTAGTGGTGGAGTATGCCCTTCGTGGCACCATCCTAGCTTCTTCCAATTTTCTTTTCCTTTAAGATAGGACTTTTCCTTTCCTTAGGATTAGACGTGCTAGTGGTGGAGTACGCCCTTCGTGGCACCATCCTAGCTCCTTTCAGTTTTCTTCTCCTTAAGGATAGATGTGAGTCATCGTGCTTTCTCTCCTTAGGATTAGATCTTCTAGTGGTGGAGTATGCCCTCTGTGGCACCATCCTAGATTCAAAATCAAGATTTGATCTTTTGTGGGAAGCAATGCTTCCTTCCCTCAGGGTCATCCAATTTTCCTTTCCTTAAGGACAGATGTGAGTCATCGTGCTTTCTATCCTTAAGATTAGATCTTCTAGTGGTGGAGCAAGCCCTCTGTGGCACCATCCTAGGTTTAAAATCCAGACCTGATTCTGTGCGAAGCAATGCTTCCTTCTCACAGGATCATCTAGTTTTCTTTTTCTTAAGGATAGATGTGAGTTATCGTGCTTTCTCTTCTTAGGATTAGACATGGTAGTGATGGAGTACGCCCTTCATGGCACCATCCTAGCTTCTTCTAGTTTTCTTCTACTTAAGGATAAATGTGAGTCAGCGTGCTTTCTTTCCTTAGGATTAGATCTTCTAATGGTGGAGCACGCCCTCTGTGGAACCATCCTAGGTTCAAGATCTAAATCTGACCTTCTGTGGGAAGCAATGCTTCCTTCTCACAGGATCCTCCAGTCTTCTTTTCCTTAAGGACAGATATGAGTCATCGTGCTTCCTCTCCTTAGGATTAGATCTACTAATGATGGATAACGCCCTCTACAACACCATCCTAGTTTCAAAATTCAAAACTTTAAGCTTGATCTCCTATAGGAAGCAATACTCTTTTCCTATAAGATTATCCAATTCTCTTTTCTTTAGAGTAAGTATTCTCTTTATCTAAGGATTAGACTCCCCAGTGATGGAATAAGTCTCCTGTGACACCATCCTGGATTCAATTTCAATTCTAAAATCAAACTTTTTTCTCCTCAAGGTTAGGCTTTTCTCCTTCCCTTAGGATTAGACTCCCCAGCGATGGAATAAGGCCCCTTATGGCATCGTCCTGGATTCAATTTCAAATTTTAAAATCAAACTTTCTTTTCTTTAGGGCTAGGTTCTTCTTCCTTCTCTTAGGATTAGATCTACTAGTGGTAGAGTACGTCCTTCGTGGCACTTCCCTAGTATCAAATTCAAACTAGATCCTCTATAGTTAGAAGTTCCTTCTTCCTATAGGATCATCCAGGTTCTCTTCTCCTTAGGGTTAAGTATTCTCTTGCCCATAGGATTAGACTCAGTTTCAATTTCATTTTCAATTTTCTAAATTCGCTCATCTTTTCCTTAAGGACAGATACTTCTCCCTTCCTTTAGGATTAGATCTACTAGTGGTAGAGTACTCCCCTCATAGTACTACCCTAGTATCAAATTTTAATTCGATCCTCTGTAGTTAGGAATTCTTCCTTTCTATATGATCATCCTGACTTCTTCTTCCTAAGGTTAGGACTTCCCTTCCCTTAGGATTAGATCTACTAGTGGTGGAGTACGCCCCTCGTGGCACAACCCTAGTATCAAATTTCAATTTGATCCTCTGTAGTTAGGAATTCTTCCTTCATATACGATCATCCAGGCCTTCTTTTCCTTAGGGATAGGTTTTCTTCCTTCTCCCAGGACTAGATCTAATAGTGGTAGAGTACGTTGTCCCCAGCACTACCCTAGTATCATTTTAAATTCAATATTCTAAGGTTAGGATTTCCTTTTCCCTTAGAATCAAATCTAGACTCAATCCTCTATAGTTAGGAATTCTTTCTTTCTATACGATCATCCAGACTTCTTCTTCCTAAGGTTAGGACTTCCCTTCCTTTAGGATTAGATCTACTAGT
The DNA here is from genome assembly GCA_019925795.1 of Dendrobium chrysotoxum. NCBI lineage: Eukaryota > Viridiplantae > Streptophyta > Magnoliopsida > Asparagales > Orchidaceae > Dendrobium > Dendrobium chrysotoxum. The sequence goes on from CM034310.1 coordinate 7,123,202, forward strand.
GGTAGAGTATGCTGCCCCCAGCACTACCCTAGTATCATTTCAGATTTAATCTTCTGAGGTTAGACTTTCCTTTTCCTTATAATCAAATCTAACTCAATTCTTTATAGTTAGGAGTTCTTCCTTCCTATACGATACTCCAGACCTTCTTCTTCTTTAGGGATAGACTCTTCATTTCCCTTAGGACCAAACCCACTAGTGGTAGAGTACGCTCTCCTCAGCACTACCCTAGTATCAATTCAAATCCCGATTCCCCAGGGATAAACTTTTCATTCTCTTAGGATCAAAACTCCAGACTTGATCATTTTATTCGGTCAACGCCAATATGTTCAATAGAACTTCATTCTATTACACATATTGGGGGTCCATTTGTTGACCTCATTTTTATATGAGATCAGTAGGACCAATCCAGGCCTTTGGATCTTTTCAATCTTTAGGATAATCTTGACCCTAGGATCAATCTGATATTAGATCAATTCAGACGTTAATATCAATCTAGATTCAAAATAATTTTAATCCCATATTAATTTTAAACTCAACTCAATCAAACTCCAAGTTAATCTAAACTTTAGGATCCTCCTAGACACCAGACCCTACGATCTATTCTAGACCCTAGGATTCTGCCAGACTCAAGATCATACGATCTTCTTAGTCCTTAGGATCTACTCTAGACCCTAGGATTTCTTCAAATTAATTTAGACTCTAGGATCTTCCTAGACTTAAGTCCCTGGGATCTACTCTAGACCCTAGGATTCCTTTAAGCTGATCTAGACCCTAGGATCTACTTTAAACACTAAGATTCCTTTAGATCAATTGAGATCTTAATTCAATTCAAACCTCAATCCAAATCTAGATCAAATCCAGACTTTAAACCCACTCAAGCTTCAAACTTGCCTAGACTCCTAGGCAATTTAATCTCCAGCTCAATCCAGACTTGAATATTTGATCTAACCTCTAATCAAACTTCAATCCTATCTTATCACTTATGATCATTCTAAATGATCATAAATAATATGAATAATTTAAATCAAATTATCCAAATTCAAAATCCAGGCTTAAACCCAAGGCTTAGGTCCTGAAAGCTTTTTCCAACAAATCTTTGAACACTCAAAACCCTATCAAATCACCTCTGATTTAGAGTCTATCAGGTCCATACTGATGTGACATGTCTCTAGAGAAAACACTCCAAATTTGAGCTCATTATGAGGTCTCTAACCCCAGAAACTGAATTGAAATCCAAAGGCTATAAAACCTTTAAATATTTATGGCCTATGCCACTGGACGTGCTACCCAGCAGATCCTGACCTTGGAGCTTTCTCCAAAGCCTCCAATCACTTCCAAACCTTTGATTATGACTTATTGAATATTAAACTGCATTTTGTTGGACCCACTTTGACCCTCAGTTGACCCGGGGTTAAAATGACCAAAATACTCCTTAGGGGTTCAAATGCACATTTCAAACCAAATGACCTCCAAATTGCTTGGAGCCACTTCCAACAATTTTCAAATGTCAAACCCAACCTATTGGACCCAAACCCAGACCCTGGGTCAACCTGGTTGACCAAGTCAACCTAGGTTGACCAAACAGGCTATTTAGGGTTTAAATAGTCATTTTGCTGATTTGACCTTTCTAAACCTTGGGACCACCTCCATTGGTCTCCAAATATTATTTCAAAACTATTGAGCCTAAGCCCACCTCCTGGGTCAACCTGGTTGACCAAGTCAACCTAAGTTGACCTAAGTGCCCCTTAAAGTCTAAATGGATTATTTCAACCCATTCAACACATATCAAGCCTCAAATTAACTTTCAATTATAGCCTAAATGTGTCTCATTCCTTGGCTACTCAAATCTATTTGATGTTGACTTAGTCAACGTCTATTATTTGGTCAAACCTTCTTTCATGCATGTGTATGCATTCAACCTTCAAGCTTTTAACTTCAAGCTCCTTCTAACCATTCTCAAACCCATTTTGAAGGATGATTCAAATGTTTTGAAACTCATTTGGAATCAAGATATAATGGAATTGACTTGATGAACTCATTAATGTTTGGTCAAACCATTTGAGCTCCCACACTCCCATTCAAACCTCAATTACATGGCATTATACTTCTTCAAAATCCTCATTCTAGCTCTATACACTATCTCATTTACCACCTCAGCAGTCAATTGGATTGTTGACAAGTCAATATAGTCAACAAATAAGCAAATGGGCTTTAAATGGTCAAAGTAGCCTCTTAAGCTAATCCACTTCATATCAAATCACTCCAGCAGCTCTAATCCTCTCTAGAGACTTTTAAGAGCCTTTTTAATATCTGATCTAGCTCCTAATCACATTCCCATGTCCTCCCATGGACAAAAGAGGCTTCCCACCTCATCATCCTTAGTGTCCTTTTATTCCCTGCCATTCCAACTGCCTTGAGACATAAGGCAACATCCTAGCAAGCCTCAAAATCTATCAAGACCATCCCTTTGGCCTGGAGACACTAGAATAGGGCAAAAATATTAAAAGGAGCCCTCATTCGAACTCCCATACTCTCTCTCTCTACCCAAGGACTCTCAAGAAGAACTCTCTATTTGATTGAGCTCCTAAGGTCCTCCATCTCAAATATCTAGCTCAACTCCACCGCTAGCAGCCCGCCGGCGGCGAGATTTTTGGCAAGCCGAGGCCATTTTCTGTCCAAGGCTTATGACATGCAATAGGGAGCTTTTCAGGCCACGACTTCAACTAAGGGAATTTGCATGGAATGTCCACAAGCTCAGAGAGCCAAAGAACTCCTGAATCCATTGTGTGGATTAGGTAAAAATTGAAACCCTAGTCTAGAACACTTAGGGCAATTTAGCTTATTTAAAAGTCTGTTTTAAACCGCGATTTCAACTCCACATCAATGCTCTTTGTTCTTAAAATCTGTGTGTAAAATTTCATGGAATTTGATTGAGTGAGCTGAGAGAACGAGGAAAATTATCATTTCTAGGGCGTCATCTGTAACGTACGAGTGGCGTACATTTTCTAGACCGTTGATTGCTCAATCAACAGTCTAGATTTCATCTTGGCACGGCTTTGATCAACTGCGCGATCATCTCAGTGATTAATTTCTTCGTTTGATGAGATCATGATTGTTCATTCAATACCACGGGCTATCCAACGATCGGCATTACATGCTGACTCGGATTAACAAAATTGCATCCGCGGTTCGTTATTCGGCAATGATTGGTGGCAGTGCGATGATTGCGCCGCCATCCAATCATTGCTCCGTAGTTTGGCTCCACGAATAAGGAGTTGCCACGTGGTCCTCCCGCCGCCAAACATTTTTTTATTATTATTAAAATTTGATTTTAAATTGTTTTAAAAATCTAGAAAGCTAAACAAATTTATAAAAAAAAATTATAATTTAAAAAAAATTTAATATTTTATATTAAAATTCATATAATTTTATAAACTTTAATTTAAAATTAATTTCAAGTTGAAATAATTAATGTATTTTGAATAATTTAAAATATTAAATATTTAAGTTTTACTTAATATTTTATAAAATATTAATTTAAATAGTTTTCAAAATTCAAATTTTATTTGAATTCAATAAAATATATTAATCATTTTAAATTAAGACTGAATTAATGATTAAATATTTAATTTTAAAAATAGATTAATTTTAGATATATACATATATAGATTAATAAACTTTAATTAATTAAATAATTAAATATTTAATTAATATCATTTGAAAATAGATTCAAACAATTTTAAATAACTTTAAAATTCTAGGAAATAATTAAGACTTAATTCAATCTAATTTAAATTTATTTTGAATATTAATTAATATTCTAATTAATTTAAATAATTCAATTAACTTAAGAATCCTAAAATTCAATATAAATTTAATTTAACTCATACAAATATATGTAAAATCTTAAAATGTTTAGAAAATTAAGAATTTTAATTTAAAACTATTTTCAAAATTCAAAACTTAATTTGTTTTAATTAATTTGAATTATTTGAATATTTCAATATTTAATCAATATTTAATTAAATGTGGTATTAAATATTTTAAAATTTCAAAATTCAATCCCAAATAAAACTTTGAAATCAGAGGATCTCTCAAAAGTGTTTTAAATTATTTTTATAAAATTTTAAGTAAATTTATTTTGAAACTTACATTTATATATATATGATTATGTATAGGATTATACATATATGTTCATATGTTTTAAAATTTCTTTTCAAATTATATGTATTTAAATCTTTGAACTTTGAAAGATCACATGAAATTTTAAACACAAATTAAGCTTGACTGAATAGAATCTATTTGGAGTGATGATTAATCAATGAATAATTACTTGGTTAATTATTCATTGATTAATCCTTCAATTAATCAAATTTTTAACTTGATTTGCATGCTTAAGGACATACACACACAACTTAGCTTAGGCTTTCCTAGTATTAGGATTTGTTCATGATTGTGTATGTTAACATGAACTTGTTTGAGGGTTTAGAAACTTTCATTCAAACCTATTAAACTTAGTGACATCTTTAAGGACAATAATTAAGGACCTTGATTAGAGAAATTAGAATATTTTTTATAATTAGGATATACATCCTCTTGACTTGAAACTTTGAACATTTGAACCTAGTGACATTCTCAGACAAGGAAATTTTTTTTCACTGAATTTTGAACTCATTAAGCCCCTTAGTTAACTTAATCAAATTTGAACCTTAATTAAGCCCTTAAAACCTTCTAGAAAATGTAATAAATCAAGCTTAAATCCAAAAATTATAAATAATATCTCTAACTGACAAGAATTGAATCCTTAATTAATGAAAAATAAAAACCCCTTGACTGGATTTTAAAATTAAGTTTAATTTAAGTTTAATTAAAATTTAATATTTAATTAATTTAATTAATTAAAAATAATTAAAATTCCAAAACTCTCTCAAACACTTAGAAATCTCTTCTTAGGTCATTCCTAATCTTTAGAGTTTATTCTAAGGAGTTTGGAGATCATTTGGACTCAAATCAATAAAAGGCCCTTAATTAAGCAAATTTTGGAAATTCAATAAATACTCAAAACTTTAAAAATTCATAACTAATTCAAAAAAACTCCAAATTGAGTAAACTCAAAGGCATTCAACTCATAATAAGGTCTAATAGTTATTAAAATTATCAAAATTTTAGAAATCAAATAATTTTGAAAAAAGTCAACTTTTGGTCAAATATAGTTTAAAATTAAGTCAAAACTTCAAATCTTCATAATAAAATATAAAAAAATCTAATTTCAACGTGCTTACAGTATAACTGATCGTATTAAGGTCTAGTATTTTATAAAAATACTAACTTTCTAGAAATTATTTTTAATTAAAAAGTCAACTTTTAACCCCTTAATTAAATTATTAAAATAATCCAGAAAATTTCAGAATTCAACAAATCATTCAAAATTCCAGAAAATCTTAAATCAACATTGAAACTAGCAATCAATCAATCTTAATTAAAATTTAATTAACTTTTAATCTTAATCAAACTTTAATCACTTAATTATATCAGATACCACTAGGTAACCCAAGCCTACGAGGCTATTAAATTAGCCCCAAGAAAGGTGAAATAAACTTCACGGCCTCGGTGTGTAATAAAGGTGATATCCAACAAATAATCAAAATTAACTCTAAAATCAAATTCAAATCATTAAGACTTAAATTTTAATTAAAATCTCCCTTAAACCTTTCAACCAACAGAACATCAAGTAACTTCAATCAAGTGCCCTATTTAGGACATATTAAAACCACACAGCCTACCTCACACACTTTAGATGATTTTTTAGGACAACCAACTCTAGATTTAGGCTAAGCCGATGTTACTTTTCTGCTACTTGCATGTGCTGGGTTTTCTGTGGTTTTCATTACATGCTGGTTGTTAAATTTAAGTAATTGATGTGTTTATTTATTAAATTTTAGTACTCTGTGATATAATTGATTGTGTGTTAGATCTACACTTAGGTTATGGATGATTTATACTAATTCAATCTTATGCAGGTGGTCATGCTCATGTAGAGCATTTAAAATTAAAGGGGGCAATTAATAAAGCTTTAAACTGACAATATTTTATGCAGGCACTTCAGAATATGCTAAGCCCCTTTAAGTATTAACTATCTAGGATGTCGTATTAACTGTTGATTATTAGGATAACCCTACAGGATCGAGTCTAGATTTTTAATTTTAATTGATGTCATTTGAATAAAGTTGTAATGTTTAAAGTGACTTGAGAATGGAATATATATATCCTACTTAGATCCCAAAGAGGAGAGGACATCCCTCAAGGGAGAGTCCTCCTCCATTTAAAAGCCTAAGTTATGATACTTTCAAATATCCAAAGAGAAGAGATAACACCCCTATCCAGGGAAGAGTTTCTTTTCATTTGGATATCCAGACCCGACGATACAAGGAGTTCTAAGAAGATGAAGAAGTGAAAAACGAGAAGACCCATTCTCAAAGTCACTTGAGTCTTAGGATTAGAATCCAGGTTGTAGTCAATGGTACCTGGCCACTTTACTTTTCCTGCAAATTATGGGTTGTATAATTAAGTGGCATTTTTCACATGGACTTTCACTTTGAACTTTAAATTTAATTGATTTGATTATTTAATTGATTTAATTATTGTGTTGATTGTGATATTAAGATTGCATGCTTTTAGTAGTTTTTTGATACTTTTGTATGTCGATCTTTATTTTAGCCTGAAACCCGATTGAAGGCTCGTGAGGCTACGGTCAAACTATTTCTACTTTAATTAAAATTTAAAATATTTAGGCTCAGATAAAAACTCTAATGCCTTTAAGAAGTAAGCCCGGACTCACCGGAGGTTTTCATGCATTCATATTCACTTTTCTCTTCCGTGTTAGGCACCTCCGTGCCTGTAGGTTTTTGCAGGCCACCTAACCTATTAGGGTGCAGTTCTATCTAAGGGGATGTTGTGCAGTCTCTAGGATAAAACTTATTTTTTTAAGCCTGATTTTAAAACTGCTTCTTTTTTATTTTAAGTATTTAATCAAGTCAACTAGCATGCATCACATTAGTAATAAATTAAAATTAAGTCTAATTCTTAATTGTATTTTTAGTTTAAGCATTTCACTCAACATAAGTTAACGGGTCAATTAGGAATCTGCTCTAGATGACGACCCCAGATCCTTAAACTCAATCTTAAACAACATCCTTAATCACTCTTTCATAAAAGACCGGACACATAGTTTTGAAGCACTTAGGTGGCTTAGCTGGCTCCTCAATCCAGGCCGGGATAAGTCCAGATTTGCATTGCATTAGCTAGGTTACAGGTCACTATTTTTAGTACCCACTTTAGACCTAGGTTCTGAGGCAGATTTTTAATCCTAAGACCTCAACCTCCAGGAATCTAATTCTCACTTTCTAATAAAATTGATCATTTAAACTTAAATCTCATTCCCTCAAATTCGAGCCCAACACTTAGGATAGGTTGGGGTGTTTCTGAAGTAATTCAGAATCTCAAAACACCCCCTACCCTTCTTCCTTTGACTCCAGAAAGAACTACTCAAATTTGATCCAGTCCCAATTAAAAATTCAAACCTTAGCCTCCTTTGACATCAAACATTAAAATCTTAAATAAAATTCGTATCGCTATTTTAATCGAGAGTATTCGTCAGAAAATTTTTAGTTTCTTATGATATAATTAACTACGAATGCTTGCGCTCGTAGGAGATTTAGAAATTCAGACCAGATTTTTAAAATCAAATTTTCAAAACCTTAATTAATTATCTTTAGAAAATCAAAACAAAAAAATGGTGATCCTTATTGTCATATTCAAATTATCAATAATGATTGATATCTTCTTTTTTTGGATAGATATGTCAACCACAATCGTATTTTTGATTATGAAATTAATGATCGATATATTCAGATTAGCATAGTCAAACATTGGATTAAACATCATTTTGATCTTTCGAGATCATATGTTATTTTCCCTTGAGTTTGGTTATGATAATCAGAATAAATTTGAAGATTTGTAATATGAACCTATTAGAGAACGATATATTCACCTTTCGAGGTGATATATCATTCATAATAAGTGTTCGATTTCAAATATTAAATTTCCAGAAATTGAGCATTTCCCAAAAAAAATTAAATATTTTTCAAAACTATAAACTAAACATATTTTCAATCAAAACACGGTCCCAAAACATTCTTTGTATCCCAAGTGCCAATTTCTTAAAAAGTTTCAACAGTGCCCAAAAATTATGAAAAAGATAGGGTAATTAAAGCACTACACTATAAATGTTCTAGCGAAGATAATTTTTAATTTAGACTTATAATGATTCCTAAAATAATTATTCACTATTTTAGGTTAAAATAATTCTAAAAAAAAAAATTTTTAAGGGTTTCACAGTCTACCCACCTTAAGAAAAATGTCATCCTCGATATTCACAAATCAGAATAAGTCAAAATAAACCTGGATACAACTGCCTCATGTTAGATTCATTCTCCCAAATAGCCTCTCTAGGGGTCTTGTGCTTCCACTACACCTTGACCATAGGAATATATTTGCTTCTTAATTTTCTCATATCATATGCCAAAATTCTTTCGGGTTCTTCCCTATATAGAAGATTTAAATACATCTCAACATCATCAGTAAATAATCTCTTCCCAGAATTAGACACCCACTTTCTCAAAAAAGATATATAAAACATATTTTATATATATCTAACATATGATTAGGTAATAATAACATATAAGCAGAACTACCAATCTACTTAATATTCTCAAAAGGTCTAATGTACCTTTGACTGAGCTTACTAATTCTCCTAAATCTACTGACACCTTTTATAGGGCTAACTTTGACATCAACCAGGTCGCCAATCTGAAACTCAACAAATCTATGTTTTTGATTCTAGTACTTTCTTTACCTATCCTGCACAAATTTTAACCTTTCTCTAATCAAAAGGATTTTCATTGTAGTATCATCCACAAAGGCTGAACCTATCACCTGTCTATCTCCCACTTGTGTCAAAGTTAAAGGAGTCCTACATTTTCTACCGTATAGAGCTTCATAAGGAGCCATATCTATGTTGAACTGATTGAAAGAGCGAATAGGTTATTAGACCTATTAATTATATCCCTAGGCTAACCAAGAGGGGGTGAATTGGTACTTTTAAAAACTCTTGAAAGTTTTAAAAACCTTTTACACGAAACTTCAATATATCGTACAGTACGATCAATTCGTATAGTACGATCAGATGTGAAAATTGAGTAATTATCAACCACAAAAAAATACATTACAAAGCAGAAAATAGAATTTGTAGAAAATAAAATAAGAACATAGAACACCAGAATTTGTAGTGGTTTGGTCAACATGACCTACATCCACTCCCTAGAGACTCCTTCTCTAGGTATTGCACTAAACCAAAGTGACTCTCCTTTTATCCCCACAGTAAGGCAGAGAAGCCCTTACAAAAATGTCTTTCCACCAAAACCCAATGTGGTAGAGAACCGTCGTCTTTTTTCACCCTCTTGGTGAAGACAGAGAATCCACTCGTCCTTTTACACCCTCCTGGTATAGGTAAAGAACCAAGCATCCTTTTTCACCCTCCTGATGACGGTAGAGAACCGAGCCTCCTTGACAATTCTCTTCAAAAAGCTTTCGAAGAAGGTTGGGAAGAATTTTAATGAACTAGAAAGAGATCCTTACTGTTGGACAACCTTGTGAATCCCCTCACAATTTTCTTACACATGATCTCTCACTCTTTACTCTCAAACCACTCTCCCAAATACACTCCTCAAGCCCACTCAAGAGAAATTCGTAGAAGTCTTCTTAGACTGTTAGTTTTTGAGATCTTTAAGTACAAAGGATAAAAAAAACCATCCAAAAATTAAAAATTTCAAGTTTTACAAAGTCAGATCATCCTGTACGATCAACATTCATACGTACAAACAGTTCAAATTATTGAAAGATTCATCCAGTACGATTCAGTACGAACCAATAAATCCCAAATTTCTTACTCTGAAAAATGATATACGAAAACCAATCATCCCGTACGAACAGTTCAAAAATAAATAGTTCGTCCCGTACGATGACTCGTACGAACCATGAACGCCTTATTTCGTACTCTAGAAATTGATATACGAAATTATTTCATACTGTATGAACAGTTCAAAAATGAACAGTTCATCCCGTACGATGCCTTGTACAAACTATGGAACCCCCATTTCGTACTCTGGAAAATGATATATGAAACTATTTCGTACTATACGAACAGTTCAAAAATGAACAGTTCGTCCATACGATGTCTTGTACGAACTATAAAAGCCCCTTTTTTTACTCTCAAAAATGATATACGAAAGTAATTCGTACAATATGAGTTTGACTTAGATTAAAATTTTAAGCAGGCAGGTTCATATTGGAGGAGAAATATCACAAATTATCCCGTGCGATCATATATTATACAGTACGATTAGTTTTTAAAAAAATTTATCTCACTCCCCCATTATGTGTGTGTGCACAGTTATCTAACTTACAATCACACTCACTCATACTCAAGAAAAATAAAAATTATAGATTTCACTTACAATACACTCTAACAAATTAATTTGAAGTCTTCAGCAGTCTGGAGTGTAAATTTCCTGAAAAATATGTTAGTACACACAAAATAGAAATTTCAATATTTATTAGGAGAAACAGTAAACAAATAATAATCTTTTGTAATCATCAAAACAACTCATAACAAAACACCTCACTTGAATAAATGGATTTGCATAATTCACAACCATCTCTAAATTTGCACAATTCTCAACACTGATAACTATTATTATATGCAAACTCTATCAATGGGATATGATCCTACCAACTACCCCTAAAATCTAAAACATACAGTTTCAAAAGATCCTCCAATATCTAAATAGTCCTTTCAGACTATCTATCTATCTATAAATCAAAAGTCGTACTAAAGTATAACTTCGTACCTAGTCCCTGCTGAATAACTCTCCATAATCTAGAGATAAACCTGCCATCCTGATCAGATAAAATCACCTTCAACACACCATGCAACCTAGTAATATCTTTAACATAGATCTGTGTTAACCTGTCCACCGGATCTGTCTATCGAATTGGAATGAAATGGGAAAATTTTGTCAGTCGATCGATAATAACCTAAATAGCATTATGCCCTTACCTCGACCTGGAAAAACCCATAACAAAATCCATCATTATCTCTTCCCATTTCCACTATTGGAATAGGTAATGACGGAAGAAGATCTCCCGGTCACTGATGCTCTACCTTCACTAACTAACATGCCTCACACTTTGATACAAACTTCGTTATATCCTTCTTTAATCTAAGTCACCAAAACATACCCTTCAAATCTCTGTACATCTTGATACTTCCTGTATATATAGTATAACTTGAATAATGAGCCTCATGTAGAATTTCCTATCTCAAATCTTCAAAAATAGGAACTCAAAGTCTATCCTTGCAGAAAATAACACAAGAAACATAAACTTATAGTTCAGATTTTTTACCAGATATGATCTTATCAATCAACTTGAATATTCTACATTTAATTTTTGAGCTTCATGAATCTTTTCTTTTAAAGAAGACTAAATGATCATCTGAGTCACCATACCAAAATCCCAATTAGTAAAAGAAATCACCTCCAATTATAATCTCTCCATATCTCCTATCAAATACTCATCAGAAGTGAGCTGCATACATAATAATCTAGAAGACTTCCAACTCAAAGCGTTGGCCACCATATTAGCCTTACCAGGCTGATACAGAATAGTCAGATCATAGTCCTTGATCAACTCAAGCCACCTCCTTAAAAGTTTGTTAGGGATGTTAAGCCCTTATGAACTAGCCCGAAGCTAACCAAGAGGGGGGTGAATTGGTAGTTTTAAAAATTCTTGAGTAAAATGAATTTTAAAAATCTTTTTAGATGTTTTAAAATAATTATAATTTTATGATAATGTGAAGATATTTAAAGAAACAAAATAATAACTTCAATGACACGATCATCAACAGGAAAGTAAAGTGTAGAAAATAATCTGAAAGAACACACCAGAATTTATAGTAGTTTGGTCAACTTGACCAATGTCCACTCCCCAGAGCCTCCCCTCCAGGTACCTGTTAGTACTGTACAATCTCAGTATCGTATAGTATGATTAGTTCAATTGAAGTGCAGTTCGTCTAGGATGAATCATGGTGCGATAGAAATCGTCTCTATTGATCGTACAGTACGATCCAGTTTATACAGTACGATCCAAATATCAAAAATATGCAGATTCGATCAACTAATCACAGGATTAAATTAGGTAATATTTTAAATATCATACAGTATGATTATGTTCGTATAATACGAATAGAACAACTTTCAAATTCAAATTTTTGCCAAATTTAATGAACGATGAGGTTTCTAATTATAACAAATCATCTAGTACGATGTGGTGTTCGTACTGTACGATTAGTTATATTTCAAAATTATTTTTTTTAGAAAAATAAAATATTTTAATTAATTTCTATAAAACTAGATCATACAATATGATCAAGATCGTATAGTACGATGTACAAAAAAATTAAAATATTTTACATTAAATTTTCTCCTCTTGTGTGTGTGTGCACGATCACAAGGCTAACATACACCCTTATAGGACTTTACTCAAGAAGTTAAAAATAAATAAATAAAAATTACATACTCTTTCAACATAACCTATTCTACCCAAACTTGAGCCCTGAATCTTCAAAGAATGGTGCCTGTTGTACCTAAAATGTTATTGAGCAGACAAACAGAAATACACTACATATATTAGGAGAAATAATGAGGCAACCATTAATAATTGTTATCATCTAAATTAGAATCTTGGGAGCCCGAGTTGCAACATAGGAAAGAATAAGAAATGGGAAAAATTTTCAAGTATGATACAACATTGTGGCATTAGATACAATACTGCTACAGTGTCATCATTGATCCTACGATCGTACTGTATGATCTTTGACGGCTGAATTGGATTTTTAGGATTTTTTTAAGCCCTCTATTTAGCTTTCTCATAAGACTTTGTATGAGTTTTTTGAGCATTCATTGAGTTATTTTCTTCTAAAGAAAACTTGAAGAGAGAGCTTTGGACTAGGGAGATAAAGAGTGGAGTTTGTAAGAGGGAGAGAAGATCCTTATGAGATTCAAGGGAGTGTGAGAGGGGGTTTTTATTCGGTTGCTCCAGTGAACTTGCACTTGAGTTCCTCCAAGAGTCAAAGTTTGTCTTGAGGGAAGCTTTAGGAAGAAGAAGACGTCTTTGGTGTTAAAAGACCCAGCTACTCTGCCGCACTGGGGAAGGTGAAAGTGATTCCAGGTTCTCTGCCTCACCAGGAGGGTGAAAAGGAGTTTAAGTCCTCTACCTCACCAGGAGGGTGAAAAGGAGTCAAGGTTCTCTGCCTGGGAAAGGAGTACGGTCCTCTGCCGTACTGAGTTGGTGGAAGAGAGTTTGTAAGAGCTTCTCCACCTAGCTGTGGGGGCTAAAGGAGAGACACTATAGTGATAGTGCAATACCTGGAGAGGAGGACTCTGGGGAGTGGACGTAGATCATGGTTTGACTGAACCACTATAAATCTGGTGTGCTCATTCTGATTTTTACTTTCACACTTTATTTTTATGCATTTTATTTTCTATTATAACTGTTTGGTGAAAATCTAAAATAAATATCTTTGTTGTGATAATTAGAATATAATCACCATCTTTATTATTGTTTACAAATCATTAGCTTCCGCATTTGACTAGTTAAGTTATTATTGTAAAAAAATCTAAAAAATTAATAAATATTAGAACTCTTGGCGTATCTCGCACTTTCATCCTATAAAACCACAACTAAAACAGCACATTTTTACTGCAATTTAACTCATACAATATAACATTATTTATACTTATTAGTGTTCCCCACCGTCAGATGCCAATTATGCGCTACGGGAAATCCATTCAAGCATATGTGAAGAACACTTAGGAGGGAAAGTGCATGTTCTTAAGATTATGAGGAAGAGTTCTACTGTCCTACAATGAAACAAAATGCAATAGAGTTTGTACAAAAATAAAACAATTACCAACTGCACTCCAACCTCACCCATTCACCTACCATAAAGATCTCGTCACTTAAAAGCCCATTGTCTTCCGCCCAAATAGGTTCTTAGACTTGTTAGTATAAATGGATAATTTTTTTTACTGGTATGATATGGATGGCTACAAACATATTAATTTTGCCAATATGAAATTAATTTGATATGCAAAAAATCATTAAACAAACACCTTAGCCAAGGAACGGAGACTAGGAAGAATTACCCTCACTTGGATAAAAATGAAAGAAAGGTTAAGAGCTATATATTATCCTATACATCATGAAAAGAAACTATATGTGCAATTATTAACCTTAAGGTATAGTAATATCCCAATTATTGATGTTTAAACACCCTTGAAGTGCTAGTTTCTAGGACTAACTATTGTGACTATGGTAAAAAAATTTATCATTAAACTTAGAACTGCATAAGAAATAGCATAAACTATTTAATCTTCAAAACCTATATTTTTGCTATGCCTTTCTATTTGAATAACAAAAGAAAGCTACCTCCTTTCTCAATCTAAGAGTCAACTTCCATCACCTTCATCACAAAAGTCAAATGCTAGGCCCATCCTTTCTATTGTCTCATCCCACCTGCGTAAGGGACCTGGAAAAAGAAATTCCAAAACTACTAAAAAATAAATTATTCCAAAAATTAGGAAGATCATGTCCTAGACGAAGTTTTCAAATACACTCCTCTATGAGACTAAAAAATAGAATGTATTTGAAAGAAGTAATAATTGATCTTGACGTGCTTATGTACATGTTGTGGTTTGTCCTCTCCTTTTTGAGTTTAATGAATTTACACCTAATGGCTCACCTAATGCATTACCCTCTCTTAGGCCCATTCGATATGCCAATGACATAGTTGTAGGTTCAACTTCCCAACTTTCCGAATTATCTGATAAGCCACACTAAACACAAATAGGATTCAATCGGGAGATGAATATAAAACTACTTTTAAGACCTCTAATGGTCTCTATAAATGGTTGGTGATTCTATTTGAACTTTCAATGCCCCTTTCATGTTTATGGGATTAATGAACATTATCATAAGCCCTTTATAGGAAAGTTTTGGGCTATCTATTTTGATTGTATCTTGAGTTTTAGTCCAAATGAAATAAACCATTTATAACAACTTAGACAAGTCTTTGAAACTCTTACTAGGTAATAACTACAAATCAACCTGAGGAATAAATTGAGGTAATTTTCTTAGGAATTATTATCTTCATAGTCAGAATCAAACATGGCCATTAAAAAGTTCAAGCAATCCTAATCTGACCCTTATCTAAAAGTTTCACTAAGTATAAAGTTTTTTTAATCTAACTACTTTCTATCAGAGATTCATTACGAACTTGAGTATAATCATTGCTCAAATTACTAATATGATAAAATTGGATAAACTTATTTGGACATCTAAAAAAATTGGTGTTAAGATTCTCATTACCTCAGCCCTTGTCCTCAGCCTACCTGATTTTTCAAAGGTTTTAAAAGTACCTAGCGCTTAAGAAATTGGAAATATTGGAATATTAAGTTAGTCAAATCATCAATTAACTTTGTTTAATTAGTAACCAAATGTGGCAAAATAATGATATTCAATATGTGACAAAAAAATTATATTGTCGTCCAATCTTTGAGACTAGCATTACAACTTGCTACATGGGGAGTTTATTGTTGCCTCAAATTCATTAATACCCAATAAAAATTAATTCATAAACATGACAAAGAGATTGAATTTCTTCAAAATTATTCTTTTTTTCTCAAACATAAATAATAAATAATAAATAAATATATTGATGCAATATACAAGGTAGCTCTGATCACTTCTCTAATAATCAAAACTTCTAGATTTGAATGACTTCAAAATGAGTACTCAATTTATCATAACAATCCTTAACCTAACAAGAAAAATTCTTTGTAATCAATGGATATCTAAACATGAGAAAATAACTTTGTATTACAGTCAAGCAAACAATAAATATCTTTGCAGCAATTAAAACCGCTGCAATATTTGATTAAGCCATTCTCAAGCATTAATAAGCTTTAGGCTTCATTTGGGCCAACTTTTTTACTACTTTCTAAAAGAGTTTTTTAGTACAAAAATTTTTTGAATTAAAAATTTTTGTACTTAAAAGCTACTTTAAAAAATAATTAAAAAAGTGTCCTAAACAAAATCTCAGTGACTCTTCATAAGCCTATTATATGAAATTATCATTCATTTTCATGAATTATAATAGAATGAAGTTGCTGAACTTTGGTAGTGATAAAACTTTATTTCAAAATTATCATCTTTTATTATTATTATTTTTTCTCATCTTGCTTTGAGAGTATGAGGCCTTTCCACTGGAGAAATTATTCTGTGCGGTCACCATGGTCCGGAGGTGAATCAGGATGTGTCATGCCACCCGGTACACAGCGGTATACAACACCGGTATATAGCTAAAAAATGACGTAACGTATCCTGATTCTTCTCTGGACGGCATCCGATAACCGCACAGAATAACTTCACTTTCCATTGACAGAACCAGTCAGAATGGCAGGCCATGTCCATGCCGACCCCACTTGACAATCAACCCTATCAACGACTACATCAACTTTTTTCATATAAAAAATAATTTTAATTACAATGAAATATTATAATAGGCATAAAAAGATAAAATATATATGCTTTCAATTTGATATAAAGTGGTGCCATTCTCTATTAAAGACTGGAGAAACTTCAAAGAAAGAATGCATGAACCTCTTGTGACCATGCGGCCGGCCACTAACATGTCGGCTCACCTAATTCTTACTCGGTCACAAAATTAAATATTACTTTGCCTTATATTTATAACATATTAAATAATTAATGCAATAAATTTGGCCCACTTGCGCTTAAAATTTTTTGGGTAGAAGAACAATTTTTTTTTTTTTTCCTTAACAATTTTTATAGTTAGAGCAATTATTTCACGCCTCTTCTTTTTTAGGCTTTTAGCCAATTCAGGCAAACTCATACACACATAGAAGCTTCAAACTCAAAACTTCTTAGCTAATAGTCAAAGCTCCCAACTAAGGCTGTCAAAATCGAGTTTCAGGCCAGGTTTGGATCCAACCCGAAATTGATCCGGCACTATCTGATCTGACCCGTTTTTAAAAGCGGGTCACATTTTCAAACCTGAAACTTGAAACGGATAGGAAATCGTGACCCAAACCTGACCCGTTTTTCAAATAGGTCGGGCTCGGGTCGGATTTTCGTGTCGTGTCCATTTTTGACATCCATATTCCCAACCAATATATCAAGATGAGCTAGGCCCCTCATCTCTTTTTAGAATCATATAATTTCTGCTATTTTGAATTGATAGCTCAATTTTCTAGAACTTTCATGTTCATTGCATTTGTTAGTTTCAATCCGATTCCTTTGTAACTCATAAGAAATTATTTCTTGATAATTTAAGAATATTTTTTTTTCATTTATTAGGTAATCATAACTTTTTTCTTTATTTTGCTTTGATTTTTTTTTTTATAATTCAGCCATATAACTCTCATCTATTAGTAGAATCATATGATTTCTACTTTTTTGAATTCATAGCTCAGTTTTCTAGAACCTTCATGTTCATTGTATAAGTTTATTTCAATCACATTCATTTATAATTCACAAGAAAATATTTTTTAGTAGTTCAAAAATATCTCCCTTATCTATTACTGTAATTACAATTTTTTTTTTTTAATTTCAGAGATTTATACCATTTTAAGGTTTGTCATTTTGTTGATTCCAACTTCATGACACACTCATAAACAGAGAAACCAAAAAAAAATTTCAGGAACTACAATTTTTTAAAATAACTTGCAAATTATTCCATCAAATTTCATGATTAATGATTTTTTTTGGGGGGATTTTAATGGCTTATTCCAGTCTATCATCATTTATGTTGTTCTAACTCAATGAAATTTTCAATTCCAGAAGCCCAAATATCTTTAATCTTTGTCAATAATTTGTGCTTATTTGCTTGATCATGTATAAGTTTTGTGTTCACCATTTTGATTGATTTTAATTTCAGGAGGGGTGATTACTTTAAATTTTTGGATTTGTTATTGGAGTTTTTATTATTTTCATGTTCAAGGTTTTGGCTTATTTTGAATCTAAGGTAATTGAATTGCGACTACATGCTTAATAGTTATTTTTTATGAGTATAAGAGTGTTTACTAGAGCGACTACTTTATTTCATAAAAAATTTATATCTAAATTGTAATCGTGGATGCATCGTAGAATTTCACGATGGTAGTTGATTGGGGGCTTGCACATAGGACTAATGAAGCTGGGTTTCACTAGAGCCCTACGAGCGGGACTGTCAAAGCAGGCTTAAAGGACTGAGTCATAAAAGGAACAATTTTGTAATGGGAGGGAGCTCATCAACAGAACAATGTCATGTGTGATATGAAGACTTCAGATTCGGAGCTCAATGGGGAAGGCAATGATAGGAGCGATTGTGGATGGCATTGCAAGACAACATGTATTAAGGAAAGTTCGAATATGAACCAATTCAAACCAAATTTGCTTGTGAACAAATTCAATAAGCATCATCATACATAAAATAGGGGTAATTTAATCTAAAACAAGCTTTCAAATATATTTCTCCAAAAAATAAATTAACGAGCATATTTCTTCAATTTTAAACAGTGTAATTACATATAAAGTCAATTTTCTCAAATATAATAATTATTTTATTTCGATTTATAGAAAAAATAGTTTTGGAATAGTTTTAAAAACCTTTTAGAATTAAATTTAAAAGTTTGAGTCTATAAAACTTTACCAAGGCATGACATAAAATATTTTGCACAACTTTTGAAAAACCTCTCTCTCTCTCTCTCTCTCTCTCTCTCTCTCTCTCTCAAGCAATTTTTTCCTTAAAAGAGCTTCAAAAGTTGAAGGAATTTTCTTCAAATCTAAGTCATGGTGGTCGGTAGCTTTTTTGTGAGATTAATGACTAGAGAAGACTACGGATCCTTAGTTTAATATTTAGAGAGGTGTTGTAGAGTTTATAATGGAATGATGAGAAAGTTTATAGGGCTATATTAGTAGTAATGTCAAAACTAGTACAATTTCAGCTAATTTCGAATTTCACTTTAGGGAGGGGCTTTTGTTTAGGATAAATGAATAAATGGTGGTGGAATGTTAGCATAGGATATTAACTTATGATCTGAAGTTGTCAGTAGAGTTTACTAGAGTTTACGAAGATGTCGAGGGTGTAGGGAATAAGCATAGGTCCAAGTGTTCCCTAGTTGGGCGATAGCTATATGGAAGTATCTACAATAGTTTTAAAGTTTTGGTTGGTTGTTTATTGGTCTTTGATGTAATACATGTGGCTACAAAACCTAATAAGATTATTTCTTACACCTCCATATATTTTAAATTTGGGATTAGGAAGCCTAGAATTGAAAGTATAAATTCAAAGCGGAAAATTTCTTCTAGGAGCGTTGCGGAGCTGTGCCTTGGAGCTCATCGGCGATTCCCTCTTTGACTGGGATATAGAATGGTGGGGGCATTGTGGCGCTACCCTCTCTATCTTGGAGTGGTGGTTGAGGAAGTGTTGCAGTGCTAGAGGGGAGCATTGGCTCTCTATCTAGGAATGTTTAAGGGAATCGTGAATATTTTGTCTAAGCATTGTGATACTACATGCCAAAGCGCTACGATGCTGACCACTAAATCAATTTTTTTATAAATAAAAATCTAAATCCATTTCTCTCATTCCCATGCTTTAGGTTTGTCAGAGAAGAAAGAAGAGGTTGAAGAGAAGGAAAGTGGAGAGAGAAAAGAAATGTATTTTAAATGATGACAAACTTTCCACAATGCAATTTCTAGTATACTATAAAATGTCTCATTCTGGTAATTTTGACTATAAGAAATCAATATTTTACTTGTTGGTTTTGTCTATACAATTTTTTGAGTATTTCATGCTTAAAAATGACATTTATGGCTTTGGCTACAATTCATTAATACCCTAAAATGATGCTTTAAAGGACCCTTATAAATAGTTTTTCAAAAGACAAATGTTAAGCTAGTAGGCAATTTACATATGCATCATCTCTTGGAATGTCGTGCATGTGTCAATACATATGTGATATATGTATGTATGTACCTACCTATAAGTTTTGTTATATAAGCCCAAATTTTTATTCTATTTTATTTTTATTTTTGGCCCCATCTATCAAGTATAGATGTGGGGGGTTATTTTTGGTCCCACCTATTTTATGTAGGCGTGGGAGGTTCAAGAGAGTTTTAAGTGGAAGTAAAGTTAAAAGGAGAAGCAGGTTAGGTCTCATTCACCTAGTGAGGGTTGACCTTGGGAGGCAATAGTGAAAATAAAATCATAAGCAGACATTAGGACATATGCATATCATGATTTATATATTGCATATTATATTAAACAAAATAAATTCAAATACAAATAATATTATGTTAATGAGTATACCCTGATGCTTATGTGAAAGTTCAAGTGATGTTATATTGACAAGTGCACTCTAATACTCATGGGAAGATACAAGTTAAGGTACATGTTAAGGTCGATAATGATCAAGTTTAATTAACAAATTCTGCAAAGTTAATTATGATGCATATTCAAGTTTAAAACATAATTATGTTGTTCTTCTGATAATGCTGGTACAAGTAATCCCTCTTTTTTTATTTTTTAGGAGTAAAGCTTTTTTCTATTAATTTGCAACTGATATTTAATTCTTTTAATTATATACTATAAATATGAATAGTGACTTCTGCAAAAGAAATTTGGATAGCCTAATGGGCATGTGGATGCTCACTCTATTGTTTTATAAAATTTCAGGAAAAGGGAAGAGTAATGGAGTGGTGGTCGACAAGGAAAGTCACTTAGAAGTTTTTCAATTAAGGTTTTTTTAAAGTTTAATTTTAATGTTTTGATGTATAGATCAAATTTTTGGACTAGATTATTTACATATGATTGGTTTTGGAATGAAAATCTAGATGGTTGTTTTTTTATTATCAATTTATTAGATTATCAATTTAATATATTTGGAGTGCCTAAAAGATATCTTAGGATTCTCCTAACTATGATCATATGAGATTCATCGGGTCAGCCTGAAATCTAACAAACAGGCAAATGCTAAACATAATGTTGGGTCGGCTTGTAGTCAAATATAATAAAGAACCTATTATTCTTCTATATTTCTTTTGATCAACTGACTTTCCATCCGGATCATTGTCTAATTGGGTAGTCGAGCTCATGGTTGTGTTTATACTTTTACATCCTTCCATATCAAATTTCCGTATGATTTTCGTTATCTACTTTGTTTGGCTAAGGAAGGTCTCATCTTCTCTTTTTTTATATATATTTAATATTAAACAACATGACAACTCACTCATTATGCTCATTTTAAACTCACTACTCATAGTGGATGAGAATTTTTTACATAATTTATCATCAATGGATCCAAAGAGAATGTCATCAACATAGATTTGCATAATGATTATATCATCTCCAATTCTTTTGATAAACAATGTGGTATCAACCATGCCCTTAACAAAAGGCTTCTCTAAAAGAAATGTACTAAGCCTATTCTACCATACCTAAGATGTTTGTTTCAATCCATATAGTGCATTTTTAAGTTTGTACATATGATCATGAAATGTTGAATTCTCAAATTCGAGGGGGTGTTAAGCATAGATATCTTCTTTTAATAATCTCATTCAGAAAAGCATTCTTAAAATCCATTTGGTATAATTTAAAACCTTTAAAATAAGTAAATACTAAAAGTACTTGGATGGCCTTTGACATAGCTACTGGTGCAAAGGTTTTCTTAAAATCTATCCCCTCCATTTGATTATTCTTAACAGCTGATTCAGAGTCATTCAACTTGTTCTTAAAAACCTATTTTGTTCCTATAACACTTTGATTAATAGGCCTAGCCACTAACTCCCGCACTTCATTGTTTTTAATTGGTTTAGCTCCTCCAGCATTGCTAAAATCTAGTATTCATCTTTCAAAGATTGCTTTAGACTTGTGGGCTCTAGCATGGAAATGAAGATAATGTGGCTAACTTCTTTCCTATGTCCATTTATAGTCCTAACTCCTATGGATGGGTCTTCTATGATCAGCTCCCTAAAATGTCTAGATGCATATCTCGGCTCTCTAGAAAAGTGTTCTCGAGTCTCTTCTTATTTTCTAACCATATATCCTCAATTCAAGTAATGATGTCACCCTCTTCTTCTTCTTCTTCTTCTTCTTCTTCTTCTTCTTTTCTAGGTGAAGTATCTCTATAGGTCTCATCAAATACTACATGGGTTGATTCTTCGACTACTAATATTCTTTTGTTAAAGACCATATAAGCTTTTCCTATTGCTGAGTATCCCAAGAATACAGCCTCATCAGACTTTACATCAAATTTTTCCAAAGTAGATTTTCCATTATTCAACACATAACATTTACATCGAAAGATAAGTAAATGGAAAAAGGTTTGATGATCAACCTTTCATAAGCTCATAGGGGGGTTTTATTCAATTTGGATATGATATTCATCATATTCAAGACATAACAAGCTATGTTTACTATTTCAACCCAAAAATATTTATGTAATTTATCCTCATTTAACATAGCTCTAAGGGCCATAACTAGAGTCCTATTTTTCCTCTCTGTTATGTTATTCTATTAGGGCATTCTAGTGCAGCAAAGTCATATTATAACCCTACTTCTTGACAAATAGATTTAAACCAATTATTCTCAAACTCTACTCTATGGTCACTATAGATGGTAGAAATGGTGCATCCTAATTTTCTTTGAATCCATGTTGAGAATACCCTAAACTCCTCAAATGAATCTTTTTTAATAACTAAGAACTTGACCAAAGTGAACCTAGTATAGTCATCTATAATAACAAACCCATGTGATTTTCCTCCTAAACTTATAGTGCTGACGGGTCCAAATAGGTGTGCATATGCAAAATCTCAAGTGGTCTACTTGTATCAATCTCCTTGATATAGTGAAAATAGGACTTAACTTATTTGCCAAGCTGATATGCATCACAAAGGTGCTTCTTAGTTAATTATAATTTTGGTAGTCTAAATATGTCCAAGCGAGAGATCTTTTTTAAGTGTCATCATACTTGCATGACACATTCTCCTGTGCCACAACCAAACCTCATCTACAGTAATTTTTAGATAATACACTTTGCTTGACTCAATTAGACTCTCTAAGTCAATCATGTAGATATTATTCACTTTAAAATCATGCAAAATAGGTTTACTATCAAGTAAAATCAAACATTTATTAGAAAGCATTTCACATTAAATCCCTTATAACATATCTTAATAATACTAAGTAAATTATTCTTTAAAACTTCTACTAACAATACTTTTTCAATAGTAAAGACATTAGTTTTACCAATAGTTCCAATTTCAATCACCTTTTTTTCAAAGTATTATCTCTCAAGGTCACTTTTCCTCCACTCTAGGACTCCAACATGACGAATTTCTTTATACTCCTGTCATATGGCGCGAGCATCCATTATCTAGGTATCACATACCTTCACTAGACCAATTGTGAAGGCATATCTGTAAAAAAAATCAAGTTGTAGCCTTGGAAACCCAAATGAGTTTGGGTCCCTTCAAGCCATGAGATAAATCTATGCTATGTTGTCTAGATGAAGTCTTAGGTCTCCAAACATATTGTGCACCAATCTATAAGGACATACGCGTGCGATGTGCCCTACCATGTCATAAGAAACACACTTAACACCAAGGAATGAATGAGCAAACCCATGCCATGTGGTTTTTTTTTGTTATGCAATGAGTATGCATGTGCTGTTGTCCTAGGTCATGTATGAATGGATCTTGATGCATTAGCTTTTCATTCATTGATTTCTTTTTTCATGCCTTTATTTGCACTTATACAAATTCCAAACTTTACTTATGCTTCGATGCTCGCTATTCTGCAAATCTAGAGCCACTTCTTCTAATTCTTTAAATGCAAGTTCTAAATCAATATGCTCATGTGTTTTGTCCCTAAGATTATCTTTCAACTCCTCTTACTCCTTTTGCAAACTAGAGTGCATATCTACTAATGCAATATATTCATTTTTTTAAACAAGCAATTTTTTTCACTAGATCCGTGTGCTCATCTACTAATGCATTATGCTCATGCTTTAAACTTGAAAATTTTCTTTTTAACTTTTATAACATGTGTACAATTATTCTGAGAAAGAAAATAATTTCTCATATGTAAAATCACATACCTAATTACTATCTATATCACCCTCTTGTCGTTAGCCATTAAGCACAAGTTGGTGATCTCTTCCTCTGTTTTTTTCTCAAATGACTCAGAATTTGAATTTTCCCAAAAGGCTCTCTGAGGCCTTTTTTTATTTTCTTATTATCAAATTTGTCCTTAGCTTTTTCCTTTGATGATTGAGCTTTCAAATTGGGGTAATCTAACCTTATGTAACCTATGGCTTTTTGCATTCACAACAAGTGAGGTCAATAGAAACTTCATTCACTTTTTACTATTCCTCCACTTATCAGTGTACCTTCTTTGCTTCTTTCTAAGAAAAATTTGTAATTGCTTGTCATGAAGGCTATGTCATCCTCTCTGCCTCCTTCGGAGTTACTACTATCAAAATTGTAGGCCTTCAAGGCAATTGTTTTATTTTTTCTCTTTTCTTCTATATTTATAGCTCTTTGGAAATTTTTTTTGCTCATATGCAATTAAGGAACCATGCTAATTATTAATATAATTAGCATGCAAATCTTTTGATTCAGAGATTGCCATCACCTTGGTACCCTAAGATTCAAGTACGCATCTAAGAATCTTGTAACCTTTTCAGCATAAATAATTTCTTTTCTCAATGCATTCAATGAGATAATAATCTTTGCAAAATGAGTATACATTTAGTAATGATTTCACTAGTTTACAAGCTAAACATTTCATTATTATAAAGAAAAATATTTAATCTTGAACGTTTAATTTCAATTTTTTTCTCATATGTAATACACAATCTATCTCAAATTTCTTTTCTAATTGTACATGTGGATACACGCATATAGTCTTCAAACTTAAGTGCAGAAAAGAAATATTTTAAATATTAACTATTTAATTATGCAAGTTCTCTTTCCTCTAAACTCCATTCAATAAATGGTAGTTCAATCTTAGTGCCATTAATTATTCTATACAATGGTGAATATCCAATTTGAATTAAATGCCACATACTAAAATCTATGATTTAAATAAATGTTGAAAAATGGATTTTCAAAAAATTAAAGGAATGCAATCGAAAAGCGAGGGACAGGCAACAAAATAACCTTCTAACATATTCTGATTCCCAACATATATCATTCTAGAATCTACTCCGGTAGAAAGACCACTTTAAAAGAAAATCTTGCTCTAATATCAAATGTAAGTGACTAGGCATAACTAAGAGAAGGGTGAATTGGCTTATTTTGAAATAAAATATTTTTTCAAAATTTAACAATAATACTTTGCAGCATAAATAAATTGAATGATTCATTCTTTTAATACTT
The DNA here is from genome assembly GCA_019925795.1 of Dendrobium chrysotoxum. NCBI lineage: Eukaryota > Viridiplantae > Streptophyta > Magnoliopsida > Asparagales > Orchidaceae > Dendrobium > Dendrobium chrysotoxum. The sequence continues at coordinate 7,148,819 of CM034310.1, forward strand.
GATTTTAGATCTTTGATAACTATGCACTTGAGATCAAACAAGCCTAATAAAATATATTCAAAGATAAATTTAATTTTAGCAGAATAATTTTAATAACAAAATTTTTTATAATTTGTTTTATTTTGGTTTTTACTTTAAAATGAATAATACTTGCAATAAAATTATATCTAAGCAACAAAGATAAAATATGCAAGAAGAAAAATCATGTAGAAAAGAAAGAAAAAGCAAACTAGAATTCATATAATGATTCAGTCAGCTTGAAGCATGTCCACTACCCTGAGTCCTCTCCCAGAGTATTCCACTAACCACTCCTGCTCCAAGCAAGGCGGAGAAGCCTTTCTCCTTCACAGGGACCGGAGAACGCCCTTAAACCCTTCTCTTCCCGAGAAGACACCATCCTTATACATCCAACATGGCGGAGATGCCTCACCACTAGCATCCAGAGAGCACAAGAGTCTTAACCCAAGACTCTCACAAGCTCTTGCACCCAAGAACCCTCACTCTATCACAACCGAGGAAAAAAAGACACATAGCAGGCAAAACAATCTTATGGATCCCGATCTCTTGAATACCCTCTCAAGAGATCCCTCACAAACTCTCCTCTCTTTTTCTCTCCTTTTCTCCCTCACCACAATAGAGTAAAAACCCACTCAGAAGCTCTCTCACAATCTCCATAGCCTCTCTAAAGAAAGCATGAGATGTTATCTCTCTATCCTCAAAAGATCATAAAAGAGTATATATATCAAGCTCCTATTCAAACCTTAAAAATCCTTATTTAATAAATTTGACAGGTCAATTGAACAGTTCGATTCAACATCTTATAGAGTGATATGAACAACTATGTCAACCTATGAAACCAGATCATCATGTCTGTATGAAGTTCACCCGAACAAGCTCTTTATTTATTTAGATTATGCGATGTATATCGTACAGCACTATCTTCACAAGAATGGCAACTCAAAGCATTGGATCGACCTATCCAACTAGATTTCGGCAAGAGAAGCCCTTTATTTGTTCGTATTGTATGATGGGGATCATACAATTCAAAATCAACTCTGATTTATACCCGTGATTTCAAATTCCTAAATAGGTAATTCATTATACAGGATGTTAATATTTGTATTATATGAACTAGTTTGTCAGGCACAAATAGTTCAAAATTTGAATTAACCTATCTTTAGACATTTAGGATTTAAACAGTCTAAATTTGAATAGCTAATCATCAAATACGATATTCATTCTAATGTACAATTTTTTATGCATTTTTTTTAATTTTTAATTTTATGTCAATTAATCTCACTTGATTTTTAGGATTTTCAGAATTATCACTCATATTATATGATTAGATTCTAACTATATAGTTAGAATCTAATCATATAATATATTTTTCTTAGAAAATCAAATGCTTTAATTAATATTACTTTAATGTTAAATTCCCTTGTGTGTATAGTTGTTCAACCAACTCTATGCCTAAACATACAAAAGTCTCAAGGAAAAGAGAAATTAAAATTACAAATTAACACACACTCTCTGCATCTTGGTCTTCACAAGGCTAACGGATTTTCTTTACCATTGACCTTTTAGCCTTTGCAAGTCCTTTGGATTGAATCCATCACTTGTTTGCTTCCTGCAATTGTTAGAAAAAAAAAAAAATTCTTACTCACACCATTGAATGGCAGTTAGCATAACCAACAATGTTTGTAATCATTAAAACTCTAGCGTATGTCAGTCTCATGGGTTTCAACAAAATGCAGCTCAAAAATTAAGAATTTTCTAAGAGAATATATAAGGATGCATAGTTGTTTTCACGCATAAAGATATTTGTTAATTGTTCATAATATTCACTGTAAGATTAAAGCTTTTTCCAAGTGCTTGATATAAATTATATGGAAGTCAGGACATGCTTGTTACTCATCTAACTCATTCAAAACTTGAGATTTTAAGTTCTAAAAAAAGATTATCAGTATTATCTTGACAAAACATCAACATATTCATTTTTAACTCCAGATTGATGAATTCTACGCACATTCTTCATTTACTTATTGTTTTATGTACCATCACCACGTTGAAAATCCAATCCGAATATTGGACTGCCCTGACGAAGCGGGCGGTGAGTAGTATATTTACTTCTCGGATGGGTTCAACAAGTAATGCTATCATTTTGCTGATCTTCAACTTGATATGATGGGAGTCTCTTTTCGTATTTAGTTGGTGGCATGTGACTTCTTTGTTGAAGCCTGGCATGTTTGTTGTTGTCCATATGAATACTTTGAGATTATTACAAAGAGTTTGTATTAACTCATCTCGATGTTCTTTGCTGAAGGAAGCACTAATTTTGAGGACTCTACCTAGTTCATTTTCCATTGCGGGTACTTCTTTGATGGCCTAGATTGTCTCCAAGCACATACCTCATTCCACATCGAGCTGGAGGATTTCTTTACAGGTGTTTGCTAGACCTACTGCTCATAGGTAGCACATATGTGACTGGGCTAAGTCACACCTCACTATGATTTCTCTTCATTTGGCAGGAAATTTGATAGCAATATGGTATATAGATACCAGAACTCTAAAAGTATTCAGCAGCTACCTGTCGAATATGGCGTTGTAGGTTGTTAGAGCATCGACGACGATGAAGTCTGCTAGGGGTGTTAATATATGACCCGACCCGAAAATTCCTGGTCTGAGTCAACCTGTTTGGAAAACCGATCGGGTTTGGGTTTCATATTCTAACCCGATTGCAATTTTGGGTCCCGTTCCAGTCAACCTAAAAACCAGAAAGCAACCCAAAACTGACCCGTTTGTCACACAGTCGTGCTCGTCCACCACTGTGCTAATTAGTTGTGATCTATCCGTCGTCACTCGTCTGCTTGCGATTCATCCATCCATTGCGCTCATCCTCATGCTCGCCCCTTGCGTTCAACCGGATAAGCAGGTCGAGTCGTGTCAGGCTAGGTTGGGGCTGGATCGAGTTCTAATTTTATGACTCGTGTCATTAATCGAGTCGGGTTTGGATCAAGTGAGTTGAAGACGGCTCAATTTTAGATTCGACCCAAACCTGAGCCAAAAATTCATTTTAACACCCCTAAAGTCTGTCATAGTAAATACTTGTTGTTATGTAAATATGAGGTTCACGATCTAAATGGAAATTCATGTTCATAGTAAGTCTTACATATTAGCTTCATGATCTAAAATAGAAGTGCACACCAACCAGAGCACTCAGAAGTGGTTGAACAACCTCAATGCCCCACATATTGTCGAGGACAACCAATGCGGGATTAGAAACTATTGGATGATAAGTTCTTAAAGGAGTGTTATAACAAGTTCATTTTCAGTTGACTGCCATCCCGAAAGATGAAAGAATTTCTTCTATATATATATAATGTGTCAAGCACTTATTAATATGCTCATGGTATTCCCTCTTCCTTTCATAATAACATGGATTAAATATACATAAAACTGTGAGGTTCTTCCTGCATATCACATTATAAATTATTCGAATGTAAATTAAAGTTTTTTGAAAACTCCCAAATCAACCATAAGTTCCTGCCATTGATTTCAGCAGAAAGCAGATAAGTTTAAATTTATTGTTCCATTTTTATCTTGCTTTTATTTTAAATAAAAGTGAATATATTTTCATTTGGTGGATTTAAAAATTTCTTAAAGAAACTAATTTACTTTGAAAAAAAATACTAAACATATTTTCTAACTATTTTAAAAAAATGTAAATACAAAATAAAAATGATCCCAAGATCTGCATCGAAATAGATCTGAAACTTCCAAAGCAAAATAAAGTCGTTTTCAATGGAATAAGAATACAAAGAATATAGTGAGAAGGCCAACCAATCGTTTGGCCCAAGATACCGAATGGTTATTAGCTCTCCAAGGAGAGGATGAAATGGCCATGATTTGGAAGCAATGAATTCAATGATGACATAAGAATTTTGACAGCTAAAACTAGCAATCAACTTCAACTATTGGACTCTTTCCACAAACCTTTAGGCAGACTTTTTTTCTAAATAAACGTTTTAAATAAGGAGTGAGCACTGAAATATTCCATGTCTTTATTCTAATGTTTGAAATGGTGATTTTAGGGCCATCGAAGGCTCACCTCAGAGTAGGATCGGAAAAAGTTATCGCAGAACAGTCAGGAGAACCATTTGGCTTGCAGGAGCATGCGCCGAGCCATCGCCTTGGGTGCCAGGGGGCTTGCCTTTTACGCTGCTGCTAATAGGTGCAGCCCTGCATTATAACTTATATTAAATTAGATTTAATTATCAAATTAGTAAGTTTTAAGTTAACATAAATAACTTCAATATAATTTTTAAAAAAAATTATGAATGAAAAGATTATTTGTATTTTAATCTCTTAAGAGTAAGTCTTATAACAGTAGTGTACCGCTCACTTTCGCCTATTAGTTGGGAGCTTTGGCTATCAATTAAGCGGTTTTGGGTTCGAGTCTTGCATATATAATGTGTGTGTAAGTTTGCCTTAATTAACCTAAATGTCCTAAAAAAAAGTCTTATAAAACTAATTCCTCTCATACAAGTCAATAGAAACATCACTGCACATAGGCCAACTATCTTTCATCTATGTTGTGTCATTTCTTTCTTCATATTTCCATTTGCTTCACTTCTCTCTATTTGGTCAACCTCATGAGTTTATGTAATTCATGTGTGGTTCATTAGAGATTTGATAATAATTAAGGTTTAAAATTGGGCAATTGGATATTGAGGTATATTCTTTCTGTGAGGCTAGGCATAAACATCGAAAAATTTTGAGACATTAGCCACAAAATTAAATCATTAAATTAATAAAAATTTTGAAATAATAAGTAACATATTAACATCAAAGTAAAATGTTAATATAAAATCATAAAAAGTCAAAGAACGACAATTAAAAATCATACAAGGCTACAAACAATGCTAAATAAATAGTACCTGGCTCCAGTTCAACATAAATAAATAATTTAAGATCATAATTTATGAATTCAAAAATCTCCCTCACTCTCATCATTTAGTGAGTTTTCATTAGAAACATATTATAATTAATTGATTTTTCTCCTTCCTCAAACTAAAAATGCGACAATGAATTTCTGACAAGAAGAGCAGAAGTAGCGATTGTGTAACAATGATGATGGCACAATAGCATTGGTAATGCAAGACGATAGGTGCAGGCATGAGGGTCCTGAGACTGTGAGTTTGGGGATGTACCGTTCTTCTCAGGTTTGGTTTAATTTACATGTAAAAATAATTTAAATTTTAAAATTAGCTAAAGTTTAAATTTTTAGGCTTGCACCTCTTCAAAATTATACTAAAATTAAACCGAGGTCTTCCTTGAGGCATGCCTCACCCCCACTAAGGCATAAACCTCATATGGTAAGTGTTAGGCGTACAGCCTTCTTTAAATTGCCTTGAGATTAGCCTCTAATTACACAATTTTAAATTATGATAACAATAAATCTGATTGTGTCATAAAAGAGTTAATTAAGTGTCTTTTAAGTTTTATAGATATTGACTAAATCATTGTGATTATAATTAATTTAAGGCTTGCTTGAAGCCATTACAATTTGAAGATAAACTCAATAAGGTGGATCAAGATTCTTCAAGAGTGTAAATAAAAATTCAAAGAAATTAGCTTAGTTTGTGAGTGTGTTTAGTTGCTTCATTATTTGATTGACTATGTAATTTATCCTACATGTCTCAATGATATTGTACACATTAATTAAAATATAAAAACATTCTAATTAAATTATTACTTTAATTATATTAAGAAAACTCATTATATCATACTTTCATAATATTAAGAAATAAGTAGAACTTTATTATATAAATAGATTGTGAATTAATTGTTATATAAACCTATAGCTTTATTAGGCTGCTCAACTAGTTAGTATAGCCTTAGTTTGTCCGGTCATAATGTTTGAAAATTTTCAATTGTTTTTTCTCTTTCGTTGAAGGTCGTAGGATTAGCTTCTTAAAGATCTCCTATGAAGAAAATTATATTAATAAAAATATTTTGCAGAAGGGTCAAACGGAATTAGCTTTTCAAATCCCTCTAAAAAGAAATCATTTGAAAAATCTCAAGACAAACAATCAAACATACCAAATCATATCCGGGAAAGCTTTTCGTTAAAAGGGCAAAAAGAATTAGCTTCTCATAGATTTCCAACAGAGAAAATCTACTGTTAGTGACTAGACAAACTGAGTTTATCTACAGTAACTTCAAGTAGACACTATCTCCACTAGGGATGATCGAGTTAGCTTCGCAAAGTTCTCATGAATGGGAAAATCGATACAAGGCTTCAAGGTCTGTGGCAAAACAATCCAAGTTTATCAATGATCATATTTAAGAAAAGGCTATCTCCACTGGGGATAAGGAATGCAGGCTTTAAAGACATACTGGAGTAGATCAATCTTAAAAGAGATTGTATTGAAAGAACAAATGTAATTAGCTTTTCAAAGATCTAAAAAGGAAATCAATTGGAACGCATCAAAAATTATGATTAGATAAACCGATTTATACACAATCGCATTTGTATGCAAATCTATTTCTGATTATAACTAACAAACCGAGTTTATACACAATCACCATATGGCTTTGTGCCACACTGCAAGCTGGCAAAGACTTTGTGGCTTGCCTAGAAGTCTTAATGGGTCATCATCAAGTTGCTTACAGCTTGATGTTTATGGCTCACCATTAACAATTCTCGGGTTACCGTTAGCCTATTTTGACAAGAAATGACTAATTCCCCCTATACATAGAGAAATGAATTTTTCCTTTTCTAGCCATTTAGGAATGTTTCTTTGTGTTGCCTATTATCAACTATAGTATTCTAAAAATACTCCTACTTAATATTTAGAGGATGATAATTCTACTAATATTTTGTATTAAAAGAGAAAAAATTTAAGGCTTAAATATTCTATTCCAACAAATGTTTATATCAGAAAATTATCCACAAGCATTCATAATTAGCTAATCTTTTGAGCACATATTAGAGTGACTCTATCCTCATAATCACTAATTTTCCTTGTGTTTATTGTTTTGTATTATTAACATTGTTTAAAATTGTGCTACATGAGGCTCGCCTTGAGGCCCACCTCAATGCAATTCCAGTGAAAAACGCCTCAAGGCTTACGCCTCGAGCTTTTTTTATGAGGCTTACGCCTCAGCTTGGTTGAGGCCCGCCCTGAGGGCCGTCTTACCTTACTAGCGTGAGACATACACCTTACCCGATTTATATTTTTTTTTTAATTAATACTTACCTAAATCCTAAACTAAAGTCTCAAACAAATCATGCCTTCATGCACCCCTAAGCCGCAGCAACTTCCTCTCAACCAACTCGACCCCTAGACCACGGCCTTTGACGTAGCCATCACTGAGAATCACTTGAAAGGCGCACACCACCACCACCTCCTCCAAAAATTTTGGAGTATTATTCTCATTTTTATGTTGATGAAAAATATTTATAAATTAAAAAGATGATTGAAATAAATGAAGAAGAAACAAATTGAGAGTCATTGGACTCCACAGGATGAGGTAGGGGAGAGAAATTTATTATGAGGACGACTCAAATAAAAACCCCTTCAGTGATTACAGTACAGATGATTTCTGAGTTGTTATCAATTATGTCAGCTTTTTTTGGGAATTGAATGTGGATGAGTAGGGAATTAAGAAAAAAGGAATTTGAAGTTGAATTTGATGTTATATGATACTTTTACGTGATTCCTATATTTCATATTGTTTTGCTCTTGCAATATGTTAGACTGGTCCATCCTGGACCGGTTCTCTGCTATTCTAGGCGAAGGCAGTCCGCCTCCACTACTTTCCCTCCCCCTTTGGGGTAGGGTCCACACATTAATGTTGTAATTAAGAAAGGAGATTAAGACGGAAATTCAAAATAGAAGGGTTGTTTGGGTATTTTGTTATTTTTTATGCTTTAAAAAGAGGATATTGTTTAGGATTAGGGTTATCTTGTATTTGGAGAGTTTCTAGGATTTGCTTGGGCTCTAGCCGTTGGCTAGAGATTGGGAGAGACGGATCCTCCTCTTCAATTGAGGATCCATTGTATCTTTTTCATTTTCTTTCATTTTTTATCAATAAAAAGTTATCTTCTGATTATTTCTTCCAAAATCTTCTCAAAACTATTTTGCAAGTTACTGAAATCCAAATTCAGCAAAGGAAATTCTTGTTCCCACAAGCGTTTCCAATCAAATTGGTATCAGAGCGATTTTCGGGCTATTTTTAGATAATTCCTGCAACTGATTTTTCTATGTTGGACCGAGATTTTTGCTGTTTTTAGGCGGAAAATCTGAATTTTTGAGCTTAACAAATGTCTGGGGACCAATGTCAGGAAGAAAGGTAGAAGTATTGGAAGGGAAGATCGGACAAATGAAATCTGAAATTTCAGATCTCCAAACTCAAGTTTCAAATTTAAAGAAAGATATTTCAATCATCCATGATAAGATCGATTCAAAATTTTTCATCCTTGAGGAGATGTTGAAGAAAGTGCTCAAGGGCCAAACCAAAAAAATGCCGACGAAGGTGAGGGAAGTCACCGACAGCCAAGGAAGTGGGGAAAACCCTAAGCCAAACAGACAAAGTGGAGATCAGGAGGTGGAGATTTCGGAAGGAACAGAAAAAATGCCTCCCCTAGGGCCTACTCCTAGGGAGGAGTCTGGTAGAGGGTATATAGAGAGGCGTGAGGGAGTTGGACATGAGTGGAAGGGTGCTAAATTTGAAAGGAGATGGGCTGAATTTGAAGGGCAAAGGCTTGATTATGATCGATGTTGTGTCGATTTTGAAAAGAGAAGGGCAGAATATGATCGAAGGAGTACTGAATTTAAAGAGAGAAGGTGGGCTTGCGATTAAAGGTTTGGGTGCGAGCAGAGAAGGGATGATGGGCACAACTGGGGGGAACCACCCCCTTGGGGAATGGAAAACTTTGGAAGAAATAGGGGTGACGGAAGAGATCTGAGTGTGAGAAAACTAAATATGCCAATCTTTGAGGGGGAGGATGCACACGGGTGGATCTACAAGGTAGAGAGATATTTCATCGTTAATGGGATGACGGAGGAGGAGAGACTAACGGCAGCTGGCCTAGGCTTGGAAGCGAAGGCTTTGGCTTGGTACCAGTGGAGGGACATGCAATGACCCATATGGAGATGGAGGGAGTTCAAGAATTGCCTGTTAGAATGATTCCGAACTAGCAGGGGAGGAGACTTCTACGAGCAATTCTTCACCTTGACACAGGATGAGTCAATGATAGAGTACCGGGAGAGATTCGAGTACCTTGCTAGCCGATTGGATTGCCTTTCTAAGACTAGAGGGGAACTTCATGAAGGGACTGAAACCAGAGATCCGAGTAGCGATTAGAGTGATGAGGCCTCGTGACTTGGGAGAGGCTATAGAGCTAGCTCAATTGGTAGAAGACCAGAAGCATCTGGAGAGAGGAACAGAAGGCAATAACTCAGGAGGCTCATACAGGATGACCACCATCTTTTTGGCATCTAAGGAGCCGACACCGAATACTCTTTGGGAGACCTAAAAGGATAAAACTGTAGGTGGAAGACCCGGGAATAACTTCAAGAAGCTCATAGAGACTGAGTTACAGGAGAAGAGGGCAAAGGGGCACTATTTCAGATGTGAGAGATATACACCATGGCATAGATGTAAGAACCGAACTCTTCAGGTTCTCACTGTTTGTGATAATGAGGAAGTTGGGGATAGAGCCATATTTCCACCTTGCGGATAAGGTGGGTCTTTGGGAGGGGGTATTGTTAGACCGGTCTATCCTAGACCGGTTCTCTGCTATTCCAAGCGAAGGCAGTCCACCTCCACTGCTTTCCATCCCCCTTGGGGGCAGGTTCCATACATTAATGCAGCAATTAAAAGAGGAGAATAAGGAGAAAATTCAAAGTAGGAGGGCTGTTTGGGTATTTTGTTATTTTTTATGCTTTAAATAGAGGAGATTGTATAGGGTTAGGATTATCTTGTATTTGCAGAATTTTGGAGAGTTTCTAGGATTTGCTTGGGCTCTAGTCGCTGGCTAGAGATTGGGAGAGATGGATCCTCCTCTCCAATTGAGGATCCATTGTATCTTGTTCATTTTCTTTCATCTTTTATCAATAAAAAGGTATCTTCTGATTATTTCTTCCAAAATATTCTCAAAACTGTTTTGCAAGTTGCTGAAATCCAAATTCGACAAGGGAAATTCTTGTTCCTACAAGCATTTCCTATCACAATATTTGGATTTTAATTCTATTTCATGTAATTTGTTACTTGTCACTTTATGTCTTGTGCAATTTTTTATTTCATATGTATATCAATTTATTACTTCATAGTTCAATAGAAATTTAATATGTCATTCTTTAACATATTATTTTGATATTTAATAAAAAAATCACTTTTAACCTTTATTTTCACTTTAAGCAAATTTTGAATTTTGAGGCTTACGCCACAAAACGTCTTGAGGCTTACGCCTCACCTCAAGAAAGAAAACGCCTCAATACCCAATTACACAATTTTAAACCTTGATTATTAACAATCATTTTATATAAAGTTTGTATTATTCTTATAATCATTGGTTGCAATCATAGTCATCACCAAAAACATGATAGAATTTTTAGAAATGTATTTCTCTAGTATTGATTAGCATTTGCTTAGACGGTTGTTGTCGGTGCTCTTCTCCTATGAAGTAAAAGGTAACAGATAATTTTTACATTTGCTTGGAAGTGACGGAGTGATTTATTTAGATAGCTGAATCCTAAGAGAGGGGGTGTTTAATCATGGACACAGGCAAGTTAGGGTTGAACTACATAAATGTAATTGTCTCCAATATTTTTATAAATATATTTATTTTATATTGCACTTTACTTGATTTGCATGCTTGTGATAATTGTTTGGCTGTATGCTCACAATATAATATTATGAAGTTATTTATACTTTGTTCTCTATATTGTCATAATCATATTTAGTACTGTATCATTATTATTATTATTATTATTATTATTATTATTATTATTATTATTATTATTATTATTATTATAAAAAGGGTAATTAATTTGATCTTATTCGAAATGTTATTATGGTGATTCAAATATTGAATTGTTATATGGCATGTTTTAGAGTAACATTTATACTGATGTCCTAAATTGTTCGTTACTCATTAACATAACATTATCAATATCTTCATCACTATTGCAAATACTATGGAAACTTATTGTAAGAGATTGTTTATTTACTCTTAGGTTTTGAAGTCCAGTTGATTTACTACATTGGTGCTTAATTTATTTAATCACTCATACTAAATTCATCCTTATATGCATAGTATTATCGTGTTAACATATTTGTCTTCAGTTTGTTCATAATATATAATGTATGTATTTAGTTGTGCATTACATATATTGTGGTGTCTTAATGTAACATGCTTCCCTCGCCTATTTATCAATTGTCTTTGTTCAATCCAATGTGCGGAGTAAGTTCAAAAAATTAATAAAGAGAATGGTTTCAGTTCAATTTAAACAAAAGTTAGACATACGTTGTAAGCAATACTTGAGAAAGAAAGTGACATTTCTATTTTTTAAAAAAATTAATAGATATGCTCTGATACAGTTGAAATGAATAAAAAGTTAACGTTTTCTACGGTGTAAAAGAGTAGAGTTTGAGAGAGCTGAAGTATTAACCAATTTAGCTCGTCTAGCGAGAGATTATGTTTAGTTTATTTATATAACAAGCTAAAGAAGATCTGTTCACGAATATGAAGCGGTTCCTAACCTAGCTAGTGAGTAGTATCTGCAAGTTAGAACTTATGAAACATTGATTCAATGATCCCAAACAACAAAGAACTTTTTCAATAAGAAGAGCTTAAAAACATAGTCAATTTAGAACTTACAAGGATAGACATACCCGCCCAGAACTGATGGAAGTAAAAAGTGTAGAGGTTAGCTTGCTTTCAACATAGTAATTTTCTCAGGCTTCGTATCAAGTGATTCCTCTGCAAACCATTGTAGAAAACATTTTGTGTAGCAACAAATAGACCAAGCTGCATGTTAAGTTCAAAGACACGAAGAACTAAAAGATCAACACTGGAAACGATCAATTTCAGGTGATTCATTCCTATCCATGCTTCATTCTTATCAAGTCTTCAGGTGGTTGTAGATTGGTGTTATTTAGCTGTCTATTGAATTAACATCCATAGCTTTTCGCTCTTTGATGGATGGAGCCAGCAGGTTCCTTTAAGCCGTTGTGTGGGGATTCCCAAACTTTGCTAAGAGATCAGCCAGCTGGTTCTTCTCTCTTGGGACATGCTCCACCTGAGAATTCTCAATTTCAAAATTTCATATTTTATCTTCAGCAGGTAATGTGCTTGGATATGCTCGCTCACATCAAAGTTCCTTAGTATCTAGTTCACTGCCATCTGTGAATTGCTGTTAAACTTCAGCTTCCTGATGCCAAAACTCAAGGAAAATCTCAGGACAACCAGCATATCCTTGTATTTAACATAATCATTGGTACCTTCATATTGGATTTTCAAAGGTTACTTCAACACAGTGCACCATTGGTATGGAACTGGGAGCAATTCTGCTTGGCATGTACTTCAGTGTTAGATTCAAGGCTTTGTGTGAAGTCTGCGAAGAAGTCTAATAAAGTCTGAGCTTTTATCATACTCCTGTGCATATACTAGAGTATAAACTCCCTTAGTTCTACCGACTTCTGCTCTATTTTTAGGATCGCATCTTCTAAGGGTCGGTTACCAATTGCAACATATTTACTTGGAAGTATTGCCATAGCCTTCCACATTATTGATCATAGCCAGGGTAGCTTCTGCGTGATGTAGCAGATTGTTGCTTGTTGGCTTCCCCTCTTAATAGAACCGAAAAGACAGCCTTCTCCTCATCTCTAAGGTTCAACTTCAGCATCAATTCCGGCTTTGGACTTATCAGCAAAACAGGAACATCAAGTATTTCTTCAGCTGCACAAAAACTTTCTTGCATTCTTCTGACCACAAATTGTTTTTCATTCCTTGTGCTTTGAAGCACGGGACAATCTTCCCACCAGCTCGGCTAGAAAGTTCCCAACTTCTAAACTTCCTTCACAAACCAGGGACAGACATATCTAAGACTGCATCGATTGGCTTTTATCCGTTTTTTTAAAACACCATAAAGAACTTCCAATTTACACAACACTACACCCTGGCTTTTGAACAAAGCCCTGCCACTTCCAGTCCTCCCTAAGGTTATATACGGATTCCCAATTTCCTGAAGACGCATAGAAATTAGACAAGATAACAAAAGTACCTGAAATTTGATGCTTTCTATTTATCATCTCCTTAGCCACCTTCCTCCCCATCTCCAAATTCCCATATATCATACATCCCCCAAGCAATGCACCCCATATAGTAGCCTCGTTATCACTGCCCACTCTACATTTTTTATCTGAATTCGTTTCCAAAGCATTTCTACTCTCTAAAACTCTTTGCGCTTCCACAAGCTTTCCTGCCCGTCCTAACATATCAACCAGACAAGCAAAATGATCAGCTCTAGGAGCAATACCATACTTCTCCTTCATTAAGTTAAAATATTGCATCCCTTGCTCAATCAAACCACAATGATTACAAGCACTCAGGACAGACACAAATGTCACCTCATTTGGCACAAAATCCTTTCTTATCATATTTTCAAAAACTTCGATGGCTTCTGAAGCAAACCCATGTGTAGCATAACCAGTAATCATTGATGTCCAAGATAAATCATTCATCATCTGCATTTTATTGAAGATTCTTCGTGCATAAACTAGGTTACCTGATCTAGAATACATGTCAACTAATGCTGTTTCCACAATCAAATTACTGCTTAAATCTCCACTCAGAGTTCTTAGCACCTGAACATGTATCTGTTTACCTGCATCCAAAGCTGCAAGGCTGCTACAGGCATCAAGAGCAGTTGCAAAGGTGAAGGAGTTTCCTCTAACCAAGCCTTCTCCATTATAAAATTTGGCCAACAACTCTAAACCCTTTCTTGGTGATCCATTCTGCACATATCCAGAAATCATGGATGTCCATGAGATCACATTCTTAATAGGCATTTTATCAAACAAGCCACAGGCATCTTGAAGCCAGCCATTAGAGATGCACCCCGACATCAACGCATTCCAATGAGACACATCTCTCTCCTTCAAATTATGGAAAACCATCCAAGCTTCACTGATGCTAGAGCACCTCGAGTACATGTCAATTAAAGCGCTAACAATGAAGGTGTCATCATTCTCCATTGAACACAAACTTCTGTAATAACCAAGTGTGAGGATAACTCCATGGACCTTCTTCCCCATCTGAAGAAACCCAATATTTGCAGCAGCACTTAAAACAGAAACAGCAATGCTATGATCCTCAATGAAAAGCTCCACAAAACCATCACTTTGACTAATGAGCCTCATTGCATCAGCATATTTTTCATTAAAGACATAACCTTTAATCATCAAAAGCTTAGACAGCAAACAAAGTTCTCTCCCTTCCAATGCCCTCTCAGCAGAGCCAACTTCACTGCACTTGAAGTACATCTTAGCCGTGGCATTTACAACTGCTGTATCTATTTCAAACCCTGCAGCCATAGAGAATCCATGAATTTGCATTCCCGATCTCAGGTCATTGAGTGCAGCACAAGCAGTCAAGCCACTGGCAACAGCAAACTCATCAGCCCCTAAATCGCATTTAACACTGTAGAAAAGCTCAAGAGCGGGAATGGCCTTGCCACCAGTTGCATAAGCAGCAAGCATAGTGTTCCAGGTAATGACATTTCTCTCGGGCATCTCCTCGAACACCTTCTGTGCAAAACCCAATGAGTTGCATTTAGAATACATGTCGACGAGGGAGGTGGAGACAACAACGTTGGGTGTGATTTGACGACGGATTATCTGGGCGTGGAGGGAGCGAGCAAGGAATGGGTCGCCGACGGCGGCAGCGGAGCGGGCGGCGGATGCAAATGCAAAGGAAAGAGGGGAGAGAGGGGATGGGAGGCGGAGGAGATCGGAGAGAAGGTGGATGGCGGCAATGGGAAGGTTTGAGCGGGCGTACGCGGAGATCATGGCTGCCCATAGGAATGTGTCGCGGGAGGAAGAAGGGATCTGATCGAAGAGCTGTCGAGCGTCGGTTAGCGAAGAAGGGGATGTTTGGCAAGCGTACGCCTGAAGGAGGCGGGTGGCGACGACCGGATTCGCGTCCAGGCCTTGCTTCAGGAGCCGTGAGTGCGCCTTCATCCATCCGCAGTTTCTCACCTGGATACGAAGAGAATTTCTGGCTTTTCTACAACTCCAACGAGGCGGCAAGTTCCATTATAACTAACAGAGTCAGGTGTATATATTTTTGAAGGAGGCCCTTTTTTTATTGAGAAATTATTATATGCGAAGTTCGGACGGAAAAATTTATTCAGATTGTAAGTATACATATTATGTATAAATAGTATATATAAAAATTTGATACACACTGTCTACAAATTTGTACACAATGTGTGCACTTATATATCCAAATGATTCTTCTATTTCGGACTCCACACAAAATAATTTATCCTCTATATCGTGGTGGTAAAGAGATGGCAGAAGGATTTAGGACATAGGAGAGCCTCCATGCTTGGAGTTTTGTAGTGGTGGCAGAGAGGCTACACGAGTGTTGTAAATGAATCAAGTGAGCATTGCCTAGTTTGAGTATATATTTATACAGGCAGCACATCTCGGTGTGTTGTTAGTTATCAAACAAAAAGTTTTTTATTTGAGTTTAGTATACGTGTTGTGTGTGAGAATTTGTCCTCATTGATCTAAAATGATCCCAAAAAAAAATTATATTTTTAACTAATTTAAGCTATTTTAAATATCGGCCGAACTTTAATTTTTTAATTTGTATGCCATGTAAGTGTGAGTTTTGATTTAGTTTTGATCAAGTCTAATTAATTATATAATTAAAACTAATAATTTAAATATATATTTTAATTAGGAGATATAATTAAAAATATAGATTTTAATCAAAGTTGGCCTAATTCATTAGTACTATTTAATTTGTTTGATAAATTGATAGAGTAAGACATCAAATAAGTAATGGATCATTATTAAATAAGCATTTTATTGAATTCTTAAGAAGTTGCTTTCTTAAATAAAAAATGAGTATGTTTGATAACATAAAAGAATAAATAAATTAATATATATATTTGTTTATTTATATAATGGCATGTAATAGTTTATTCAAATTTGTTCAATTATATACGTAAATAAATATAAATAAATATTAAACGAATAAGTATTGAGTTATTCATAGAGTACATTTGTTCGCTTACAGCCTTAGGCTTAGTATTAGATTATTGAAGAAATGAGAAGGAATTTTGATTTGTGAGTTGAGAATTAATAGGGTTTTGATATCAAAGTTTACAACTATGTAGATATGGTACATAGGTTTGTAGAGAGGTTGGGATGACCATTGGATTTTAAAAATATGCAAAACTTGGAGTTTAGAAGAGAAGTCTACCAGCTAGGGCTGCTTCAAGAGCCTGATATGGAGCATGGAGAGAGAGAGGTAGGTCTATTTAGAGTTGAGCATTGAGAGGAGATAAGAGGAGAATCCTATCCTAAAAGATTTGGTATAAAAAGAGCCACCAAGTCATATTAAAATTAGCCTTTAAATATAGGGATTTAAATATAATTCCTAAACATAGAAAATAACAAACTTTAAAATTAAAAGAGAGGCAATCATCAGTCATATTATTGTTACAATTCAGGAGCCCAAATTTGTGTTTTGATTATAACAAATATTATTAGATTGTATTTAGTTTCTCTTATATTTTACTATAGCATATCCTTTTTATGTGTACTAACATTTTAGGTTCAGCATACACCAAGCATTGTAGAGAATTAAGGATCAAGATTAGCTAGCTTAAGTTTGATCTATGCAAGATTATGTAATTTTTATTTATTTATTTTTTTTCTTGAGTCAAATGTATTGTAAAGGTGTATATATTAGCAACTGTGCACGCACACGGATGAGTGAAATTAAATATTTTTAATTTTTCTGAGGATCGTACTGTATGATATGTGTAATCAGAAATTAATTAAAATATTTAATTAAATGAGAAATAAATTGAAATAAAATAAAATCAATCGTGCTGTACGACCACATAATCATACAGGATGATCAAATATTTTAAGAACCCCCATCGTTCGTTAAATTAGGTAAAATTTTAAATTTTAATTTTGTATTATTCGTATTGTACGAACCTAATCATATTGTACAAACCTAATTGTATTGTACAATATTTACAATATTGCTTAATTTAATCCTGTGATTAATCAATCAAATTTTTATAATTTTGATTTTTTGATCCTACTGTATGAATTGGGTGGTATTGTATGATCGATAGAGACAATATTTGGTCGTCCTGGGATTTGTCCTGAAAGAACTGCGATTCGGTTCAATTAATCATACTGCACTACTATTCATTCATGCAATACGATGTTAACGGATCGTACCGTACTAACTAGTAATCGTATAGTACTAACAGGAAGAGTTGAATTGATTGTATTGTAATAATTGTACATCAAACAATACGAACAACGTAAATTTAAACTGATTGTATTGTACTAACTGGTGATCGTATAGTACTAACAGGTCAAATTCTGGGAATCATACTGGATGATCTTAAGACCGTACTGTACAAACTATTATGGCTTAATTGAATAATTAAGGGTTTTTGAAGCCCTCTATCTAAGCTTTCTCATTATACTTTATAAGAGTCTTTTTGACAGCCATTGGGTTATTTTTTATGAGAGAAAGCTTGAAGGGAGAGCCTATAACTTGAGAGTGAAAGGGTGAAGTTTGTGAGAGAGGGAGAAGATCCTTGTGGGATTTAAGGGTGTGTGAGAGGGAGTTTCACATGGTTGCTCTGACAAACTTGCACCTGAGTTACTCTATGCATCAATGTTTATCTTGAGGGAAGTTTTGGAGAGAAGACTTCTTTATTGTCAAAGGGCCCGACTACTCCGCCACACCAGGGAACGTGAAGTGATTCAAGATTCTCTTCCTTCACCAGAAGGGTGAAAAAGGATTTGAGATTCTCTTCTTTTATCAGGAGGGTGAAAAAAGATTTTAGGTTTGTTGCCTTCACTAGGAGGGTGAAAAAGCTTCAAGGTACTCTGCCTTCACTAGGAGGGTGAAAAAGCTTTGGGTACTCTACCGCACCGAGTTGGTAGAAGAGATTGTATAAGAGCATGGAGAGAGAGAGAGCGATATATATATATATATATATATATATATATATATATATATATATATATATATATATATATATATATATATATATATATATATATATATTATCATTTATTTTTGTTACGAAAATCAAAGAAGCAAAATTGCATTATTTTTATTAAGTTCTTTTGCTTGCATTTGTATTTAATCTAAAAATCAAAAAGGGGTTCTTTCATAGAGTACATTTGTTCGCCTATAGCCTTAGGGGCAGTGTAAGATTATTTGTAGATTTGAAGAAATGTAAAGGAATTTCAATTTGTGAGTTGAGAATTAGTAGGGTTCTGATATCAATGTTTACAACTATGTAGATATGGTACATAGGTTTGTGGAGAGGTTGGGATCACCATTGGATTTGAAAAATGTGCAAAACTTGGAGTTTAGAAGAGAAGGCTACCAACTAGGGTTGCTTCAAGAGCTTGATATGGAGCATGGGGGGGGGGGGGGGGGGGGGGAGAGAGAGAGAGAGAGAGAGTAGGTCTATTTTGAGTTGAGCTTTGAGAGGAGATAAAAGGAGAATCCTCACTTAAAAGAATTGATATAAATAGAGCATGGAGAGAGAGAGAGAGAGAGTAGGTCTAAACTAGGGCTGCAAATGAATCGAGCATTCGATGAGTTACTCGTGACTCATGTCGATTAAAGCCCATTCATGATCAATTCATTATGTAATCAAATCAACTTGAAGTTTTTTTTTAATACTCGATGATTAAATAAACAAGCTTAAACAACTATATGTTTGAGTCATTTATGTTCCTGTGAATAAGCTCAACATGAAGGTCGATAAAAGCTCAATTCTTGTTCAATACGAAGCTCATGAGTACGCTCTTAGAAACTCAATTAATATTTTATATTAAGGTTAATATCTTTATTATTTTCTTAAATTGCATTAAAATAAACAAATTCTTTAATAGGTAGGTGAAAATCATAATTCCTAATGTTTTTACCTACAATACACTTTAACAAGTTTCCCAAGATTTTATCTACTACTATTTGTACATCTATTTTTGGATGAAAGGCTAAATACAATTTTAGTTTAATTCCAAATAATTTTCATAATATTTTTTCCAAAAGTGGAAATTAAATCTAGCACTCACATTCAAATTTATGGTATAAGGAAAATCACACAATCTAAAAATCGTCTCGATTAGGCACGAAGCTCAAGTCATATCTGAGTTGACAACTTATAAAATTAAATTTGGGATTATCTGAACCCTGATTTCTACAAATATATTGTCAAATTGAACATCTCAAGGAGATGAACTCAATGACACCAAAATCAATCTAATCCGAGCCCAAATGGCTCCAAATCAAGGAATCGAAGCATATTTAGAAGGTTCAAAGCATTAATTGGATAGCCAAATGATCTCTAAATATTCATGCTTATAGCCGAATCAAACAACTCAACGAGACAAATCCAATAAACCCAAGATCTCTTACTTATGGCATCATTAAGGTACTTAAATGCTTGAAAAAGCTCCATGATAGAGGGAGTCAACATGGAGCGTCGATGGATCACTCCAAATGTACCTTGGATCTTCTCCATATTTACAGAGAGTACCACTCTCAAAAATCTAAAAATAGGCCCCTACTCTCTTCATAAAGGGAACCTTTTGCTAGAGATTGAAAAGAACTCATAAGCTTCAAAGATCGTAGAGGTCTACCAAGCACCACCATAGGTGAATTTCCGTCAAACACCTCCAAACCACCATCCAGCCACTGATCATCATCGAACCTCCACCTGACCATCGATCGCCGTTGAACCACCACCCATCCGTCGATCTCCGCCGGACTTCTGCCCGACCATCCTCAAACCACTTCCCAGCCGCCGACCACCACCGTACTTTCACTCGACCATTTTTAGACCATCCCCCTGCTACTGACCACCGGCAAACCTCCACTCAATCCTTGACCACCATCGGATGTCCTTCGATCCCCACTGGACTTCCGCCCAACCATCATCAAGACCACCGCCCAACCTTCGATCAGCACCATACACCACACAACCGCCAAACACCGTTGGACTTTAGTGCTAACGCCGACCATCGTCAGACTTCCACCAGACTGTTGTCAGACTTCTGCTAGACCACCATCAGACTTCCATCATTCTGTCGTTGGACTTCTATCTGATCGTCATCAAACCTCCACCATACCTCTATTGGACTTCCTCTCGACCGTCATCATACCACCGCCTAGCCACCAACCATTGCCAAACTTTCACCTAACCAGACTTCTACCCAACCATCCAAGGACTGACGACTGTTAGACCTCAGCCCGGCCACCAGCCATCATCAGACCTCCTTTGGATTGCCAATCATCGCTAGACCTTCACCCGGCCTCCAATCACCGTAAGATCATTGTCGAACTATCGCCTGGCTGTCGATCTCAGCTAGACCTTCTCTCACGGCAACTGCCACCAGACTTCTAATTTAACAATAATCCTTACAAACTCTCGAGTATCTACATGGTGTCTGACCGACTCTACAAATTATTGTAATTATACTGTCTTTAAATTAATAGATGGGCCGACTTTTGTAATTCACTCAAATTTAGTGGAATCTTGTCATCTAGGCCAAACCCCATAGTTTTTTCCCTTTGGGGATTTTTCACATAAAACTTTTTTTGGTGTTTCTTTGCTCTCTCTCCAACTATTTGTTTGTGTGTTAAATATCCATGCATCGCTAGGATAAAAAATTCTCTCACTCTACCACCATGAATATACTAGCCCGCAACATTTTCACATCATCTGTGAGAAACAATCAAACCCTTATAAGCACAACTAAAACATGTTCAATGGTCAATAAGCATAACAATCATACCAACGGAGCCTCCAGCTCCAACACACAATAATGCAAGAACTAATCTATGAATTAGGGATGCTAGATATCTGTCTCTCTCATTCTGATGGGTGAAATTCCACTGGAGAAGGGACATTAGGAGCCTCCCTAGAAGATCATTTCTGAAAAATGGAGGAATAACATAATGAAATACTTCAACTTCTACAAGGGATCCAGCAACCAATGCTAGTATAATAAGAAGTGACCGATCTCCCTCAAGATTTTCCTCTACCCGAGAAAGTCTGACCCATATATATTTATATAGAACCCACTATCCCTCAGTCAAGGGTTTACCCCTTATTACAATAAGACATTGACTTCATTAACACAACTAGCTCTACACATCCCTCTCGAATGGGTCGGCAAACCCGCATTCTTGAGGTGGAAGGCAACCCCTTCATCATCAAGATTTTCAGGAGTCATCTCCCTTAACTGAAGCCATCTTTCAACACCCTATTCCTATGAGTTTCAAGGTACCCATCATAGACTCTTATGATGGGTCGTCCAACCCTCACGAGCATATCAATCACTATATAACTGTTATGTATATTCAACAAGCCTTAGATGCACTCATCTGCTAAGAATTTCTCTCTACCCTCAAAAGGCAAGCTTGCACATTATTATACTCACTTTAGGTCAGAACTATTTCCACATTCTCCAATTTAGCCAAACTATTTATCAAATAATTTGTTGCTAATCAAAGAATTGTTAAGGACTCCTCTGACCTCTAGGGGATTTGCCAGAATAAAGGAAAATCACTCAAGAAATACTTTCAAAGGTTCTCCGCTGAGGCTCAATAAATTATAAGAGTGGATCTTGAGTTGCTAAGAAGAGCTTTCCTTGGAGGGCTCTGTACTTGCCTTTTTTACTCAGCAGTCATGTGAGACAAAATATATTTATATGTTGATCTAATTCATCATGTGGATGTGTAGATCTTGGTGGATGAAGCCCTAAATATTCACTGAAAGTAATTTAAACAAACTATAGAGAAGTATAAAAATGTACCTAAAACTAATAATTCATTATTATAGTGAAAGAAGCAAGGGAATAATAACATGCCCCTCGACCTTCGCAGTCGCGACATGAACCTCGACTAAAGACGGAGTATACACCTCTCAAAGCGTCATGAGTGAATATCTTAATGGTCATTCGAGATGAAGAAAATATTAAGTGGCCAAATTCATTAAAGTCAAACATGAGAAATTAGGAATAATATTACCACTTCAACCACAATCATGGGCACAAAACTATAGCATGCAAACAACTCAAGGAGAAAATTAAGAAACTGGTCTGACAAGGCTACCTTGGTCAATTCACATAAAACCTACCTGGTTATAAAGATGATCCCCCTACTAGGGGGCAACCAATGTAAAAATAATCGTAGAGTAATCGCCAAGTGGTTAGTGAGATCAAAACCATTAGTGGGGGCCCATTATTGGCTAACCAAGTCTTGCTCACAGTGAACAAGCCAACATAAAAGAAGTCTCGTATTGACCACTCTATTACTTTTGATGACTCTGACTTGGAGGGGGTCCAAACCCTTCATTAGGATCCACTCGTGATTAACACATGAATTGGTGAACTGTGTTACAGCAGCCAAAGGTTTTTAGCTAACAATGGGATCTCAATGGATGTTTTATTCTACTCCACCTTTTTTAGTATCGGCTTGTCCAGAGAAAAACACCAGCCCACCGTAGGACCACTATACGAGTTTGATAATCAACCTATACAAGTAGAAGGGATGATTAGCCTCCCAATCACACCTAAAGAATTACTTAGGCATGTGGATAAATTTTCATTCATGCCACATAAGATTTGCTTTAAACTATATTTAAGTTTTTTAGTCAAATCTATATATATTAATATAATATCATCCTAAAGGACAAACTAATATCTCACTATCAATTTGAGAAGAGAAACTTTTAATTTACTTTTATGCCTAAACACATGATAGGGAATATTCAATTCACCCCAAAGGATAAAAAGAATATTCACCTATCATTTTAATCATGAAATTAAATTAATGAATATATTTTCATAACTAAAACTGCATAAGAAATATTCAATTCAACCTTAATGATAAAATGAATATTTACTTATCATTTTAATCATGAAAGTATATTAACAAATTTATTTTTATAATTAAACTATATAAGAAATATTCAATTCATCTCTAAGGCTATAAAGACTATTCCTTTATTATTTAATCATGAAATTAAATTCATCTATTTATTTTCATAATCAAATATATAAAGAATATTCAAATTACCCATAAGGATAAAAAGAATATTCACTTATTTTTTGATTATAAATTAAATCAATGTTTAAAGCTTAGCTCTATGTCCATAAATTTTTCCATTACCTTAGAAAGAAATTAAAATAGGGTTTATTTTATTATGGGTTGTGGATTCCCTATAAGGGCAAGCCCTAATAGTTAATTATATCTCCTAAGAGAATACTCTTGATTAAAGTGAAGACTGAGGATTTTCAAATACAAATAGATTTAAAGAAATGATTGAAAATCCTCAGTCTTCACTGTATTTGATTATAAATTATAGAGTTGCACCTGAAATTTAGATTTAGATTTTAGAATTTGGATTTGAAAGAGTGGAATGGAAAATAAATGTGTAGAGACTGAGGGTTGTATACAATCTGGGCTTACACTTGCTTAGAGTGAGCTACCAGCTAACAATCTTAAACATAATCAATCACCACATGAAATCAAGATTAGATAGGCACTATCCTAGAAAGTAAGGAATCATAGTTTAGAAAACTTTATAAATAGGACTTTACAGTATTTTATATAATCGCATAATGAAATGATGCCTGGATCATAATGTAAGAAAAAAAAGAACTTTATTCATTTATAATTTTGGAGTACAACCCGAGGTCTACTGTAAAGAAAAGGTGGCCAAGCTCCACCAATAACAAGGTTGGATTTCTTCTCCTATATAAAGTAGATTTGAATATGATTGCTTATTCTTTGTCTTCAATTTCTGAATATTGGATCTTTTATAGTATTCCAAAAGACAATGATCTTCAAAAGAAGAAGAATTATTTATTTTTGAAACATATATATATATATATATATATATATATATTCAATCTTTTAAAACTTTTGACACTGTATAACTCAATCAAGCTATACAAAGATCTACACATTTACATCACTATTATTATATATGTCTTTACTTTATTTTTATAAGTTATATAAAAAATGTACATATGAAATAGTAATGTGTGAGCAGTTATATATACAGAAATTTAAATTAAAATAAAATTATACGGCTCTAAATTTTCACTATAATCTCTAGTGTACCAATAGAAAGTAAATATGACATCAATAGTATAGAAAGTAAATACCACTACATAAAAGTTACCTTTTTACAGCGAAAAAAATATGTCGCAAAATAAGGAAAATCCATAGCAAAATATGATTTGTGGCAGATTTGTTGTGGAATATAATCCAACACCAAAAGTGGTATCGCAAAATTATTTATGGTAAAAAAAATCCATCTTAAATATTTTTGGTAGATTTGCGACAAATTTGTAATGGAATTAAAAAAAAATAAAAATTTTGGGCATTTCCAGCAGGTTCGACCTGCCCACTGCCCGAGCCTGACCGGCTGCTCACTACCCTCTCCTACCTGTCAAACTGCCTGTAACTGATCAGCTGCTCACTACCCCTCCCTCCTAACCATCTACCCATTTTCCTCTCAGCGCCTGACCGGCTGCCAACATCTGACCAGACTGCCCGTGCCATATCCCACCTAACCAGCTTACCTGAGACCGGCTACCAACACCTGACCAAAGAGGATGTTAATTGTTGCAATTGTTAATTTTAGATTTTATAAAATATAGCTCAATAACTTCTAAGTATCAGAAGCTATTGATCAGTAATTCTTATGCTCATATTTATAATGCTACCAGTCCTCCAAAATTAGGGTAAACAGATAGGATAGAGTCCTTTATTTTAGTTAAATATTTTGGTTCTTAAAGATTCTCAATCCAATTCACACTTTCCCTCCTAAAAAGAATCAAGCATAAGAGTATAGAAGATGTAACATTTAAATATTTTATTATTAATTTTTAAATTAATTTAGTTGATTAATTATTGATTTCTTAAATTTATAACTTTAATATTTATATTCTGTCAAATTTTTTTGCAGTGTTATCACAAGGGGTACGACGACCAAAGTTTCCTTAGGACGTGGCCCACAGCCTGACATATTCCAACCTAAAAACTTAATTGATAGAGTGTTGGTTATTTATTTTACTATTGTTCTCTAATTTAATTTATTAGGTTAATAATTTTATTAAAATTTTAATGATTTATTGAGTTTTCATATTTTAATAAATATTTTAATGCATTTAATGTGATGTCCATTTTGTAACTTTTTAATTTACAATGATTTCTAGAATTTTTATAACATTTTATAAATACTAGAACTGATTATGAGTTCAATGCCTTTGAGTTTGCTAGATTTGAAACGTACCCTTGAGTGTCACTTTTAAATATACATATCTTTGATAAATGGTAAAAAGTCAGCCTCACCTTGTGTTCCCTATAGAAGACCTCCAAGCCCATAATAATCAAGATAGCTCTACATAAAAATAAGATCAAAGGGACACCACACACCCTAAAAATCTCGAGCAACTTAGGGGTTATAGGAAGCCTCAACCCAGCATGTGACATGATCTCATATATTGTAATAAACTCATGAGGAGGAGCCTATGCTCGGTCAAACCTTTTAGGTGCAACCATCATTAAGTCATTGAGTAGATAAAACTTTTTTGTAAATAATAATCAAGTTATCTAGGGTAATGGAGGATGCAACATCATCAATTGATATTAAACTCTTACAGTCATCTACCTATAAGATCAGGAGAAAATTATGTGATATAATGAAAAAAAAAAAAGAAAATCCAACAAAGAAATAAATCTTATATATGTACTCTAAGGGACTCACATTGGCTCCAACACTTCACAAGTAAGATGGACGACTTTTGACAAGCCTATTGGCCTAATGCCTGAGAAGAAATAAATAGATAAATACTTTAATAATATCATAATCATGGCATCAAAGCACTTTGAGAGAGAAATTTAATGTGGTAAAAAGCAAAGAGGAGAAGATGAGAGAGAGTATACCTAACGGATCCTCTAGGTTCTTTGAAGATCATCTTCTTTTGAGAAAATCAAAACCACACTTTAAGCACTAGTCAGAGCACTCTCACCTCTAGTTGATTAAATCACATTCTATGGGGAAGAACTAGAGACTGCATAAGAGAGATGGGTCTCAATCATCACAATCAGTATAGTAATAAATTATATTGGTCAATCCTCGATGGAATAAATTAATTATATTATACAATCATCATAATGTAGTGTATAAATAGTTACAGCAGAATTGAAAATTAGGGTTTTAGTTGGAGCCTTGTATTTAAACAACTCTTATTTACTTTTGAAGATTCTTTTTTATAGTCTTTGGGTTGTGCCTTGTGTGAGAAAGCATTGAAGAGATAGCTTAGAACTTGGGAGAGAAAGGGTGAAGTTAGTGAGAGAGGGAGAAGATCCTCATGGGTTCAAGGGAGTGTGAGAGGGATTTCCACACAACTGATCTAATAAACTTGCACATGAATTCCTTCATGCATCAAGCTTCATCTTGAGCGAAGCTTTATGAAGAAGACTCCTATGGTGTTAAAGGGCCTAGCTACTCCACTGCAATAAGAAAAGGTGAAAGTGATTTTTTTCTCCATCATACTAGAGGAAGGTGAAAGTGATTTGGTTCTTCGCTGCATCAGAGGAAGGTGAAAATGATTTGGTTCTCCATCGCACTATTGGTGAAAGGGATTTGGCTACTCTGTCACACCATTGGTGAAAGGGATTCGGCTACTCTACCACATTATTGGTGAAAGGGCTGGCTTCTCCGCTACAACGAGTTGGTGAAAGAGATTTTGTAAGAGCTTCTCTACCTTGCTGTTGGGGAAA
Organism: Dendrobium chrysotoxum; assembly: GCA_019925795.1. Taxonomy (NCBI): domain Eukaryota; kingdom Viridiplantae; phylum Streptophyta; class Magnoliopsida; order Asparagales; family Orchidaceae; genus Dendrobium; species Dendrobium chrysotoxum. Next base: position 7,175,922 of record CM034310.1, read on the forward strand.
ATAGAGAGAAACTAAAGATTTAGTGTAATACTCATAGTAGAAGACTACAGGGAGTGGATGTAGGTCAAAATTGATCGAACCACTATAAATCTCTAACATGTTTGTTCTTATTTTTTGCATTTTATTTTTGTTTTATGATTTATTATCTTGCATACTTATTTTCATGCAATCCAGTTTGTGTTGAGACTTGTGATTGATTAAGATCATTTCTTAGTTGAAAGAAAAAATATATATATTAGAAAAGAGAAGGAATAAAAATATATATATGTACTTTTCTACAAAAATTCAAAAGGCAAAAATAGTCTTTTTGTTCGTTTTCGCATTAAGAAAATTAGATTTTGATTTTAAGTTATTTAAATTGGTTTAAAATTTCAGAATGAAGATTTTCCCATAAAAGAATTTTTTTTAAAAAAACATCAATTCACCCCCCTCTTGGTGTGCCTTTCGTAGTTTAAGCGGTCTAACACCCACAAATTGAACTTTCAAAGTATACATGATATGATCAATGATAGAAACACATGATATAATCATTGGCATGAATATTATTTATAAATAATTGATATATACTTTATTGTGCAACTTTTGATATTTCTTCATAAACATTTATTAAATTTATGATGGATTCTTATGCTTCCTTAGATGCTTTTATTTTACAAATCATATGATATATATTGATACTGAATGATGATCTCATGATAATGACCATTAAATTTTTATTGATTGAGTTGAGCATGTATATTAATTCTTGAGGCCTTGTATTGAATGTAGTGGTGGGTTTTATGGGACTAACTGAGTGAGATTGATCATAGTCAAATTTTAGATTTAGTTTATTTTCATATACTTTTGTTATTCTTTTGTAACCATAGGGGTTGTAATAGACGAGCATTCTAGATTAAACTTTTGGCTATTATATATTGAGAAGTGTAAATTACGTATTATTTTTATTATATTAAATATAATGAAAATTAGTGGATTATTTTAAATTTAATATCAAAAAAATCTAAGCATATTTCAAATTCAATGAGTTTTACATTAGCTCGCCATTATCTTATCACATCATACGCCCCCATTAAGTTTTTGGCCTCATTATCGGGGAAGTAACATGCTTATTGTAATTTACTATATTATTGAAGAGTGCATATTTAGACCTACTTGTATCATATATCTTTATTTTATTAAAAAAATCTAAAAATCTAAAAATATTTTCTATTTGGTTGTTTGGTTTCTATTTTAGTTGTTATGTCTTATTGCATGCCTGATAGATCTAGTAAGGAGCATTTATTATTTGATCCAAAAATAGAAAGAACTCTTAATAAAATTCAAAAATCCAAAAAAATTTTAACCATGTCTGACGCAATTCATGATCAAGATCATGCTAGATCACTTATGGAGTTTGATAATCCTGTAGTAGAAGAAATTCATCGGAGTATCAATAGACCTACTATTCAGGCAAATAACTTTGAATTGAAACCGGCTATTATCCAAATGGTACAAAATTCTTAGTTTGGGAGAACTCTTGTTGAAGATCCTAACTTATATTTAGCTAGTTTCTTTAAAATTTGTGTGATTTTTAAGTACAATTGTGTTAGTGATGATGCCATTAGACTTTGACTATTCCCATTTTTTCTAAAGGACAAGAAAAAAATGTTGTTAAATTCTTTGCCCCTAGGCTCTATAACTGTTTAGAATGAGTTGGCTCATAAATTCTTTGCAAAGTATTTCTCACCTTCAAAAATTGCTAAACTTAGAAATAATATCACTTATTTTGCCTAGTTTGAGGGAGAATCTACTTTAGAAAGTTGCAAGAGATTTAAGAAAATGCTTAGAAAATATCATCACCATGCTTTACCTAATTGGTTGGTTATTCAATTTTTTTATAATGGATTGGTAGGATCTCTTAGGTCAATCATAGATGCTGTAGTTGGAGGATTATTGATGTCTAAGACATTTGAGGATGCTTATAAATTAATTGAGAAAATAGTTACTAATAATTTCTAGTAGCCTGCTGATAGTGTGAATCCTAAAAGGGTAGCTTGAGTTTATGAATCTAATGATTTGTTAATTATTACTACTCATGTAGTTGCTATTTCAAAGAAATTAAATATTATTGGAGTTAACTCAGGATTTGACTCATCTATACAATTGAAAAAGAATCATTTGAGTTTTGTTGAGGGTACTAGTATTTTAGGGATTAAAAATGTAAATGTGATCAAAATATAAAATAATCTTTATTCTAATACATATAATCCAGGTTTGAGGAAGTACCCTAATTTTAGTTAGTTAAATAATATTAGTGGAAATAATCAATAGAATTCAGGATAATCTAACCAAGAAATTAGAATAATCCTTAGCAACCTGTTGTGAATCCTAAACCTTCTTATCCCCCAAGATTTAATCAAAATAATCAACATAGGAGTAGAAAGTCATGTTATGAAAAGGTAGTGATTCAATTAGTAACTCAATTACAAAGTCGAGCTACTTCAATTAAAAATTTGAAAACTCAATTAGGACAGCTTATAATTTCTTTCAATAGTAGACCTCTTGAGTCCCTTCCTAGTTATACTGAAGTTAACCCCAAAGATAAAGGAAAAGAATCTAGTGGAAACCACTTGAGGAGTAGTAATGATGTATCCCAGCCAAATTGATAAATTTAGAAAAGTCTGGCTGAAGACTATAAGCTCAGAGCTGATGGGAGGCATCCCACTTATGTTTGATGTTTAGTCTGGCTGAAGACTATAAACATAGTGCATATGGGAGGCAACCCACTTATATGAGTTATTTCCAATTATTATCAGTACCCAGTAGATGTTTTGTGCTTGTCCTATATCTCATTAAATTTCCTTAAGATTAAATTTATGCATATTATCCTCTATAATTAATACACTTGATTTCATTATTTAACCAAAATAAAAATTGTAATTAAAAATTATGTAAAATTAGGATAATAATAAAATTATATATTATAGTTTGAATGAATATTGCATAATAATTCTTACTTTGAAAAAATTAACATTTAACTAATCTAAATTATTTAAGTTATTGACTTATCTTTGAATTTAGAAAATATACATTAACTAAAATTGACAATTAAATTAAAATGAATAAGTAAATTTAAGGTTTAAATACAAGTAGCTTAAATTAGGGAAATCATAGTTAACTTAAAGCTATAATTAGAAAATTTATTGAATCCTTGCATTAATTCAAAAGGCTTGTAAAAGAAGAAAAGTAAAAATTGATATTCAAAATCATTAAATATATACTTCACAATATAAAAAAAAATACAAAAAAAAGGAAAATGAAAATAGTTCAAAATGGAAAAGATAAGTATATTAAAAAATTGGTATCAGTTGTAGCTTAATTTTAATTGCATCCTACTATTTAACTTAAAAAAGAACAAAATAAATAATCTAGTTTATATAATATTGCACTCATGAGCTTCTTATGTAAATTATGAGTAGCTAATCCCTAGACTGCACTATTCATTCTATATTTAGAAGTCAATCTTATATTTTTAAAGATAATGGATAAATTCAAAATTAAGCAATAATAAGAATGACTGATAGGGAAAAACGTTATGTCTTTTTGAATTTTGAATTTTAACTTATTCATTCTAAATTACTTCTAGACAGTGTTGTATTATCATATATTTTAGTAATTTTAAATAATCAATTTTTACTTTGGCTATAAAGATGATCAAGCAGTGAATGAAAGTTTTTCTTGAGGACAAATAAGAGTTTAAGCTGGGGGAAATTTGATAAGTATAAATTGTGTATTATTTTTTTTATATTAAATATATTAAAAATAGTTATTTTTGTATAGAAATTGTGCATGAAAAAACCAAATTTATAAATATCAGGCAGCACTGATAAGTTTAATGCCACAGTGCCATATTAATCCATACCAGAGCTCTGAGGTTAATGCAGCAATGTCGAACTTCTTTGTTTACAAGTGCCACAGTATAATAGATGTCAACGCCGTAGCGCATCACAGTGTTGTTGTGCCCAAAATCAACACCTCAGCATTGGGTATCTCAAAATAATTGAAGACAGGAGCATAAGCCTTTCCAACACCACAACATCAGAAAGTCATTCCAAGTGCTGGAACGCTCACATTTTACAATGCCTCATGGAGTAGTTATAATTGTTATAAGCCATGCTGACTTAGGAAAGAGACACATCGATTCATACTATAATTGTGCCATGTCACTCAGCATCGTAGTGGAGCTTACATCACAGCAACGAGGCGTTAGTTCAATTTCCACAGTCACAATGCCACCCTATCAAGCACCGCAGTGCTCAAGTTCAATTTTGTACTTATTATAAATAGAAGTTAGTTTTATTATTTGGAGAGTATAGTTTCTTGAGTGTAATTTAATACTTTTTAGTGTATTTCTTTACTGAGTCCTTAGAGTAAAGTCTAAGGTGTTACAACTTAAAAATTTATAGAAGATATTTTTTTAATAACAATTAAAAATTATTTCATGAGTCATTATAAAACCAAATCAGAAACTACCTTCGCCATAACAAACATATTATTATGTTATAGTTTCACTAATATTTCCATAATTTTTTGACACTAGTGAAAATATTTAAGAAATTAGCACCTAACGGTATAAGTGGGGGTTTTTGGTCCATCATATGTCTATTTTGTAGATCGATTTTACCAAAAAATTTTAAATAAAATGGAATATTTTATGAATATTTTTTTATAATTCTTGAATCCCTATAAATTTTATATGAATTTTATACTTAAGATTGATTATAATATTATATTATTTAAAAAATCCTTAAGAGCTTAAAATATCAAATCCCATTCGTTTAAGCTATTTGGGGTTAACAGAGATTTTTTTTTTGAAAATGAGAGAAAAGGGGGGAGAGAGAATAAGAAAAGTTAGAATTTTGCAGTATCAGATTCGTTTTCTTCCATTGCCTTAGTTTAAAAAGTTTGTTCATCTCGAGGTTGGTTACATTTTATCAATTTCAGCTCATAATTTCATATTTTTGAAATTTTTTTAATCAAAATATATTTTTATTATTGAAAAATATGGATAACTTTATTTTGGTAAAATTTCAACACCGTAAATTTTTATATGTCATAGAGATTGAGATTATGAACATTTTGAATATATTCTAAAAAAATTTTGTCGGGTGATTTTATAAAAGCTATGATTTTTGTCTATTCAAAAATTTATTTTGACATTTAAAAATAGTGCTTCTGTTTAATTAAAGATTTATAATGATGTTTTACACAATCTCTGGTAATTTTATTATGTTTTAAAATAGTGAATTTTTATTCAATGATGTTATGTTTCTTACTATTCACGTATTTTAATAATTTCTAAATTTAATATAATTATGCTTTAATTAATGAAATGCATCAAAAAATATGAAATAAATGTGATGTGATGTGAAGTGATGTGATATTATGTTAGTGCCAGTGGACAACCAATGTGAGATTCTATTATTCTAGTGCCAATGGGAGACCGAGGTGGGATTTTATTATATTTGCGCCAGTGGGAGACTAAGGTGGGATTCTATTATGCCAGGGCCTATGGGCTACCTAGATGAGATTTTATTTACAAAGCTATAAAGATATATAAAAATTTGGGTTGAAAGAGTAATTCTGATAAAAAGAATATCTACTTATAATTCATTTAGTTTCAGTTTCAGCTTTTATGTTAGTTTTAGCCTCGATTTTCTATACAGTTCTTTTACAACACAATATTTTTAATTTCCTTTTAGTTTTAGTTATGAATTTTTGTTTTAAGTTGTGATAGCCTACGGAGCCGTGTTAGCTCATTCCTATTTTTGCTTCTATTTTTAAGCCAGGGAATTGTAAGGAGCGAGCTGAGTAGTTTGGATTGCATGCTCTAATCTGTGTTATATATATGTTTTGGTTAGTTTTGATTTTTGTAGGTTTAGCTTTTATTTTATTAATCATTTTATTATCAAGCACTATCATAAATAACTTCAATATATATATATATATATATATATATATATATATATATATATATATATATATATATATATTAGATGATGTATATAAAATAATTTTGAGATTCAGTAGTCTTCTGCTTTATATTGCATTCAGTAGTGAATATGTGAAATATATAAATTGAAAGTTTTATTTCAATACTTCTCCAACTAGATCATGGGGTTAGTCTTGCCACAATCAGATATGGTATGATCTATGTGATATAGGGTCATATCGGGTTGGGTTGTGATAAGCTTTTTGGTATCATAGCAAGGTTTGAGAAGTAAATCGTAATAGAGCCATAAGATTTAATTTATAGAAGAGTGAGACACTTTTTGGTAGTTTTGGGCACTCATTTTATTTATTTTTTATATGCATGTGTTACATTTAGTTGTGTTCATTATTTTGAGATAGTTGATCCGCCTAAGGCAGATCCAGATATAACCAATGATTAGATCTCTAGTCAGGCAGCTCAAATTCAGGGCACAACTCATGTAATAAGTTCTAAAGTAGTTTCCCATATTGTTAATTTGGTAGTATAATTGGTAGGTGAGGCTCATACTCAATTTTTTTTACCTGATCTAATAATATGGAGAGATATTTATATAATTTCATGAGATTACAACCTCCTAGACTTTCAGGTATTATTGAGCCTACAACAGTTGAGGATTGGTTGATGAGCATAGAGAAGACTCTCACTGGGATGTATTACCCTCCTGAGAGGAGAGTTGTATTAGCTATATTTCTATTGGATGGTGAGGCAGAGCATTGGTGGCTTGGCCAATAGAAGGAGAAGTTGCAAGGTCTTGTAAATACTCTAATTAAATGGGAGGAGTTTATAAAGACATTTAGGATTTGGTTTGTACCTCTTTCTACTAGGAGATAACTACAGAGTTCTTTCATGATGTTGATTCAGGGAGGCATGTTAGTGATGCAATATGAGGTAGAGTTTACTACTCTCTCCAGGTATGCTCCATAGTTGATTAGCACTTTAGAGGAGTAGTCTTACCAATTTTTTGAAGGCCTTCGAGATGCTTTGATTCAGCCATTGCTAACATAGAATATTACTAACTTTGCTCAATTGGTTGAGAAGGCCAAGAGGATAGAGACTGATTTGATAGTAATTTAGCAGCGATGGACTATGAGTAAGAAAATCTTTGGCGATGAGACCTCTAGCAGTAGCCATTCTAGGAAGAAAAGTAGGTTTGGACATACTGAGTTCAAAAGGTAGGGACAATCAGTAGCAATTTCTTCTAGATTAGATAGAGGTAGTGTTACAAGTTCTACGGGTTAAGTGAGTGAGGCTCCATTACGTCAGTAGTGTGGTAGGAAGCACAGTGGTCAATATTACAGAGCATCAGGCAGGTATTTTTGCTATGGTTAGTTTGGTCCTAGAATTTCTGAGTGTCCACAAGGTGGCTTTAGTAGACATTCTAATTTCAGAGGCTCCACATACCCAATAGTGGGTAGGTCAAAGATAATACCACCTCGACTATATTCTAAGGCTTCTGGTAGCTGGGATGTTGATCAGATATTAGGATGTCAGCATTCTGGAGGTTCATGGAGTGCTAGTGGTTTAGTTACTTTAACCCTAATATAACCATGAGTTTATAGTATAACGTAGCAAGAGGCCAACAAGTCTTCAGATGTTGTGATAGATATATATTATATTCTACATCTCCTTTCCATATTTTATTCAATTCTGGTGTTATCCATTCTTTCATATCATATCAATATTTTGATTCTCTCAATTTTCCTTATGTATTGTTACATATTTCTTTATCTATGTTTTACCTATAGGAGATAGAATGGTATCTAGTAGGGTTTATTTTTATGATTTAGAGTTTTCTTATAGAGTTTGGAGGTCTGATTTGATTTTGTTACCTATTTTTGTATTTGATGCCATTTTAGGTATGGATTGGATGAGTCGATGTGGGGCTCAGATTAACTATTTGAAGAAGAAAGTGACTTTGTATCTGAATGGTGAGAGCTTTGTATTTAAAGAAATCATAGGTATTCTTTCTTATTTAATTTCTACTCTATAAGTGGTAGGTTTTGAAGGAAAGGTATCCTAGTATTTTTAGCATCTATCAAAGATGTGAGGCTCTCTTTTACATTTATTAGTAGTATCTTATAGTTCAGGAGTTTCCAAATATCTTACCTGAGGAGTTATTGACTTTACCATCAGATAGAGAGGCAGAGTTTTGTATAGATATTTTTTGGATACTGCTTCGATCTCTAAAGCTTCATATTGAATGTCACCTAAAAAGTTTCATGAGCTGAAGATGCAGCTTCAGGAGTTGTGGATCGAGGCTTTGTTTGTCCCAGTATGTCTCCGTAGGGAACACCTATTCTATTTATGATGAAAAAGGATGATATGATGCAGATGTATATTGATTATAGGGAGTTGAACAAAGTCACTATCCTTTGCCTAAAATTGATGACTTGTTTGATCAGATGGCTTGATGTTCAATATTTTATAAGATTGATCTACGATCTGGTTATCATCAGTTAACGTGAGGGTAAACGATGTAGCAAAGATTGCCTTTAGTACGTGGTATGGGCATTATGAGTTTTTAATCATGTCATTAGGAGTGAGTAATGCCACAGCTGTCTTCATGTATTTGATGAGAAGGAATTTTAATTAGCTCATCATTATCTTATCACATCATACGCCCCCATCATATATGAATTTTGATTATTGATGTATATTGATAAATCAATTGATATATTGATGTTTTTGTTGGTTTAATTGAGATAAAATGAAATTAGTGGCCCAAGTTGATTGATTAGAAGAAATAAAAGATACAATTCATTCCATTTAAATCTTGGGGCGTTAGACTTCGGGTCCAAGGGAAGAGAACCTTGGCATTGGCTTGGCCTAATTAGGTATGGGTTGCAAAATGGCTCATAAAATTATGATTTTGGAAGCATGGATTATCCAGTTTGGCTAACCAAGGCTAGCCCATGGGTTGGGCTTGCCGGGGCATGTGTAGGGAATCTATTAGCATGTGATGCATGCATAAGTCTTAGAAAATTTCACAAAGAGAAAAATAACTTAATTAATTCATTTTGGGTTTACTTGGGTTAGCCAAATTGGTTAAACCAAGTGGGCCCAGGGCTGGGCAAGCTTTTGGGGACCTAGTGAACCTATTTACATGCTTTAAGGGTCAAGACTACATGGGTGAGTTAAATTCAAAGGTGAAGTCCATATGGGCCATCAGGTCAACCTAGGTTGACTTGGTCAACTAAGATTGACCACGCCCAATGGATGTACCCATTGGGTTTCAAATGGCTTATATGATTGATTGCAATTGCCTTAAGGGCAAGCCAAATCAGAAAATCTAAGAGCTAAATATTGCAATGCTGCCACCCTAACATCGAGGCGATCGCAATAAAAAAATTCCATATTTTTCACTCATGCACATAGACCCCAGGACATGCTTTAGAATCAATTTAAACATCCACATGCATATAAAACACTCACAAACACATGTAAGAGGTGTAAATACAAAAAAAATTAGTGGATTACCCTTACTAAACCTAGTTAAAATAAGTCTAACTATGTACTGTTTCATTAGGCATTATAATCCCCCCCCCCCCCCCCAAAAGTAAAAAAAAAAGAAAAAAATTGTCCTCGACATTTCAAAACTGAGATCAGAGAAATAAATTAGGGTACAACTATCTCATCTAAGACTTATCTCAAGCAGTTTATTTTTTTATCTTGTGCTTCTACTACACCTTGACCATTAGGATATGTTTATTCCATAATTTTATAACATCATATGCAAAAACATTTCTACTTCTTCATTGTAGCTCAAATTTTCTCATACCTCAACCCCATCGACAAATACTCGATTTTCAGAATTATATACCCTTTTCTTAAAGACGAAATCTATAATACGTTGTGAATATCAGACATATGCTTTGGCAACTATAACATGTAAGCAGACTTTCCAATTATTTCAATTATTTTAAATGGTCTGATATACCTTATACTTAATTTTCCTTCTTTTTCAAACTTGGTTATGCCTTTCATCAATCTGATCTTCACATATATAAAATTTCTAACCTTAAATTTTATAGCTCGGAACTTTGCATCATAATACTATTTCTACCTATCTTTCACCATTTTTAATCTCTTTAATCAGATAGATCTTTTTAGTACATCATCAACTAAGGCTGGCCCGATCATATTTCTCTCTCCCACCTCTATCTGAGGCAGCAGGGTTCTACACTACCTATCATACATAGCTTCGTAAGGGGACATACCTATTCTTGACAAAAAAATTATTATCATAGGCGAATTTGATTAGTAGAAGCATAATCCTTTAAACTTCCACCAAAATCTAGACATACAATCTTATAAGATCTTCCAATACTTGAATAGTTCTCTCAAATTTTCCATTGATCTACAAATGAAAAGTTGTACTGAAATGCAACTTAGTGCCTAAACTTGGCTAAATGTCTTTCCACACCCTCGAGATAAATCTGTCATCTCTATTAGAAATTATCACCCATGGTATTCCATATAGTCAAAAAATCTCTTACACATACACTTATGCCAATCTATCCACTGAATCAGTCTATCTGATGAAAATAAAATATGTAAACTTCATTATACAATCAAATACAACCCAAATAGCATAATGTCCTTACCTTGATCAAGGGAATCCCATAAAAAAATTCATCATCACTTCTTCTCATTTACACTCTAAAATAAGTAATAGTTATTGAAGACCTCTTCATCACTGATGTTTGACTTTCACTAATTGATAAGCTTCTCATTTTAAAATAAAATTTTCTACATCTTTTTTAGTTTAGGCCACCATAACATACTTTTTAGGTAACCATACATTTTCCTACTTCCTAGATGTATTGTATACCCTAGATAATGTGCTTCATACAAAATCTCCCACCTCAAATTACCACAACTAGGAACCCATAACCTATTATTATATAAGATAACTCTAGAATCAGATAACTATTATTTAGATTTCTTAGTATACATAATTTAATCAACCATCTTTAATACTCTGTATCTAAGTTATGGGCTTCCTGAATTCTTTCTTGCAAAGATGATTGGATAATCATCTGAGCCAAAATACTAGAATTTTGATCAACATAAGCAATAACTTCTAACTCTAACCTTTTCATATAATGAATAAGATGATTATCATAAGTAAGTAGAAGACTCGATACTCTAGGAGTCTTCCTACTCAAAGGATATGCCACTATATTCCTCTTACCATACTGATGTTGAATAGTCATATTATAGTCTTTAATCAGCACAAGCTATCTCCTCTACCACTCTATACCTAATGGAATAGTCAAAACTAGAATGGATAATCATCTGATCCTCAAATGTATTGCATGATCCTCTTTATATGTTGAGTAAACTAGAATATTATATATGAACACGATACAAACTAATCCAAATATTCTCTGAATATCTTATTCATCAGATCCATAAAGTCCATAGGTGCATTAGATACCCCAAAAGGAATGACTAAGAACTCATAATGCCCATACCTTATAGTAAATATAATCTTGGCCACATCTTCTCTCACCTTTGGATGATAATATCCAGATCTCAGATCAACCCTAAAAAATATAAAAGATCCAGCAAGATGGTCAAAAAGATCATTGATCCTTAGTAGAGGATTTTTTTCTTAATTGTTACCTTATTTAGTTTCTTCTAATCAATATACATACACATAGTATTGTCCTTTTTCTTCATAAATAAAATAGGTGTTCCTCATAGAGATACACTAGGATGGAAAAAACCTCGATCAATTAGCCCCTAAAACTGCACCTTCAATTCTTGAAGCTCCTTAGGAACCATCCTATGTGGGGCCTTATATATTAGAGTAGTACCCAAAAATACATCAATACAAAACTCTATCTCTTTATTAGATGGAAAACTCACTAACTCCTCAAAAAAAAAAGATCAAGAAATTCACATATCATATAGACATCAAGTAAAGATCTAGATTTTATGTTTCTATCCTGATTATATGCTATAAATATCATACAACCATTCCTTCAAAACCTAACCATGTGAATAATAGATAGGATACATGATAGAACTCCCCTAACTCTTTGAAATAAGCAACTCTCGTTATCCAAAAATAATGTAACCCTCTTCTGAACATAATCAATTTAAGCTCTATACCTATAATAACCCTATATATATATATATATATATATATATATATATATATATATATATATATATATATATATATATATATATATATATATATATATAATATTTGAATTTCTATTTGAATTAGAGCATTACAATGCTGATATTATGAGCACTAAGGTGCTAGCCTTTGAGTGAAATGCCGCCAAAAAATGTTGCCACGGCATTGAAGCCTCTATTTTTATAGTAATTATGGATTCAACATGCAGCACGGTAGTGCTGAGTCAGAGCACTACAATGCTATCCACTAATAATATTTTTATATATATTTAATTATAAATATCTCTGCCACCCTCACCCCTTTGCTCATTTCATGTGGCTTGGTCAGAAAGGAAAAAAGGAAAAGAAGAAGAGAAGGGGGAAGATGAGAGACTAAAAGAGAGAGGAAGCTCTCTGGGGCTTCTCTATCCATTATTTCTACTATAAAAAGTGTTCTGATCATTATAAGTGACTATTATCTTACTTCTATTCTTTATGATTTTAATTTCTATGAATTTTATCTTTCTTAAATCTGTCAAAAATGCATTATTTTATAATTTTAATAAGCTTTCACCATGTAACTTTTAATATGTTATAGATTTAATAATTTTGAATGATTTGATGTAATTTTATTCCATTTTTATCAGTTAAATATGTGTACAAGAATTTTTATATAAATTAAGTAGGAAACGATATACTAAAAAATGAACTAAAAGGAGATATATTGTGATTTGATATGAAATATAACATGTGTTTGAAAATGGAAAGGGTGTATTATGCTGAGATTGATTTGATTGTCGGATAGAAACTCATGTACTAATTGATATAAGATATATATATGATATGATAACCTCACATGATACCTTCAATATTCACTAATTCACTAATGGGAGTCACAAGGAGCTGGAGATTGATTGAGAGTTATAAAGAGTTAGGAAAACTATCATGTGATTTACTAAAGGGGAGTTAGAAGGAGTATATTAATTAGGAGTCATAAGGGGTGATTGACTGGGCATATGGGTAGGAGAAATATACATGATACCCTCATATGAATATTTAATATAATACTGATTACTAATATTGATTATTATTAATGTTTATTATTACTTAATATGAATACTGATACTATTATTATAACTGATGGACTGATGTGAACAATGGAATGATAATAGTGAATGAAACTAACTGGATAATAAGGATAGGCTGGCTAATTGATTAAAGGAGATAATAATTATTGATTTAGTTTTATAACATGATTTACAACATATTATTTCTCTTTAGCCTTGCATTGATTTAAGTTGTGAGATTTTGGTTACTTAATGGGTTATCTACTCATTATGTAATTTTATATGATTTTAGGTAAAGGTAAGGAACATATGATTTGAGGCTTAGCAGTAAAGATACTTTGACTTTATTTTAAGTTCTTTGGTTTTAAGTACATTCTTTTTTTGCCTATAGTGGCTATTATATATATTATTTTGGACAATGGTTGTAGAATATAAATATTAACTATAGAAATATAATGATATTTTTCTTGTTATTATTTGTTTTCTTTAATGTAATTAATCAACTTTAGATGTCAATTTGATCTGGTTATTAATTGAAAGAAAATAATAGAATGAGAAGAAAATAGAATAAAAGGAAACAAAAATTCTTCCACTTTAGATTATGAGATGTGATAATACCGACTCAACTAATTCATATCTAGAATAATATTAAATTTAAAAATAGGTAACATTATCAAACCAGGTCTATATTTCTTCTCAAAAATTTGTATGTCATAGAATTGTACACTACTTACTAATATAACATCCCCAGTCGGCAACATAACACATAAAGAAGAAGGTAACAAAATGGAAGGAAAGTATAGTAAGTATATCTCTCAAAAATAAATGGGTGACTGGATCAAGATTTAAATAAAATATAATAAGGCGAATCAAAAACATAAGTCATACTTGTAACCATATCTGAAATAACTCTAGCCTTGTGCTTAGTCAAACAATATACTTGCACCTGAACTAGAGCTGGAGCCACAAAACTACTATGCTCTCTTGATCTACTCCCAAGTGGTCTCCCCACCACAAAATTAGAATCACTACCAGTATTAGAAGTTCCCTCAATAAATAATAAGTCAAAATTATACTCGATCTCCTGGCCAGTTTAACAGAACTCTCAGTCCTGGTCTCAAAACTGCAATCAGGTCACCTGCAGACACTCAACTTGAAAGTTTGGGGAGTTGTAAGATCTTAGTGAACTAACTCGAAGAGCACCAAGAGGGGGGTGAATTGGTACTTTTAAAAATAATTACTGCAATAATAAAAATCCTTTCTAGAGAATGATTTTGAAAAATAATTTCGAAAGAAACAATTATCCTAAAATATGCGGAAGTGAATCAAGGTTTAAAATATTTTTTTTATTTTAAAGCACAAAAATATTAATCAAGATATAACTTTTTTTTCTTTTTCATATCACAAATTAACCTAATTGTAATTGATGGTAAATAATGAGATTCATGTAGTAAGCTCAAATTATAGAAATAAAAAGTGCAAAAAAGTAAAAATAAGAAGATCACACTAGATTTTATAGTGGTTTGGTCAACCTTGACATACGTCCACTCTCTGGAGTCCTCCTCTCTGGATATTGCACTAATCACTATAGTGTCTCTCCTTTCACCCTCACAATAAGGCAAATAAGCCCTTACAAGAATCCCTTCCACCAACCCTGGTGTGGCGGAGAACCGAAAGCTATGCCACCCTCCAGGTGAAGGCAGCGAACCTTCAATTCTTTTTCTCCCCCCTGGAGAAGGTAGATAATCTGGAATCCTTCTTCACCCTATTGGTGATGGCAGAAAACTACAATTTTTTTTCACCCTTTTGGTGAAGGCAAAGAACTTTGAATCCTTCTTCACCCTCCTAGTGATGATAGAGAACCACAATCCTTTTCACCCTCCTGGTGAATACAGAGAACCTTAGACTCTTGACTTTAAAGCTTCTCTCCCAAGAGAATCTTCAAGAACTCTCAAAGGCCATAAGAGGAAGCTAGATGCAGGCTTGCCCGAAGCAACTGTGTGAAACCCCTCACAATGCTTCTCCCTCACACACAACCTCACCTTCTTCTTCCTCTCTAACCCCAAAGCTCTCAAGAAAAGATCTCCCTTAGAGTTTCTTCGACAACTAAAGTCTCTTATGAAAAAGACTTCATAAGATTGCTTAAGTAGTAGACTTTAAAAAATCCTAATTTTTTAATTTAGCTCTCTATTCATACAGTACGATCTAGGGTCGTATAGTATAATCAGTTTAAAAACATGACCCATCTAGTACGATGATAACAATCATTCAGACAAACTGTTCAATTTTAAAAAATATATCATATAGTATAATTGTAAGTTCGTATAATATGATTAGTTTAGCTTAGCTCTATTCATACAGAACGATCATGGGGATAATTAAAAATCATCTCTATCGATGGTTTGGTACGATTCATATCGTACAGTATGGTTAGTTTAATACTAATAGTTGTACAACATGATATATATATATATATATATATATATATATATATATATATATATATATATATATATATATAATACTATATAATTAGTTCATAAATTAAGGTTTCATCTGGTATAATCTCTAGGATGATCATGTTTCATCTTTGTCAATCATACGGTACAATCTAGATCATACAATATGAATAGCCACATTTAATTAATCATGATTTTATTGACTAATTATGAGGGATAATTTAAGTAAGATTTTAAATATCATATAGTACGATTATAATTGTATGATACGATTAGTTCAAAATTCATTTTTAAAATTCTTATAATTGATTTGGCGACTATGGTTTCTCATATCAAGATAAATCATACAGTACGATCTGCATCGTACAGTACAATTAGCTAATTAACATTAATGATTCAATTAAGTACTAGCCTTCTTATTTGTATAATTGATCATACAGTACGATTGTAATCATACGATACAATTAATACAAAATAATTTACTTCTCAAATTTTGCTCACTCCCCCATTGTGTGCGTGTGCTCGGTCACTAATTTTGCATGCACCCTTACATGGTCAGACTCAAGAAATAGAAAATAATTAAGAAAGTTAAAATTATAGACTCTTTTGATTGATATCCTATTATACCCAAACTTGAGTCTTAAGTAATCTTGAGTAGTATATGTTATACTTGAAATATTAGTGTGCACAGACAAAAATAATATCCAATATATGCTTGGAGAAATAAAGTCTCAATCAATAATAGGACAAATTTTTAAAAGGACCACCGTTGAAAATTGAATTAGGAAAAGGAACGTTAATAAACATTAATTTTAAAAGGATCATA
Organism: Dendrobium chrysotoxum; assembly: GCA_019925795.1. Classification (NCBI taxonomy): domain Eukaryota; kingdom Viridiplantae; phylum Streptophyta; class Magnoliopsida; order Asparagales; family Orchidaceae; genus Dendrobium; species Dendrobium chrysotoxum. The sequence continues at coordinate 7,192,437 of CM034310.1, forward strand.
CACGCTAAAAGGGATAGTGTTTTCCAATAGAAAATGCAAAAAAATGTGCGTTTTCTCTTTAAACGCAAATGTTTTAAGCATTTTTTGTTGAAGGGCAATCCTCCTTGACAATTTTTGGTTTTTGTGCCAATTTGCATTTATTTTTTTGGCTGCCAATCCCTTTTAGCGTGTATGATTCTTTTAAAATTAATATTTATTAATGTTCCTTTTTCTAATTCAATTTTCAAAAGTGATCCTTTTAAAAATTTGCCCTCAATAATATTTATTATCATCAAAATCACAAGTTAGGGATCCTAAATTGCAACACAACTATCTTATGTTCAGTCTGACTACTCCAAAAGCACTGACCTATCATCCTTTATCACTGACTAGAATGTCTCTTATAATAACTCTAATACACAGGTTCCCCATTAACATAAACTTTGGAACTGGTAATACTATCACCACCAAAAACTTGCGTGGATGGTGTGCCTCTCTTGGTATCTCTAGGCCCAAACATGCTCCTCTTCCTAAAAAATACACTACTAGAAGCCTTATGGCCAAACTCTTCCCACTAGCAGCCCACTGCTACTGAGTAGCTGACAGATCATTCTCAATCAGACAGACCCTCTCTACCAACTTAGAGAAATAAGTAATGTTAAACAGAACTAGTGGCTATCTCATATTATCTTAAAGCTCTCTCAAAAACCTATAACACTTTTCCTTGAAAGTGCTAACCAGGTGTGGAGCATACCTAGTTAAGAAAGTGAATCTACCTCATACTACATAACCATCATGCCCCCTAAACTAATCTCAAAAATATCTCCTGCATTTATTGTCATGCTAACCAGGGCATAAACCAAGATCTAAAAATATCTATAAATTCCTCCCAGCTAATCAAGGAATTTAGCCTTTCTTGAAATTTCTCCTTCATCTGGCTACCTCACAATCTAACAAAAACACATCCAATGATATCTTCCTCTGAAGAGGACACTACATCCCATCAAAAGTATTCTCGTGCCTCATTAATCAGTCCTCTGCTGCTCTAGGTTCAATAACCCTAAAACCACAGAGGATTCAAACTTAAAAATATCTATAAATGTTAGTCTACATCATTATATCTGATAGAAGAAATCTTGTTCTAGGCCTCATCCATAATCTGCTACCAAACTAGCAAATTGAGTCATCGAATCAAAACTAATAGCAAAAGTAATACTATGCACTAGTGTTATATAACTAGTACTTTTCCCATCAGTCATATCCGAGTCTTACAGATCCATCATTCAATTACTCAAGTGGTACATGACACAATAGATATGCATATGAAAATAAGCAAAAATTAATGCCCAGAACTATGTCGTGTGATTACAGATCATTTCCTATAGCTTTATTTACAATCAATCATCCAAAACCCCTAGCTCTAATACCAAAAAGGGACTATCAAAATCCAACCCAATATGACCCACCAAAGAACAATTCATATCATATTGGATGATGATAAACCATGCCCAAGATCAAATTGTTTAAGACTTTGCATATTCTTTAATTTAAAATAGACCATAGAGCTACTAATTAACTTCCAACTAAACAAAAAACAAACTCATCCATAAATTTCTTTTTATGTTAATTCATCATTAAAATATATATACAATGACTATACACTACAATGCATAGGTACAAACCTGAATAGAGCAAACAAATAAATAGTCATAATTATGTGAAATCATAAGATCAAAAAATACCTATACATACTTGGACAAACCAAAACTTGGTACTACAGCTACTCAACTGATTCTTTCCCATTTCCCTAACCTGAAATATAATGCATAATAGGTGTGAACCAACACAGCTCAATAAGTCATACCACCAATCAAAATTTTTAATAATTAATTCATTTTGACTTTATTAAATTTTAAAAATTGTTACTAACAATTCACTATATTAGGCAAAAAAAATACTTGTATGTATCAAATTTTCAAATAATAATGTAGGGAAAGTAGCTAAACAAGTACTGCATATATTAGAAAAAAAAATAGATTTCCCTCATGCCCTTATACCTCCCATAAAAAGTAGATATTAGAATTCAGGTCCTCATGACTCCATGTGCTAGCATATTAAAAAATAGGACCTTATAACTCCTTATACATTCCACACAACAAAAGTTACTCCAACATTAGATCTCCACTGAATCATACATTTTGAGTAGATAAGCACATATATCATTGCACTACAGTAAATAAAACATAAATAAACAAATTCTAGAAATATACATAACGATTTAACGGTAGGCAACATTTTAGCTAGAGAGCAAAATTTCACAGTTTCATAGTTTCACCATATTACTAAAGATTATTCAAAATATTATATTGACACTTTAAAAATACTACACCATTATTTTTTTAGATCAAAATTATTTTTAATTGGATAAAAATAGCAGACTTTTTTATTTAACTAACAAAAATTTATTAGAAAATACCTAAATGTGAAAAATAATTAAATCTATAACATATAAAAAGTTACACTATGAAATTTTACCGGGTGTGAAATTATCATCATTTTACGCTACGAAATTATAAATTAAATCAATAAAATTCTAAAATTACTGTAACTTTTAAAATTGAGATAGGCAGAATGTAACTTACCTCGACTCGAATAACTTTCAAAACTAGGCCGACAATAGAAAATGAATTAAATTTGATAAAGCACTACTTTCTCTTTATAAAATCTCTCTCTCTCTCTAGTCTACTGCCTAAGGAGGTTTTTTATTTTAATTAAAATGAAAAGAAGTGGAAATTGATACTTTAAATTTTTAACTTAATATTGCGGCGCTCCAAGCAGTGGCTCAGTTGCACTATCCCAAATCAGAAAATTTGAGAGCTTAATATTCTAGCATCATTAACACAGTGTCTATACACTCCCAAATACAAAAGTATAAATTTTTCATTCATGTGCATAGACCCCCGAGACCTACTTCAAAATAGATTTAAACATCTACATGCATACAGAACACTTACAGAGATATGCAAGAAGTGTACATTCATAAATTTTAGTGGATTACCCTTATCGAACCAAGTCACAATAGATACAACAGTGTACTGTTTCATTGGGTATTACAAAATCAATCATCTTTTAAAATATATCAAGAACTAGAAAAAGCAATCCTAATCTCTTGAATGTCTAGGTAAAGATATGAAAAACAAAGAGGAGAGTAATATTGGGTGTGTATGCATTTTAAATTTCTTTCAATATTCTCTCAACTCAAATCCTCACAATCAAAAACACAAAAACTAATAATTAACACTTAAATATAAAAACTAAATACACATACATCAACATCAACATCAAATCATTATTCCACTACGTGAGGTCAGCTACATGAATATTTTTTCTTAATTGTATCCAATTAAAAATAAAATTCTCATTTAAATCTAATAAAAAAATATTATTTCAAATATTTTCTAACCAAATCTTTTAATGTCTATCAATACATTTCTTAATATAAGTCAAATCTACTACATTTACTCTCACAATCGAGTCATCATAAGGCTGACGATTTATGTTACCAAATCATGTAAGGCGACTTTTTCTAATTTTATCTACCACTGAAGCTATTCTAATCATCTCACATATAGTCATTTCATATTTTGTCTCTAAATATAAAACCAGTCATCCACCTAAGCATCTTCATATTTGCCGCACTAACTAGATTTTATGCTTCTCTTTTAATGGCCAATAATCTGCATCATAAAATATTCCAGGCCTCACCACCACCTTATAAAAATTTCCCTCAAATTTGAGGGGTACTTTTCAATCACACAATAGGCCCAATGTATTCCTCCATTTAAACTATCCAACTTCAATTCTACTAATAATATCCTCATATTTTTCACCATTATTTTGAACAACAAATCCGAGATATCTAAAATATGTACTCTTTTTAATAACTTGATCACCCAAATTCACAATCCCTTCATTACATCTACTACTACTACTAAATTACACTCCATGTATTAAGTTTTAGATCTATACAGATGAAAAATTTTAGAGTCTAATGTTGACCTCCATTAAAACAAAATACACATACAACTATATAATTCTATATATTTAAGAAGTGCACCGGATGTGATAATTTAGTATAAGAGTGTTCAAGTGCAACCATAATTTAGATGATATACATTCAAGGGTATAATAAACATATGTGATTAATTCAATATTCGCAGCATCACACAAGTGACTGAAGGTGTAGGTTATACGAACCAAGTAACCCATACTATTAGCACAATATTTAAGAGTTGCATAATTGATCTATACAATGTGAGAGTAATTAATTTATAAGCATAAGGAACATAATCTACTCTACACAAGAGCACAAAAATCTAAAGTTTAATATTCGCAGCATAGAACACCTCACAAACAAGCTTAGTCAAATAAATCTTCATCAAGTCTTTACAAGACTTGGCACAACTTCCTGAGATGACTTATATAAACCTAAGCCAAAGTCCTATTGGCTTTCATGATGATTCAAAAACTATCACCAAATGGCAAAATACAACACAATCTCTAAAATAAACTGAAGAAATAATAATTGCTCCTTTAAAAAAGCCCTATAAATTGATATGGAAATGGTATTCTTATAAGAAAGTCTCATAAAGATTTGAGGATGAACACTTCAGGATATTTCACTTCTTTTTTTTTTCTCCCAAAGGATGCAACATAACGGCTCTTTGAATTTGGTTTGTCATGAGTTTGCTATCTTCTTAAAATATTACTAGTTTCAGATAGTTATTTTCCATTGGACTACTCAGGTTTTGATCAAGCATATATACGATAAATTGGCCAGTACCCCTTTGCTGTCAAGTAGATGAAAAATACAGAATTTGCGTGTCAATTATGCTGATAACTATAAATCTCAGGAAAAATCTGCATGTGCAATAATAAGAAAGGAAGGTAGCGAGAAAGAGGGAGAGAGAGAAAATGCTTCTTCAGAACTGTTTTCCCTTCAATTCTATCAAAACCTGTTAAAATGAAGGCTATTGGCTAGAAATAGGCAGTTGAAATTCCCCTTTACTGATTACAGTCTGTGAGAGTTTCAACTTGATGGCGTCAAATTCAGCTTCCATCCTTTCCTCTTTGGTTAACCACGAAGAAAGGCAAAGATCAACAACTTCCTCGACACAGCTAATGGATTTACACAATTTAAGCTTATATGGCTTTCCAAACATAGTTATTTTCTCCAGTTTCAAACAACAGGGCTCCTCTGCAAAGCTTTGTAGAATGCTCTTTGCGGCATTACACCAAATAGGCCTTGCCAACTTCAAAAACTTGTAAATGGAAATGACTGGCAGATTAACACTACCAATCTCAGATTCATCATTGCCACCTCTCCCATGGAAATCTGATCCTCCTAGCTTGATAAGACCGTGCAAATCAGCCAATTCACCATATCCTGCTTCCGTAATGTTTTTCCATTCCACAAGATGAAAAACAGGTTCATTTATCTTAGCAGACAAACTATAAATTCAACAAAATAGAACTAAAAAATGTTAGATTCCATGGTTCTAAGATTCGAATAACATACCATCCACCTTGCCATCACTTCGGTAAACCTCCATAGCGTGAAGTCCAGCTGCTTTCAAGCTTCTGATGACAGCAACTGGGTTCTTCAAAGCCCAAGGATGAGCCAGAACTGCTACACCTCCAGTATTACTTATCAATTTTACCACTGCTTCTGCAGAAGGTTCACTGCCCCTAAAAAATTGATGGAGCACGTATATAGTATCATTTGGTCTTTTTATACACAAGGGTCTGTTAAGTATAGCTTTCTCACTGCTTTGTTTTACAGTTCATTACTATAAATTTATTTGGCTAATACTTACTATTTTTTAAATATTTCTACAAATCATTTACTAGAGAATGATAGCCATTAAAAAATTATTGCTGAACTTTTTCATAAAGAAAAAAAATTATAATACCCATAGTAGTTTTAAAAAAATTATTTTTCAAAAAACTTTATAACTACCTTTACAAACAACTACAGCCCAAATGGACTCTTGCTGGCAGAATTTTCAAAATTTTGTTTTTCAAAAAGCTGTCACAATTCTGCCTGGCTATATTTTTTTGCTACAATTAAAAATATTTGTGATGAAAAATAGTTCTTTATTATTAGATCTACTATAATGTTGCAACTGCAGAAAAATTATTGTCCGAATTTTCTATAAGAAAAAATCTTATACTACTCAGCAACAACTTTCAAAAAATTTGATTTCCAAAACAGTTCTATACCTTTTTACGAATCACTATAGCTGCCCTGTATAAACCCTAAGACTTAGAAAAGATAGTGATCTTACTTGGCATAAGCCGGCCCACCATCATACAAATATTTGCTAAAAGCTTGTTTTAGGTTATCCACGTGGCCAGCTTGAACCATTGCTCGAGCCACATGCAATCTTCCAGGGGCCACACCATCCCCTGCTATTTTAACAATATGTTCCCACTTAATAGACACTTTTAGGTTGTTTAGTTTTAGTAGCATATTCTTTGCTCGGAGGAGACGTCCATCTCTAATAGCAGTCAACAATTCATTGAGTTCCTCATATTTTGCTGGACCACAGCTACCATAGTATGCAAGGATATGCACAGGTTCTTCGGCCCCAGAACTTGGCAGTAGAAAATGAAAATAAAACATATAATCAGTCCAAATGCCGGAAAACAAAGAGATTGATAAATAAAAACATAAATGATAACGACACTGCAATCTACATTTATTATTTAATAACACTTCTTGAGAATTCAAGTAGTCAATCTACAATGCAATATGTTCAGCAGTTATCTCAAGAAAATTTTAGGCTGTTTGGACTTAAGGCAATTGAGAAAAGAATAATAATAAAATGAAACCAGGTTAACCGTGTATTGATTATGAATTTATAGTCATTTAATTGGGATCTTGACCCCCATTTTCTTTTCAATTTGCATCAACTATAAAGAATCATAAAGTCTAATGAACAAGAAAGAATTTTACCCAGTAGCATATAACGAACTTATTTCAACACCAGGCATAATCAGGACGCCAAGTTTGTGAGCAGCTTCCATGGCCTCTGGAATGCCAGCCATCGTATCATGGTCCGTTAATGCAAGAACTTTCACCTGCACTGAAACAGTGGTTAACAAAGTCATTCTCCATCTGTTATTCCCTCAGCATTAAATTCATATCTCTAATTAATCATATATAATTACTTAAATCATTCGAATTTTCTATAGATGAGTTAGATGAACAAAAATAATCTTAGGAAAAAAAAACCCAAATTCTCTCTTTTGGTGGCACAAAAGAGGCAGGAAAAAAAAAAGTCATGGAGCAATTATATAATAATATCATACAAAAAATAGCCCACAACACAAACAAAGAAAACACCAAATTTATTTGGTTCAGCCAAAATGACCTATGTCATTCAATTAGGTCTATTTTCATGTTCAATTCGATGTTATTCAAATTCCCTGTAATTTAGTTTAGGCTCAAATTCGAGTTCAGTTCGAGTTCGTGTCCACTAAGGTTCTGAATCAAGTCTTTGCTTGAGTTCAAATCATGCAAGTCATGTCCACTTAGTGTTCAAATTAAGTTCAATTTTGAGCTCATTTCATTTATGTTCAAATATTTGGTTAATCATTTGAGTTTTGAAATATGGCCCCTCCTGTCCAAATAAAGTCTCCTGAATTTGCTCTGAATTTCGGCAGCCTCCCGACGTCTCTCCCATTTAGGGGAAACTACAAGAAACTGGGCCTTCCCACCACGTTAAAAAAAGCGTGCATGGTATGTGTCCGTAAACACTGTGGCCGCAATCTTCGTCCCCCACCACCCCAAGAAAGGCGTGTATAGGTCTTCAAAGGTACTTGTTTGAAAACACATTTGGCTTTTCCTCGCCGCGCTACATGAGCGCCTAAGGGTACTTATAAGTATCTCCACTTCGCCGTAGGTGTCGCACCGGTTTCCCTTCCCACCACACTAAGAAAAGCGTGTATAGGCGATTTTTCGGTGCGCCACGAATGCTGAAAATAGGACTTTTGATGATTACCCGCTTCATCGTAGGTACCACACCGGGTTCCCTTCCCACCACGCTAAGAAGAGCGTGTATAGGCAGTTTTCCGGTACGCCACGAACGCCGAAAATGGGCTCTCGGGGTTTTGAGTTTAGAAAGATTATACCTTCAATGACATTGGCGACGTCGATGAGAAATTTGTAAAATTACACAAATTACAAAAATGCATAAAATGATACATTTTTATAAAATCCCTCTCCATTTCTTTGCATTTTTCATTTTCTCGTTGAACCTCTTTTTTTTCCTTCTTTTTCTTCTCTTTTTTTTTAAATACACATATCCACACATAAAAAAAGATAGCACAAATTGTTGCAAATCTGGTTTTGATGATGACAAACATGTTTCCAGTGTGTTTTGCTTAGCTAATCTGTTTCAGGCACAAAAGACCGCGAGCCACTCAAGCCAACTCAAGATCGGATTCAAGTGTGTCAAATGTATAATTTTTCCTTTTATTGAGTCAATTGTAATGTAACTGATTCCCTAGCTAAGTAACCTTGCACACACACACTCAGGGAGAGAGATTGAGTGAATTAGAGTTTCTGTTAAAATTTTGTTCAGATCGTCCTGGACGATTTTAACATCGTCCTGGACGATCCAGCCAAAACAGAAACCCTAATTAGGGCGACTAAGGTAAGAGGGTCTGATTAAGCAGATCGTCCTGGACGATCTCCGGATCGTACGGGACGATATGCCCAAATCAGAAATTCTCAGCCGCCAGATTAAGTTAGGCAAGTTTTATTTTAAGTATTTTGGTCTGATCGTCCCGGACGATACATGTATCGTCCTGGACGATTAACTACAATCATGCCTAAATTAGTCTGGTAATTAAGGAAAGCAATTAATGTTTAATTGATACGATCACATCGTCCTGGACGATCGCAGGATCGTCCCGGACGATCGTGATCGTCTAGTGCATTTCAGTTGTATGACCCGAACTGTGTACAGGACGATTTAGGGCCTTTTTGAACTAATCGTACAGGACGATGTCCCTATCGTCCTGGACGATCAAGTCATTTTTTGGTCGTCCAGCACAGATTTCTCTGGACGACCCGAACTGTCTTCTGGACGATTTTCCCCGATTTGCACTAATCGTCCCGGACGATCGCAGGATCGTACGGGACGATATGAACAACTTTTTCTACTGATCGTCCAGAAGAGCCTAATCGTCCAGGCTGAAACAGCTGAATTTGAACTGATCGTACAGGACGATCTACCGATCGTCCTGGACGATCTTGGCCGACCAGTTGAGATTTAGGGCAAATTTTAAGCCCTCCTTTAAAAGAACTTTTTCCAATTTTTGGAAATATCTTTTGCTGCCTTCCTTCCCTGAGAAACCCTAGAGAGAGAGAGAGTTGGGAGAGAGAGAGAAGATCTTGTGAGGGGGAGTTAGTGAGGGATTCACTAAGGTTGCTCCAAGCACGGATCAGAGTCGTCTTCTCCGCTCGTCGTCTTTCGTCTAGTCGGTGTTCGTCGTGGGAGGATCATTCGCAAGAAGATCCGGGGTTCTCTGCCCGCTTCAGGTGGAAACAAAAGGAGTTCAGAGGTTCTCTGCCTGCTTCAGGAGGAAGCGAAACGAGTTCGAAGGTTCTTTGCCTGCTTCAGGAGTAAGCGAAAGGAGGTCGAGTTCTCTGCCTCACCGTGTGGTGAAAAGGAGGTGTTTGTATAGGCTTCTCCGCCTTGCTGTGGGAGCAAAAGGAGAGACACTTTTGTTTAGTGCAATACCCGGAGGGGAGGCTCCGGGGAGTGGACGTAGGTCAAGTTGACCGAACCACTATAAAATCTGGTTTGTTTTTCTGATTCAGTTTTGCACTTTACTTTTCTGATATTAACTGCTTGGGTGAATATCTGTGGTTGATCTTTTTATCGTTGTTTTAATTCGTTTCCGCTGCACGTTATAAAAAGATTTTCATTGTTATCGTAAAATTTTTAAATAACCAATTCACCCCCCCTCTTGGTTAGCCTCGGGACTAGTTCACTAGGGCTTAACATCCCTATCGAACTTTCACAAATGACTAATGAAATTAACTAAATTAACTATAATATTAATAGTTAATACAATTAATTTAATTAACTATAGCACAAAAAGTTAATGGAATTAACCTAATTAACTATAGTACAAACAATTAATAAAATTAACTTAATTAACTATAATACTAAATGGTTAATGAAATTAATTTAATTAACCATAGTACTAACAGTTAATAAAATTAACTAAATTAACTATAATGCAAACAGTTAATAAAATTAGTTTAATTAACTATAGTACTAAATAGCTAATGAAATTAATTTAATTAACTAGAGTACTAACAGTTAATAAAATTAACTAAATTAATTATACTGCAAACAGTAAATGAAATTAAATGAATTAACTATAACACTAATAGTTAATAATATTAACTAAATTCACAATAGCACAAACAAAAGCACATGAATCTTACTGTAGCCTTTATCCTTTTCATTTTTGTTTGTAGGCGATTGTAGGCTTTATATGGCTATAATGAAAGTAGTGGGTGGGAATATTGATTAGCATAATTAAAAAAAAATAGTAAAAGAGAAGCAAAAGTTGCTGTATAGATGATTTGAGGCTTGAGGTGGAGAAAAATGATTGGAGGCTAATGGAAGTTCACGTGAAAGACCAAAAAAAAAAGCTGCTTTCTCTTTTTTTTTGGATAAAATAATAATTAAAAAAATGTGATCAGGTTCCTCTCTTCTTACGAGAGGTTGAATCGGCACAACAACTTTGTCGTGAAATCAAACCGGAGGTGCTACAGTTCGAGGAGGAACTGTGCGGCTCTAAGTTGGGAAGAGAAGACTTCAACTTGTAGGCAGAAAAGTCGGACGGAGCTGCAGGTTTGGCTGGCTGGAATGTCCACGGCTGAGGGGAAAACATGCGATCAGAGCAAGACTGTGGTCGGCAGTTGACTTCGAAGTAGAGGCGGAGAGGTTGATCGTGGATTGCGACTGGTTGGAGGCTGCAGTGGGTCGGTTTTGTGATCAGGCTTGGGACGGACGGAGCAGTTGGCGGTTGGATTGGTCGTACGTGCATCTGGAGAAGAGTTTGATCATGGAGCTGTTGGGGTTGAACGTAAAGGGAGAAGTGTTAGTGGTGTGGAACGAGTGTGCAGGTTCTTAACCAGAGCTCGACGAGAGAAAAAAAATTCTTTTGGTTTTTGAATGCATGCGGACTCCAGACATCCAAGGCTTTAACCGATGGAGAGCACCAAAGAAAAAAAAAATTAAGCCTCATTTGATCCATTTTTAACGACGGGATGGGAGTTGACGAGTTGCGCTTGACATTACCTTAGCTGAATTTGTGAGACTGCTCAGCAGATATCACGGGATTCAACCAGTTTTGATACAGACGAGGTAAGCATTTAATTATTGAGTTGATTTCATTTGATTTTTCCTCTTTTTGGTTAGATTCATGAGCAATCTTAATAATGAATTACTATAATTAGTAATAGCATTAAATTAGGATGATAACCATGCGTCAATCAACTAAAAAATCCTCGATTTGCGTGCACTCTGTCGAAATGTGTGCAATCATCTTGTTTTGCGTGTCGATTTCACCGAGTAAATTTCTTTGGGCAAATTAGTAGTGTATCTAAGGTATTGATGACGTTCCAGATGCAACGGCGATGTCCGTTTTGAGATCGGACGTCATTTGAGCGACGTCCAGTACTAAATTCCTCGATTTGTGTGGTGTTACCTCGGGATTCGTGCCATCACCTTGGTTGATCCCAATTAATCAAATAAGATGTACATTTTGAATGTCAAGGATATTCCAGACACAATGGCAAAGTCCATTCTGCGTTCAGACATTGTTTGGACAACGTCGAGTACCAAAATTCCTCGATTTGTGTGTCGTCGCCTCTAGATTAGTGCCACCTCCTCAACCATATCAATTGCTCAAATAAGATGTATATTTTGAATGTCGACGATGTTCCGGACAAAACGGCAAAGTCCACTTGTCAATCGGACGTTTGGTCAACGTCGAGGTCTCTTTTCTTTGAAATGCACACCGTTTCTTTGGGATCCATGCCACCACTTCGGACGATCCTAATTGAACGTAGGAAACATAATTCTTGAGTGTTGATGACGTTCCGGAGGCAACAGCGAAGTCCGTTTTGTGATCGGACGTCGTTTTGGCGACGTCGCGCTTCAATTTTGGGTGTCGGTCATCCCTTTAGACGAATCTCGTCCAATTTGACCGCGAATGGTCTCGACTTAAGCGAATTCGACATTCTGATTGCAATGGCGCAGCCCGTTTAGCAATCGGAGGTCGTTTGACCTTTCAAACGGTGTGTCACGTCGACATGCGCTTTGCTTATTTCATCAGTTTAGCCTTCTTTGCGCATGATTTGATGTATATGGGTCATCAGAAATCAAAGACCATTTTAAATAAACAAAGTGTTTATCAATTTTATAATTAAATCTTAAATTTTAGAACAATCATTTTTTCAATATTAAATTATGTAATAATATGTATTTTAATCATTGTAATAAATATGGAGTTAGTTGATTTAGCATATGATATTTTGATTGACATCATATAACGAGTTGCTTTTATGCAATAAAAGGTGAAACTTGGTGGCTTCATGTGGGCTCCAAAAATTCGTATCCCAGCCCCCCCCCCCCCCCCCTCGCTTTTGGGGGAGTTTTAACAAATTAAGTTCCGAGGTAAATTTTCAGAAGGCAGATTGGGTTTGTAGATAAGACACTACTCAGAGATTTCGCCCTCATTTTGCGAGGACTTTATGATCTGAGTTCTGGTTTCCTATAAGCGCAAGCCCTTATAGTTAATTACCTCTCCTGATAACGAGAAAGAACTTTCGATTAAGGCTAGTCGTCAATCGGATACGTAGAGATATATAGTATCTGGCATATAGTAGCAACATGGGTTGATATTTGAGAGTTTGATATTTAAAATTAGAAATTCCACCATCTTGCACTTAAATCGGATGGTGGGGGAATGGAGAATGGGCCCAATCAAGATCTCATGGTTTCGTCGTCCCGGGCCATCGTGGTCCCTGGTCTACTTAGTCAAAGAAGGTAGTCGACTGAGCCTAATATAAGGATCCTTGTCGGCAGCCATGAGTTGCTTCGTCCAAAGGTACCTTGCAGATTCCTTATAGCCACTACAAACTTTCCCTTCTTTTTGTAGGCTAGATGTTGTTTGTATGGCCGATCTCCTACAACGATTCATAGGACTTCGCATGTATTACAAGTGTATTGTCCTCTGCTTGCAGGTTGTCTGTTCATTGATTTGTAAGTTGAGGTCGACCGCATGGACTATTGCATTCATCGCATATCTCAGCTATCACTTACAAGCAATCTGTTGTATACATCATATGCCTGTTGTTATGTCGTTATATGACTTATAAGTGAAATTTTCATTGCTTCCTATGAACAAGTCAACATCTCTTTTGTTCATTCACTTATAGATAAATCATGTTCATGGTTCATTGATCTCCTCCGCTTACAGGGAATCGATATGCTTGCTTACATGTCAACTTGCATTGATTGTGAGAGGATCACACTCCAACTTGCACCTAGTATCTCTTTGATGGGTTAGTGCACTCATTGCAAGCTACTAGTGCTCATAACATTCAATCTGATTATATTTACTTGTTTGTGAATTGCTTGGAATTGTGTTCAACACAAGTTTCCCATTTTCTCAATGATATTCATCACAAGACCTTCATTATTAGTGTCCCCGAGTCGCTTGTTCGCTTATATCCACTTGAATGATCAGGATTCGTTTATTGATCATTTAGATTTTGATTGTTCACTTGTTAAATCAAAGTCTGGTTCCATGTGTTCCATTCGAGTTCAAGTTCTTTATGTTTATTTGAGTTCTTGTAGTTGTTATTCAAATCAAGTTCTTATTGATTGCCCATTATGTTCAAATTCAAGTTCACAAGTTCACTACTGTTCATTTGAGTTTGAGTTCAAATACATTCCCTGTTCACAAGAAATTTTGGCAACCTCTCGATGTCTCCCCTGTTTAGGGGAAACTACAAGAGTCTGGGCCATCCCACCACGCTACGAGAGCGTGTATAGTAGGTGTCGGGTGACACCGCAACCATATTTCTTCAATCCCGCCACGCTACAAGAGCGTGTATGGGTCTTCAAGGTACTTCTTTGAAAATGCAATTAGCTTTTCCCGCCACGGTACGAGAGTATGTACAGGTACTTAAAAATATCCCGCCACGCTACGAGAGCGTGTACAGGGCCTACCCGCTTCGTCGTACACGTCGCAAAGGGCGTCCTCATACCATGCTACGAGAGCGCATATAGAAGCTTTTTCGGGTCGCCGTAAAAGTCAAGAGCGAGATTTTTAAGTTTAGAACTTTATACCTGCGCAGCGAGGGATTGACGGTGGTGATGAAGATGTACAAAAATATTTTTCCTTTTTTTTTCTCTTTTTTTTTCTCTTTTTTTTATTTTTTTCTTTCAAAATCTCTTTTTTTTTAACTCTTTTTTTTTTGCATGTACATATATGTATAGGCATACACATACATATATATACTAAAATTAACAACAATAATAATATGAGTAATTACAATCACTAGCTAATAAAAAGAAAATTTAATGATGCTAATTACATTAGTTAAGAGTTAACGCTAATAACACGAAATAAGATAAAACAAATAAAAGAGGCTCACTTTTTTTTTAGGAGTAGGTTAGTTGCTTGGGATGGCTTGAGTTGATTTAAGTTGAGTGGACTTGTTAGTGGTGGGTTGAAATTGTCAAGATGGGTGTATAGTGGACTGATTTTCTACGCTGAAGGATTGTGAGAAATAGGTTGTTTGGGTTGTGGAGTAGGTGGGCCGATCTGGGCTTATGAGTGGGCTGAGTGGATCAAGAGTCTGTGAGTATTGATGTCGGGACGGCTTGGATTGGATGTGAAGAGGGGTTGGGGTCTTAAGGCTTGAAGAGGGACAAACAGGAGAGGAGATCGACGGGCTAGGGCAATGTGATTATCGACGAGTGCGGACGGCTCTGGAGTTCGGAGCTGGCAGGTTCAAAGGCTGTTGAAGAAGAAGCTCGGTCGGTTGTGAGGTGCAGTTTGGAGTCGGAGGTGTGAGAGCCGAACAGCTGTGGAGATTCGGGTGGAGAAAGTCGGAGGCTGGAAGGAGTTCGTGGCAAAGGTGTTTGGCTTGCTGGTAGAAGCGAAGAGGAGAGGAGTCGGGTAGATCTGCAGTAGTGGGTCGAATGAAGGAGTTCGGCCGGGACTATAGTGAGATTAGAAGAGGACTGGGTTATCGGGAGGCATGGATCACGATTGAGGGAGTTGAAGGATCAAGTGGCTTCAGCCAAAGATGGAAGCAACTGATGTCGTGGGTTCAGCTTTTGGCAGAGGGAAGAACGAAAAGGAGAAGATGAAGTGGAGGTCGGAGATGTGCGGGATTTGGAAGCTCGCATGCGTGAGGTCGAAGAGGAAGAGATGTTTGCATGCATGTGAATAACCGAAGCCTTTGGCTTCGTTTTGCTTGCGTTTTAACGAAAGGAAGAGCGGAGGCGGGATCGAGACGAAGCATGCACGTAGGAGAAAAGACATGTATTCGGCGCCATTTCGCAGAGTATGGGCACTATGACGACAGTAGATTCGGTAGGACTCGGCCAGAGGTATGTGTATTCTTTTCTTTTTTCTTTTTTGGATATTACTCAGAGGTCAACATTTCCGTTTAAACTTCCATCACTATCATTTAGTATATCAGAGATAAAAATTTATACATCTATTGCATGTAAAATAAGTTTGGTGACTTCTCACTCATAATGTAATATTATGTTCTTAGTTGTACTTCCACATTTCTTTCTCCTCATAAATTTTTAAGTGCTTCTTATCATTAATCCTATAGATTTATGGGTTTATAAGCCATCTTGTGTTGATTTGTGAGTTTTAATTCTCTTTGGAATATTGCTTGGAAAGTAAGTTTGTAATTCTTTTTAAGCATTTAGAGCTGCTGTTAGCTTTTCATAAACTTTCTTGTTTTTCTTTCCATTCAATCTATGCCTTGGTGCCTATCCTAATTAACATAGTTATTGTGGGATAACTAGGCTAGTTATCCTAGATATTTTGGTTTGCTTTCAATTATTTGCTTTCTTGCTTTTGCTTTAGTAGTTATGCATTCTTTTCTTCTATTTTTATTTTCCCTTTTATCAAGCAAAATGTCAACCTATATCGTGAGCATTTTAAACTGACTGTAAAGTGTTAAGCCAATCCAGGAACCAGCGAAATCGGTCCAACCTAGACCGGTTCAGTTCTATTCCAAGCAGAATAGAAATCCCGCCCAGTAAGGGGGCGGATGGCTTGGTAGGGCCCAGCTGGTTTAATAGAGAGTAATGGCTGTTTAGTGAAGGTTTTGGAGGGAAAAATTCAAAATTAAGGGCTATTTAGAGATTTCTTTATTGTATTCTTCTTTAAGTAGTTTTTCTTGCTAGGGTTAGGATTCATCTTGAATTTGGTCTGAAATTTGCGATCTCTTGTTGTTGTTTGGGCTCTAGTCATCAGCTAGGGATTGGGAGAGCTAGATCTTCCTCTCAAATCGAAGATCCATTGTATCATGTTGTTCCTTGCATCTATTATTCAATCAAAAGCATATTTCCTTCTCAAAACCTGCTTTGAATATTGCTGAAGTTCTAAATTCAGCACAATTTTCTCTCTGGTTTCATTACTATTTCCTATCAAACTGGTATCACAACAACAAGAGATCCCAAATTTCAGACCACTTCATTAACGAAGGACTGATGTGTTCCCTTTTCTAACTACTAAAGGATCATGGCAAGTCAATATATAAGATGGAGAAGGGAAACTCTCTTAGATGGATCCTATCACTTCTTTCCTCAGATATGGCCCTCTTTATAGATGAGCTTGTCAAACATTTATCACTTAAAGGAAGTGTGGCTAGCTTTGTTATTGTCAATGTAGAGGTTTTTATGTAAGACTTATATGGACAACATACAAAATGCCTAATTTTGAAGTTTACCTTGGGTATGCTAAGAGCATTTCATTAACATTCTTTGTGAAGAATTTTGTCATTCAACCATGAAGAAAAATGCTCTGAATTTTATGCTACATTCAAACCAATATGAGCCATCTTCTGCTAATGGAACATGCTTTTTTGTTGAGTGGTTTTTCACGCAACAGGGATGGCATCATGGGCATTTTTACATTAACGTACTCACTTTAGATCAAAAAGTGAGTCGAGGTAAAAAGCCCGATGCACAGGTAATTGATACGAACACAAATCAATTCATATGGAAGAGTGCAATCTAAAAGTTTAATCCAATTATAATCATGACAAATAATGGCAACTAACTCAACAGGAAGAGAGTTACTTGATTTTTTCAGGAATTCAAGACAACCTTCTATATATTATTATTGTCCAACAATAATTTAATAAGAAGATGGATATCAAGTAATAGACCATTTTGTGTAGGCTAAGGTTCTGCTTAGGAAAGGTTATAGAGACAATCGATCAATGAGCTACCTTATGTACATTTGAACGCAAAGAGAAGAAACTTCAGTCAGGATGGAAGTCTTCAAACAAGTTAATATTGGAGTATTGTGTTCCACAGGTGCAGATGTTTCATCTTCCCTCTAACACTTTAAAACCCTTCATAAATTGTATTTGTGATAAGTTTGTATGCTGGGTGGCCCTTTTATAATAATGTCATTTATTGAATAATATAAGATAGCCTTTCATTACCTCTTTTTCATATTACTAATACATTTTATTATGGACTTAGTGGTTTAATTAATACTGAATCTTAGAGGTAGTTGTGATCCCCAAGGTATTAATTTATGACACAACAGCTGATGGATTCCTTTTTCCAGTCCAAATAGTACGCCTTAATTTAGTCACGTTAGTTCAATCTCGGGTCTGGGTCATCAGGATGTTCGCCCAAGTCATCGCAAAGCCTGGACTTCTTAACAGTTCTATCAAGCCTATGGTTCTCATGGCATTAGCTTAGGGCATAAGTTATGTGATGTCTAAGTTTGATTCAAGTTAAGGTTGTGGCACAAGCCACTTCCTGAGGTGCGCATCTTTGTGTTTATTTGGGATGGCTGCAATTTACAATTTAATTAGTTGTGGAGTTGATATGGGACAAGCAGAGTTCTTAAAAGCAGATGTGGGTATTCTAGACATGCTTTCCAACAAAAAAAAAATCCGTCATGAGCTTTTTTAGGGCTACCATGCTTTAGAAGAACTGGTTATAAAAAACACCTTCACATTAGAAAAGTTTCTTAAAAGAAGCAAAATTATAGCCAAACGTGACAATAAATTATAAAGTAAAATTGTAAAAAATTATCTCAAATGCACCTCTAATTTCTAATCCATAATATTTGTTCCGATACATAATAAACAATGTCGCAGTCCATTATGGACTTCTTAATTCAGCGTAAATTGAGGTTGAAGTAGTCCAGGAGTTAACTTGGTCTTCTCCTTAAATGCAATTCTTAGTTTCATCTCTAGTAAATTATGGTTTTTGAGATATTAGTCTAGCCATATAGCCTCACATGTATTTTATAATTCAAACCTAAATAAGGGCTTCAGTAGTTGTAAGTCGTAACTTTAGATCATGATACAACCAAATATGGATTTCTAGATTATATCTTTTTCAACGTTTTGACCATCAACGTATTAGCCTAACTCATGTCCTTGCATGGCCTTTATAGTTTAGTCTCATTTACAATGACAGCCATAAAGACAATAGCCCAAACCATACAACCAGTCAACTCACAGCCTCTGACGCAAGTAAATTGGACTTAAGTTTGATCATGAATGATATTTTAGTATTGACTATAACGATGATCTAAATCAGACAGTCAAAATTACATCAAGTGCTTTCATATTTGTGCTAATAAAATGTGCTTCATAAAGATTGATTGATGAGTACAAATCATGATCTAATGGTTGGAAACGATCAGCATGATACAACCTAAATTGTAAGGTGGCAATCAATTCGAGAAAAACAACCACTAACGTGGCTTGAGGATTTCAAATAAAATTATAAAATGGATTTTGTATGCATTATCTTAATCTAGAGCCATATCTTACTAATTCTCTATTTTACTCTTTAATTAATTTATATTTTCTTAGTTAAGAGCTACGTAATCCAAGGAACAATGTATATAAACAATAGTGATAACACAAGAAAAAATATGGAAGAGTAATTTTTCTCTCAATACCCTAATTTCATCTACTCCTATCTTTCCATCCATCCCCAACCCTTCCCTCCATCCTTGCAATAGCCTCATCCAAGCTATCATTTGGCACTCTCATTAAATCCTCATCCTCTTATGGCTGATGACACACATTTGAAAGAAAAAATTCTCAAAAGCTGCCTCTCTCATCTTGCTGATACAATGAACAATTCTAATCCATCGGCGATGTTCTCCAGGGAATTAACGTTAAGCTCACCACATTGGAAGAAAAGCAAGATCAAATGTTATATAGCAATATTTCAATCCCTTCAGGTACTCCTTCCTCTACATCTTCTTCTATTACCGGGTTCTTAGGGTCCAACCCTTTTGCTTCGTTAAATAGGAAATGCCTAGAATTTATGGGGACAATCCAAAATTTTCAATTCAAAAAGTCGAGCAATTTTATGGATTCCACAAACTCTATAACCTAGATAAAATCTCCCTCGTCTCCTTTCATATGTTCGGACCGACAAAAGAATGATTTCTTTGGGTTGAAAATTGTCATCAAAAGTCCAAATATTTGAAATTATAGCATTCCATATTCATTTTGTTTCAGCATCGAGGCTTAGTGTTGAATTAACCAAATTGGCCCAGCATACTTTCATTCAAAATTACCAACAAAGATTAGAACAATTTTCTCTTATTCCCATGCCCTTCTCTTATTAAGTTGTTTTGAACATGCCTTCAAACTAGATATAGGAAAAAGAAATGCGCCTTCATCATAACTAGGCCATGGACCTCGCAAAATTGGTCAAAGATAAGCTTTACAAGGGCTCTTACACTTATTTACCCCAACTTGCTCTTTTTTCACCCAACAGACAAAAATTCAGCTAATCTTCTTCCAAAACCAAACCTTGAAAGTAATTCACTAGCTAAATCTTCACTACCAATCAAGAAGCTTACGTCTTCTGAGTTGGCAGAAAATTTGGAAAAAAAAAGTTTGTTATTGCTATGATAAGAAATAACAACTTAAGCACATTGTAAAACTCGGATGATAACTGTGATTACACATGAAGAATTAGCGTCCAAATTCAAAGACAACCTTCCATCTCCCATTATAGAATTGAACCCACAGACAGGCTCACAAAACCTACATTCATTAGTTACCACGCCATAGTCAGGAAACATTCATCGACCAAAATTCTTCTTATTAGCTCTATATTTTTATTCATTAGTTCAAGTTCTTGTTGATATTGGTTCAATCCAAAACTTCATACAAGAGCGCCTTGTATACTATCTTGGATTGTCTGTTACAAAAATTCCCAAATTTCATGTTTGGTCGGCAACAGGAAAAGATTGACCTGTACTATTAAATGCTCAGAAATTGACTTATGGCTTCAGGACCATCACTTCCAAGTCGATCTCTTTGTAACTTCACTTAGAGCTGAGATTGTTCTCAATATTCTATGATTAGAATTATTGGATGATGTGCTAACCAATTATAAATCCCTTTTTATGACATTTTGGTGGAATGGCAACCAAGTCTAACTATGCGGACAGTCTCCACTGCTGAATGCTTTCAACTAAATAAACTAAAAAATTTACAAGCACATCGAAGTATCGCTTCATGCTTTCATCTTCATACGCCTAAACATAACTTTATCACAGATTTACAACAACAACAACAACAACAGCCCATTCCTCAACCCTTGCATGACGTCCTGTCATGATTTGACTCCATATTTACTACTTCTACACAAGTACCTCCCCTAAGGCTGACGGACCAGCAGATAACACACCATTACTAGCTCCAAACTAGTAAATATTAAATCATATCGCTATCTATATCAATCAAAAGATGGAAATTGAAAAAATGGTTGGGGCCATGTTATCTTCTGGAATTATTCGTCCAAGCATCACTCATTTCTCTTCCCCAGTCGTATTATTAGTAAAGAAAAAGGATGGCACATGACGATTTTGCTTTAATTATTGCGCCTTAATCAAATCATGATTCTTAAGTGCTATCCAATTCCTACTATTGATGAGCTATTGGACAAACTTCATAGGGCTACCATATTTTCTAAACTTAACTTGCAATCCAATTACTACTAAATTTGCATGTTCGAAAAAGATAAATTTAAAACTACAGTTCATACTCACAAAGGTCACTATGAGATTTTTGTTATGCCATTCGGCTTCTCCAATGCACCCATCACCTTTCAAACTTTAATGAATATAGTTTCTAACCTTATGTATGTCAACAGCCATCATGTGTTTCTAAGATATCCTTATCTATAGCATGACCATTTTCGATAATGTGCACCATTTAGCATAAGTCCTTACAAGCTTAACGGCTTATTCTCTATTCATGATAAGATCTAAATGCATTTTTGGACACAGCCACATAATGAGGTATATTGGCTATATTGTTGGTAAAAGATGTGCATCCCGGATGCTTTCAAGATTTGGCGATATTTTAAACTGGCCACCACCGCAAACAGTCAAGCTCTTATATAGATTTCTAGGACTAGCAGGTTCTTATCAGCAATTTGATTGTAATTTCACAACAATAGCTGTCCCCCTTACTACCTTAATGCAAAAGGATAAATTCCTTTAGACATCCGGCTCAGAGCCCTCATTTACTGCATTAAAATTAGTTTTATCAAAACTAACATTACTAGCACTTTTTGACTTCTCACTTCCCTTTATTGTGAAAAATGATGCTTTGAGCACCGGCATTGCGGTTGTCCTCACTCAAGGCATACAACCTATTGCTTTCTTCAATAAGAAATGCAGCCCCCGAGCTTCGATGTATGTTTCTAAACATTTTGCAATCACTGAAGCAATTTCCAAATGATGCCAATATCTATTTAGCATTAAATTCACCATTAAGACCGACCAATGCAGCATTAACAAAATGATGAGCCAAACCATTTAAACACCAAACCAGCAATGATTTTTAGTTAAATAACTTGGCATCCATTACACATTTGAATATAACCAAATGCCTCTAATAAAGTTGTTGACACTGTCATAATTTATTCACAAAGATGGTTCTCAGTTTTTGACTTTTACAAACTATTGTACTTGAAATTCCGTTCTCCTCAAAATTCTTGCTACCACCACTCACCTTAAAATTTTGAAATGTGTCACTAGTTAAACCAACTCACGCTCACCTTAAATAAGTTTTTTTACTATTCCTATAAAGATGGTCTTATATTTTTCAAATGAAAAATTGTAGTTCCTCTACAACAACCTCTACTCTAAATTATTTTACATGATTTTCGTTATAGCATTATTGGAGGCCATGGTAAAGAAAGCTCCTCGCTACACAGCAACAATTATTTATGGCCAACAAAAAATCTAACGCGCAAGAATTTGTTATAACTTGTCTTATTTGTCAAGTCACAAAATATCACCTTCTCCCATAGATTTTTTGCAACTCTTCCAATCCCATCTGTTGTTCGGGAGGATGACACAATGGACTTACTACTAGTTTTCCTCAGGCAGTGTAAAATATCCAATATAATGGCTGTTAACAGCTTATCTAAATATGATCATTTTTTTGCTCCATCGAGTCATTTTACTACTTTAAGGCTTCCACCATTTTTGTTACTGTTGTTTGTAATGTTATGGCATTTCCCGTTCAATTATTTCTAACATGGATCATTTTTTTATGAGTAATTTATGATTTGAATTCTAGCATTCCTAACATGATTTTTGTTCTAGCATTCCTCGTTCAAATTTTTATGAGTAATTTTATGCCATGATTTTCATTCTAGCATTTCTCATAAAAATTTTTATGAGTAAATTCTGAAATGATTTTAATTCTAGCATTCCTTGTTCAAGTTTTTGTGAGTAATTTTATGGCATTCCTCAAAATTATCAGCCCTTTTTATGGTCCATTTTAAGTACTTGAACTTACCGATCAAGTTGCATACCGCCTAGCACTTTCTACAAACTCTCGTATTAATCTAGTGAGCCATATCTCCCTTTTAAAGAAATCTCAGCAGAAACTTTCCTTCCACCTCGCTTAGCTATCTGACACTATCATACTTGTCAACGGTGAATGGCGCAGCACGGTGCAAAGTTTCCCGTGGAGCGATGATGCATAGCGCACGACACTACGCACGCCACTGAGAATATGGCACAATAAAAAAGAATTATAAAAATCTTTATATGGATCCTATTTTAGAGTATAAATCAAGTTGGGTAAGACTTGGTTGAATATATTTGTGGTCCAAACTCCAAACCATTTAAGTGAGCTTCAAGTTCGTCCAAAATTTCTACTAACATAAAGTCTAAATAAAATCTAATAAAACCTAACTAAACTATTTTAATCATATCAAATAATTGTAAAATTAATTATTACATTATTTTAGAAATTAAAATATATAAATAGTAAAAAAATTATAAATATATTAAAAAATCCCTAAAATTCAAATTACGCACGTCGTGTGCCATTATGCCATGGGTAATTACGTGCGCCGTGGCACAAATGGCGTGTATCAACTTGACATATGAGTCGCGCCGCACCATGCACCATGGCACGCACCATTTTATGTCATTGACAAGTATGGACACTTCCCTCGACAACCATCCCTTTATTAATCCAGTAGTCATTCTTCTGATATGAAATCTTCTAGCTGACAACATCAATGGGTATTCAACTGGCCACTTCAATGAGAAGGATTACTAGTGGAAGACCCTTCATGGACCAAAGCCCAAAAAAGGATCAAGGACCCAATTACTAGAGCCTAATAATGAGCCCATAGTTTTAAAATAATTTAAATATAATTTATATTTTATTTGTCATCTAGAAGCTTGTATGGTCAGCCATTATATGACTAGGTAGGGATGACGCAATAAAAAAATTAGCATGTGGGATAGGTAGGTGGAACTCCTCTTTAATGTCCACCAATATCCTCCATTTTTTTCTTCATTTTCTTTTTCAAAAATTAATCTTATAATACATATAAATAAGGGCTGATATGTATTGTAATTTTCAATGTTTTGAATGAAATAATTTTGTGAAGTTCTATTCATTTGTTTAGTGCTTGATAGCTTCAAGTGTATGTCTTTTCTTTGATAAGATTAGATAGTTATCTTTATTTCTTTTATATTATTTATAAATCTTCTTAAATACCTACCCTAAACTATTCACAACTTTTATTCCACTTCAAAAGCACCCCCTAAGACTAATAAACCAGCAATCAAAATCATAAAACCCTTCTAAACACTCTCATATAATTATTAACCTAAAAAAGAAGCACTTAGACCTTAGCATTATTCCCTACACTTCAACATCCTCTTAAACTCCAGCAAACTTTACAATCAACTCCAAGTCATAAGTTCACATCCTAATCTAACCTTTCACTATCATTTATAACCATTTATCTCATATAAAAATCATTTTCTAAAGTGATCTTCTAAATAAATTCAAATTAGACTAATCTTAGCATTTCTACTAATATACCTCTCTAAACCCCTCATCATTCCACTATAAATTTCAGAACATTTTCCTAAATATCAAATTAAAGATCCATAACATTTTCTAGCCATTATTCTCACAAAAAAGTTACCTATCACCATCATATTTGATATCAAGGCAAATTTGGGAAGAAGCTCGTTGGCTAGAACATTTGGACAACTTATGAAAATTTTTTTATGTTGGACATGCCTCTAAAAGCTTGAGAGTCACTCCAACAAGTTTGAGATAAGTCTTTTTTATGATATATTTATTTGATATTAATAGCTTGGACATATAGTATATTATTTTGCAAGTTTATGGTGTATGCTTGAGATACAATTAATAAGATCAACTATATAGCCTATCCAATATCCTTGTGTCAACCTACCCATAAATTTTTTTCTTGATTGAAAATCTTTGTAAGAGTGTGATACACATCAAGAAAACTATCACATTACGTTGATGCGTGCAAAACTTTATATAACTTTTTTTAATTTTTGTGTTAAATCCTTAAGATAAAACTAGTTGTTTATTTGTCAAAACTTGAATAGTTTGTCATCTTAAAGACCTAGGCTTATAAATCTAGGCCTTTTTTTTTCTTGCATTTAGATTTTCATGCATAAGAAATATGTGTATAAGATTTAGTGTGTTTAAAGTTTAAAAAATTTTGTCAAAAGGGTCTAAACTATCTAAGGAGACCTTGGGACTTTAGAGATCTTTATACCCCCTCCTCACTAGAAGTTCTTTAAACTTAGAATACATTTTATTTTTACATCTATATTTTAATTTTTACTCTCTCTCATCTATAGGCATTTCTCTCTCATCTCTCTCTTCATATTCAAAAAAAAAATTTATCTCATGGCACCTAAATCAGTTTCTCAATATAGAATTTGAAAACTTGACTAGAATGGTTAGATTTCTTAGAACTTAGGATTCATGAAAAAGATATTATGACCAAATAATTAATTGAGAGTACTAAAACTCAGATACAATAACTAAATTATCAAATTCAAACTGCTCTAAATCATTTACAAAATAAAAAGAATCACGTCCCATGCCGTGCCGAAAATCATTCAAACACAAGGTGGTTTGACCAAGTATTTTCCAATTTCAGTTGGATTACATCAAGGATCAGCCTTAAGCCCATACCTTTTTGCTTTAGTCATGGATGTTATTACTAGAGATTTGCAAGAGGATATTCCCTAGTGTATGCTTTTTGCTGACGATATTCTTCTTGTTGATAAGACTAAAGAGGGAGTTGAAAGTAAACTTGAATTATGAAGGTCAACCTTAGAGTCTAAAGGTTTTCGTTTGAGTAGATCTAAAACCGAATACATGGAGTATAATTTTAGTAGTAATAGTTATAGTGGGGGGTTTATTATAGTGGGGGATTTGTGACTTTGAGTGATCAAGTCATTAATAAGAGTACACGTTTTAGATATATTTTGGTCAATTGCTCAGAGTGATGGAGAAATAGATTGGGATATTATTAGTAGAATATAAGTTAGATGGATGAAGTGGAGGAATGCATCGGGCTTATTGTGTGATAGAAAAGTACCTCTCAAACTTAAGGGAAAATTCTATTAGATGGTGGTTAGACCTGCAATACTTCATGGCGTAGCATTTTGGCCATTAAAAGAGAAGCAAAATATTAAGTTAAGTGTTGCAGAGATGAGGATGCTTAGGTGGATGAGTGGCTTTACTCTTAGAGATAGGGTACGAAATGAGCATATACGTGAAAAGGTTGGAGTGGCTCCTGTGGCAAATAAGATTAGAGAGAATCACCTTAGATGGTTTGGTCATATAAAACGGTGGCCTTCTGATTACCCGATTAGGAGAGTAAATGTATTAGATTTAACCTATGTTTTTATTTATTTTTTTTGAAGGAAATGCAACAAATTGCATTAAAAACTAGAGAAGGAAATACAAACTACAGCCTATGAGCATCATATTCCTCTTTTAACAAACCAGTAAAAGGAGGAACCTTATTCAAGACAATGTCTTCTTAAAGAAAAGAACTAAAACAAGCATAGTTAGCACAAAGATCTGCTAACCTATTACAATTCCTATCTATATAATTGAAGATAATGTAGTAGAAATCTTTGATGAAGGAAAGATCCTCCAATCCTTGAACACCTGTCTTCACCGCCATCTGAAGAGACTTGATAATGTTTTTATTATCACCTTCAATGATTAGCCCCTTGTAAGCAAACATCCAATCTTTAATTACTTCCTTGATTGAAAGAACAGCTTGAAGCTCCAATCTGGATATATCCCAATGAACAGAAGAATGGCCAAAAGCCA
Organism: Dendrobium chrysotoxum; assembly: GCA_019925795.1. Classification (NCBI taxonomy): domain Eukaryota; kingdom Viridiplantae; phylum Streptophyta; class Magnoliopsida; order Asparagales; family Orchidaceae; genus Dendrobium; species Dendrobium chrysotoxum. The sequence goes on from CM034310.1 coordinate 7,219,435, forward strand.
ACAGAAATCTCCACTTACAATCTCGGAACACTCCACCAATTCCAGCCTTATAAGACGAAAGAAGAGAAGCATCCACATTAACATTGATCCAATCGGGTGGAGGGGGATGCCAATGATTATCCAGCAACCTAATAGGTTGATTAGCACCCCAAATACCCGAGTTAAAACCATAAAAGGGGTAGGAGAATGCAGCATAGCTGACGGCATTGGAAGCAGTCACTAAAGGACTGCAAACCTTCCCACCATGAATCCATTCATTCCTAGCCTTCCAAGAGAAGAAGACAACGTTACAAAACAAATTAACCTCCCAAGAGTTCTGATTCTCCAACCAATTACAACAAATCTGAAAGGAATTGAAATCAGGAATTCCAAAACCCCGCTTGTTTAAATACAGGACAGCCTCCTTCATCTTCTTGCACCTAATGACAACATGCTCGATGTCTTCAACGTCATCACAGCCCCAAGGACAGCTTTGATAACCTTGCAATCTTCTATAGGATAGAAATTGGAAGGTAGGAATTGCATTGTTGAGTACTCTCCACCAAAAGGTCTCCACCTGAGGAATGAGTTTAGCTCTTCAAAGCCAATTCCAATCTGTAGAACTAACGTGATCTTGTTCACAAGCTTCAACTGCTAAAGCAGAGATAGTTTTTCCGTAGTTTTGATGAATAAGCTCCAGTTTATCATCAGAGAGATCCATTGAAATTGGAATTTTCGTGATCACATCTGCAAGTTCCTTCCCAAAGAACAAATTCAAATTCATGACACTCCAGCTACCGTTAGAAATGAACGTGTCCACCTTTATATCACTGAAATCCTGGCCTGTCACAAAAGTAGGCCATCTATCAATGCTTTTCTCCAAGATCCAAGTGTCTTTGAGAGCATCAATGGAATGACCATTAGTAATACTCCATCTCACAATTGGTTTAAGGAACCTTCCTCCACCTTGAATTAATTTCCAAGCCACAAAACCTCCTTTCCTAGAAGCTCCAACATCCCAAATGGCACCATATTTCGGGTAAAAGACCTTATGCAACAAAGAGTTATCCTCTTGATAGTACCTCCAAGCCAGTTTTGCTCTTAATGGTCCAGCTTTTTTAGAGCATAAATGTAAACCATGACCTCCACAAAGGTAAGGCCTGCACATCACATCCCAGTTGACATAATGAAGCCCAAATCCTTCGTCCTTCTTATTCCAAATAAAGCTCCTGCAAAGCTTATCTACCTCATCCAAAACACCTTTCGGAACCAAAGAAAGGGTAGAATGGAAGGCAGGGTGAGAGAGAAAAATTGATTTGACCAGAGTGATTATACCGGCTAAAGAAATGAACTTGCCTCCCCAAATGTTCAGCTTATTCAAAGCTTTCTCAATGATGAATTGGAAATCAGCTTTCTTTTCCTCCTTTTCACAGATTTACCAAATAAAATTCCAGATTTGGTAATATTTATCTTTTGCCCTGTCAAACCACAAAAATCCAATAAAATACCATTAATCTCCTTCACCACCTTCAACCTCGCTTCAGAGAAGATAATGATGTCATCAGCATATAGTAAGTGAGAAATCTTTGGCCCATTAGAAGAGACATGAACTCCAATTGCTTCTTCTCTTTGCAAAAAAGCATTAGATAAAAGTTGGGTACAAATAATAAACAAGAAAGGGGACAAGGGGCAACCTTGTCAAAAACTGCTCCTAGCATCAATCCAATTGGAAACATTACCATTGATTAACAAAGAAAAGGAGGGATTGAGAACACACTCCATAATAAGTTTGGAAATTTTGGAAGGAAAACCAAAATAGTCTAAAGATCTCTCCAAAGTTGGCCAACCCATAGAGTCATAAGCTTGTTTCATATCTATTTTAAAGGAGACTAATCCTTTAGAAGATTTAGAATACCTGAACTTGTGAAAAATTTCTTGGGCAATAAGAACATGATTCGACATCGACCTCCCTTTCATAAAAGCAACCTGTTCTTCAGATATCAACTTTGGAATAATAAGCAACATTCTATTCAAAAGAACCTTTGCTACTACTTCATAAATAGTGTTGCATAGACTAGTGGGCCTGTAATTTGAAGGAGTCAAAGGATTATTAACCTTTGGGATCAGCACTATAGTAGTCTCTTTCCATTCTTTACACATTACACCGGAATGAAAAAACTGTTGGACAGCATTCCAGAAATCTTCTCTGATAATGGGCCAATAAGATTTAATAAATGAGTAAGAGATACTGTCATTCCCCGGAGCAATGTGACCACCAACTTGCTTGATCACAGATTCGACTTCCTCCAAGGAGAGATCTTTATTCAACATAATACCATCATCTTCATTCAAGCATCTCCACGGAGAAAAATGATTTAACCTATGTTAAGAGAGGTAGAGGTAGACCTAAAAAGACTTAGTTAGAAAATATTAAAAATGACATTTCTTTATTAGATATAAATGAGAATTTGATTCTTAATCGGACACAAAGGAGAAAAAGGATTTATGTAGCTAACACCACGTAGTGGGATAAAGGCTTAATGTTGTTGTTGTAGAAGATGATTCTTACATAGACCAAAGAGATGACTAACTTAATAGAAGATAATCTAACCTTAGGAATAAAGGTAGAAGAAACCATCCTCATAGGAGTACTGATGATTTTAATGATCCCTCAAGGAGAGTTAAAGTTGAAGCTCCCACTTATGATGGTACTCATGACCCCAATAGATTCCTAGATTAATTAGTCCAAATGAATGACTTCTTTAACTAATATAATATGGATGATTATCAAAGAGTTTCTTTTGTTAAAATGAAATTAACTAGACATGTCAAGATATATTAGACTAATACTTTATCAAAAGAACAGAGATTAGGAATGACCACTTTTACTTGGATTGAAATGCAGAAGATATTAAGAACTAAATATTGCTCTAGGCAACATAATTAGAAATTCCATTGAGAGTTATTAACTCTAAGGTAAGGTAATATCCCTATAATTGAATATCTGAATACCTTTGAACACCTAATTTTTAGGGCTAATTGTGTCGATAATGACCGGTAACTAGCCAATAAATTTGTCATCTGACTTAGGATGAATATTATGAATAAAGTAGAGTTATTTGATTCCCAGACCTTAGAAGAAGCCTTTCATTATACTTTATTAGTAGAAAATCAAAAGAAATCTACTTCTCTTTCATGGTCAAAAAGACAAGCCCCTTCCATTTCATCCCATAAGTCCACTAATAGAACCATGTCACCTATTAGCTCGATTAATTTGCTTAAAGCTCCTACTTATGGGAGTTATAAAAATGAGAAATCATTTTCTTTAAATGTCATAAGAAGGGTGACATGCAAAATCAATGTAAAGCCAAAATTTTATTATTCAATGAAACTAAGGAGCCCCTAGATAATGTATTAGAAGACATTTATGATAACACCCCATTATCTGATGAAGAATTAGAGTGTATAAGTGACCTCACCTCAATGTAATGAGATGTCGTATGTAGCTAAGAATGACGTAGAAGATTGGAGAAGGAATAATATTTTTAGTATATATGTGATATGCAATGAAAAAAGATGCAGATTAGCTATAGATGAAGAAAGTGCAACGAACATTATCTCAGCTCACACCATCATTAGAGCCAATCTCAAAACTGATCCATACCCCGAACCTTTCATGTCAGTTGGGTCAATCTCATCATACATAGATGCTTAGTTTCTATTAAAATTAGTAGCTATGAAGATCAAATATAATATCATGCACTTTCCTTGAAAATAGCTCACATCTTCTTAGAAAAACACTGGTTGTTTGAAATGAATGTCATTCATTATGATAGAGAAAATACTTATATTTTCAAACATTAAACTTATACCAGTCAAATCTATAAAAAAGACACTTATTATAGCATCTCATAAGATGAATTCTAATTTGCAACCTAAACTCACTCAAAATAAAAATGTTAAGCTTCAATTGTTTATAATAGGAAATCCTACAGCCAATAACAATATTATCAATTTTGATCATATTTTAAGCACCACTATTTTGCCAGTTTTTGTAACCTCACCGATAGAAACTGTAGGATATGAAACAGTGAAAAAGATATTTTCTAATTTTACATTTACATTTGCTAAGAATTCTCAAAGCCTACATGATATCATAAAACATCACATTACTTCAAGTAATAATAAATATAGCTCCAGAATAAATCATAATCGATCAATAAAAAAAATTTTAAAAGATCATGTTTTAATTTGCATCTGCCCTGAGCATTACCAAACTTCTAAGTTTAAAAATTACATATAATGACTTGTGGCCCATTCAAAATTCTTAAGAAAATTCGATCAAATGCTTATTATTTTAATGACTGCTGATATACTAATCCATCATGTCATTAATATTAAAGATATTTTATCATATGAATGAGTTAGCAAAACTCCACTTGTTTAGTCTAACGTTTTAGCATGAGACATAGTTCAGCACTTGTAGAATCCCTTGTTTTTAGAGATTAATTATATGAAAGTACCAACTGATCTACCTTCTAAGAATTATTTTTTAGTTTTTTAGAAAAATAAACTATCTATTAAAGATACGTAGTTATCTAATACTGACTTAGAGATTTTAGTCTAATAACTGATAAAAGACTACGATTTTAACTTTGCAGAGCATATTTCAATCAAGCTACGGAGAGTTAATATAACAAATCAAGTGTATGAAGATAATTAAGCGAAAAATATAATTACAAGAGCTAAGACCAAATCCCAAGAAAATAATCAAAAAAATATCCAATTACAAGAGCCCAATACTGAGCAGTCTGAGCCCACAGTTTTAAAATAATTTAAATGGTGGTAGGTAGCATGAAATAAAGATGTAAATTATGGGCTCATTATTAGACTCTTATAATTGAATATTTTCTTTGATTTTTTTATCGGGCTTTTGTCTTAACTCTTATAATTTGACTTTTAGCTTTGATTATCTTCATCCACATGATGTACTACATCAACTCCCCTATGCTCAATTGAACTCTACTCCAAAGAGTTAAAATCGAAATAGTTTTCTGCCAATTGTGGCGCTAAAATTTTCAAGTCAATATGATTCAATCACGTATCATCACTAGGTTGTTTGTTGGAGTGGTGTTTATTCTTCCAACAAACTAAAAATGATGCCCAGTAGCTAAATCAGTTGGAGCTTTCTTAGTGATGATATAATCGATCTCCAAAAATAAGATATTCTACAAATGGGGAACTATGTCTTCTACTAAAGAGTTGGACTGAACAAGTGAAGATTTGCTAACTCCTTCATATAATAAAATATCATCAAGATTAATAACAGGATAAATTAGCATATCAACAGACAAATCAAAATAAAAAGCATATGATCTAATTTTTTTAAAAATTTTAAATGGGTCACAAGCCCTTGCATGTAATTTCTTAAATTTAGATGTTTTATAATGCTCTGTGCAAATACGAATCAAAACATAATTACTTTTTTAAAAATATTTTATTAATCGATTATGATTTTACCCTAGAAACATATTTTTCATTCATTGACGTTATTTGTTGTCTCATAGTATCATACAAACTTTAAAATTTCATAGCAAAAGTAAATGCATAATCAAAAAATGTATGAAATGAGAGATTAGTTACATAAATAGGTCACTTAGAATTTCGAACATACACCATTTCAAAAAGTGGAACTTTGGTTGTTCTAGAGATGTTGATGAGGACATCTCTACATGGAAAGTTTATCGAAGACGTGGCCGTCGATCTACGGCCACGATCGAGTCTGCAATAATCTATTTCACTCATTTTAATTACGTAGTCCTGCATCAGATGTACTATTATATGCAAATTCAGATATAGGCAAATATAAGTCTTAATTTTCTAGGTTTTTTCTTACAAAGCATCTTAATAAGTTTCCTAATATTCGATTTAGTACTTCAGTTTATCCATTAGTTTAAGGATAAAAAACATATGAGAATTTAATTTAATGTTTCATAAGAACTTCCAGAAATATGAAATAAACCTAATATCACGATTAAAGATAATAGTTGAAGGAAGGTCATGTAAACGCACAATTTCCTTAATATAGAAAGCATCATTGGTTTTGGAACATGGTAGGAAATGGGTCATTTTGGAGAACTTATCAACGAGAATTTATTAACTAGTAATATCATGTCCTCGAGCTATACGGGGCAATCCTAAGATAAAATCTATCGAGAGATCTTCCCAAAGCCTATAAGGAACAAGCAAAGTAATATATTAACTAGACCTTTTTCTCTAAAATTGATCTGAAAAATGGTTATCATCAAATTAAGATTCGTTCAGGAGATCAATGGAAAACTACTTTTGAAATCCCTAATATACTTTATGAATGATTGGTCATGGTTTTTGGACTTTCAAATGCCCCAAGCACATTTATGAAGTTGATGAATAATGTCTTTAAGCCCTTTGTAAGAAGTTTTTAATTGTTTAATTTGATGATATTTTAATTTTTAGCCCAAATGAAAAAGATCATTTGTAACACCTTAGAAAAGTTTTTTAGGCACTTGGGAAAGAGAAGCTATACATTAATTTGAGGACAAATTTTAAAAAGGAGCATGTTTAATGCATAATTAAGCAAAAGAAATATATTTAATAAATAATTTAAAAAGGAGTAAAAATGCCAATTCATTTGGCGTTTTATATAAAAAACTTAATTAATTATAAAATGTCATATTATTTGATGTTTTCTAGAAAACGTCATGTACTTTGGCGTTTTGCCCATGGAAAGAGAGAGAGAGAGCTGAGTGGAGAGAGAGAGACGGGTTGAGGGAAGAGAGAGAGAGGCGGGTTGAGGGAAGAGAGAGAGAATAATATAACTTAATGTATTAAATTTTAGATAACGTTATAACTTAATTTAATTAGAATTTTATAATTTAATTTTATAACTTATAAATTATTATTTATAACTTAATTTAATTAAAAACTATAATTTATACTTTTAATTTAATTACATTATAATTTTAATAACTTTATCTAAATTTAATTTAATTACTAGATTAATTTAATTACTGGATTAAATTACGTTAAAATTTATAACTATATTAAATTTAATAACTTATAACTTTATTTAAATAATTTTATTAAATTTAATAACTTTATAAACTAAGTTATAAAGTTATTAATTTATCAATTTTATAATTTTATTTAAATTTAATAAAATTATTTAAATTTATAACTTAATTTAATTTATTTACGTTATATTTAAATAACTTAATTAAATTTAATTTAATTACTGAATTAATTTAATTATTGGATTAAATTACGTTAAAATTTATAACTTATAACTTTATTTAAATAATTTTATTAAATTTAATAACTTTATAAATTAAGTTATAAAGTTATTAATTTATAAATTTTATAACTTTATTTAAATTTAATAAAATTATTTAAATTTATAACTAAATTTATAACATAATTTAATTTATTTACATTAAAATTTATAACTTAATTAAATTTAATAAAATTATTTAAATAAAGTTATAAGTTATTTAATTATAATGTTATTAAATTGGATAAAGTAATTTTAAATTATAACGTAATTAAATTAAAATTATAAATTATAATTTTTAATTAAATTAAGTTATAAATAATAATTTATAAGTTATAAAGATAAATTAAGTTATAAAATTCTAATTAAATTAAGTTATAAAGTAATCTACAAATTTAATAAATTAAGTTATATTATCCTCTCTCTTCTCCCTCAACCCGCCTCTTTCTCTCTCTCCCCACTCGGCTCTCTCTCTCTTCCCATGGGCAAAATGCCAAAGCACATGGCGTTTTCTCTAGAAAATACCATATTATTTGGCATTTTCTTAATTAATTAAGTTTTCATATAAATCGCTAAATGAATTAGAGTTTTTGCTCCTTTTTAAATTATTTACTAAACACGCTTCTTTTGCTTAATTACGCATTAAACGTGCTCCTTTTTAAAATTTGCCTTTAATTTAAAGAAATATTTTCTTTTACAAACTGAAGTGATATTTTTGGGATTTATTATTTCTGCTACTGAAATAAAACCTAACCCTGCCGGAGTTAAAGCAATATTAGATTGACCAACACCTAAGAGTTTCCCTGATGTTAAGAGTTTTCATGGCTTAGTCACTTTCTATAGACGGTTCATTAAAGATTTTAGTGTCATTATACCTCCAATCACTAACTTATTAAAATTGGATAAATTTTGTTGGACCCTAATCATACAAAAACCTTAGATCAAATTAAAATTCTTATGACTTTCGCCCAAGTCCTTAAGCTTTTTGATTTCTCTCTAAAACCTTGGCGTCTTGTGATGCATCTAAAATTGGGATTGGAAGAATATTGAGTCAAGAAAATCATCCTATAGCTTTCTTTAGCAAAGATTTAAATGAAATAAAGCAAAGCTACTCAACATATGATAAGAAATTTTATGTGGTCATTCAAGTTTTGAGACACTTGCGTTACTATCTTCTACTTCAAGAACCATCATGCTCTTAAGTTTATGATTACCTAAAAAAAATTAAGTAATAGGCATGACAAATGATTTGAGTTTCTCCAAGATTATTCCATCACCTTAAAATATAAACCTGGAGTTGAAAATAAACATATTGATACTTTATCAAGGATAACACTAACTCTTGTTTAGAATTTAAAATTTTAAGATTTGAATGATATAGAGATCAAGGAAACCTTTACCTAACTTTCATTTTATTTTATATTGAGCATTTAGAGAAACATTTAACCTACAAGAAACATTCTCAATAATTAATATATATTTATATCAGGGAAAAAATTCATATCCTTAGATCCTCTCTTAGGGAATTTTTAATTTCTGAAATGCATTCAGAAGGAATTGTTGGTCATTTGGAGAAAGATAAAATAATATGTTTAATGAAAAGTTTTTTTTTTAATACCTTCACTTAAATAAAATGTTCAAAAGTTAATGGCCTAATATCTAACCTGTAAGCAAGCCAAAGCTACAAAATAAATATCAAATCAACATATTTCTTTTCATATCCCTTATAGGCCTTTAAAAAACCTCTCGATGGATTTTATCTTACGATTGCCTCATACAGCTTAAAGACATGATAACAATTTTGTAGTAGTTGATAAGTTCTTCAAAATGATTCATTTTCTATTGTGTTTCAAAACAAATGATGTTTCCCATATTGACAGACTTTTTTCTTTAAAAAAATTTGTGCGTTTACATATCCTTCCTTCAACCATTATCTCTGATCATGATGTTAAATTAATTTCATACTTCTAAAAACTTTATGGAGATTGTTTGACAACAAATTAAAATTTTCATCTAATTTTTATCCTAAAACTGTTATACAAACTAAAGTAGTAAATCGAACATTTGGAAACCTATTAAGATGTCTTACAGAAAAAAGCTAAGAAAATTGGGATTACATTTGCTTATATCTGAATTTGTATATAATAATATTATCTCTAAAACAATCAGAGCTTCACATTTTGAAATTGTGCATGATTAAAATCCTAGGCGACCGATTGATGTAACTAATCTCCCATCTCATGCATTTTCTAATACAGCATTTCACTTTGGCTAAAGCCTTTCAAAGCCTATATGATATCATTAGACAACAAATAACTTCAAATAATGATAAATATTCTTATAGGATAAATTATAATTAATTAATAAAAGAATTTAAAGAATGTGATTATGTTTTGATTTGCATCTGTCCTGAACATTACCGAACATCTAAATTTAAAAAATTACATACAAAAGCTTGTGACTAATTCAAAATACTTAAAAAAAAGATCAAATGCTCATCACCTTAATTTGTCTATTGATATATTAATTCACTCTTTTAATAATATTAAAGATATTTTATCATATGAACAAATTAGCAAACCACCATTTGTTCAATTTAATTCTTTAGCAAGATACCTAGTTCTTTATTTACAGAATCTCTCATTTTTTAGATCAATTATATTATAACTTTGAAAGCACAAACTAATTTAGTTTTTTAGCATCATTTTTTAGTTTATTAGAAGAATAAACTACCTAGTGATGATACATAACTGACTCATATTGACTTAAAAATTTTGGACCCACAACTAGTATAAAATTTCATAGATTTTTACTCTACATAGTAGAGTTCAACTAAGCCCAAGAGAATTTACGTAGCAAGTCATATAGATGAAAATAATCAAGCTAAAAACTCAAGTATAAGAGATAAGACCAAAGTCTAAAAAAAAATAAAAAAGTCCAATTATAAGAGCCCAATAATAAGCCCATAATTTTAAATATTTTAAATATAATTTATATTTTATTTACTATTTAAAACCTTATATGATTAGTCATAAAATAATTAGATATGGATGAGATATATAATCAAAATTGATAAGTGGAATGGGTAGGTAGAACTCTTTAATGTCCACAAACTTCCTCTATTTTATTTTTTAATAATTATCTTATAATATCTGTAAATATAGGCTGATATGAATTATAATTGACAGCCTTATAATAAAATAATTTTATGAAATTCTCTTCATTTACTTAGTGCTTGGTGGCTTCAAGTATAAGGCTTTTCTTTAGTGAGATTTTTATTTTTTTATAGTACTTAAATATCTTTTTTAAACTCCTACTCTAAACTATTCACAATTGTTCTCTCACTACATAAGTATCATCTAAAACTAATAAACCAAGAACTAATCTCATAAAATCATTCAAAATACTTCCATATATCCATCAACCTAAATAGAAAACATTTTGATCAAATCTTATTCACTATATTTCAACATACTTTTAAACCCCACTAAACTCTATCATTAACTCCAGATCACAAATTTACATTCTAAGCTAACTTTCCACCATCATTTGAAGTCATTTATCTTACATAAAGGTCATTATCTAAAATGATCTTCCAAATCAGTCTAAAACAGCCCAAATTAGACTAGTCTTAATAGTTTTACTAATATAGTCCTCTATATCCCTCATTATTCTATCATAAACTCAAAAACACTTCTCTAAATATCAAACTAAAGATTCATAGTATTTTCTAGCCCTTAATTTCACCAAAAGGCTGTCCACCACCGTCATATTTGGTATGATCTGGAGTTTAAAATGTGAACTTTATGATCTGGAATTGATAACAGGGTTTGGTGGAGTTTAAAATTCCAAAAAATGATAATGGTGAATAGTATTTTGATGAGATTAAATATGATGGCGAGCCAGGATTGTAACTTAGCTCTGATACCAAATGATAATGGTGGGTAGCATTTTAGTGAAATTAAGGAGTAAAAAAAATTGTGAATCTTTAGTTTGATATTTAAATAATTGTTTTGAAATTTATGGTAAATAATGAAAAGTTTAGAGGGTACTTATTAAAAATGTTAAGACTAATCTAATTTAAACTGATTTGAGCTAATTTGAAATATCACTTTAGAGAGTAACTTTATGTAAGATAAATGGTTATAAATGATCTTAAAATGCTAGCTTAGGATGTAAACTTATGATATGAAGTTGATTGTGGGGTTTAGTGGAGTTTAAAAGGATGTTGAAGTATAGACAATACGATTAGGCCAAAATATTTCTGATTTGAGTTTATGACTATATGAAAGTGTTTAAAAAAATTTATGATTTTGATTGTTAGTTTATTGATCTTAGAGAATGATTATGAAGTGGAATAAAAGTTGTGAGTGATTTAGGATAGATGTTTAAAAAGATTTATAAAAAACATAAAATAAATAAAGATAATTATCTTATATCACCAAAAAAAAGACAAACGCTTGAAGCCATCAAGTACCAAACAAATGACGATAATTTCTTCCCAAAATTATTTAATCCCAAAACTGTCAATTACAATTCATATCAGCCCATTTTTATAGGCATTATAAGATAAATATTAAAAAATAAAATAGAGGAAAAAAATGAAGGGGATTAGTGAACATTAAAAAAAAGTTACACCTATCAATTTTGCCTATCAACTTTAAATAATTATCTCATCTCTACCTAACAATTTCATAGCTAGTCATACAAGTTTCTAGATAGTAAATAAAATATAAATTATATTTGAAATTATGAGCTTATTATTGGGCACTTGTAATTTGACATTTTCTTTGATCAATTTGTTAGGCTTTGGCCTTAGTTCTTGTAATTGAACTTTTAGCTTAATTATTTTCATCCATATGATGTGCTACATCAACTCCCTTGGTCTCAGTTGAACTAAGCTCTATAGAGTTAAATTCAAATAGTCTTCTCCTAATTATAGTATAAAAATCTCTAAGTCAGTACGAGTCAGCCACATATATCACTAGTTGGTTTATTCTTCCAATAAATTAAAAAATAATGCACAATAGCTAGATCAATTGATGCTTCCTTAGTTATAGTATAATTAATCTCCAAAAATGAGAGATTCTATGAATAGGGAATTATGGCTCCTACTAAAGAGTTATACAGAACAAATGAAAGTTTACTGACTCATATGATAAAATATCTTCAATAGTAATAACAAGATGGATTAGCATATCAACAGACAAATCAAGGTGATAAATATTTGATTTAATTTTTTTAAGAATTTTGAATATGTACCAAACCCTTATATGTAATTTCTTAAACTTATATGTTTGATAATGCTTAGGGTGGATGTTAATCAAAATATAATCACCTTTAAATTTTTTTATTAATCGATTATGATTTATTCTAAAGGCATATTTATTATGGTATCATGTAGGCTTTTATAGTCCTTAACAAGTGTAAATGCAGAATTATAATATATTTTTTAAAAGTTCTATATCCTACAGTTTCCATCGGTGAGGTTACAGATATTGGCAGAATAGTAATGATTGAAATATGATCAAAATTGATAATATCATCATTGGCTGTAGAGTTTCTTATAATAATCAACTAGAGCTTGGCACTTTTCTTTCAAGTGAGTTTATATTGCAAATGAAAATTTATCTTATGAGATAATATAATTGATGTCTTCTCCATAGATTTGACTGGTAGAAGCTTAATAGTTTTATTATTACATTTAAAAAATATAAATATTTTCTCTACCATAATAAATGACACTCGTGTCAAACAACCAAAGCCTTCCTAATAAGATGTGTGTAATATTCATAAGAAAAACATCACACCATATTTGATCTTACTAACTACCAATCTTGCTCAGAATTAGACACCTATGTGCGATGTGGAGAGAGATATGGTTGACCCAACTAATATGAAAAGGTTCAAGGTGAGATTTGATTTTGATATTGGCTATAGAGATGGTGTGGGCTGAGATAACATTCATTGCACTTCCTTCATCGATAATTAATGTACATATTTTCTCATTGCATACTACATAAATACTAAAAACATTCCTCCTTCTCCAATCATTTGTCATGTTTTTAACTACAATCAGGCATCTCATTACATCGAGGTGAAGGTCACTTATACACTCAAATTCTTCGTTAAATAATAGGGTGTCATCCATGAGGTCCTCAGTTCTTTTAAGAATAAGATTAGGTTATACATTAATTTTGTAAGATTTAGGTTTTACATTAATTTGTATGTGACCCTTATTATGACAATTAAAACATGTTATTTCTCAGTTATTTTTAAAACTTTCTTCAATAGAAGTTTTGTTAGATTGGGTTAGACTAGTAGGTGCTATAGTCTAAAAACAAATTTGTGAGATGAAGTGGATGTGGTTTAAGTCCTAATTTTAAAGAGGGAAAAAGATTTCATTTGTTGTTCGACCAAAATGACATAATGAAAGGCTTCTTCTAAGGTCTAGGGGTTAAACAATTGAACCTCATTCCTACTGTCTGTTCTAAGTCCAATGACAAATTTATTAGCAAGCTATCAATCATTGCCACTACAATCAATCCTAAAAACTAGGTCTTCAAATGTGTTTAAATATTTAGTAACTGGGAAACTAACTTACCCTAAAATCAATAATTACTCATATAGTTTCTTATCATGATGTCCAGGACAATACTTAGCTCTTAACATTTCTTTCATTTCAATCCATGTGAGGATTGTTCTTCCAAGTCTCGTTTCATTGGCTAAAGCATTTGTCCAATGAATTTTTTCATGTCCAGTTAATTACAGCAACAACAACAACAACATCAAGCCTTTATCCCACTACGTGGGGTCGGCTACATGAATCCTTTTTCTCCATTGTGTCCTGTTAAAAGTCAAATTCTCGTTTAAATCTAATAAAGAAATTTCATTTCTAATATTTTCTAACCAAGTCTTTTTAGGTCTACCTCTACCTTTCTTAACATAAGTCAAATCTAAGACCTCTACTTTCCTAACCGGGTCATCGAGAGGCCGCCATTTTATGTGACCAAACCATCTAAGGCGACTCTCTCTAATCTTATCTTCCACTGGAGCTACTCCAACCTTTTCACGAATATGCTCATTTCGTATCCTATCTCTAAGAGTAAAGCCACTCATCCACCTGAGCATCCTCATCTCTGCAACACTTAACTTAGAATTATGCTTCTCTTTTAATGGCCAACATTCGGCACCATAAAGCATTGCAGGTCTCACCACCATCTTATAGAATTTTCCCTTAAGTTTGAGGGGTACTTTTCTATCACACAATAAGCCTGATGCATTCCTCCACTTCAACCATCCAACTTGGATTCTGCTGATAATATCCCCATCTATTTCACCATCACTCTGAATAATAGATCCAAGATATCTAAAACGTGTACTCTTATTAATGACTTGATCGCCCAAAGTCACAATCCCCTCATTAGGTGTATTATTACTAAAATTACACTTCATATATTCTGTTTTAGATCTACTCAAGCGAAAACCTTTAGACTCTAAGGTTGACCTCCACAATTCTAGTTTACCTTCAACTCCCTCTCTAGTCTTATCAACAAGAAGAATATCATCAGCAAAAAGCATACACCAAGGTACATCCTCTTGCAAATGCCTAGTGAGAACATCTATGACCAAAGCAAAAAGATATGGGCTTAAGGCTGATCCTTGATGTAATCCAACCGAAATAGAGAAATACTTGGTCAAACCACCTTGTGTTTGAACACAAGTAATAGCTCCTGCATACATATCTCTAATGATTTGAATATAAGCGTTATTAGCTCCTTTCTTTTCAAGAACTCTCCAAAACACTTCTCTTGGAACTTTATCATATGCTTTTTCTAAATCAATAAATATCATATGTAAATCCTCCTTATTCTCTCTATATTTCTCCATCAAACCTCTTAATAAATGTATGGCTACCATAGTAGACCTACCTAGCATGAATCCAAATTGATTTTGAGAAACATTAGTATCACGCCGCAACCTATGCTCCATAACTCGTTCCCATAGTTTTAAAGTATGACACATTAACGTAATTCCTCTATAATTCGCAAAATCTTGTGCATCACATTTATTCTTAAAAATAGGAATTAACACACTCATTCTCCACTCATCTGGCATCTTTTTAGTCTTTAAAATAGTATTAAAAAGTTTAGTAAGCCAAGAAATTCCTTCATCTCCTAAGCATTTCCACACCTCTATTGGAATATCATCAGGTCCAACAGCTTTTCCACTCTTCATTTTTTTTAAAGCCTCTCTAACTTCAGTTTTACTAATACGCCGATAAAAATAGAAATCTTTATTTTCATTTAGGGTGCTAAGGTCATTACAGTCAATACTATTTTCACATTCTTCATTAAAAAGTTTAGCAAAATATCTCATCCACCTTTGTTGAATATCATCTTCTAAAAAAAGTACATTTTGATCTTCATCCTTAATACGCTTCACTTGAACTAAATCCTTACTACTCCTATCTCTTTGTTTGGCTAACTTATACATATATCTTTCTCCCTCCTTAGTATCTAATCTATTATATAAATCACTAAAAGCTAAACTCTTTGCATCGCATATTATTTTCTTAGATTTCTTATGTGCCTCTTTATATATTTTTCAATTATCAAAATTTTTACAATTAAACCAATTTTTATAACAAATCTTCTTATTTTTAATCTTTTCTTGCACATTTGGATTCCACCGCCAACTATTTTTATTATTAGGAGTTTTTCCCTTTGAAACTCCAAGCATATCTTTTGCAATATTCTTAATATCACTAGCCACTTTTTCCCACATAACATTAACATCCACATGCACAGAAAAAATCTTAAGATCTAAAATCTTACTCTCAAAAATACTTTTATTAATATTCTTTAAATGCCCACATCTAATCCTAGAATATAGTTTTACTTTATTTTTTATTTTCTGCCTCATTATCTTCAAGTCCAAAACTAATAAACAATGTTGGGTACATAAATTTTCACTCGGAATAACTTTACAATCTTTGCAATCTAAACGATCTAATTTCCTTATAAGAAAATAATCAATCTGAGTTGTACTATATCCATTTTTATAAGTAATGAGATGCTCATTCCTTTTCTTAAATAAGGTATTAGCAATTAAAAAATCATAAGCTAAACAAAAATCTAATATGGACTTACCACCTTCATTTGTCGTTCCAAACCCATGGTTATCATGAATGATTTTAAAATCATCTACCTCTCTACCAACATGTCCATTTAAATCTCCTCCAATAAAAACTCTTTCTTCTAGAGGTATCTTTTGTATTAATTCTTCTAAGTCATTTCAAAATTTTAATTTTGAACTCATATCCAAATCCACTTGAGGAGCATAAGCACTTATAATATTAATAATCTTAGCATCAATAACAATCTTTAAAGCTATAATTCTATCTCCAATTCTATTAATACTTATAACATTATCCTTCAAACTCGTATCTAAAATCACGCCGACACCATTTCTAGTACGACTCCTACCCGAATACCAAAGTTTAAATCCTAAACTATCAATCTCCTTAGCCTTCTCTCCAACTCATTTAGTTTCCTGAATGCACAGAATATTTATCTGTCTATGAATCATAATATCTATTAATTCCATTAATTTTTCTATAAAGGAACATATATTCCAAGTTCATATCCTAATTTTAGTTTCATGGACAAGCTTTTTTGCCCACATCCATCCTTGATGTGGGAACCCTTGCCTATTAACACTGCACCCGGGCAGCAGTGCAGCGGCCCTTGCATACTGGTCGCTGTATTCAGGCCATACAGCGCGTCGCTTCCAGGAGACGCCCTATCATTAACACAATTTCTTAAAAGATTCATGTCATTATTCAACAAGTTTTACACTGGCTGTTGACTACCTAACGCAACCCTCCACTTTTCTCATCCAGGACTTGGGACCTGGCAACGACAGTGTTGTCCAGTTAATTACATTTTGGCAAAATTAACTCATTGATAGTCATTCATATTAGACCAATCAAAAAAGACATTTATGTGGATTAACCAATCTAAGAACTTATTAGGGTCATGGTTACCATTATATGTGAGAGTTTCAATTTTAATTCTCCTAGAGAGATCACTAACATCATCAACATTCTTATGAAGATGGTCTCTTCTGCATCCATTCATACGGTTGAGTTGTCTCCTATTAGGTGGTTTATCTCCTTGGTCTATGTAAGTGGCATTATCATCTAAAGGTGCATTATGATTTTGGATAGGAACAATATTTATATTATTTTGTAGATAACCTAAGATAGTATACATTTGATCTTTAAGTTCTTACATCTAAATTTGAGTATCCTCAATTAGTTCTTTGTTTTTAATATCATTTTTATGAATTATAAGATCTAAGGAATCAACAATCTTAGTGAAATTTTTAATCTAATATTAAGAAACTAATTTAGGTGCTATGAGAAAAAAAATTTTAATATTAAGAGAGAGATGAGAGAGAAAGGTATACATATGAGATAGAGTGAAAGTTGAAATATAGATATAAAAATAAAATGTATTATATGTTTAAAGAATCTACTGGTGAGGAGGGAGTAATAAAGACCTCTAACATCCCAAGTTCTTTTTAGGCAATTTAAACCTTTTTGATAAAATTCTTTTAAAATTTAAACATACTAAATTTTATACATATATATTCTTATGTACGAAATTTTGAATATAAAAAAAATATGCTTAAATCTATAAGCCTAAACCTTTTTTTTATTTTTTTTTATTTTTTATTTTTATTTTTTAAGCCTAAACCTTTAAGATAGCAAACTATACAAATTTTGATAAATAAATAACTTGTTTACTATAAATAATTAACAAAAAATTTAAAAAATGTTATATAAAGTTTGCATACATCAAGATAATGTTATAATTTTCATGAGGTGCACAACCTTAAGAAAATTTTCACTCAAGAAAAAAGGTTCATGAGTAGGTTCACACAAGGATATTAGCTAGGATATGATGAAGCTCATTGATTGCATCTCATATGTATACCATAAACTTGAAAAATAATATGCTATATATCCAAACTATTAATATAAAATAAATATATCATAAAAAGGATTTACTTATCTCAAACTTAATGATATAACTCTCAAACTTTTAGAGGCAAATCCATCATAAGAAAATTCTTCTAAGTTGTCCAAAAAATTCTTGTAAGCAAGCTTCTTCCAAGGCAGCTTTTGAATAAAAAAATTATGAAGAAATTATCTTCATTTGCTTGGTTCTTGATGACATCAAGTGTATGCATTTTCTTTGGTAAAACTAAATAGTTATTTTTATTTCTTTCATGTTATTTATAGATCTTTTAAACACGTACCCTAAACTATTTATAACTTTTATTCAGCTTCATAAGCATCCCCTAAGACAAATAAACCAACAATCAAAATCATTAAACTCTTTTAAACACTGCATATAACTATTAGTCCAAATAGGAAGCACTTGAATCTAGGCTTATTCTCTACACTTCAACCTCCTCTTAAACTCCATCATACTCTACTATCAACTTAAGATCATAAGTTCACCTCATAATCTAATTTTCCGCCATCATTTATAATCATTTATCTCACGAAAAAATCACTCTCCAAAGTTATCTTCCAAATCTTTCCAAACTAGACAAATCTTAATATTTATACTAATATACCAATTTAAACCCTTCATCAATCCACTATAAACTCCAAAACCTTTCTCCAAATATCAAATTAAAGATCCATAATCTTTTTTCTATATATTAATCTCACCAAAAGACTACCCACCACTATCATATAACCTTAGGATGAAAACTTATGATCTGGAGTTACTATTAGGGTTTGGTAGAGTTTAAAAAAATGCTGAAGTATAAAGAATAATACTAGGTCCAAATGTTCCCTATTTGGGTTAATGGTTGGTGGGAAGCCTTTTAGTGAGATTAAAGGCTAAAAAAGACTATGAATCTTTAGTTTAATGTTTATAGAAGTGTTCTGAAATTTATGAGGAAATGATGAGGGGTTTAGAGAGGTGCATTAATATAAATGCTAAAACTAATCCAATTTGGACTAGTTCAAGCTAATTTGGAAGATCACTTTAAAGAGTGACATTTATGTGAGATAAACGACTATAAATTATGGTAGAAGATTAAATAAGGATATAAACTTGTGATATGGAATTGATGCTAGATTTTGATAGAGTTTAAGATGATGAAGTGTATGGAATAAGACTAAGTCTAAGTACTTTCTATTTGGATTAATAATTATATGAAAGTGTTTAGAAGGGCTTTAGGATTTGGATTGCTGGTTCATTGATCTTAAGGGATGCTCATGAAGTGGAGGAGTTGTGAATAGCTTAGAGCAGGTATTTAAGATAGTTTATAAGTAACATAAAAGAAAAAAAGGATAACTACTTAATCTCAATAAAGAAAAAGTACACACTTGAAGCTACCAAATGCCAAAAAAATAAAGAAAATTTTTTCACAAAATTATTTCTCACCAAAAGACTACCCACCACCAAACATCTTTGGTATTCATTACAGGCAAGGTCAATTTTACAGAAGGGTGGAATTGATACATCCACAATTGCAAGGCAACAATCAATCTAAGACAAAAAATCACCATCAAGGCTTAATTTTTTTTCTTTTTTTAAATTTTTTTTTACCATCGTGGCTTAAAGATTTCATATAAAAGTATAAAATAGGCATTGTGCTCATGATCTTAATCATGAGCCATATCTTGCTAATTCTCTATTTTAGTATTTAATTGATTTATGTTTTTTTTATTTAGTTAAGCAGTTATGCACAATCATGTAACCCAGGGAACAATGTATATAAATAACATTCCTAACAAAAATAATAATAATATGGACGAAGAATTTTTCTATAAATAACTTTTTTCTCTGTTCCTATCTTTCCTTCCATTTTAGTCCATTTACCATCCTTCCGATAACCACACCCAGGCTAGCATAGCAACAAATTTTTAGGAGAATATTAGACCTTAAGTATTGAACTATCAAGAAGGGGCTATTCAGTAACAGGTTTTTAGGAGGATTTACGTCGGATTTATCATAAATCCTGCCAAACAAATTATAGCGTGCTGTAAATATGCATGGATCGTAAATCCTAAATATACTCATTTTTGGCATAAATCCGAGATTTAGTAAATCTTGGCTTAGTAAATCCTGGCGTTCGGTATATTTAACGTTATTTACATACATGTGAAAACTCTCCCACAATGTCCTTGTCGTTGAGTAGGTGAAAATCCCTTTTATCTACAACAAAGGGTTCACATCTCTCCATACCTTTGTCATCATCTTCTCCGATTCCTCTTCCTCCTCGCTATTCTTCGACTTGTTCCTTCATCTAGCACCGCGTAGCTCTCAGGTATAGTTTTTGCTTCGCATTTATTTTCGACTATAATAGCCAACTATGTCGAATCCAGCAAATTCGACTAAGGCTACTCTATAATTTCCATGTGATTTTGGTCAAGTTCACTAGGTTGTTTTAAAAATGGAGTTTCACTGTTCAAAGATCTACCTATACTTCCATGTGAAATTTATGATTTCCTTGATTTTCAGTGTTATCTTCATATAGCAGTAAAATAGCAATGGCAATTATGAGAGCATGCTCTCATGTATCTTGAGCTAATGGGAAAAAATTAAGGTTTGTAATTTAGGTTGTTTGGAGACACATTTTAAACCTTGATGAGCAAAACTGAACTAATTTATGATGACAAGCAGTGCAGCTATGATCTTCTTCATTTTCCCTGGTGCAAATAGATTAGCTCTTCAAAACCATGCAATTATGATGTTATTAAAGTTAACAGGATTTCATCCTATCATTATTTTGGTCACCTTTTGCTGCCTTATCCAACATTTATGATTAACCTATTATTCTTATATTCTGCATTTATTCCTTTCAATAGCTATTATTAGCATTTAATTTTCTCTAGCTAATTTTTTTAATTAATTCATGGCCATGCTTAACATAAATAATTATAGCATGAATCACTAGATGTTCTTGAGTGCTATGTGCGCTGATGCTGTTTATTAGGGGATAGAACTCATTATGAGAATTCAAATTTAAACAGAGATAGTTCTGTTAATGGTAATTTGTTTTACATATCAAATGAAATATTGTTTTGCTCAATCATACATTCATAATCAACTAAATTTACCAGATAAATTTTTGATATTGTTGTATAACAGATGTATCCTCTTGTTCGATTGTCTTGCAATATTGGGCTCCCCTAGGTTTGAAGTGTATTTGCATGCAAATAACAGAATATGTATCGCTATAGTAATAGTTCAATTATCCTTTATTATCTATAAATTTTTTGGTATATTAGAGAGATATTTAGGCTAAATAAATTACATTCAGCCAAATTCTCCCAGTAACTTAGTTTTACAATTTAAGTCTCGACAATCATGCATGTACGAGGAGCAACATCAACGACTGACACGTCATCCAAAAATGAGAAACTAAAAAATAATATCGGGTTAAAGCGCCCTATATTTTATAAGTGATCTACTAATCATGGGTTTGACAATCAAAAAGATTTAGAGTCCTTGAGTGATGAGTCGTTGAACGCTATCTACCTACATAATAGTCGGCTTGAACTTGGTCGTATGAAGTGTGAAAAAAAAAATGGTATAACTCATGTTATGTTTTTAAACTGATTAATATGGGACGTTGGGCCAATAAAAAAATGAACTAATCATACTTACGGTATTGTACAACAGAAATGAAGAAATTTCTAAAAAGAAAAGCTACTATTCGTTGAAGTTCTAGTGCTCGGCCAAGTCCAGATAAAGACGTTGCCATCCACACTGGCCAACCAAAATGCACAGACATTTAGGTATAAAGTACATTGAAGCTTCCATCACGATAAGGTTCAAAAATATGAAAGCAGACTTTAGAACTCTATTTGAAGCGATTGGGGTTGGGGTTGGGGTTGGGGTTGGGGTTGGGATGAAGAGCTATACATCCCAGTTACGACTAAGGAGCTGTGTGAGGAGATTAGTTAGGTAATTATCTTTTTATTAGAAATTCATATGCAATGATTAATCTGGTGACTTACTAATAGAATATTTTGAATGATAGGAAAATCCAAAGTTGGCTCATTTTTGCAAACATTTTTTCCAACAATATGAAATATTTGAGATCTGCACCGAAAATATTGCACTTGGTATAGGAGCACATTCTACTAAGATAGTACGTACTGCAATCAACTTAGAAGATGACAATGTTCCAAATCCTACAGATGATTGCATATTAGCCAACGACCTGAGCTTTGATGTTGAAGGCAACGCTAACAGCAATTTACCAGAAGCTGAGAAGGATGCAATACAGGAGAAGTAACTGGATTTAAGTCTTATGGTTGGTTCAAGAAGATCCAGTGAAGAACCCATGCGAAACGTCAGGCGTGCAAAGGAGGGAGCAAATACATTGAACAAAATGTTAGTTGAGTCGAACAAAAATGCAATTATTTGTAAGGAAACTATTGACAGAAGTGATCCATATACCATGATGGATTGTTTGGTTAAATTAGGCTCATCAAAAATACGACTACTCAAGAAATCCTTGCGGTCCAAGATGCACTAAAAGAGAACAAGGACAACAGAGCCATCTTTATGACATGGGAGAGAGATCTTCTTAAAGTGTGGATTGAATATGTAGTAAACTGTCACCCATGTTCCATGCTTCTCCAATTTAGTTGTAGTAATTGAAATGGTTGTACTTGTTTGGTACATTCTTGTATTTCATCATTTATTACCACTCCACAGTTTACTTCTTGTTACTTCATCAGTTGTATTTCAGGTTGTTTTTTGTACAATGGAAACTTCATCATGATTTGGCCAAGTCTAGCGAATAGCTTGTTTGTGATATTACTACATTCAATTTGTTATTATGTAATACAATGCAGGTTTCTTTTTTTTCTTGCAACATAATCTCGCATCTTTTTTGTTAAAAATTATGTTTGTACAGTGTAATATTTCAGCATTATTTACTTTTTTGTAATTCCAACAATATAAATTTTTACCATCAATTAAACTTTATTTAGACTATTTAATATCATGTAGTAATGCCGAATTATTTGGGTGAGGTACTTCTTGATGCACTTTATGGAATGGTTTATTTGCATTTATAAGAAAAGGAGGCAATTGTTAAATTAAATCTCTCAATTTTGTTAGAGAATAGCTCCTCTGACAAGGAACTATAGATCGAAAGACCAATGTTTGATAGATCATATACATGTCATTAGTACGTGGAGGATGTACAGTCTGGTCATCAAGACGAGCATATCAGTGCTCTAGGTTATCATAGGAGGCTTTTGTGCGTTTAAGAGACCTACTAGTCAACCGCGATTATTTGAGTGACATTAAAATAATGTTCACAGCAAAACAACTTAGCATATTTTACAAAGGCCAGCACATGCTCACAGTTATAGATAATTGTGTGAGTTCTTTTAACATTCAATAGAAACTATGAGCAGGTACTTCAATCTGGTATTGCCTGCAATTATGTCTTTGTCAGATGAGTTTATTGCTTTACCACCATAAGATGCAAATTGTCATCCTTTTATAAATGCAAATACACAATTTAAACCTTACTTCAGAAATGCAGTAGGTGCAATTGATGGTACGCACATTTCTGTAGTTGTTAGTAATATTTTACAAAATCTATATCGTAATTGAAGAGGTTTACTTCTCAAAATGTGATGGCTGCAATATTATTCGATCGACAATTTGAATATGTAGCCTCTGGGTGGGAGGCCTCAGCTGCGGATATGCATGTGCTCAAATGAGTCGTAGAGCAAAGACAATTAGGAGTACCTTGCGGTAGTTATTATTTGGTTGATTCTAGTTATTCCAATACTGATATACTAATTGCACTATTTCGAGGATATCGATATTACTTGAGTGATTCTCATGGAAGTACATCCATAAGATATATAATTCAGCAAGAGTTATTTAATCATAACATGCATAATTGTGCAACATAGTTGAGAGAACAATTGGAATTTAGAATGAACCATTTCAAGTATTAATTCATATGTGACATGTTCCTCTTAGTGTCAAGCTAATATTGTTCTTGCAGGTGTAGTTTTGTACAACTTTATAGGTCAGTACCATAGACATAATCTCCATTTTAATATGTCGCAAACAAAAATGCAACATTATACTCAATAAGACAAAGTTGAAATGACTTATAAGGATCCTAATATACATACAACAATAGGGAAAAGAATTCAAGAAAAAGCGATAAGGCAAGACATCAACATTGATTTGTGAAATGCTCGAGTAAGAATTTAGATTTCCATAGAAAAAATTCAATTTAAATTAGATTTTGTAATAATGTTGTAATTTTTTAATTTCATACGTGGGGTCAAAAAAATCGCTCATCATGATGAATTGCTCTGCACTACAAGATATATTATATAGCATAAAATATGAAAGCGTATTGAACATTTTGTAGTCCAATACTAGTTGATTTGTCTTCATCAATATTAATCGATTATGTACTCATTGTTGATTTTACAATTTCTATTATATGGATAGAAGTTGGATTTATTATGTTGTATGAACGCATCTTGAATTTATAATTTACTTATTGATGTAATTCAAATATACGAATTTTTTTTTTTTTTGTTCTTCTTTATGCGTTATGAAAAGGTTGGAGTGTTGCAGAGACGAGGATGCTCGGGTGGATGAGTGTATGTACCCTTAGAGACAGGATACGAAATGAGCATATACGTGAAAAGGTTATAGTAGCTCCAGTGGCAGATAAGATTAGAGAGAGTCGCCTTAGATGGTTTGGTCACATAAAACGATGGCCTTCTGATTACCCGGTTAGGAAAGTAGAGGTATTAGATTTGACTTATATTAAGAAAAGTAGAGGTAGACCTAAAAAGACTTGGTTGAAAATATTAGAAATGATCTTTCTTTATTAAATTTAAACGAGAATTTGACTTTTAACAAGACACAATGGAGAAAAAGGATTCATGTAGCCGACCCCACGTAGTGGGACAAAGGCTTGATGTTGTTATTGTTGTTGTTGTTCTTTATGCGTTATGAATATGTTCATATTTAAATCCTTAACCATTATAAATCCTAAAATCTATTGCTAAACAATTTGTTAGGACTTAACACTCACAGGATCTAGTAAATCTGGATTTACATGATTTCCTAAATCCTACTTGCGTTAAATCCTGCTTGTTGCCAAACAGCCCCTAAAATATAAGGAGAGGAAGCAGCAGAAATCTCAAAATAAACCATGCTTTCCATAAATTATAAACCAGAAGTACTAAGCACAGCAATCAGATCGAAAGGTAAAGCAATTGGATGAGAAGGCGCTCACTCCATTCCTGTGGGCTCTCGCAACGACCGCGGATGGCGAGAGGAACCCGTCACTGCACTTCGAATGGCAGTGAAACTCAAAGGCTACACGATCGCCCATAGAACGTTTCAGCTGAGGCGGTGGCAAGAATTCATCCGCATCCATGGTCCGTTGAGTAGAGTCCCAGTCCTCGCGGAAGACCCACTCGTGAATGTAATTGGAAGCGAGAAGTTGCTCCGGCGGAGGCTTCTTTCTTGTCTTTCCCCTTCCTTTCTTCTTGCCGCCGGACATCGCCCCTTTCGCAAAAAGAAGAACAGTCTGGGAGAGTGAAAAAGAAAACAAAGGTTGGTGGAAGAGGAAAGATCTCGCCTTTCTAACGAATCCGCTCTGCGGTACTAGGCAGAGCCATCGATCTATCAAAGAACCGCTCAAGGTCATATAGGTCAGAAGATTCGAGAATTTAGGCCAAGGGTTTTTTTTTTTAGTTTATTTATTTATTTATTTATTTATTTTGATTAAATGAAAAGATTAGAACTTTTTTAAAATATAATTTGATATATTATCAAGTTATATGTTTTAGTTATATAGTTGAGGGACTTTTGGGTGACTAAAACAGAAATATAATATAAAAAATATATATATGGTAAAATGAATACTTTAAAGTTATTTAGATGAATGTAAAGTAAATGTAACTGAATAATTTTTTTGGAATAAAATGAATGTAGTGTAAAGTCTCAAAAAATGATGGTTGATAGTGATGGTTGGCAGCAAGTGACAACGGTCAACTGTGGTAGCCGATGACAAGTGGTGACGACAAGCAACGGGTGGCGGCAAGCAGCTGTGGCAACCTACAATATGTGGTTGCCAATGGCCGGTGGTGGCTGGCGGAGGGTAGCAGCAATCGATGTTGGTGGGGGCGGTAGGTAGCAGGGGTTAAGCAAGCTTGCTTGTGGTGTAAACGATTCTCGCTCAAAATTGAGCGAATTCACTTTATCTCAAAAATAAACTAAAATAGTTTACACGATATTTACCTTACTTTGCATTCCTATTTCTTCCAACTAAATAAAAAAAAAAAACATCCTCATCTTCCTATGTAACTTTTTAATAAAAATACGAGTTATTAATTATATCTTTTATAGATTTGATACTTCTTGATTGATGAAATTAAATAGAGGAGAATATTTAGACTTTATTTGGGACAGCTTTTTTATTGCTTTCGAAAGCAGCTTTCTAATAAAAAAAATTTAACTAAAAATTTTTGTAGAAAAAAATGATTTAATAAACAATAAAGAAATTGTCTCAAACAAAACCTTAAAGGAAAAAGAAATAAAAAACCTCTTTATAAAGATTGTCACCTTTTTTAATTTATAATTTTGATGAATCAAAATTAAAATATTTCCTGAGTTAAATGATCAATGTCAATTTGTTCTCTTCTTTTTTTTGTTAGGGGGCAGGGGGGGGGGGGGGGGGAAATTTGTTCTCATCCACTAATAAATTCATAAGAAAAGATCTCATTATTGCTAATCAGAATCAATCATATCCACACAATATTGCAATCAAACTTTGCAATGAACATTGATCTAACATTTAATTTGTGTATAGGCTAAGATAAAAGCTCAAAGATTGGTCGGAATAATTTTTGGCTCAGATGGAGTCAATTTCGAGCTAAACCTAGATCGAATTGAGTCAGCTTGAAGTATAAATTATTTGTCTTATTTTATTTAAAAGTATATATATATAATTATAAGTATATGTATATTATAATAAGACATATGTTCATATTTAATTTCTTTAAAAATTTAAAAAAAATTGAAAAATAAATTACTCAAGCAGGCTCAATTCAAATTCAAGCTGATTCCAACTAAGCCGGCTCAAAATTGAATCTTTTGAAGCAAGGAATCGATTTTGAGTTGGCATTTTCACACCAAAGTGATAACCCTCAAATTAAATCTTCACCTTCCATTTTGTTGATCGATTCATATCCTCATTCCAATCGGAAAAAGTATTGACACTCTTTAAATTCTTTCACCTCTCCAAAGCCTTTAATAATCGATTTTTCTCCCATTATTCATGTGACTAGGGGTCTCAAAATGGATTTTTCGGATCGAGTTCGAGACTAACCTGAAATTGACCCGCCCTCTATTTATTCAACCCGAACACGACACTCTTACTCAAACAGGTCTGAAATTGAAACACAGTCCCGACTTGCCCTAAACCTGGGTCAACCCAACCCAACACGCTGACCCAATTTGGCGAGAGAAGCGCTACGCAGTGTACGGGTAAGCCAGGCAATCCACAAGTGTGAGGCTAGTGGGTGAAGCGAGGAGGGGCAAGGCAAGCAGGTGCATCCGTGCAAGGCGGAGTGCATGTACGATTGGTGCATCCGCACGATGGGGGTGAATGTGAATGTGCTATGTGGCTTGGGGCCGAGTACGAATGAAGTGCAATGCACGATGGGGGCAAGCGCGATCAAGATTCAGGTTGATTTCGGGTTTTACGGTTAACCCAAACTCGACCCGAAATTGGAAATGTATCAGACTTTAAAACCCAAACCCAACCCATTTTCCAAATGGGTTAAACCATACAAAAAATTTTCAGTTCGGGTTCGAGTTAGGTTTTTGGGGCAAGTCAAATATTGACACCCCTATATGTGACGCCCTAGAATCTGAATTGAATGAATTGCACATTTTTATCCTTTTAAACGTTCAACCAGAGCTCACAATTATATATGAACAGCAGAAAAGTTAAATATATTTATATTTATTTAATATCTACAATTGATAGAAGCCCAAATGACATATGTATAATATTCATGATATAAAATAAATCAATCCATCACTATGAATAATATATCTTGACTACAAAAGAACAA
This sequence comes from Dendrobium chrysotoxum, assembly GCA_019925795.1. Taxonomy (NCBI): domain Eukaryota; kingdom Viridiplantae; phylum Streptophyta; class Magnoliopsida; order Asparagales; family Orchidaceae; genus Dendrobium; species Dendrobium chrysotoxum. The sequence goes on from CM034310.1 coordinate 7,247,910, forward strand.
AAGAAAGATAGATATATACGGAGTGAAATTCTAGCTTGCAGCTCAGAATAACCTCAATCTACGAAATCCTTACCCTTGTCTGAAAATATGTAAAAATCACATAATGAGCAAATAGCCCAACAAGTAACCAATATCTACAACTAAAGTCAATACATCAAATAGAAATAGTAAACATATAACTTTAGGAACATGTAGCAATCAATATATCAAATAATTCATATACAGTATAATCATATCATATTAGTTATATCCTGATCATATATCACATGTTCATAGCAGTGCCCTTTCAATCTAGTTGTATGTCAATCTTATGATGCAATCAATCATGTCATAAGTTAATCAATTACTTTATATCATATCTCATGTGTCATCAGCCTTACCAGTTGTCAATCATTAGTTACATATATCATTAATCTATCTATCTTATTTGTCATCTATTATATATATATATCAATTCTATATCTATCATATTATGTTTGTAATTATGTATGTTATTATATATGTACATTAATATTGAATTCAGCAAGGTAGGACATCCAACTTTTATATAATATTTTCAATACTTTAACCTCAATTGTCCACCAGTTGGTCATCAATCTTTAATTTAATCCCAATTGTCAATATATTGGCCATCATTCTTTAATTTAATCTTAATTATCGACCAATTTATCATCGATCTTTAATTTAACCTTAATTGTTGACTAATTGGTCATTAGTCTTTAATTTAACTCTGATTGTCAACTAGTTAGTCATCATTCTTTAATTTAACCCCAACTATCAATCAATTGTTCATCAATCATTATCTTACTTAATATGTGACTTTCAATAAATCAATAAATTTCATCACTCTCTACCCGTTGTTGTAGTAGGTTAATTGTTTATAGGTTAGTTTTCAGCATTCCACCTCAAACCTTTTATTTAAAGCAAAGCCTTATGGCCCACCCTCTTGTATAGGATATTACATTTTAATGACTAACTCATATTAGTTATAGTGTTGACAGCCAATATTCCTTGCTTACATGCAAATGTATTATATATCAGTCATATCATTTTCTCTATACAGTTTAGCATTCAACTTCATATATAAAATATAATGATCTATGAAATGCAGGAAATTTTTATACACTATTCATTAACTTCAACAAATTATAACGATCTATGTACTCAATGAAATTTTCATATAAATCAATCAAAATATTCAGAATAATGATATCAATCATATACCAAAAGTTACAGGTAAAAGTTAACTATTTATCACTTTTAGGAATCAGGATGAAAAAATATATAAAACTCTAAATCATTAAAAATATAAGTAGAGTAGAGGTCACTTACAATGATCAGAATATTTTTTATAAAAGAAATGATGGACGAAAGACCTAAAAGCCTTCTTTCTCTTCTCTCTTTCCTCTCCTCTCTCCCTTCTCTTCTCCTCCTCCTTTCTTTAGGCCTTCCCTAGCAAGGAAACGAAAGGAGGGAGGGATGACTTATATTAAGTGATATTTCTATTTAAATATATTAAAAACTCATTGTAGTGCCTACCACTATAGCGGCCAAGTCCCAGCACCGCAGCACTGCATGTCGATCTCAAAGTTACTATAGAACAAATCCTTTAACGTCATGGTGTTCCTTGCGCTGTCACGCTCTCAGCGTCGTAATGCTCTCAGCACCACAATGCTCTCGACACTACAATACTCTTAGTATTGTAGCGTTCTCAGCACCGCTACGCTCATAAAACACAACGCCATAGTGCTACATGTAAAATTTTCATATTTTTAAAATAAATATCATTTTATGAAATTCATGATCATTACAATTCCAGTCAAAAATGTCTTAAAACCCTTCAAATTCCTTGATCTCTCTGAAAGCTGACCATGTATTGCAAATTACTTGACTTCCTCAATTTAATTTCCCCGTTTGAAAGTTCAATAAATTCGTACAAAATCCTTTGCCCATCTGCAGCTTTGCCTACACGCATCCCACATCATCCATCTCTTTCTACTTCTCCTGTATCGTCGAGCTCCTCTTCCTCCAATCAAAACCCGACTTCATCTTTAACGGTGATACTCATGTCCATATCACAAGAAGCTTGCGCAAGATCCATGAGACCTATAACCACCTTTAATTTTTTACACTAATTCTCTCCGTCACGCTAAAAAATAAAAAAAATAATTATAAAATAACTTTGCCTACTCACTATTTTTTAAGAAGAATTTGTCAGCAATCATTACCAATGGTCCCTTATTTCTCAAAAAAGAGTTCTAGATGTGGATTCTTCATTCTTTTCTCATTGAGCACTTGATGCAGGAAGGAAATTGAACTTGTCCAGCCGCTGGCAAATTTGATAATCTCCGTTGTATAATTTTTTCTCTTTTGTGAGATCCTAATGTTTTTTGTATGTGCAGGTTTTTTCACTTAGCCTCTTCTGGCTTCTCTTTTTTGTTGCTCTTTACCATAGTTTTTTGGGTTTCTCCTTTTATTCTTTTTTACACTTGTATCTGGTTCCTGATTACTGGAAATGGGCTATGCCCTAAATTTTTCCCAAAAAAAAAAAAGTTGTATAATTTTCTCAGAATTCTTTCATAATTAGTTCATTAATTTTCGGGTGAAACTTCCCGGAACTCTTTAATGACTTTCTAAATGGATGATAAAGGGCATCATCTTCATCATCGTCATCATTGTCCTAAGTTTAGTATTAGTATATTTTATCACATATTGTTTTATTCTGGATCTTTATATGTTTGGATATTTCTATCATGATGTTTGATACATCATCAAAAAACTATCTTGATCGGGCACGAATCTTAAGGCAAAATCAAGTTGGAAACTTGTGATATTAAAATTGGGACCATCCAAACTTCGATTTCAGCAAACTTATAGTCAAACTGAACGTCTCAGAAATACGAACCCAACGTCTCGATTTCAGCAAACCTGAGTTCCACCGGACCGCCGCCTAACGCCCTGAGTTTCACCGGACCACCACCTGAGGCCCGGAGTTTTGCCGGACCACCATATGAGGCCCGGAGTTTTGCCGGACCACCACCTGAGGCCCTGAGTTCTGCTGGACCACCGCATGATGCCCTAGGTTTTGCCGGACCACCTCCTGAGGCCCGGAGTTCCGCTAGACCATCACCTGAGGCCTGCAGTTCCACCGGACCACCAACTGAGGCCCTGAATTCCGCCGGACTTCTGCTCGTCGCCAGACTTTTGTCGGACTTTTACTCGACGGCAGAACTTCCAAGTGACATTGAACTTTCAGCTACATTTGGCACTAGACTACAATCATACGGTTGACATTTGTAATCTGATCGCCCTCAAGGACGAGTCAGTACATTATATGCAACTCAAATTCTAGTGGAATCATTTTCAACTAGGTTAGTCCCCGTGGTTTTTCCCCCTTTTTAGGGGTTTCCACATAAAAACTCTGGTGTCTCGTACAACTGCAACACCATCTCTCTCTCTTATCTGATTGCGTGCTAGATCTTCGTACAATGCTAAGACGTTAAGCTTTATATTTCTCTATTGCCGTGTATATTCTAGCCAGCAATAATGTTATATTTTGGGCCAATATGTATTAAATGTTTATGCTTTAGGGTTATTTTGATGTTATGTTGGACATTTCTTATATTATGGTTCATGAAGGATGTTTATGTTATTAGGATGGTGGTAATTATGATGATGATGATGATAATGATGATAATGATAGGTATAGTAATTGTGTTAGATATGTTAATAATGGTAGGTATAATAATGATGGTAGATATTAATGGTGGCATGTATAAAAATAATGATTATATGTTTAAAACTTTGTTTGAGATAGTTTTCTTATTATTTTCTAAAACAACTTTTTAGTATAAAAATTTATTAAAAATAACAAAAAAGCAGTGGCCTAAAGTTGTTCCAAACAAAACCTAAATTTAGAGGTAAATTTGTGTATTTTAGCATTTTCCTTTCATTTTTTTAGATAGGGGCCTTTGTAATGTTAAGCAATTAATTTTTTTAATTAAAAAAAAAAATCTTCTTGAGCTTTTTTACTCTCTATGTTTTTCTACTTCCTAGTAGATAAAAACTACTTGAGAGTATGAGAATAACTTATAAGGAACAAGAACCTCGTAATAATGAATTATTTGTAGAGGTTAACTTCAACTTATCCTTTCTTTGCCACTATTTATGTTATATCTATCATGGGTTAGATGACTCATATATTTTCATTTTATTTTTTCTTATATAAGAGATCAACATTTCATGAGATTAATGTAACAATAACTTGTATAATCTCACCCTCACCAAGTTGTGTTATTATTTTTGCCCTCAATATCAATTTTGTGTTTATCATTAATCATTAGTAATTATTTTAAGAATTATCAGTGTAATCATCTAATTGCATTCATCCCATATTATTTATAAGTTTCCTACATCATATTTTCGTATTAGAATAAATATGTTTCTTTGAGACCATCTTGTTCTGTGATTAGCTGTATTTTCTATAATAGATTGTGTTAATAGATTCATTATATTATTAAAATTATTTGAAAAACTTTAGACATATGTGATCTACAATTTTGTAGAGGAAAAATCATTTGACCCATAAAAATAATAAAATTCAAAAGCAACGTTGTTGAAGAAAAAATTGGTTTAATGATGGTGGTCAGGCTACATCGATCCAATAATGAATGTCAAGCGGTAGTGGTCCAACGTTGGTGATATGGTGATAGCAGTGGTTTGACAATCGTGACATAACAACAACAGTTGAGCAATGATGGTCTAACGTTGGTAGTCCAGCCATGATAGTGGTCGAATGGCAGTGTTGACAATCTGATAATGACAGTCTGGCAATGAAGGTTCGAAGGTGGTGATCGGGTAGTAGTCCATCAACAACAGTGTGGTTGTGGCCTGACAGTGAATGTCCAACTGTGATAATAGGGTTGTGGTTCGATCGCAACAGTTAGGTGATGAATGTCTGACGATGATGGTGCTAGGGTGGAGTTCTAAGGTTTTTTTTAAGCTTTTAAGCTCCCTTGAAAATCTAATCAATGGGCTTATTTATAAATTTTTGAAAGTAAATGCCCTGTAATTATGTTGATAACCCAGAGCACTCTATCAGATTGCCTGTATTGATTCCCTTGGTCATAGAACATTCATTTTGCATCTAAATGCCTTAATGTTGTCAAAATTAAGTGATATTAAGCTCGTTAGATTCATCTCATTGAGGCACTCGATTTAATTATAAACTTTGCAAATTTGGAAATCATTTAGTCCACTAATTAATATTTCAAAATGCTAATTTTGCTTCGAGCTCTTGATCTAAGTTTATTTGAATTCGAATCAGATTGTTTTTGATGTTGTTGAGTTAGTCTTATCAAAATAATCAATTTGATTATAAATTTATTGAAACTAAAATTTGGATGGTCTAATTTAGTTCTAGAGGTCTCTAATTTAAATATGCATCGGTATTTATATTTGATGAAGGTTTCATTTGGGACGACTTTTTTATTGCTTTCTAAAACAATTTTTTAGTCCAAAAATTTTCAATTCAAAATTTTTTGTACTAATAAAATGTTTTGTACTAAAAAGCTATTTTAAAAAGCAGCAAAAAAATTGTCCCAAATGAAATCGAAGTCAATTATTTATTTTTTAGCTTTTTTTTTTATTTTTCGGAAAAAAGTAATACAAAACGGAAGGCTGACCCAGCCGGTCTGTTTTCTTCTTCTGCTTCTAATCCAACCCAACAGTGACATATCAGACAGCCCAACACAGTCTGCGAGAAGAATAAATGGGATCAAAATCTAGCATAATAAATTATTATTTTAATTCTTTATCAACTTAGAACTCAATTATTTGACTTTTAATAGTAATATTTTTTAATATAAAGCTAAACCTTACATTCTTATATCTTCAGCACCTTCCTTTCAATTTGTCATTTAACAGTTGAGTGGTTTCTCTCAATCATTCCATTGATCTTTTGATTTCTCTAATTTCCCTTTGTTCTTCAATTAATTCCTCCTATCTCCTCTTCGTTGATCTCCTATTTCACAGAGATGGCTTCATTCTGCCTGTTTATGTAGCTATTATTAATCAAGAAATATTTGAAGCTCCAAATTCAACATTTACGAAGATTTCGGCTTCGTTTGGGGCAACTTTTGTATTGCTTTGTAAATCAGTTATTTTGTACAAATTTTTTTTTGGGAAAGTAAATTTTATACTAGAAAGTTTCTGTAGACAACAGTAAGAACGCTATCCCAAACAAAGTCTTTATTTGACATAGTTTTTTTACTACTTCTTAAAGCAGTTTTTTGATATGAAATTTTTAAATTTTGTACTAAAAAGATGTTTTAAAAAATAATAAAAAAGCTGTTCCACATGAAGCCTAAAATTAGCGAGCGTGAATAAAAAAATTTGAAGTAGCGTTAAATACAATAATAATTTGAAGAGAATTCAAAAAAAATTTACACTTGCTATTAGAAAACACGAGCTTATGTAATTTTAAGCAGCAAATAAATTCAAAAAAATGAATATATTTAATGTGAAATATATGAAAAAAATAGTGAAATATTAAGATATTTAAATATAATCAATAGACTAATTATTATAAAAAAATTATCTATGCCAAAATGAAGATCATTCTGATGGAAATTTTATCAATATTAAAGTTGTCAAAAAAGATTATTGTTCCTATTTAACCATGTTGTTTTTTTGGGTAAATTGAGGCCTAAGCCAATTTTCATTACTATAAAGTAGCTTTTTAATTAATGAACAACTTCTATTAAGGAGTACTCATTTATTTAATAAGTCTAGCCTAAAAATAGTTAATCTAATTCAACCTGTTTACACCTTTAGACTCACCATATCCTAATTTTTTTCCCCGCATATTTCTCCCATTTTACTATGGTAGTATTGTCATGTCAATTCAATTTTCCTGGCAGCTTCACACAGAGAGAGACATTCATATCAAGAAGATTTTTACCTGTAGAGAGAGAAAGAGAGCACGAGATCCAACGAAGCCATGGAAGAGCCCTTCTTTTATATACGCTGCCAATGGTCCAGAGGCTTGTGCTGCTTTAGCTTAAAACAAGAATGCTTCTCTTTACACTTATTCATTATATATCTTCTGCATTCTCTTCTGCATATAACAGATCCCTTCGATGAATCTGCCATTTATATATAATATACAGCTAGGCGCACAGACATACCTCTCACGGGCCTCAGCAGTGGACAGATCTCATTAATTTCATTACTTCTTGCTGTGCTGGGTGCTTATGGTTTTGAACGCCAAATCCAGCTTGTTATAAAAGGGTTTTGAAGCTTCAATATCCAATCATTTAATTAGTGAAGATATACGTATATATAATCTTTTAAATTTAATATTGACATCTTCACCATCTGCTTGCCTTTTTGCCTTCTTGGCAAGACAATGATTTCTTCTCTACAACTTGGTAATAGACATTCATGATAAAGCATGCATTTGTTCAATTCTCTAATGAGTTTTATCACCTTCATGTACAAGTTATCTAATAATAGTTAGAAGTTTTTGCTTTCCAAGAGTAATGCACAAAACTTCTCATCATATGGAGATATTATTCTGTGTGGATGTCGAACACAGCTCTACGTCTGGATACCAATCAGAATGAGCTACGTCAGTGATATCGAGCCGCGGTACCGAGCGATACCGAGCCGTGGGCTTAGGTATTTGGACGGCATTCGGCTTCCGCATAGAATAATTTTTCCATCATATGACATAGTTAGAGCCATCCAACAATAAGTACGTGTGTAGGCATAGTCCATCGCCCTTGAATTATATCATCCCAAACATCTCCTCTAGTGTCTTCTAGCACATCAGAATATGTTCAATCTTCAAAATTATCACCCACAACTAATCTCATAATATAAACCTTCACATGCGATTCATCCTACAGGAAATATATATGCAATATAAGAACCGTGAAGTAAATGAAAGGGTGAACATTGTATTTCCCTATCTTTTACAGGACAGAAGATACAAATATATAGGAGGGTTTCAGTGAACTCTCCAATGCATCAGACGATTTACAGTAAAGCAGTTGGTTAGTTGGTTAGTTGGTTAGAAACCAATGGACTAGTGAAAAGCTGTAGCAGATGACAAAGGAGGCAGAGAGACCTTTTCTATTAAGCTGAGAGTGATATGTCTTCATTATAAGTAGTGAAGTAAGCATTATCTTTATCAATATTGATTATCTATAATGTCTTATCTAAATAGATTCAATATTAAAAACTTTTAGGAGCATTATCTTTAAAAAAATTGATTTTATGTTGTCAAATTCAAATATTTGATCGTAAAGAATCCATTAATAATCACAGTATCATTATTTATTAAGCTTAATGCTTTGTTTGGGATTATTAATGGATCTCACAACATGCATGGATACATGTCTGGAAGCTTTCAAGGCACATCGGTCCTCACTCCACATGCAATGCACAGAACTTAGCCCTAAAGGAAGCTAAATGCTGTTAAGATCTCATGGTGGCGTATCTGAACCATCTAAAAGTATCAAGAAAGAACAAAAACACTATTAATCTCCTCCAACAGTAGTTATTTGCTTAGGGTTGAGCAGTACAGTCTTCCCCCATATGCGTTTTTTTATTATCATGGAAAAAGAAACACCATTATTGAAAAGCTAGTATTTTGTTCCATGGCCTCACCTCTTTCTCTTTGTTTGATAATGCTTTTCTTCAACTTTATTTATTAGAAATGTGACAGATCATGAACAATTATTGTTTTTTATTTTAATTTCATGGATAATATATAATACAATAAACAAACTATAAAATATCAATAAATGGGAAATGTTATCAAAATACCCTTTTTTTGTCTGGTTGTACAGTTAGGACTGTGTTTTTATTATTTTGCATGTTAATTTATGATGTTAAGATTATCTGAATTTTTTATTTTTTGTAAAATTTGACAATAACTTAATTTTCACATAATTAACTATTCTATTTATATGAACTTATATATATATATATATATATATATATATATATATATATATTTATATATATATATCATGTTAATTAATATGTTACTATGATATTCAGTTGTATATTTTGTAAAGATGGTTATAAAATTATTTTATGAAAATTATTTTTTTTGAAAGCTTTTGTAAATGTTATAATTATAATTTTGAAAAAATTAGACAAATTCTTCCTTAGGATATATTTGGGACAATTTTCTTATTGCTTTGCTTTTTAGATCGTAATCACAGTTCTATTTGACTATTATTTTCTCATTGCATTTAAGAAATTTCAGTATTATCTTTTACAACAGCTTTAAAAATATTGCTTTTGACATAATACTTTTCATTCACTTTTAAAAGAAGCAACAGTCATATCAAGCAAGCCCTTATAGTTACCACATATTAGCAAATCAAATTGCGAAAAAAATATTTTCCCACAATAAAAATTAATGGAAAGCAACAAGAAAGTATTAGTTAGACGAAACTGTGATAATGATATGAAAGCAAAGTAATAAGAAAATTGCCCGAAACGGACTCTTAATTTCATATGATTATAGTCTAAGTAAATGATGTCTGATCAATCTCATAAATCTATGATTTTTTTTAAATTTCTTTCATGATATTATTAAATATCTATCAATGTTATCAATCACTTTCTTATGCAATTCTTCTTAATTTAACATATGTAATTATGTTTTAACTAACATAACAATCATAAAAATTAAGCCTTTAATCATGATCAAATTAGGTTTAACATAATATTTGTTTCCTTAAAAACTTAAATGTTTATTAATTGTATTGGACCATTTTTTTAATAAATTGAAGATAGAAAAGCTTTTAAAAAAGATGAATATCCCCATTGGAATGTTGCATAATAAAACAAAGAAACTAACAAATCGCGAGAAACACAGTAAGTCTGTTTTTTTTTTGTCAAATAATTTGTCCTTTTTACGATTATTTATTTATTTTTACATGAAATCAACTTTGGCCTTTCATGCTTGGTGCCATCTCTTGCAAGTAAAAAGAAATAAGATGTGACTTGAGGCGCCGAATGAACAAGACCATTAGGCTCAGCTTTCTTCACCCTTTTCAAATATAAATTTTGATGTGGCGTCTAAGTCCCATCAATCTAATCATTTTTTTGGTGAGATAGAACTTTGGTTTTTTTGAGGTCGGGCCTACGGCCGAGTGGTCGACGGAACACGTTCCTTCCATCTAATCCGGACTCGAATCCCCTAACTGTAAAAAAAAAAAAAAGGTTTTCATGAATAAACGAAATTTTCTTCATTTTTTTTCTCTCTTTGCATGTATTTATTTTAAAAATTTTTAAGCTTTTCAAAACAATCAACTTTTTTTTTTTTTGGGAAAATTAAGGGCCAAAGCCCATGTATTTTAATACTATGAAAAATACCAGAAAGGTATAAAAAGATCAGATCTCAAAAAACAAAAAAGATTCGACCAAAAAACCTATACCCCCAATAAAAACCAAAATACTAGAAGAGAAAAAGGCAAAAAGCGACCAAAAGGAGTTAGACAGTCTTTCCCACATGTGGGCTCAGGCAAAAAGAATTGCCGCAATAACAGCAAACCTCTGTTTGCAAAAGTCGAAGCAGTTGTAATGAGAAAGGGACCAATAAACTTTGCCGTCCAAGAGGTGATGCAACAATTCACACATCATTGCCCACCAATATCATATCCTCGGCCCAAAGGCAAAAAACAAGGCAGCACACCGTGCAACCCCAGCCAAAAACAATCCAGCGACCAATAAGATTTCAACAGGAATGCAATAACCAAACATTAGAGCAACTGAAACAGGAATTCCGATTTTCTCCATTTTGTGATTTTAGTAAAAACTGTCCTTCGAATCAAATAACAAACCGTAATAATAGAAGCTTGTGAGTTCCCAAATTTCAGCTCATTTTTTCCTTTCCAAATCATATAAACGGAGCAACATACCATAGGATAGTAAAAAGAGCGATAGTTAGCTTTGGTCCCAGATATACATTCAAGAACTTGATACAGATTTGGCCTTAGCAGGAAGCTTTTAAGGAGAGACATCAAAATAATCATGATATTATAAGTGAAATCACACTCAAAAAATATATGGGCAATGGATTTAGAGCAACTATTGCACAGAACACAAAGGGGATTGATCGAGATCCCCCTAAGAATAAGATTATCCGCAGTTTTTAGCCCGTTTGATAAAGCCATCCAAGCAAAAGTGGAAAAACATAAAGCATGTTTTTTGTGCCAGATAAAATGATGCCAAGTAACCATGGGCAAATGTTTGTAAAAGTAATTAAAAAAACAATGCATCCCTCGAGCATGTTCATCCCTCCAAATGAGACAAGAATGGTTATCCATAGGTAACTGAATCAAAGTGTCATAGATAGCATTAGCATGCAGTAGAGCCTCATCAATCAACCACCCATTCTGATTAAGCAATACATCCAAAGAAGCATTAAGTGGAAAAATCCCCAACAGAGGCATTAGAACTGGCACCTCCTCCAATCTTTTTCCATCAAACCAATGATCCCAATATAAAGAAACTGGAAAGTTATGGGATATATTAAATCTGAACATATCCCTAGCAATGATAGCATGCTTACATATGGACTTCCAAAAGAAGGAAGAATTGGTCGCTGGTGATTTCCAAGGAGAAACATATTTAGATAAAATCCAATTGGAAAGGAAAGTCCTGCTGTTGTACATTTTGATAATAAGATCACAGTTGTAACCGAATTGAAGGGCGTGCAAAGACGGCAGACCCAAACCACCATGATGTTTAGGTTTGCAAGTATTATTCCAAGAAATCAAATGCAATTTCCTAATGGTCGTATCCAAAGTAAAGAAATTTGGCGCAAAGTTTATCTATTTGCTTAATAATAGATTTAGGTATGATCGAACCTCTAATCCAGTAAGCAATGGTGTTCCAGATAGTAAAGCGAAGATATTACAACCTACCAGCAAATGAAAGAGTTTTGGCCTTCCAACCTGATAATTTGTGACAAATAACCTCCATCAAGCCAGAGAAATCTGCGACTTTGGGATTGTAGGGAGAGATGGGAATACCCAAGTATTTAATGCAAATAGAGGGGTTGGGGATTTTAAGAGTAGAACAGATGTCATCAGCATTTGGGCAGTTAGGAGGGAGGATAATAGTGCTCTTGTCATAATTAATATACAAACCAGTTGCAGCAGCAAAAGTATCCAATAGTTGAACCAAAGTATCACAATTTTGCACATCAGCTTTTCCAAAAATCAGAAGATCATCAGCGTAAAGAAGGTGAGAAATACGATTGTTACCAACCTGAGGAACTTAGAATCTAGTATTGCCATCCAGAAGGCAAGATAAAGCATTCATAACCACAGTAAATAGTAAAGGACTAAGGGGACACCCCTGCCTAATTCCCTCAGTAGAAGGGAAGTAACCTTCAAGTGTGCCGTCAAAATAAAGAGAAAACCAAACATTATTAATGCAAGCATCAACCCATTTGATAAACAAGCTAGGAATACCCTTTTACAAGAGTCTATCAGATATAAATTTTCTAGATACACTATCAAAAGCATTTTTTATATTAAGCTTGGCACACATGACTCTGAAATTGGAGGCAGTTCTGGAATGAAAAAGCAATTCTCTAGCCAGATTAATATTGTCAGTGGATACTCTCTTATGAATAAAACCGGTTTGGTTCCCTTTGATAATGATGGGTATAATGGGTTTGAGATGGATTGCTAAGATTTTGGCAATTATTTTATAGATTGTGTTGAAAAGAGAGATAGGCCTGAAATCAGCTAAATAAGAGGCATGACTCTTTTTGGGGATGAGAGTGATAGCTGTGTTCTTGATTACCCTTGGCAAGTAGCCATGGTGAAAGAAGGAGTTGACAACTTTACAAATGGAAGGACCGACAATGAGCCACGTGCTTTTGTAAAAATCGAAGTTGAAACCGTCAGGGCCGGGTGCAGAACAAGAGGCCCCAGAGAAAATAGCCTTTTTAATTTCGAGATCAGATATGGGCATGATGAGATTTTCTATCATATTAGACGAAATGGTGTTGCCGGTAGGAAAAACAGAGATGTCCAATTACCGAGGTGTATGAGCATTATAAAGGGATTGAAAATGGTTAATAGTGGCTTTGACTGCTTCCTTATAAGAACAAGAAGCATTAGCCATTGTGAGGGAAAGAGCCATTTTTTTGTAATGCTTCCTGATTTGAATTTTAGACAAAAGAAATTTAAGTCATCTTCACCTTGGGACATCCACTTTGTTTTTGCCCTTTGTATTATCCAAGAAGTCCAATGGGAATTAACAGACATAAGTTGTTTACTGATATTTTTAAGGGCAAGAGTGATGTCAGAATTATTACAATCCGAACTGAGGATTTTGAGATAATCCTCTTGCTTTTGTTGAAGAGCCTCAAGGTGCCTGCCCAAAAAGTTGGAGTTAGCCCAATTGTTCCCTTTAATAGCCAACTTCAACTATTTCAGCTTATTACAAAAATCCACCAAAGGGAGCCCAGTTACCTTGGTTGAGAAGATGGATAACAGTGCTAACCAAAACTGATCAATTTTAGCCCAATAATTTTTGTAAAGGAATCTATGAGGGGTTGGGGATCTTTCCCCAGGCTGTAGAACTATAGGGCAATGGTCGGAACAGGCAGGACTTTTGATTACATAGTGAGAATTTGAGAAATGAGCTAACCAATCATCATTAACCAGCATACGGTCAAGTTTGATATGAATAGGGTTATCCAACCGCTGATTAAACCAAGTGGAAGGGGTACCCACAGAAGCTAAACCTTTGAGCTTCGAGTTGAAAATGGAAGCATTGAAATCATGTAGTTGGCTTTGATGTAAGGTATTGCCCCCAAGCTTATCAGAATGGAACCTACTGCAATTGAAATCCCCCATTAAAATCCAAGGCATTTCATCCAACGGGGCAACAATGTTAATATCCTCCCACAACTTTTTCCTTTCTTTAGAATTATTGGAGGCATAAATAACAAATAATAAAAAAGGTTTGGAAGAAGCAAAATTAACTAAACCGGAGATCATCTGAGATGAAATGAAGGAAGGATTGAAAGAAATCCTGTCTCTAGACCACTTAATCCAAATCCTGCCAGATTTGGAACAGTGAAAATTGTTGCAACTATCTTCCATGTCAAAGATCAAATGGTTGTTGAAGAAGAAAGTGTCAGACAAAGCTGACAGGTGAATCTTATTTTCCAAAATACATAACATGTCAGCCCCAAAGCTTGGGCAAACTGCTTGCAGCTAAAAATCTTATCAGAGGAAGAAAATCCTCTAATATTCCAAGCTGCGATGGTGGGATTGATCATTTATTTCTTGCATTTGGGGGTTTTTTGGCTCTCCCCCTAGAGGATTTGTTTTGTGTGGATGTATTAGCCTTGCTTGATGAGTTGTCAAGAGAATCCTCTTTTGAAAATGAAGAAGTGTCTGTGGAGAGCGTATCATTCTCCTTGATGCAAGATTAAAGAACATAAAATCGGTTTAGAGAAGTCTCATTTATTGATATCACAGTTTCTGCTCTCACTTGCTCCTGCGGCATTGGAGAGAAATTGGTGGGAGAATTGAGGTTAGGGATGATGGGGTTGTTATGGAGAAGTTGAGTCTCCGAAATAGGTTATGGGATTATGGTGGAGGAAGAAATGGGAGGGTTGGTGGAAGAGCTGGGAATAGAGCTGCTAGTGTTGACGTTCACGGGAGTGGCAATTGGATTGTTCAGAATGACTTGTGGCGGGGTGAAGGAAGTGGAGGTAGGGTTAAGTTAGGAGGAGGGAGAAATTTTTTATGGGTATTTTGTAATTGAGAGGGAAGGGTTGATCCCACTATGACCTTTAAGAGGAGGAGGAGGTCGAGAATGCATTATGTGCCGTGGCTGATAAGAGTAACTGCGACCTCTAGGAGGCATCTCGGTGGGTGGGCTTGGGTTAAGATTGGAAGGGCAAGTAGCTACGGAATGAGAGATAGAGTTATAGTGAGCACACAACTCTAGTTTCCACTCATATTGCACTTTTAGGTGAATAACTTTATTGTCAAGAGAAATAGGGATGAATTCCAAAAATTTTGATGAGGAGGACACTTGGATGCAGATGCGGGCGTATGTTAATCTAGTTTTGGCAGCTGTTAGAGCATCAACAACAATAGGGATGCCAATTTTGAAGGCAATCCTTGATATCCCTTTGGAATTCCAGCATACGAGAGGTAGATCAATAATCTTGATCCAAATGGGAACTGAAGAAAAATCCTCCCTAGTGGGTTGAAAATGAGGAGTCCATTTTTGAAAAATAAATGGTTTTCCTAAGAAATACCAAGCTCCTTTCGACCAAACCATTTCAAAATCTTCCAATACCAATAATTTAAACAGGAAAAAACCATCGCTGAGCGCAATAAGCTGAAAATTACCTTTCAGTTTCCAGACTTTTTTTGTCGTAGAAAGCAGAGATTCATAGTAAGGACGTTTACTAAGAGAGTACCCGACCAGGCAAAGCTCCCACTCGATAGCAGCAACTGTAATCTTTTCTTTGTTGAAGGAAACACTTTCTTCAGGTGTATCCAAGAAGGAAATCGGAAGTGAAGAGGTGGGGGTTTCAAGTGCAGCCACAATGTTAGACCATAGGCGATCTAAGGCCATAGGAGTAGGGGATGGAGAGGTTGCCGAAGGAAGAGGGAGGAAATCATGAGAAGAGAGGGAGGGGTCCATGGAGGTGGAAAGAAGAACCTGGCCACCAGCAATCGCTGGAGCCAGATCCAAAAAAGAAAATCACACGGACGAGGAAGAGAAGGCAAGGCGGTTAGGGCACACCAACTTTTTCCCTACTTCACTGAATTAAAGTAGATTCAAACAAGTTTGGACGGCAAAAAAAAAAAAAAAAACAATAAACTCAATCATATGGGAGAAAAATATGGATTAGTTAAACGTTAATCTTTCCATAATGACAGAAAGAGAAATAGAAGAAATGATGACAAGAGAATACAATAATGCAGTGATCTATTTTAATTATGCTTTAAGTTCTATTACAAATATTATTATACCATCAAGAGGAGTTGGAGAGAAAATTAAAGTATCACAATTTCCCTAAAAAATATCATAAATTTATTTAATCTTATGTTTTTTTTTAAATTTTAGACTTATTTTGTGACTTATTTCTTAACTTCTTGAAATTTAGGATTGATTTTTTATTGCATGATTGTTGTGGGTCTCTGGAAGTGGATTGCTGGCGAGGGTTAGAATGCAAAAATACGATTGCACTATCTCGTAGAATAAAATGGTCGTAGACCCTTATACTCTACGCAATTAGGCCAATGACAGAGCAGATCAAATCATTTATACGACCCATGAAAAATAATGGCTTTCACCAACACATTTTGATGGATAATGATATATATGATTCAAGATTCACGAGATTTCTCCCATTCAAGTATTAGCTTGAATGAGATTTATTTAATGTGGGTGTCAGTTTTTCATAGGCACAAGCCTCCATGGTTAATTATATCTTAGGCCTCAACCTAAGAACTCTCTCAATTAACGAAATTATTTTATTCTCTTCTTGGCTTGGCGCATAGTGAGATTCCTAGGTTCTTCTAATCCAAAGGAGATAGGCTCACCGAGCTATTTAACACACACAAAATCATGCAATCATCTAATCGGTCTGAAGGGAAGAAATCAAGAAAGAAGAGATCACACATGAACCATAAAAGAGATGAAGACGGGGGAGACATCATTAGTATGACAGATAGGTGGGATTTATATCCTCACGAGAATGGAGAGCTCACCCAACGATAAGACATTCAGCGATATACTTATAACTCATGCCTTTGATCCTAAATCTATAGGGGACGTACTGTGCTCCTAGTATTAACACCCTCGATCTAGCTAATGTAAGTCAATGAGGAGACTTATAACTCAAATTTCACTGGGGATCTAAGCATCCATGACCTATATTTACCATCCTGCTTGGAAAGGGGTATCAACTAAAACTCCAATTAACATTTTAAACTTATGCAATCAAGTCTTATATAAATACAAGAGTGGTAAGGAGGCATAGAAGAGGAATGAGCCTTGATCCCGACTATGAATGGTACTATATTAATGAAATTATGAACTATCCCTCTATGTGATAAAAATAAAATCTATATGTTTGACTCAAGTTATGCATAAAGAGTAGGGCTAATCAGAACTAGCTAGGAGCCACCATGAAGTGGGCTTAATTTTGAATATAAGTTATACTTTAAAAAAGTGACCTAAGAGGGATTATGCATTAATGTTTGAAAGAATGTTGGTTGATTTTAGGCCCTATATTTCTTTTACATTGATTGAGCACATTTATCTTTAAAAAATGTAGCATCCTAAGAGCTTAATGTGAAAACTCTATCTGAGGCACCCCCAAGAAAAATAATCAAAAAATGCTAATAAGTAGACTATTCTAGTGTGCAAATAAAGTAAAAACACTAACCATTCAAGGATAAATAATAAATAACAGGCCAAAAGTGCAGCTGGGTTTTATAATACACTCTAGGAAAAAAAAGGTAGCTGAGCTCTACCATAATTACAACTCAGCCTAAAATTATATATTATTGATATGGTATGTAGGGTCTTGATAGATCTTTACATGTTTGGCCTCCTACTTTCCAAAATACCGACATACCTACATAGCTTTTCTCACTAAAATTACATATGAAAAAGAAAATTACATAAGCTCCCTATAAAATAGAGATTAACATAATTATAATTAAGTAGTTATATTCACATCAATACCTAATCCTTAGGACCGCATTCTTAAGAGCTTAGAAGTCCTTTTGGTACCTATTAGAGAGTGTATTTATAATGATAATTATAGTATTTTATTAGCCCATCGGGAATGCGACCACATGTATAAGATATTTTTTAGAAAAATTCTAACTACTTAAGGGCAAGTGCCCACTTATTAATCCACAAAATAAAAAATAAAATAATCATAAATAATCCAAAATAAAACACCATATCATAGCATCATAAATACAAAGTAAATAAATAAAGAAATTGAAAAATATTATCTTAGCTACACCCTACATTAGAATGTCTATTAAAAGCATCTTATTTAGAACCTAAGTGTGTATAAAGTTAGTATTACCTAGCTACCCTAATTTAGGTGAAGGGTTTAAGTTGCAAGGTCTAATTAATATTATTTAATTTATTAGCCCAGAGATTTCTTTTTATATGATTAGCCATTTAGGGTGAATTAATTATGATCTTATTTTTAAAGTTATCATTTTGATTATTAAGTTATGAAGAGCCCAACATATATAAGCCCTATTCTATGCTAGAGTTATAAAGAATTTAGGAGCAAGTGACTAATCCTCAATCCAAAACCTAACTAAGATTAGAATGATTATAAACCTATAGGGGTGGCTAATCCATCCTTGGTTTCCTAAGACTTGAGGTAAGGCCGATAGGCGACACACTAAAGTGAGACTTTTGCTCATCACAAAAATCTTAGGCTTTCTATGTCTAAGGTTAATCAATTTTAAAAGGATGACATATGAATGAAATACTCAATATATAAGAATATAGAAGGGTTTTACCATGCCTAAAGTTTGACACTTAGGTGGTTAAGGAGCAGTGGTTATTTGGCTCCTAAAGGTAGCTTTATATTTCTAAAAGGGGATGGCTTATACAAACCTTTGGATCCTTCTCCCCATACTTGTGAGGTATGTGGCATCATAACAAAGGGCACATGGATCAAAGACACCTTAGGATATATAACCCGTAGCCCAAGGATTCCAGCCTATATACCTCACATCAAAGAAGATGATACAAAAATAAAAAAAATCAAATATGGGTTAAGGCACTAAGGCTTGATTTAAATTATATTTTATTTTCCAACATCACATGTTATATTTGAAACATACTTTTAAACAAAGCTTTCTTCTTATAAGATTTATAATTTAATACCTACATTCCATCAATTCATTCATAATATTATCACAATGGGAACGAGGACTAAAGCCTCCTTAGGGCATGTAGCCCCGTTAGCTCGAGGTTTCCAGCCTTTAAACTTTATTGATGAAATAGGTAATACAAAAGGTTTTAACTATTTTTTTAATCATGAAATTTCTGAAGTAGCAAATGAAGTTTAAATATGGGATCCTAGACTAGGTTGAAGCAATAGAGCTTAACCTATCACCTATTAGAGAGACACACTGCACAAAGCTAACACATGTATTAACCTAATATGCTAGAGCTCAAATTTTATTTTGCTTTTCACACTCTTTATATGTTCATGTAAATAAGATTTAAAAGCTCAAAATTATTAAGGAAATGACTTTTATAATGGCTTAAGTATTTTATTAGAAAAACCACAAAAAACATCCTAGCAAGGTCTGCTTCGTGTGAAAAAATATCGATGCACATGGCATAAATGTGTGGCCTACACAACAAGCCTAGTTGACTATATGAAGGTCAGTAAGGTTCACAGAGGAGGCAAGCCTTGTCAATAAGGCCAATGATTCATAAGTGAGTTAATCTATGACAAATGTCTAACACATCCTACTACATGTATTTAGGTGAAAGTAAAAGTAATCCAAAATGTGTGTGTGTGAGGTTATCAAGTCATTCACAACAAAAGAGAGTTCTTAACAAAGTTACAAAAATTATGCCTAACCCAGAAGTGAGCTGATATATATATATATATGCCCTAACACAATGAAGAAGACTCTCCTTAGGCTCAAGGAGCTACGACTGGTCAACTGACACACAAAAAATGATATCCCTCATAAATATCATAAAGAGAACACACATGTAAGCAAATGATATGTAAATGATGTATAACTATATGAAATGTTGCATGCAATAAGATGACTTAGGCCTACATGCACTAAAAGAAGTAATTTTTCAAAGTTTTAGATCAAATAGTGACCCATAACTTTAAAAATCAAATGCAGAACCTAGGAGACTCACTAAGCCAAGAGAAAATTAGGGATGTAGGGAAAATCCCCTAGTTTTCTCTATCTAAATTTGAGCCAATAATGATGCCTGATTATGGAGTAATTTATAAAATACCTTATGGGTTCAAATAATAATTATTCTCCATATATCTATCAAAATAATTTGATTTTATTTTTAAAATGTAAGGCTCATCATTCTAGTTTCATAGAGCCCAAGATCATTTTGGCCTAAAAATATTTGTTTGTGAATTTTTGAAGTTATGGGCTATTTTATTATTTATTTTTTTTGAATTCAGGTGGTGGCTGATGGTGGATGAGTGGTAATAGGTGGCGACGGTGATGTCGTGATAGATGATGGTTGTCATGTGTTGGCATGTGGGCTATTCACATATTCACATCAACATTGCACGGGATATGTGGGCGGTATCCCGGTCAATGTGTTGGATAGATTAGCCGTTGACAAAATTTGGACTATTTAATCAAAGATGGACTGTCCAAATTTTGTCTCCTTCCTTCAGAGCAGCTTTCTTAAGGAAATTATTTTTCTTGCTATGAGTTTTTCACTAGGCCAAACTTAATGAAATCTTTAAGAAATTTTTGTGACCCTATGAACTACTTACTTCGTGATTTTGGGGGCTTTTATATAATATATTTTGAGAGTTATCATAATTAATATTTTAACTAGAAGTTAAGATATACCTCTATATAATTGGTGAAATGGCTCATCGTTGTGCTACTTTTCTTTATAAGGATTAGAGGAACAACTTCTCTAAAGGACTCTCCTATTAAAAATGCCTGGATCAAAAGTTATGATGGTTTAAAGGAAAAACACCAATATATCTCCATGGATCTCTCTCCTAACATAATTTTGATGGTGGAAAAGAGTGGGGAAGAGAAGAAGAAAGCTCTAGTAATGAAATGAAAGGAATGGGAGCTTCGAAGGTGGCTTAGTTGGAGAGTTTTTGTGTGTTATGTATGTTATGTCGGTTTTGACAAGTTTTGCGCTATTCTAAGTCATGGGGTTTGCATGGGGGTTAGGATGGTTTGGAGCACTTCCTTGGATATTCTTTAAGTGTCCCATGAGATTAGGTATACAGCTTTGGCCAGGTAGGGACAATCTTATATAGAAAGCCCATTTTGGCATTTCATGAAGGGGGGCCATTTCGATTTGGTTTGGGTTGAACCAAGAATTAAGCTTAGGTTTGAGCAGCTCTAGGAAGATTCTAGAGTGGGTTTAGATCAGCTCCAAGGGTTGGCATGGGTTGGAGACATAAAAATTTGAGGATTTGACCATATTTGACCTTTTGGGTATTTTTAGAATTTTCAATTAACTTAACCACTTTGACCGATCATACCTGATAAAGATGACTAGGATAGACCATGGGGGGTCTTTAGAAACTATGTGGCATGTATACATGAGATTTGACCAATATTTACTTTTTGAATATTTTAGAAATTTTTAATAGATTTGACCACTTTGATCGATCAACTTGCTCAATATGACTCACCTATGCTTTAGACTCATCACATTAAAGGACATAAGTTTGGAATTTATACATGAGATCAAAAATTAGGTCAACAAATAGACTCCCAAAAGGTGTGGTGAACCATTAGAGAATCATACATGTTGGCATTAACTTCCTTACCTCTAGGAAGATATAACCCAATAATCTCCTGACCATAGGTCTAATAATGAAGGAAGGTTATAGAAAACTTAATGTTTACCTGGCCATAGGCCTGATGATAGAATATAAGAAAACTCAACAATCACCCAACCATTGATTTAATAGTAAAGAAAGGAGAAAATGGAGTCACCTCTGCTCGGTCCTTAAGCCCGATAGCAGTGTCTGTACTCGACCATAGGTCTGATGGTAGAGTAAAGAAACACTCAAAAATCACCCAACTATAGGTATGATGGTGAAGAAAGGAGGAAAGGGGTCACCTCTGCTCTGTCATTAACCTGATAATATAGTCTCTACTTAACCATAGTTCAGATAATAGAATAAATAAAGACTAAAAAATCACCCATCCATAGGTCTGATGGTGAAGTGAAGAGAAAATGAGTCACCTCCGCTTAACCATAAGCCTGATAGCAGAGTCCTTACTTGAACATAGGTCTGACGGTAAAGTAAATAAATCAGATGCAAGAGGATTTTTAATGCATGCTCCCTACTATCTAAATCAGATGCAAGAGTATCTAAGTACTTATATTCTTTTTCTAATTCAATATGTAATATTTTTAAGGAATCATGCTCAACAGTTAAATCAATATGATTTTTGTTCAAGGAATTAAATTTATATAGTAAAGCCATGTGATTTCTATCCAAAATGGAATGATCTTTCCTTAGAATTTTATGCTCTTTCTATATATTTAAAAATTCAACTTTGAGTTAACATGTGCTTTCTTGAGCTTCCTATATGAAGAATGAATTCTTTCTAAAACTTCAAGTAATTGATCATATGTAAGCTCACATACCTCTTCTTGATTAAAGTGATCAAGGTGATCATCATCCATTAAGCACATGTTTGTTACCTTGTCTTCTGCTTAGGTTTTAGAGGAGTCTGATGCTGAGTTTTCCCAGAAAGCCTTTTGGATCCTTTTCTTATCCTTCTTAAACTTAGGTCTTTCCTCACCCTTCTCCTTGCTTGGGTGAGCTTTCAGAGTCGGGCAATCAGACTTAAGATGCCCTGACTTCCTACATTTAAAATAAATGACATCAAAAGAAACTTTAGAATTTTTATTATTTTTACCTTTATTCTATTTTTGATGATGCTTTTGCTTTTTCCTCAAGAAGCTTTCGAATTGTCTAGTTATTAAAGCAACATCATCATCTTCAGAACCAGAAATATCAGTGTCAGAATCATTAGCCTTCAAGGCTACAATTTTCTCCTTCTTCTTTTCATCTATGTCAAGCTACCTTTAGTTCACTCCTTACTCGTAACCAATTAGTGATCCAAGTAAGTTATCGATTGAAAAAATATTCAAATCCTTAGATTCAGTAATGACAGTAATTTTTACATCAAAGGAAGAATGTAAGCATCTCAAAATTTTATTCACTTATTCATAGTTTGTGAGTTCTCTTCCTAAGGCATGCAGGGATGTAACAATTTATGTAAACCTAGTGTCCATCTCAAAAATTGATTCACTAGATTTTATGTGAAAAAGTTCATAATCATGCAAAAGAATATTCAACCTAGATTATTTAACCTCATTTATACCTTCATATGTTATGCATAATTTGTCCCAAATTTCCTTACCAGTTGAATAGGTGGAGAAACGCATATAATCTTCTGATTTTAAGGCACATTAAAAATAGTTCAAACATTTAGCATTCAGTTGTGCTAAATCTCTATCATCAGTTGTCCATTTGACAAAAGGAATTTTAGTTTTAATACCATTTATAAGCCTATAAGGTGCAAAATAACCTTCTCTAACAAGCATCCACATGTAATAATTAATTGATTATAAAAAGGTGGACATGTGAGTTATCCAAAAATCGAAAGGTATATTATCAACATAGGTGGTCTAGTAATTGAATAACCTTCCGCAGTGTTACAATTACCAAAATTAGCCATGGATCTAAGTTTAAAAGTTTTCTAAAATATGATTTTATGAATCCCGCTCTGATACCGTTTAAAGGTTCATAAGGGTTGTGAAATCCTAAAGAACTAGTCCCGAGGCTAACCAAGAGGGGGGTGAATTGGTAGTTTTTAAAAATTCTAAAATAATAAGAAAAATCTTTTTGTTCTTTTTTAATATTTTAAAAACAAAATAATAACCCTTGGTGTGAAAGAAAAATAATTTTATGATAACAACATAATCAGAGTTTTCAATCACAGAACAAATTAGAGAAATGTGTGGAAATAAAATGCAGAAAAAGTAATAAGAAAGAAGACACAGAATTTTATAGTGGTTCAGTCAAATCTGACCTACGTCCACTCCCCAAAAATCTCCTTTATAAGTATTACACTAATCAGTTAGTGTCTTTCCTTTTGCCCCCACAGTAAGGCGGAGAAGCCCTTACAAAATCTTTCCACCAACCTGGTGTGGCAGAGTACCTTGAATCCTTTTACTCCCTCCTAGAGTTGGCAGAGAACTTGATAATCATTTTACTCCCTCCTGGAGTAGGCAGAGAACATGAGAATCCTTTTACTCCCTACTGGAGTAGGCAGAGAACCTGGATCTGATGCTGATGATCGTCTCCCTAGAGCCACTAAGGAACCAAGGATGAAGAAGGAAGAAGATGATTAAATCCTTACTTGGAGTAACCTTTGTGAATCCCCTCATAAACTCTCTCTCATAAGATTCTCTCTCTCCTAAACTCTCATTCTCCTTTTCTAAGCTCTCTTAGGTTAGAACAACACCAAAAGATTTTCTAAAAAGAAAATAAGAGAACTTAAATAGGAGGCTTTTAAAAAAGCTCTAATTTTTAATTTTGTGTCAAAGATCATTCAGGATGATCCTTCGGTCATCCTGTATGATTGGTACAAAATAGCCCTCTCAGCCAGGATGATCACCTTTACTCTGTACGATTAGTAGAAGTATTTTGTACATATCATCCTGTATGATTTTTTTATCATCCGGGACGATTAGTTCAATATGGGTGGCAATCGACAAATCATTCTGCAAACCTCTCAGGATGTCCAGGATGATACCCTGGACCATCAGAAGAAAATTATTATTTTTGTCTTGGATGATAGGAGATCATCCTATAAAATATAAAAGATCATCCAGGTCGATCCAAGTAGATCTTCCTGTACGATATGATTAACCAATCTAACCATAATTAATCTCCTAATCAACATATTATTTTAGGCATGAATGTCATGAATCATCCAGGATGATATGTATCATCTTATACGATAAGAACACATTTTGAATTATAAAATCTTGCCTAAATTATGATTGGTGGCTGTTTGTCTCAACTTATACTGATTATCCTATACGATCTGAATCATCCAGGATGATTAATTAAGTAATCTTAATCACCATGCCCTAATTAGGGTTTTTATTTTTAACTGATCATCCATGATGATTTACAATCATCTTGTACGATATGATCAAAAATAGAAAAAGATCTCTAACTCATAAAATTTCTCCTCCTAAGTGTGTGTGTGCAAGGTTACTTAGCTTCAGGATCCATCACTATATATTTAACTCAAGAAAATGTAAAAGATGTATTGGAATAGAAATTACAGACTGACTTAATCTTAGTCTACCTGATCTTAAGCTGATTGATGTTCTAAGTGAACTTGTGGACCTGAAAGGTTAGTGAGCAGGGCAAACAAAATAGATATGCAAGAATAGCAGTAGTAAAGAAGTTGTAATATTTATTATCATCAAAATCACTATAATTGGGCCCAGATTGCGATATCTACTATCTGGGGACATTTTGAAATGTTTCCACTTGAAAAGTATGGCTAATAATGTTACAAATATAAGAAATGTTGGGCAATGTGCCTATGTGATAGTAAAAATGGTACAAAAAATCTGAGACGTCACCTGCAAAACTATAAGAAAAGGGGGGCTCTCATGATATTGGTCAGCTTATTCTTCAAAGTAACTCCAGCACTTCTATTTCCATGATTGAAAATAAGTTTGATAATCAAGAATTTCATAGCATATTTTCTACAATTATAGTTATGCATGATTAACCATTTCAATGGTGGAATGGGCCAGTGTTAGAACATTTCTTTAATACTTACATCCTGATTTGCAGTTGATTTCTAGGAATACTACACAAAATGACTGCAAGAAAATATTTATTAAGGAAAAAGTTTAAATACAAGCCCTTCAGTCTAGTTGTAAGAGTAGAGTTTCTTTAACTTTTGATTTGTGGGCTTCCATCAATAAGGCTGGCTTTATTTGCTTGACTGCACATATTATTGATAATAATTAGCGGTTATAGAAAAATGTGATAAATTTTAGTTTCATGCCACCCCCATGATGGGTTAGCATTGTTTGAGGAACTCTAACAATTTTTTCTTGAATAGAAACTTGATATCATACTTTTCAGCATTACTTTAGATAATGCTTCTGCAAATACTATTTCTATTGATTTTCTATGGAGCCATTTGAATTTGAAAAATAGTCTTCTATGCAATGGTGAATTTTTCCATATAAGATGTTCTACACATATAGTAAATCTTATTATTCAGGAAGGTTTGAAAGAGATTGATTCAACTATTGTGAAGGTGCGTAAGAGCATTAAATATGTTAAGGGATATCAATCAAGAAAACAAAAGTTTATTGAATGTGTGAGGCAAAGTTTTCTTGGAAGTAACAGAGGCCAGAGGCAAGATGTAACAACTAGATGGAATTCTAATTTTGTTATGTTGGATAGTGTAATTTACTTCAGATATGCTTTCATTTATTTGGAATTTGATGAATCCAACTGCAAGTGACGTCCCTCAATTTCTGAGTGGGAAAGAATGGTGAACATATGTAAGTTTTTAGCACCCTTCTATGAAATTACTTGTGCCCTGTCTAGATCTAAGTAGCCTACTGCAAATCTATATTTTACTTGTGTCTCTACTACATATGTAACAATAAAGTATGAAATATCTTGTGGGTAGGAGTATATAAGAAGAATGGCTGTTCTCATGATCGCCAAATTTGAGAAGTACTGGTCAGACTTTAGTATTATTTTAGCTATAGCTATAATTTTTGACCCAATATATAAATTTAACTTTGTCGAATGGTGTTACAAGAAATTGTATGTAGGTAATCATACGTCCGAGCTTGCCAGTTAGGGAGAAGTTGGAGACACTATTTTTAAACTACTCAACAACAAATGAGCAAACCTCAACCACTGAATCTCAAACATCCAAATCTTCCCAAAGGAATCCTTCAAGTAGTCAGTCAATAATAATCATTAAATCACAATTCATTTAGGTTCTAGTTTTCCACTTTACATTTTACCTTTTACTATCCTTTAATCACATTTATTGTTTACCTTAACATAAACCTAAAGACCTTTGGTCCTTTGCATAGGATTATGACTCGTTTGAGGTAGAAGTACCAATGCCAAGAAAGTCGGAACTTGAAATATACTTGGATGAACCCAAGTTATATAGGAATAGTGAGTTAGATATTTTACAATTTTGGAAAGTTAATCAGTATAGATTTCCTCAGGTCTCAAGCATGGCTCATGATATTTTGGGCATTCCAATCTCTATTGTGGCATCCAAAAGTGCTTTTAGCAATAGTGGTAGACTTATTGACCAATATCGAAGTGCATTGAACATGATATTGTGGAAGCATTGGTTTGCACTAAAGATTAGTTGTACGGTGAGTAAAATAATATATTAATAATACTATACATCTTACTTATAATTTAAGTGTTTAACTAAAAGTCTACATGGTAATAAATTAATATTGTTACTTTGGTAATAGATACAAGAGACCTTAAGCTTGATGCAGTGATAGATGACATAATGGGCTTGTATTTCGACAAAAACCAAATTGGAATCATGAATGACTTGGTAAATATAGTATCTTAAACATTAAGTAGGGCTGATATGATGGTTTGGAAGTTCTGTTCTTATTTATGTAATTTGTATATTAAATATTATTAGCTATGATGAAGATCGTTGTGACTGTTGAAAGTTTTATACTTTTTAATCTTTTGTGCTGTTGGTGAGAGCTCGGTTGCTAATATATTTGACTTGCTCTCTGCTATTTTTTTTAATGTTTAGTTGTTCCATTAGTGGGGTGTGCTGGTTTGGGGTTGTGCTTGTTCCATTCGATGGGTTGATATTGATGTATGAAGTGGGGAGAAATTGGCTGGGAGATGGTTGCTATTGAGGTTAGTGGGCTGGTGTTGGAGATGGCAGATGGCTACTATTGAGGGCTATATGGCAGATGGTTGTTGTTGGTGGAGAAGGCAACTGCTATTGGTTTCTTTGGTTTTGTGGCTGTTCCTTGCCATTACTGGATGGGTTATATTATGATGGGTTTTTGGTTTGGGCTGTGAGGTTATGTTGAGGTTTTTTTACTGCTGTTGAGTTGTATTGTGATCCTCTCAGGTTGGTATGTTTTCTTGCTCTTGGTGTTTTCTGCTATTGTTGTCATGGTACTATTGGGTTGATTATTTTTATGGCTATGATGAAGAACTTGGTGAAGTTATACACTTGTAGCAACACATAGTTAGATGCAACTTATTTATAAATTGGTAAAAAGGATTTTTTTTGGCTTGAGCAAATATTATTTAATTGAATAGAAACTAAATTGATTAAATCCATATTACTAATTTGAAACCTTAGGGGGGCACATTTTTTGGAATTGTTACAGCTGATGGTTCTTTGCTAGGTTCACCCTGAGCCTATAGCTTTGGTTGCTAGCAGTCAACAAATTATTGTTTTTATTTATTAAGTTATTTTGGTTGCAGCCTTGCAGGTTCTTCATTGGTGAGTAGGGGACAATTATGTAAATGCTGAAAGAGTGAAAGGCAACAATTAAGCAAAGCAACTGTATACTTGTATAGTTATTATGTTGTATTTATAATATATTTTTATAACTTGTAAGTTGTAACAATTTAAAAAAATGAAATTTTTTGTAATGTATTTGAGTATTCCAGAATTTTTAAATTTTCATGTTGTAAAATGTAAATTATTAATAAAATTTTAATTTTATTGTTTAATTTTTATTATAATTTGATTATTTATTGTTTATTATTTTCAATATTTGATTTGAGTAGTAACTATTTATAATTTGCTTAAAAAAATAGTAAAAAATCATTTAAAAAAAATATTGGTGGGTTGGTGAGTCATGTCAACCTTGGTCAGGTTCGGATTCGGGTTCAGATCCTAGACCCATTTTGCTAAATATTTTGGGTTCGGGTCAACCCATTTACGCCCAGGTGACACCCCTAATATAGGGTAATATGTGTTCAGCCAACCTGAATCAATCAGTCATTTCTTGCAAACCTTTCTTATATACACATATTTCACAGCATATATAACATAGTAAATAAGTGATTTGTGCTTAATGTTCAGCTCATTATATCATATTAATGCATGTAAAATTTTCATTTAAACTAAAATTAGTAAAATTCTTAAAAAATACTATGTGTTCTTTTTCACCATGTATGTACCCACCATAACAAGTATGCATATCATACTATAAAATTATGAGGTTTTGATAATTATTGATCAAATTTTATATTTATCTAAATTTCCTAACTTAAGAAATTTCTTCTAGTGAAAATCCAATATATTCCTATTAATATGTACAAAATGATTAAAACTATGACATGCTAAAGTTACATAGTGGAAGTTTGATAAAAATAAAGATATCACATTTTTTATAAATTTTGACCAAATTAAAATTCATAAAATACAAAATGCATAAAATCATTGAAATCATAGGTAGTGTAATGGTAGCCTACCTCGAGATGAGCAAAATTAGGAAGATAAGTTGATTAAAGTTCTTAGCATGTATAAGAGATCATTTGGATGATCTATTACTAACATTTGGGGGATTATTTTATCCTTTTATATGCATAAGGTCCTATTGGAGAAAGCTTGTCAACCTTTAGTTAACCCATAAAGGAGTTTGAATCTAACGATGAAAGAAATGGTTTAGAAAGAAATTCTAAAATGGTTGGCTGTGGGTATCATTTATTCTATTTCTAATAATGATTAGGTTAGCAAAATTTATTATGTTTAAAAAAGGAGGGTTAATTGTTATTTCGAATGAGAAGAATGGACTTATTCCTATTAAGACTGTAACTGAGTGGATGATCTGTATTGATTATAAAAAACTTAACAAAGCCACTATAAATGATCATTTCCCATTATCATTTATTGATCACATGCTAGATAGATTATTTAGGCATCATTTCTACTATTTCTTAGATGGCCATTATGGTTACCACCATATTCTGATTTCCCCAAAAGATCAAGACAAAATGATATTCACAAGTCCTTATGAATCCTTTGCCTTTAGATGTATGCCCTTTGGTTTGTGCAATGCCCTTGTAATATTTTAATGATATATAATGTCAATCTTTTTGGATTTAATACAGTAGGACATTGAGATTTTCATGGATGAATTTTTAATCTTTGGGATAACTTTTAATGTGTGTTTAGATTATTTAGAATTAGTTTAAAGAGATGTGAGGAAATTAATCTTGTGCTGAATAGGGAGAAATTAAATTTATGGTGAAGGAAAGCATTATCCTAGGACAAAAAAATCTTAAAGAGGAATATGGAGGTCGATAATATGAAGATCCAAGTGATTGAGAATTTACCTCCAACTTTTGTTAAGGGGGTTTGGGGCTTTTTAGGTCATAGTAGATTTTATTGGCGTATCATTAAAGATTTTTCTAAAATAACTAAACTGCTTTGCTATTTGTTAGAAAAAGATATAC
Organism: Dendrobium chrysotoxum; assembly: GCA_019925795.1. Classification (NCBI taxonomy): domain Eukaryota; kingdom Viridiplantae; phylum Streptophyta; class Magnoliopsida; order Asparagales; family Orchidaceae; genus Dendrobium; species Dendrobium chrysotoxum. Next base: position 7,278,220 of record CM034310.1, read on the forward strand.
CTTTTAATTTTAATTCCGATAGCTTAGCTGCATTTAAGAAACTCAAAAAGTGTTTAGTTACTACAAATATCATCATTTTACCTCAATGGTCTCTTAATTTTGAATTGATATGTGATGCTAGTGACTATCCCATTGGAGTGGTTTTAGGATAAAGGCTTGATAAAACATTTCAAGCCATTTATTACACTAGTAGAACTTTAAATGATGCCCAAAATAATTATACTACTACTAAAAAAGAGCTACTGCGATAGTCTTTACCTTTGAGAAATTTAGATCATATTTATTTGACACCAACATAACTATTTTACTAATCACTCTGCCATCAAATACCTATTAACCAAGAAGGATGGGAATTTTAGATTAATTAGATAGATTTTATTGCTACAGGAATTCGATGTAGAGATTCTTGATATGAAAGGATCTAAAACTAAGGTGGCTACTCGTTTGTTTAGATTAGAGAGGGTAGATTTTGAAAATACTGATAATAACATTAATGAATTATTTCCTGATGAGAAACTGTTTGCATTGTGTTCTTTGTGCGTGACTTGGTATGCTGACATTATAAATTTCATTGTGAGTGGGGTAATTCTCGCTGACATGTCTTACACCCAAAGGTAAAAATTTATGCATGATGCTAAATTCTATTTCTGAGATGATCCTTACATATTTAGAAAGTGTAAAGATCAGATAATTAGGTAGTGTGACCCTGAAGTTGAGATAGAACCCATGATTTTGAGTATTCATTTTGGAAGGTTTAGAACAACATTTGAGATTCTTCAATATGGATTTCATTGGCCTACCCTTTTTTAGGATGTAAATGATTATATAAAAAGATGTGATAGATGCTAAATGGTATGAAATATTTCTAAAAGACATGAAATTCCTCTTAACTACATGCTTGAAGTTGAAATTTTTCATGTTTGAGGATTATACTTCATGGGTCATTTTGTTAGTTCCTTTGGAAGTCAATATATTTTGATAGTAGTTGACTATGTCTCCAAGTGGATAGAAGGCATAACCAATCCCAAAATTGATGCTCAAGTAGTAATTAAATTTTTTAAGAAAAATATATTTTCTAGATTTGGAGTATCTAGAGTCATCATAAGTGATGGAGGTAGTCATTTCTGTAACAAATAGAGTGAAAATTTTAATTTTAAAATTTAGAATTAAGCATAAGAAATCAATTGCTTATCTCCCCAAACTAGTGGTCAAGTTGAGATAAGTAATTGAGAGATTAAGATAATTTTAGAAAAATTTGCAAGTTTAAGTAGGAAGGATTGGTCATTAAGATTTGATGATGCAATATGGGCTTACAAAATTGCTTATAAAACCCAAATTGGATTGTCTCTCTATAAGTTGATTTTTGAAAAAGCTTGCCACTTGTCATTAGAGTCAGAGTACAAAGCTTACTAGGTGGTAAAAGAATTAAATTACAATCTTAAGGGTGCTAAAGAAAAAATGCTTATGCAATTGAATGAGTAAATAATTTAGAAATGATGCCTATGAAATGCCAAATTATTTAAAGAGCAAATTAAAACTAGCATGATCATAAGCTTATTAAGAAATAATTTGAGCCTAAGTAGGAAATCTTGTTATATAATTAAAGATTAAATTTATTTCCTCGGAAGCTTAAGTCTAGGTGGTGAGGTCCATTCATTATTATCAAAGTGTATCCTTGTGGAGCTGTTGATATAAGGGATAATAAAACAACCAAGATTATCAAGATTATTGATCAAAGGTTGAAATCTTATTTATGAGGGGTGTTGATCACCTTAAAAGTTCAGTAGAGCCGACTCATCTTAGATAGGATTTGACATATTTTTACTAAAAATATACATATATTTCTTTTAAAAATATTTATATAAATATATGTTTAATTAATAAGATGCTCTGACATATGTATTAAAATATATATTTTAAGTTTTTTTTGATATTTGAAAAATGTAATGACTATTTGGCTAATAAATAGATATAGACGATATATTTTGATATATAATGGTTAAATAATATTTCAGTAGTCATTATAAATCTAATTAGTAAATCGACTTCTCCATATTATAGATATTGTTGTGGTCTAATACTAAGAAATTTTTCTAATTTTATTGGCAATGTAGATATGAAAATAAGGAGTTTCTTATTTATTTACAATTATTCAAGAAATTGATGAATGTTGGTATAAGTGGATTTTTAAGGGACGTCAGGTGTCTGTTTTGCAAACTAATTTCTCTAGAGCATTCTAGAAATGCTTAGATAATTTATAAATATTTGTTTGTAATTTTTTGATCCCAAGATTTCAATATATAAAAGGATTTATATAAATTTATATTTAAAATTAATCCATTAGCATAATTACAATTTTTCCCTTAATATATTTTATAATAAAAAATCTCATCCCACTATATAAGTCCATAAATGGCATTTCCCATTTTGTTTTCCTCAAGCCAGAGAAGGAAAAGAGTGATTTTAAGAGGAAAAGAGAGAGGACATGATAGAGAAGTTATGATTTGGAGGTCTTAGAGCTTTTTTTACTAATCGATCTAATTGGAAAAATTGCTCATATGAAGGTAAGTTATCGTTATCCTACCTCTAATTTTAGTGATTTTGCTTATTTTATATTTTCTTAATTTGAATTTAGTTAGAACTTATAAAAGTTATGATATCTCATTTTTAGTAAACTTACACCATGTAACTTTCAGTATGTTATAGTTTTAATCATTTTACATATATTTATATGATCATATTAAATTTTCACTAGGTATTTTTATATTTTAGGGGGAATTTTCTAATTTTAGAAATTTAGATAAATATAAAAATTGAATAAATAATTATTAAAACCTCATAATACTAATATATAACATGTATAGCTTCTATAATTCATATGTTGTGATTATTTACATGTGAAAATGACTATACTTATTTTTCTTAGGAATTACACTTGCCATAATTCATATGTAAATTTTATATGCACTAGACTACTACAATGAACTGAATATTGAGCATAATATCACTTATATATATATATATATATATATATATATATATATAGGGGTGATAGAAGAATTAAGATTTGCTTATAGATGATAATATACATGTCATACCTTATGATATGTATATTATTAGGCATTTATAGTTGTGCATGTATAATGCATTGGTAAATATATTGATTTAACATACTAATGTAGTAAACTGACAGACAGTTATGCATAAATAATGATTGATAGAAGCATATAATATAATCATCAGCATGAATATAACTGAAAGTTAAGTGATGTTTATTTCATTGTAATACCTATTATAAATTTATACACTTTTATCAATTTTCTTATAGATTGATTGATGCCTTTTTCTTAGTGAGATACTCTTATTTTACTGATCATATTGGTTTTTACTAATGATTGATATTGATTACTTATATTATTTATCATTCATATTGATAGCTTATTGATTGATATTGATTGAAAATAGAACACATATATATATATATATATATATATATATATATATATATATATATATATTAATTATTTTGTCTTGCATTGAATATGATGATAGGGTTTTGGTAACTTGTTGTGGTTTGTAAGCTCATTGTGGCTTTTATTAATTTCATATTTGGGAAGGGATAGGACCCTCTAGAGTGAGGCTGATCAACTTTTTTTAGTTTTTTATTTTATTATTGTGCTATTCTCTTAGAGTTAGAAGCTTTAAAAAGTATATTGATATTGTTGAAATCTCCTAGCTATTAAAAATTACATTTTAAGGGAATGAATATATAAATATTATGATGTATATGATTTATGATTACTTTCAGTAGATTTATTTTAAATGATGGATCACAAATTAATTAAAGATAAAAATAGATAATTCTTCCAAATTTAAATATTGGGGCTTTATAATTGGTATTAGAGCAATGATTATTAGAAGAATTAAATTGTAGCTAGAGTCATAGGATCGGCTATTAGATGTTGGGTAGTATAGATTTTAATATTTACATATTTGATTAACTTCTCTACATCTGTATGTATATTAAATTTGTATGTTTGATTGATTAGGAAAGAGAATTATATCAGTGGATTGATGGACCCGATTGAGAAAAATATATAAAATGAACAAAGTTCACAGTTGCTCTAGTGTCTTCCGATAGTATGTTACAACTTACCAGTATGGTTGCTCAATTTAAAAGTGACACTTAGAGTAGATAATCAGTGATCATAGACAACGATGAAGATCAACACTTAAAAATGTTTCATAAGTTGAAGCCACCACTGTTCAAGGGTGCTATTGAGCCATAGGTAGCATATGACTGGTTGCTAAAGATAGAAAATATTTAGTAGCATGCAGTACCCTGAGAGGAGGAAAGTGTCACTAGTAGTATTCTTGTTTAAGGGTGAAGCAGAAAGCTGGCGGATAGGGTAGTAGCGGGATAAATTTCAAGGAAAGTGAATGTAAAGATTACTTGGGCATAATTCATTGCTATTTTTAGGAATTGGTTTGTACCTCCATTAGCTTGATAATAAATATTGGAAGCCTTTATGAAACTAGAACATGATAATAAGAAATTGATGCAATATGAAGCAAAATTTACTGCACTTGCCAAATATGCCCCATAATTGATTAATACAACATAAGAGAACTGTTATAGATTTCTAGGAGGATTGAAAGATGAGTTGAGACACTAATTGGTACCATTACAAATTTAGGAGTTTTTAGAATTGGTTGAGAGATCAAGATTAGTAGAGAATGATTTACCTATACCACGATTCATATAGGATATGATGAGAAGGAGGATAACTGAAGAATTTAGTACAAGAAAGTCAGAGAGTTCTATGAAAAAGATGTAGGTGATAGATGATAGGATACCAAAGTGTCTTAAATGTGGAAAGAGAAATGTTGGGCAGTGTTTCTTGATCATTGGGTAGTGCTTTAGATATGGCTAGTCGGGACATCGAATGGTTGATTATCCACATTAGAGACTTGGATAAGGATCTATATCGAGGGAAGATTAGTCGAGGCAAGTTTATGTAAAGAGGATGGTTGGTCTTAGGATGCACAATGATGGATCAATGAATAGGTTTGAAGCTTATGGGAATGGGATAGATGGAAGAGGTATGAGTGGGAGTTAAAGAGAGCCTACTCATTCTCTGCCACGACAACATTAGTACGATTGAGAGTTTATAATTAGATACAACAAGAGAATAAGGAGCTATCTAAAAGATCTACTGATAGAATTCTCTATCTAAAGAAATTATTTTATTTGATATTGATTGATCTTCAATGCATAGTTGATTTAGATCATTGCATTGCATATTGAATGATATATGATTTAATGACATACATAGAGATGTATGAATGAACTTCCTTATTAAATTTATAATTTATTGAATGATATATTTGATATGATTGATGAGTCCATGATCAATAATTTATTTAATTTCCTAAAGATTGTACTAATTTGGTTTTTGATTTAATTTTATCATTGATTTGATTTTAATGAAATAATTTTTATCATATTTTATTCCTATTTTTGTCCCATTTTCATAGTGATATAGGAAATGTTAGGGATGATATTATTTCAAAGATAGGGAGATTATAATAGCCACATATTTAATTCTCTTCATGGAAACAACCATAACTCTTATACATACATTTCTTTTTAAAAAAGTTATATAAATATAAGTTTGATTAATAAGATGCTCTAAAATATTTATTAAAATATATGTTTAAGTTATTTTGATATTTGAAAAATATTATGACTATTTGGCTAATAAATAGAGACAGAGTCCTTCAATTTCTATAAGACATATTTTGAGTTATAATAGTCAAATAATATTTCAGGAGTCATTATAAAGCAAATTTATAAATCATCTTCTCCATATTATAGATATTGTTGTGCTCTAATTATATTTTTTTTCTTATTTTATGGGTAATATCGCAATGAAAATAAGTATTTTATTATCTATTTGCAAATTTTTAAGAAACTGATATATGTCCATACAAATGGATTTCTAGGAGTGTTAAGTGTTCATTTTGTAAATCAATTTATGTAGAGCATTCTAGGCATGTTTATCTATTTTATGAATATATATATATATATATATATATATATATATATATATATATTATAACTTTTGGTTTTTAAGATTTGAAGATTAAAGGGTTTATATGAACTTTGCATTTAAAATTAAATAATTGGCATAATTACCATTTTACCCTTAATATATTTTAAGATAAAAATCCCATCCCACTATAGAAATCCATAAATGGCATTTCCCATTTCATTTTCCTTAAGCTTGAGAAGGAAATAAGGGATTTTAAGATGAAAAGAGAGAGAAGAGGAGAGAGAAGATGGGGTTTGGAGGTCTTAGAGCCATTTTTGCTGGTCCGCCCATGTGGAAATATTGCTCATCTCATAATAGGCTGCCATTACCCTGCCACTAATTTCAATGATTTCACTTATTTTATATTTTCTTAATTTTAGTTTGATCAGAACTTATAAAATTTGTGATATCTCATTTTTTAGTAAACTTCCACTATGTAACTTTTAGTTTATTATAGTTTTAATCATTCAATATATTCTGACATGATCATATTAAATTTCACTAGGTATTTTTATATTTTGGGCGAAACTCTCTAATTTAAAAAATTTAGATAAATATGAAAATTGGATAATTAATTTTTAAAATCTCATAATACCATTGTATACCATGCATATTTATTATAATTCATCTGTTGTGATTATATAAATGTGAAAATGAGTATACTGATTTTTCTTTTGAATGCCACTAGTCATAATTCATATGTACATTTTATCTGCACTAGAGTGATACAATGAACTAAAATTGAGCATAATATCACTTATGTATTATGTTATAGATATTTTAAAATGCATGTAAATAAGGAAGTTAGATGTGGACACTATAATGATAAGACCTTATACAGGAGTAGGGGCTGATAGGCTTTTCTTAAAATAAAGATTTGTGATGTAATCCTAAATATTAGTTTATAGCCGATTGACTATTTACACTATTGAGTAGAGAGTGATGACTATTTATTGATTCATTGAAAGCCACCTGTTAAGGAAAATGATTAATAGAAATAATTAAAAGATGTGATTGATAGATGATGATGGGTTTATATGATAGATGAAAGGTTGGAAATACCACTTTAAAGGTAGATGTCATTCCTTTCTATTCATAAGTATATTCATATTTATATTTATATGAAAATATATATAGAACTGCTAGAAGCATTTAGACTAATATAACATGACATAGCTTTGTTGCAAATTTGGTTTTGATGATGACAAACATATTTGTATTCTGTTTTGCTTGGCTAATCCATTTTAGGTATAAAAGATCAAAAGCAACTCAAGCCAACTCAAGATCGGGTCAAAGTGTGTCTAAATATACTATTTTTTCTTTTCTTGAGTCAATTATAATGTAACTGATCCCCTATCTAAGTAACCTTGCACACACACAATCAGGGGGAGAGCTTGAGTGAATTAGAATTTCTGTTCAATTTTTTGTTGAGATCGTCCTGGATGATATTCACATCATCCCGGACGATCAAGTAAAAATAGAAACCCTAATTAGGGCGACCAAGTTAAGTCTGTCTAATTAAGCCGATCGTCCTAGACGATCAATACATCGTACGGGATGATAGGCTCAAATCAGAAATTCTCAGCCACCAGATCAAGTTAGGTAAGTTTTTATTTTAAGATATTTGGTCTAAACGTCTTGGATGATACGTGTATCATCCTGGACGATCCAGTACAATCATATCTAAATTACTCTGGTAATTAAGAAAAACAATTAATATTTATTATATATGATCATATCATCCAGGATGATCGCAGGATCGTCCGGGATAATCATGATCATCTAGTGTGTTTCAGCTGTACGTCCAGAGCGGTGATCAGGATAATTTGGGCACTTTTTGAACTAATCATACAGGACGATTTCCTCATCATCCTGGAAGATCAAGTCATTTTTAGTTCATCCAGCACAAGTTTCTCTGGACGACCAGAGCGGTCTTCTGGACAAAATTCTTGAATTTACACTAATTGTCCCGGACGATCGCAGAATCGTATGGGACGATCTGAACAACTTCCAGAAGAGCCAGATCGTCCAGACTGAAATAACTAATTTTGAACTGATCGTATAGGACGATCTATCGATCATCTTGGACGATCTTGGCCGACTAGTTGAGATTTAGGGCAAATTTTGAGCCCTCTTATAAAAGATCTTTTTATTCCAACTAGAAAAATCTTTTGCCACTTTCCTTTACAGAGAAACCCTAGAGAGAGAATTTGGGAGAGAGAGAGAGGATCTTGGGAGGGGGATTTTGTGAGGGATTCATGAAGGTTGCTCCAAGTAAGGATCAGAGTCATCTTCTTCGTTCATCATCTCTCATCTTGTTCGTGTTCTTTGTGAGAGGATCGTTCGCAAGAAGATCCGGGTTCTTTGCCTGCTTCAGGAGGAAGCGAAAGGAGTTCAGGTTCTTTGCCTGCTTCAGGAGAAAGCGAAAGGAGTTCGAGGTTCTCTGCCTCACCGTATCGGTGGAAAAGAGTTTTTGTACAGGCTTCTCCGCCTTGCTATGGGAGCAGAAGGAGAGTAACTTTGGTTTAGTGCAATACCCAGAGGGGAGGCTCCGGGGAGTGGACGTAGGTGAAGTTGACCGAACCACTATAAAATTTGGTGTGTTCTTTCTAATTACTTTCTGCACTTTAGTTTTCTGTGATTATCTGCTTGGGTGAAATCTGTGTTTGATCTTTTCATCTGTGTGTTTTACTTATTTCTGCTGCAAATCATCAAAAAGATTTTTTACTGTTGCTCTCAAATTTTTAAATAACCAATTCACCCCCCTCTTGGTTAGCCTCGGGACTAGTTCATCAGGGCTTAATATCCCTATTAAACTTTCAAGTGGTATCAGAGCATGATTCATAAATTCTAGTTTTGAAAAACTTTTGAATTTGATCCATGGCTAAGTTTGGTAATCGTAATACTGCTAAAGGTTATTCAATTACAAGACTGCCATTATTTGATAACATATCTTTTAATTTTTAGAAAACTCGCATGTCCATTTTTCTTCAATCAATTGATTATCATATGTGGATGCTTGTTAAGGATGGCTACGAACCGCCTTTTAGAATAATTAACAATGTTAAAACTGAACTACCCTTTACTGATTAGACTTTTGATGATCGTGACTTAGCATAATTGAATGCCAAATGTTTGAACTATTTTTTCTGTGCTTTAAAATCTGAGGATTACATGCGTGTTTCTACTTGTACAATTGGCAAAGAGATTTGTGATAGATTATGCATCCCTTATGAAGGTACAACTGAAGTCAAATAATCTAGGTTAAACATATTACTTCATGACTATGAACTTTTTCACATGAAACCTACTGAATCCATTTCTGAAATGTATTCGAGGTTCACTCAAATTGTCACTTCCTTGTATGCCTTAGAAAGAGAACTTACAAACTATGAAGAGTGAACAAAATTCTTAGATGTTTGCCTTCTTCGTATTGTGCTAAAATAACTGCAATCACTGAATCTAAAGATTTGAATACTTACTCTATTGATAGGTTACTTGGATCACTCATTGCTTACGAGCAAGGGGTGAACCAAAAATAGCTTGATGCAGGTGAGAAAAAGAAGGAGAAAATAGTGGCACTAAAGGCTAATGAGAGTGACACCGATACTTCCGGGTCTGATAGCGATGACGTTGCCTTAATCACTAGGCAATTCAAAAGCTTTCTAAGGAAGAAACATAAGAACTTTCAGAAGTGGAACAAGGGTAAGTCCAACAAAAATTTTAAAGGTTCATCGGATACTGTTTGTTTTGAATACAGGAAGCCTGGACACATTAAAGCTGATTGTCCTACACTTAAAGCTCACCTAAGAAAGGAGAAGGGTGAGGAGAAACATAAGTTCAGGAAGGAGAAGAAGCGGATTCAGAAGGCGTTCTGGGCAGATTCTGCATCTGACTCCTCCAAGACTGAAGCTGAAGAGGAGAAAACATATTTATGTCTGATGGCTGATGATCATCCTGGTCAGTCTGACCAGGAAGAGGTATGTGAGCTTACTTATGATCAATTAGTTGAAATATCTGAAAGAATTCATGCATCGTATAGGAAGCTTAAGAAAACTCATGCTAGCCTGAAACTAGAATTTTTGAACTTACAAAAAGAGCATGAAATTTTAATTAAAGATCATTCTACTGTTGATTGCAATCACATGACTTTACTTGATGAGTTGAATGAATTGAATAAAAAATATTCTGATTTAGTTACTGAGCATGGTTCATTAAAAATTTCGCATGTTGATTTAGAAAGAGCTTTTAAAGAATTAGACAATCTGGCATGTGAAGTGGAGAGTAGCAATGGTGCTTTGAAATTTGAAATTGCAAGTCTTAACAAGGAGAATGAATTTTTGAAAGTAAAAATCAGTGCTTTTGAGAAAAATAAAACACATCATACTTTTGCACAGTTTTATGCACCTCCATCTTTTGAAGAATCTGTGTTAAAATCATCAAAGCATGCTTCATGCAAACCTAGGAAGAGGCACTATCACCCACATAGATTAGTTAACCCTTTTCCTGGTGTTAGATGTTTTTCTTGTTGCATGTTAGGATACATTTCCCACACCTGTACTGTTCACCGTAGTACACATTAGGTGTGGAGGCCCAAACTGCCTGGTTCATAGCACAGCACACATGCATTACATTCTTCTTTTCATAAGATGGAACCCAAATTTGTTTGGGTTCCTAAATCTGATGTTTAATGATTTTGTAGGTGTGCTCTCATATAAGACCTCATGAGAGCATGTGGTACCTGGATAGTGGATGTTTAAGACACATGACTAGAGATGCAAATCAGTTTATTTCGCTGGAGGCCAGGGCTGGAGGCAAGGTTACACTTGGAGATAACACCACCAGGAGGGTGGTAGGTTTAGGTATAATTGGTGATTCAAAGAATTTTATGATTGATAATATTTTACTTGTAGATGGACTGAAACACAACTTACTGAGCATCAGTCAACTCTGTAACAAAGGATACATCATCAAATTCTTGCCCACTTACTATATTTTAAGCTTAAATGACAAAATTATTTTATAGGGATAAAGGATCAACAATGTCTACAAGCTGGATGTAAGTTGCATTAAAGCTAAAAATTCAATTTGCTTAAAAACTGTTGCTGATGAGTCTTGGTTGTGGCATAGGAGATTGTGTCATGCCAGTATAAAAACCCTTAGGAGAGTCACCCAAAAGGACTTAGTTAGAGGTGTCCCTAAGCTTAAGTTCACTAAGAACCACCTGTGTGATGCCTGTCAGTTAGGGAAGCAAGTCCAGTCCTTTTTTCACTCTGTTAAGGACATTAGCACCTCTAGACATTTAGAAGTCCTTCACATGGATCTCTTTGGACCCATTAGCAGTGCTAGCTTAGGGGGGAAAGTCTATGGTTTTGTGATTGTTGATGATTACTTGAGGTTCACTTGGATTAAATTCCTGTCACATAAATCTGAGTCATTTGATGAATTTAAGTCCTTCTCCCCTTGGATTAAGAGGAAGTTAGGTTGTGAGATCTTGACTATTCATAGTGATCATGGTGGAGAGTTTGAAAATGTGAAGTTTGAAAGTTTTTGTGAGGAGCAAGGGATTAGTCATAATTTTTTAGCTCCTAGGACCCCTCAGCAGAACGGGATAGCTGAAAGAAAGAACATGACCTTGGTGGAAGCTGCTAGAGCCATGCTTGCTAAGTATTCACTTCCAAAATACTTTTGGGTTGAAGTAGTGAACATTGCCTGTTATGTGCTGAATAGGGTGAATGTTAGATCAAATCTGAACAAAACACCTTATGAGATCATCAAGGGTAGAACTCCAAACCTATCCCACCTCCATGTCTTTGGCTGTAAGGTTTTTATTCTGAACAACAGGAAATCATCATTAGGAAAGTTTGACCACAAATCTTATGAAGGAGTGTGGGGAAATCCTTTAGGGTGTTCAATAAGAGGATATTGGTGGTGGAAGAGACAACTCATGTGGTGTTTGATGAATCTGATCCTAAGGTGACTAGAGTTGAGGAAGAAGAAGAGGTAGAAGAGAATACCCAAGGGGTTAAAAATGCAAATATGGAGAAAAGGGTAGAACCTCAAACCACACTGCCTAGAGATTGGAGATATTCTTTGAGTCATCCTAAAGAACTAATCTTGGGAGACCCTTCTAAAGGTGTTAGGACTAGGCATGGACTTAGGAAGGAAGTAAACCACTCTGCCTTTATCTCAATGACTGAACCCACCAACATCAATCAAGCCCTCTCTGATGAATTCTGGATCTTAGCTATGCAAGAGGAACTGAATCAATTTGTAAGGAATGATGTCTGGGAGTTAATATAAAGACCTAGGAATCAAAGTATAGTGGGAACCAAGTGGGTCTTTAAGAATAAGATGAATGATTCTGGTGTGGTGGTTAGGAATAAGGCAAGATTGGTGGCTAAGGGGTATAATCAGATTGAAGGAATTGATTTTGAGGAGACCTTTGCCCCTGTAGCTAGATTGGAAGTCATTAGAGTGCTACTAGCCTTTGCTAGTATAAGGGATTTAAATTGTTTCAAATGGATGTTAAGAGTGTCTTTTATAATGGGGTAATAAAAGAGGATATTTTTGTAGAATAACCCTCAGGTTTTGAGAGTTCCTAATATCTAAATCATGTTTATAAATTAAAAAAGGCCTTATATGGATTGAAATAGGCACCCAGAGCTTGGTATGAGAGGCTTAGCACATTCCTGTTAGAAAGAGAGTTTATTAAGGGGAGCGTAGACACCACCCTTTTTCTGAGGAGAATAGGAGATGACTTACTCATTATCCAGATCTATATTGATGATATAATTTTTGGATTGTCTGATAAATATTTATGTGATGAGTTTTCTAAAATAATGAGTAAGGAGTTTGAGATGAGTATGATGGGAGAATTATCCTACTTTTTGGGGTTTATCATAAGGCAAATGGATGATAGAACCTTTCTAAATCAATCTAAATACACTAAGAACATTTTGAAGAAATATGAAATGGACAAAGCTAAGCCAATCAACACTCCCACGAGCTCCTCTATTCAGTTAGATAAGGATTCAAGTGGAAAATCTGTTGATCAGAAGAAGTATAGAGGAATAATCGGATCACTGCTTTACTTGACTGCTAGCCGACCTGATATCATGTTTAGTGTTTATCTTTATGCTAGGTTTCAGGCTGATCCTAAAGAGTCCCACCTAACTTCTATTAAAATAATTCTTAGATATCTTTTAGGGACATCAAACTAGGAATCTGGTACCCTAGGTACAGCTCCTCTTTTGAGATTATTGGATATTCTTATTCTGACTTTGCAGGGTGTAGGGTGGATAGAAAGAGCACTTATGCAACTTATCAATTCATAGGACAGCCTTTAGTCTCCTAGTCTAGTAGAAAATAGAACTCAGTTGCAATTTTCACTGTTGAAGCTGAGTACATTGCCTTAGGAAGTTGTGTGGCCCAAGTTCTTTGGTTGAAGCAATAAGTCTTGGATTTAGGATTACCTATGGGCACAATTTCTATTTTGTGTGATAATATTAGTGCCATCTGCATTTCTAAGAATTTAATCTAACATTCTAGAACCAAACACATTGATATAAGGCATCACTTCATTAGGGACCATGTTACGAAAGGGGACATTGATCTACATCATGTAGCAACTGAAAATTAGCTGGCTGACATATTTACTAAACCACTGGCCTTTGACTCATTCAGCATTTTGAGGACCAGATTAGGTGTGATTGATATAAATGCTTGATTCTGATGACTACTAATTTCTGATTTGTCTATTTTTCATTTTGGTTCTATTAGTTAGCTGTTTGATTTCATTATTTGCTTTCTGATATTTTTATTTTTTCTACTAATTTTTGTTTTAGCCTTGGTGTTAGTTTGATTTGAGTATTTATTTTGATGTGATTTTCTACCTATTTTTATTTACTGGTTCATTTCTTTTATTTACTGTTTTATGCTTTTCAAAATCGATCACTACTTACTACTTCTGATAAATTGGATTTCTGACTGAGAGTTTTACCTTATTTTTTTTGGAAGCTGATAAGCAGTGATTGATTCCACTGGATCTGTTAAAGGGAAGAAATATTGATGATTATTTCTCTTCCTCTAACTCCTTTACTGGTGTATTTTTTTTGGGACAAAAATCTTCTTCAAAATTAAAAAATTGGTTTTTGAAATAGAGATTTATTTTATCTTCCTACAGTAATCTACCTCATATAAATAGTATTTTCAAAGTCTTGAGTCATTGTTATGATTTTCTGAACCAAGTGATTGCACTTATCATACGATGTATAGTTTTTGTTTTGCGAATTACTCTTCCTTATTGTAGAGAGTAAGCTTTGGCGTCTCTTATGTCTGGAAGATAATTTTACGGCTGAAATCCTTTAACAATTTTGAGAGGGAGAAGCTTACAAAAGATGCGCAGTGCGCCAAACAAATTGAAAAAGAGGCACAAAATAAGCCAAAAGCTGGAAAGATGCGAAATATCGCCAAACTAAAAGATACACAAAGTGTATCAAAAATCAAAAGATGCGTAAAGCGCCAAACAAATTGAAAAAGAGGCACAAAATGAGCCCAAACCAAGCTTTCTTCCCTTTCAGATCATTAAATGTCTTAGAAAATTCCGTGCGCCACTTAATATTTTCAAAAGCTTGAGTTTGAAAATCCTGATTTTTGATTTATTACTTTGTAACACTATTATATCAGATATTTTTTTGGAACGAGGCTTGAAAGGATCTCTTTTCGAATCTAATTTCTTTTTTCTGAATTGGATTTTTTATTTTGAAAGGGATTTACATCTATAAGGTGTCCAAGGTGGGAGTTACGAAAGTCAATTTTCTAACTTTTTTTGGATTTCAACGTTGTCGATTGTCTTCTTATTGGTTTTTGGATTTAAAATTAAGAGAAAATTCTGATTTACTGGAGCAGATCAATTTTAAAAAAAAATTTCAAAAATTGTTGTTTTTGTGTCTCTCGTTTTGAGTTTTATTTACTCTACTTTTGTTTTTTATTTTACTGTCTGTGTTTTTGGGATCCCTAATCTTTTATCTCCATCCTCCTCCTTTTGATTAGGATCCGCCTCCATTTTAGTTTTGTGTTTTATGCTGTTTATCTGTTTATACTGTTATTTCTGTTCCTCCTCCTTTTTGTGATGTCAAAAGGGGAGTCAGTTGTAGTAGTTTTTATTTTATGCATTGATCTTATCTTGTGTTGGTTACTTCATTTGTAGTTGTTTTCCTGTACTATTCTAATTGTTCAATGAAATTTAAAAAGAAATTTATTTTTCGATGTGTGATGGTTAACTCCTAGTTCTTTTATTTTAAACTATTGCACTAATATTTGCCATCATAAAAAAGGGGGAGATTGTTACAAATCTGGTTTTGATGATGACAAATATATTTATATTCTATTTTGCTTGGCTAATCTATTTCAGGTACAAAAGATCAAAAGCAACTCAAGCCAACTCAAGATTGGGTCCAAGTGTGTCTAAATGTACTATTTTTCCTTTTCTTGAGTCAATTGTAATGTAACTGATCCCCTAACTAAGTAACCTTGCACACACACACTCAGGGGGAGAGCTTGAGTGAATTAGAGTTTCTGTTCAATTTTTTGTTGAGATCATCTTGGACGATTCACATTGTCCCGGACGATCAAGTAATAATAGAAATCCTAATTAGGGCGACCAAGTTAAATCTGTTTGATTAAGCCGATCATCCTTAATAATCAATACATCGTACGGGATGATAGGCTCAAATCAGAAATTCTCAGCCGCCATATCAAGTTAGGCAAGTTTTTATTTTAAGATATTTGGTCTGATCGTCCCGGATGATACGTGTATCGTCCTGGATGATCCAGTACAATCATGCCTAAATTACTCTGGTAATTAAGGAAAGCAATTAATATTTAATTGATACGATCATATCGTCCAGGACGATCGTAGGATTGTCCGGGATGATCATGATCGTCTAGTGTGTTTCAGCTGTACGTCCAGAGCGGTGATCAGGATGATTTGGGCACTTTTTGAACTAATCGTACATGACGATATCCTTATCGTCCTGGATGATCAAGTCATTTTTAGGTCATCCAGTACAAGTTTCTCTGGACGACCAGAGCGATCTTCTGAATGAAATTCCTGAATTTACACTAATTATCCGAACGATCGCAGAATCGTACGGGACGATCTGAACAACTTTTTCCACTGATCGTCCAGAAGAGCCAGATCATCCAGGCTGAAATAGCTGATTTTGAACTGATCATATAGGATGATCTATCGATGATCTTGGCCGACCAGTTCAGATTTAGGGCAAATTTTGAGCCCTCCTATAAAAGATCTTTTTCTTCAAACAAGAAAAATCTTTTGCCACTTTCCTTTATAGAGAAACCCTAGAGAGAGAGAGAATTTAGGAGAGAAAGAGAGGATCTTGTGAGGGGGAGTTTGTGAGAGATTCATGAAGGTTGCTCCAAGCAAGGATCAGAGTCGTCTTCTCCGTTCGTCATCTCTCGTCTTGTTGGTGTTCTTTGTGAGAGGATAGTTTGCAGAAGATCCGGGTTCTCTGCCCACTTCAGGAGGAAGATAAAGGAGTTCAGGTTCTCTGCCTGCTTCAGGAGGGAGCGAAAGGAGTCCGAGGTTCTCTGCCTGCTTTAGGAGGAAGCAAAAGGAGGTTAGGTTCTCTGCCTCACCGTGTCGGTGGAAAGGAGTTTTTGTACAAGCTTCTCCGCCTTGCTGTGGGAGCAGAAGGAGAGTCACTTTGGTTTTGTGCAATACCTGGAGGGGAGGCTCCGGGGAGTGGACGTAGGTCAAGTTGACCGAACCACTATAAAATATGGTGTGTTCTTTCTGATTACTTTATGCACTTTAATTTTCTGTGATTATCTGCTTGGGTGAAATCTGTGTTTGATCTTTTCATCTGTGTGTTTTACTTGTTTCCGCTGTAAATCATCAAAAAGATTTTTTTACTATTGCTCTTGAATTTTTAAATAACCAATTCACCCCCCTCTTGGTTAGCCTCGGGACTAGTTCATCAGGGCTTAACATTCCTATCGAACTTTCAAGCTTATGATAGGTATATTGCTAGTCATTAAAAGTTTTACATGTATAATGCATAAATAAAATATTTTTATAACATACTAATATAACATACTGATAGATAACTATACCTAACCTAATGATTAAGAAAAATATATAATAGAACCATCAGCTTGAATATTTTGATAGATAATTTATGTTTGTTTCATTATAGCACTTGTTATATATTTATAGACTTTTATCAATTTTATTATAGATTGATAGATGCATTTTGCTTAGTGAGATTCTCTTATTTTATCGATTACATTATTTTTTACTATTTATTGATATTAATTGCATCTATTATTTACTATTTGTACTCATGAATTATTGATTGATATTGATTGGAAATGGAGCATACATATTGATTCTCTTTTCTTATATTGAATGTAGTGATAGGGTTTTGGTAATCTACTGGGCTTTGTAAACTCGTTATATGGCTTTTTTTAATTTCAGGTCTGATAAGGGGTCAGGATCCTCTAAAGTTAGGCTGATTAGTATTTTTAGGTTTTCTTTTATCTATGTTTTGTGTTATTCTTTTCTTATCATGAGTTTTAAAATGGATGGATTGATATTGTTAAAATCTCTCAGCTATAAATTGCATTTTAAAATAATGCATATAAAAATATTTTGATGTATATAATTTATAATAACTTTTATTGGATTTATTTAAAATGATGGATATTTAGCAACTCTCACAAATTAATTAAGAGATAAAAATAGATAATTCTTCTAAATTTAGGTCTTGGGGCATTAGATTATCGCTGCTTGGGAGGCAACCCAATGAATTATATGAGATTGCTCTTAGGAGATTGTGTCTGCACCTCATTTTGTTATAAGATATAATTCTATTTTTTTTAGGTTTGATTTGTGTCTTATGAATATTGCATGTGTGTTAGTTTTATTTAGTATGTTATGAGTTCAATGGAAAATTCAGCCCACTATTCGTAGCACTTTACCTTGAAGTATCGCAACACCATGTTAATAGTTTAAAATTTTATTAAATTAGATCGCATTGCATTTGTAAAGGAGTATAGCATCATAGTGTTAAATCGTCACTTGGAGCATCATAGTGTCAGCCATGTAGCCCTACATTTTTGAGATCTCTAGTTATTTTGATCCTATTGAGCATTGCAACACCGCATCCAACTCATAACACTCGATCAAATCATAAATAAGGTAGATGAAGCACTATGGTGGAAGTCAATTTGAGTGGCACAATGGTGCCATGTATTAAGCACCATGATTGTCACAACCTGATCTGATATGACCCAATATTGCACATGTTACATTGTGTCTGATTGTGGAAAGACATAAACCCCAAGATCCAGTTAAAGAAATATTGAAATGAAACTTCTAATTTATATACTACATAGAGCCACTATTTGTTGATATCCTTTCTATATGATGTCATCAGGACCTACCTGCACTCCTTCTTGGTAACATGATGATTAACAAGTGCCCACCTATCAACTATATAGGTCCCAGCCAAATCCCAATCCAGCCCTTAATTAAAACTTCAACTTTAGCCTCTAATTCCAAATTTTTAATCCAGACCCTCAATCAAACTTCAAATCATATCTAGTCAACTAAAATCATTCATTTGATTATAATTGGAATGGAAAATTCAAACTCAATCATTCAAACCCAAAATCTAGTCCAAGTCTAGAATTCCAAACCTAATCCCAGGGTTAAGGACCTATTTCCAATGATTTTTCAGTCCCATTAAAATTAGTCAAATGACCTCTAAATCATAATCTATTAATTGCATTTTGATTAGGCATGTCCCTAGGGTAAACCCTCCAAATTTGAGCTTAATCTGACCCCTATAATCCCCAAAATGCAATTGATTTCCGAAGACTGTAAAACCTTCAAATATTTACATCCTATGCCACTAGACTTGCCATTTAGTGGAAATTGACCTTGGGGCCTTCCCCAAAACCTTTAAACATGTTCATAACCTTTATTATGACATGTTCACCAGTAAACTCTATTTATTTGGATTTAGTTTGACTAGGGGTCAAAATGATCAAAATACCCTTTAAGGGGATTTTTGGTTTTTTCCCTAAAGTTTAACGTGGCTTAACCGTATCAAGTCCTAAAATCTCTCCCAATGTGTCCTAAACATCATTAGGGACACATGGGACTCAAACTTAGTCTTTGGTTTGACATGGTTAACAAAAAAGCTCTTTAAGGGTTTAAACACCCATTTTAATCCAAATGAACTCCTCTTGGCTTGGGATCACCTCCATTGGTCTCCATTGATCAATTCAAATTTATTGAGCCCAAACTTAACTCTTGGTTTGACCTACTTGACAAAGTCAACTATGGTTGAACAAACTACCCTTTAAACCCTTAAACTTTCATTCCAACCCAAATGACATCCTTATCACTTAGGATCATTCTTAATAGTTGAGCTCACCTGACCTCCAATATCCTTTCCAACTCACCTTGACCAAGCCAGTGGCCGGTGGTGGCCAAAATGAATGGTAAACTAGCTCCAGGGGTCCCCTCCTTTATGAGTTCTGGATGAAGCTTCCCCAAGGCCTAAACTCATCCCCTTTGAGCTCGAAAAGACTCCCAGCTTGTCCCCTTTCACCTAGCGGCCATCCAATGGCTTGCTCGAGCCATCCCGATCATCCATGGTAGCGATGGTCACTTGAATAGGGCATCTCAACCCACAGCTCCTCATTCTCTTCTAACTTTTCAAATTTCATCCCTAGAGCTCTCAGAGAAATCTCATAGCTTTCCCAGCATTCCAGCCTTTCCAGAGCCCAGTTCGAGCGATCTTCAGTGAACTCCTTCTACCTCCCACTTGAAGTCATACCTCTAATGATCCTCTGGCCCTAACGTCTGAAGGAGAAGTGTTCATGTTCTTCCCCTCAAGCTTCCCACTAGAAAATCCCATCCATTGGGGCTTTTTACATGGTAAAATCCTAATCCCGAGTTCATAGTTAGCTAGTGTTGGTCAAGTGTGAAACAAACCATCAACCCACTAGAATTTGACTATTGGATTGACGGTTTGTATTACCCTAGTCCTTCCTCTGAAGTCTGGTTAAGGTTTTCCAGCGGGATCTCTCGAATCACGCTGGAAAAGGTCTACAGCTTCGAACGCAGGTAGGAGATTGAAGATATAATCTTAGCCATTAATTTTAATCAACAGTTTAGATTATATCTCATAGTCCTGAAGCTAGTTTGATTAAAGTCGATCAATCAACAATTCGACGGTTGTGCCCAATTCCACATTTACACAGTCAGTTGTAATGATTGGCTGACCAATCAAATGGAGCCCACATGGAAAGCGCGGGCTGACACTGTGAATTCGAGTTTATTAAATCTAGAAAACTTAAGAATCTTCTAAAATTCATATCTCCTCACACATTAGACCAAATTAGGTGTTCTTATGCTCATTGGAAAGGGTTTGAGGAGCCCTACAAAAGCTATATGGCTCAATCTTTGAGCATTCATGAAACTTAAGTTATAACAGTTTGAACCGTAGGGGTATTTTTAAATTTTGGCATTAGGAAAACTCTTCAGGGATTGAAACTTTGGGGAATTGATCTTGGGCATTTCTCTTATATAACCAAAATTTTTCTCCCTAGTTTGATTTAATTAAGGGCTATTTTTGGTTAATTTAGGTTTAAGGGTCATGGTTTGCCTCTTAAATTCAAATTAATCTATTCATCTTTTCCTATGGGATTTAGGTTCTGTGATTTGGTGTGTCGATTATGCTTTGGTATAATGGTTAGATGGCTCTTAATTTTACCCTAATCCAAGGTCTAGGTAGCCCCCATTAAATTAGTAAAGGTAACTTTAGGGTTACCTTAGGTAGTTTGGTTAACCACCTTAGAGGATTCATCTTGGGCCTAAATTCAGTTGGCTTGGGCCTTGAGATCAGGTGAACTCATGGCCCATGTTTCACTGGAATTGGTGCCCATTGGTTCCACCATTTAGGAGACCTTAATTCAACCCTTAAAATTAACTTAGGATCTAATTAATTCACCATTAATTCAAATTAAACCCTAAAAATTCATATAATACATTTAATTGACCATAACTTAACCCTCTACCCATAAAAATGAAAAGCCCTATCAGGTGAAATCAATTTTGAATTTAATTTAATTTTTAATGAAAATTACCTTTTAATTAATTTAATTAATTAAAATTATTTAAAAATTCCAAAAAATTCTTGAACAACTAGAATTATTCCCTTAGGACATTTCTAACTTTTATGGGTGATTTCAAGGAGTTTAGGATTGATTTGGATCAAAATCCCCAAAACCTTTCTAATTAAGCTATTTTAAAAATTCATTTAATTAACCCAACTTTGAAAAATTATAAGTAGTTCTAGAAAGTTCTGATTTAACCAAACTCAAAGCAATTCAACTCCACTTAATATCTAGTATTTTCTAAAAATATCAAACCTTCATAATCCATTCAAAGTAAAAAAAGTCAATCATTTGGTCAACTGTTGTTCAAAATTAGGTCAAAACTTCAAAAAATCACAACGTAATATAAAAAATTCCAAATCTAGTAAACTTAATGTCTAATTACTTATCTTAAGACCTAATATTTAGGAAAAATATTAAAAATCTAGAAATCACTTTAATTTAAAAAGCTTAGTTTTGACCCTTTTAATTAACACATTTAAATAATTCAAAAATTCCTAAAATTCAATAATTAATCTAAAATTTTAGAAAATTGTAACTCAATCATTCAAACCAGTAATTAATTGATTTGACTTAAAATTGATCAACCCCTAACCTCAACTAATTAAATTAACTTAATTAATACCGATTTCTACTAGGTAACCCGGGCCTATGAGGATATTAATTTAGTCCACAGAAAGATAAAATAAACTTTACGGCCCTGGTGTAAACAAAGGTAGTAATCAATTAACAATTAAAATAATCCTTTAAAATCAACATTAAGTCTTTAATACTTAAACTCAACTTCAAATCTATTAAGTCTTTCAACTAATCAAAATGCTAGATAACTTTAACAAACTACCTTGTCTAGGACATATCCAAGCCACATAGCCTTTCGCACACACTTTAGATTATTTGCTAGGTCAACCAACTCTAGTTTTAGGCTAGGCCGGTGTTTACTTTTCTACTATTATGTGCCAGGTTTTCTGACATTTTCACTGCATGCTGGTTGAAAATTGATTGATTGATGTGAGTGTTTATTTAATCATGCAATCTGTAATTGATGTGATGGGCGATAGATTACCCTTAGGTTAGAAATGATCTGCTTGCTCACAGAGTTTTTTACAGGTGGCCATGCTCATATATGGCTAAAATAAAGGAGGCAAAATAAAGTTTAAATAAACAAACATTTATACATGTACTAATTGCTAAAGCCCCCCTAAATTTAAAAGAGTGCAACTAAGTGTGGCTGGGAATTTAATTTTAATACATATATATAATTGCTTGGGATATTTTCTTGATTTTGATTGCTTAGGATAATAGTGCAAGGAGTCTAGATTTTTATTTTAAACTTGATGTAATTTGATTGAGTAATAATTGAGTCATGAAAGTGAGTCTTTGAGTTGGGATACTGCATCCAACTTGGAATCCAAAGTGGAGAGAATATCCCTAGGGGAGAGTTCTCTTCCATTTGGAAATCCAAGTTAAGATGATTTTAATATCCAAAGAGAAAAGAAAATATCCCTTTAAGGGAGAGTTTCTTTTCATTTGGATATCCAGACCTGAAGAATCCAAGGAGCTCGTGGGAGGAGAGAAGATGAAGAAGTGAAGACAAAGAATATCCCACTCAAAGTCACTTGAGTCAGTCCTAGGATTAGAATCTGAGTTGTTGTCAATGATACCTGGCCACTTTTAATTTCTATAAATTCTAGGTTGTAATTAAAAGGTATTTTCCTATAGACATTTATTTATTTAATTAATTTTATTGATTGATATACATTTATTGTGCTCAGATGACCCGGTTAGAAAGTAGATGTCTTAGATTTGACTTATGTTAAGAAAGGTAGAGGTAGACTTAAAAAGACTTGGTTAGAAAATATTAGAAATGATCTTTCTTTATTAGTTTTAAATGAGAATTTGACTTTTAACAGGACACAATAGAGAAAAGTGATTCATGTAGCTGACCCCACGTAGTGGGATAAAGGCTTGATGTTGTTGTTGTTATTGATATACATTTATTGTGCTTAAAACTTCTTGCCTTTTCTAGCTTTCTTTCTTGCATGCTGATTTTGATTTAGCCTGGATTCAATCAAAGGCTCCTGAGGGAATGTTGAGAAATTATTTTCTACTTAAAATTTAATAAATTTTTTTAGGCTCACATGAAAATTTTAATAACTTAATAAGTAAGCTCGGGACCACCAAGAGTTCTCATTTAAGCATTAAAATCTTTTCTTCCTTGTTAGGCACCTCCCTACTCACAGGTTCTAACATGCCACCTCACCTATTAGGCTGTAGTTTTATCAAGGGGATGTTTTGCAATCTCTAGGAAAAAATTATTTTAAGCCTTTTTTAAAAATTGCTTCATACATTTTATGCATTTCATTGAGTCAATTATCATGCAATGTATTAGAAACTAATTAACTATATTTAATATTTCAATTATATTCTCTCAAGCATACTACCCTACATAAGTCAAGAGACCAATTAGGATCTACTCTAGATGTTAGCCCAACTCCTCAAAACTTAATTAACAACGTCCTTTTCACTCTTTAATAAAAAGACCAGACCCATGGATTTTAATATGCCTAGGTGGTTAGCTGGCTCCCCAATCCATGCCACGGTAAGTCCAAGTTTTGCACTGCATTAGTTAGGTTTGGGTCATTATTGTCTGGTACCCAATTTAGATTTAGGTTCTGAGGCAGGTCCAGGCCTTAAGACCTCAACCTTTGGGAATATAATCCAAAATTTCTTATAAAATTATTAATACAAATTAAAATTATCTTCAAATCAAGACTTAAAGCCCAATACATAGGATAGGTTGGGGTGTTTTTGAAATGTTTCAGAATCCCAAAATACCTCCTTCCCTTCCTCCCTTGATTTCTAAAATAACTGCTCAAACTTGATCCAATCCCAATTGAGGTTCCCAATTCACTTCCTTTGACATCACTCTTTGAAAATCTCCAAAATAAAATTTCTGCCATTATTCTAATCGAGAGTATTTATAGGAAATTCAACCTCCCTACGATGTAATTAACTATGAGGGCTTGTGCTTGTAGGAAATTTAGAACCCACACTACTTTTCAAAAATTAATTTTCAAAGCCAAATTGGTCTTCTTTGGAAAAATTAAAGTCAATGATGATAATTATCGTCATACACGAATGATGGATAATAGATGATATTTTATTCCCTTGGGAAGATTTATTGTTTATTATTACTATTTTGAGTATGAAAATAATGATGTTCCATCTAGATTATAATAGTTAAATACAAATAGAACGTCATTTTGATCCTTAGGGCTCATATATAGTTCTTCCTTGGATTTGACTATTACAATCGAGATGAAATTTTTAGTTTCATTATCTAAACATATTAGGGAATGATATCTAGACCTCCCAGGGCAGTATATCATTTGTAATAATGTAATTGACTTCGAGACTAAAATTCTAAAATCAAATGTCCCAAAGAAATCAACTTTTCAAAACTCCATTTTTGAATTTTCAAATCACAACACTATTGAATGCAATATAAAATGGAAGACTACTGAATCTCAAAAATAATTTTTTATATATCATCCAACGTATATATACAATCTGAGATATCTATAATAGTTCTTAGCAATAACCAACAAAATAAAAGCCAAGCATGTATAATAAACTAACCAAAAAGGGCATACCTCCAACACAGATCTGAGCCCGCTATCCAAAACTACTCAGCTCACTACTAACTATTCCCTTGGCCTAAAAATGGAAGCAAAAAATAGGAGTGAGCTAACATGACTTAGTAGACTATCATAGCCTAAAGTAGAAATCAATAACTAAAACTAAAAGGCTGAAAATACTATGCTGTAATAATAAACTGAAGTACTGCATAAAAATAGAACAAAAATAGAAGCTAAAACTAAACTTCATATAAGCATTTAAGAGTATTTAAATAACTTCAAAAGCTGTATTAAAATTGATTGAATTATAAAAAAATATTTCATAGTGATTATTAGAATGGATTTCAAGTCAAAATTTCATATATCTTTATTAAAAGAATCCCACCTCAGTCTCCCACTAACACCGACATAACATAATCTCACCTCGATCACCCACTGGCTTTGGCATAACAAATCCCCTCCTCAGTCACCCACTGATGCTGGTATAATAGAATCCAACCTTAGTGGTCCACTTGCATGGGCATAATAGAATCCCACCTTCGTTGCCCACAAATGCTGGCATAACAGAATTTCACTTTATTCGCCTACTTGCATTGGCATAATAGAATCTCACTGAGGTCGCCCACTAGTGGTGGCATAATAGAATCCCACCTTAATTTCCAGCTGGTATCGATAAAATAAAACATCACATCATATCATCTCACATTTCATTCACAATTATAAACTTTTTTTGATGTATTTCATTAACTAAAGCATTATTGGACTCAATTAAAAAAATTTACTGAAATACCTTAATGATAGAAAAGTACTCATTCCACAATACTTCTTTTTAGTGATTGTATTATTTTTTATTGAATAAAAACTACAAAAGTTCCAAAACACCTGACAAAAAATTTCTAGAAAATACTCATAATATTTATAATCAGAATCTCTATAATATATTAAAAATTACATGGTGAAAGTTCTACCAATATAAAGTTATCCTCATTTTTTAGTATTGAAAATTTTAATTTTATTAAAAAAATCCCAAAATACCATATTATTGAAAATTGAGATACGTAAAATGCATCCAATGTCGACGCGAATATCTTTCCCAACTAGCTTGATAGCTAAAAATGGCCCAAACAAGCTTGAAATGTTGTTTATCTCACTAGAAACCCTCTCCTTCTCTCTCCTCAACATCAGTTGCAGGTAATAAAATGGGATAGTAGTTTTAAAATATATTTAAAGCGCTGTTAGTGGTAAAGCACTACTATACTACCCCCCGTGCTATGGTGCTAATTCAAAAATCTAAAATATAAGACTAGAGCACTATAATGTCTCTATATGGCACTTGGTACTATAGCAGCGTCGAGGCACTTAGACATCATTAGGGCATTGCTAGTGATATTTTTGATACTTTGCCAAAATTCACTCCAAATCCTTAGGACTCATTCTAAAACACATGCAACCATTTTCATGCACCAAGACACTCCCAAACATACGCAAATGGGTTTAAAATTTAAAGTTTAAATTAAATATATTTTTCTAATTGGGTTAATTAGGTCTTAACAAAATTCTAAATCTAGAGGTCTCATAACTCTAACCTCCTCAGAAATATAATCATCGATATTTTCAAATTAAAATAAGTTGGAATAAATTTGGAAATAGTTGTCTCATATTAAATTCTTTCTCACAAGTAGCCTCTCTAGAGGACTAGTGCTTCCACTTCACCTTGGCATAAAAATATTTTTACTCCTCAACTTCTTCACATTGTGTGCTAGAATCTTGTCCGGCTCTTCTTTATAGTATAGACTCTGGTGAACCTTAACATCATCAGTGGATAATTTTTTTTCCAAAATCAGATATCCACTTCTTTAACGAAGATTCATGAAATACACTATGCATATCTGACATATGATCATGTAACAGTAACCTATAAGTAGAACTACCAATCCTCTTAGTAATATCAAAAGGTGTAATATACCTTGGACTAAACTTACTAATTCTTGAAAATATGTTGACACCTTTCATAGATAAAATTACCAAACTAAAATTCTACTAGACTATGTTTCTGATCATAATATTTCTTCTATCTATCCTGTTGATGGGGTGATGGGTAAATGCTGATATTATGAACTAGAATATGACTTGCTGAGTTTAAAATATGCTTAAGTTTTCTTTGTTATGAAATTAATTTAAGCCCACTAGATATGCAAGTATAGGTGCTGAATTAAGTAATAAAGTGATAGAGTAGAGTGTCGAATCTGTAAGAAAGTATTTTGCTTAATTACAGCTTAACTACTAATGTTACTTCAAATGCACAACTTATCACACTGAAGATAAAAATGATATTTTTAAGTTTTTAATCATTGAAAAAAAACTTGCAAAGAAAGTTGATACTTATAAAAATAAAATATTTTGAACTAATGAATGTATATAACATAGCTTTTCTAATAAGTCTCTTAATTACAGATGTAGATCATAGCATATGTATCCCTAGATATTTGTTGAGCTTGTAGGGGTGAAAAAAAAGATTTATGCCCTTCTTACAATTTTTCTATCTCCATAAAACCTAGAAGATTTAAACATGCTATATTTAGGTATGCTAATATTTCATTTCAATATTCCTAATTGTTTGGGTATTCCTCCATCAAGGCAATACAACACACAAGGTTTTAACTACACACATGACCTTGAATGCATTAAATGAAGAATAGGAGATATTAAAAATATCAATACATTCATTAAAGCACAAGAGTCTATATTAGTATATTCTATACTTTCTACATCATTAGGCCAAAATTAGAGAATTAGCTAGTTATGGAGAAAATAATAAGCAAACTCATCTTCATTTTATTCATTGGAAGTAAGGATATTAGAAAAATAATAAGAAAATTGTCACACAAAAGGATCAAATGATCTTCTTCACACACCTTCCACCAATCACAGAGTTGAATACACAAAAAGACTAAGTCTTCACAAGAAAAAGTATCTTATATTTCTCTAGTCTCCCTTAGACTTTACTCTAAGGGGGAACTAAAGAAACATAATTATAAATATAGGATTTTACTCAAGTGACAGAATACTCAATAAAGAACTAGAAAACTATTTATAGTAAGTATAAGAATGGGTTCAAGCACCACGAAACTCGATAAGGAGACACTACAGTGATAAAAAATGAACTAGCACCTCGGCGTTGGAAAGTCTGCTCCATTACAGTGATGGATGGCATGACACAATTACTGATTAAAATATTATATCTTTTCACTGAGTCGGTGTAGCTCATCGTGTTGATAGCTATTCCACTATGGTGCTCCAAAAGTTTGAGTGCTATAACACTCATTTTCATGAGAAACCAGGCACTAAAGTGCTGAATTTTGGAGTAGCGGCGGTGTGTAATGCCGTAGTGTTGACTATGGTACTGTAGTTGTGCTTGTTAATAGAGAAGATTGGCGTTGCAACGTAAAAAAATGGGCACCTTGGTATGATTAATCTCAGCACTAAGATGTGATATAAGTTGGCATTTTGGTGCTACTTATCACTTATAATTTTTTGTCATTTCCAAATATTTTCTATGCAAACATAACTAAAATAATAAATTTTTACTAATTCAAATATGATAAACAATATATAATTTATACTTAACAAATTTCTTCCCGCTTAAACTCTTACTTATCCTTAAACAACATTAACATTCACCCATTCACCACTTAATAAATAAAGTAAAAAATTGATAATTTAAAATTACAAAAATATTGGATAATACACCATAGTCTAGAAGTAATTTGAAATAAACAAAATTATAATTCAAATTTAAAAAAGTCATAATAGTTATCCCAATTAGTCATCCTTGCTATTGCTTATTTTGAATTTGTTCACAGTGTTTGTAAATATAAATTGACTTCTAAATATAGAAATGAATAATGTAGTAAAAGAACTAGTTGTGCTCATAATTAAATAGGAATTTCATTAGTGTATTATCACATGTACTATATCAATTATTTATCCTTTTCTATTTAAGTAGTAGGATGTAATTAAATTTAAGCTACAACTAATATCAAGTTTTGAATTTACTCATCTATTTCTTTTTGTAATATTTTCTTTTGAGTTTTTTATATTTTTTATTTTTTTACTATTTGTAAAGTACATTAAAAATTTTTTAATATCAATTTTTCCTTTCATTGTCTTGTAATCCTATAAAATAATATAAGGATTTAATAAGATAGTTTTATTTTCAAGTTTACTATGATCCTCCTAATTCAAGATACTCACACATAATCC
Source organism: Dendrobium chrysotoxum (assembly GCA_019925795.1). Classification (NCBI taxonomy): domain Eukaryota; kingdom Viridiplantae; phylum Streptophyta; class Magnoliopsida; order Asparagales; family Orchidaceae; genus Dendrobium; species Dendrobium chrysotoxum. Next base: position 7,307,432 of record CM034310.1, read on the forward strand.
GTTAACTTAATTATTCATTTTTTCAATTTAATTGTCAATGAGTTAATATATAGTTTTTAAATTGAAAATTAAGTCAATAGATTAAATAATCTAGATTAGTTAATTATTAAGTTTTCAAATTATGAATTATTATGTAAAGGTCATTCAACTTACCATATAGGATTTTATTATTATCCTAATTTTACATAATTTTTAATTATCATTTTTATTTTAGCTAAATAAGTAATCAAAGTGTAAATATCTGTAGAGAAAAGTGTATAATATTTTAAGCATAAAGGAATTAATTAAATGTAAATAATAGATTACATTGCAAACTAATAGTAAATAATCATAACTAAACATGAAAATCATTAAATAAAGATGGCACCATACTTAAGAAAAGAACTTTAAACACAAGTGGGTTGCCTCCCATCAGTGCTAAGTTTATAGTCTTTAGCCAGACCTGCCTAGATTTTTCATTTTGGCTGGGGTGCATCACTACCACTCTTCAAGTTGTTTCCAATGTAATCTTTGTCTTTATTTTAGGGTTAACTTTAATATTACTAGGTAATGAACTAAGAGGTCTACTATTAAAAGAGATTGCAAGCTGTCCTAAATGATTTTATAAATTTTGATTGAAGTAGCTTGACTTTGTCATTGAGTTCCCTTTTGAATCACTACCACATCCAAAGGATTCTTTCTATCCCAAATTGATTATTTTGATTAAATCCTAAAGGATAAGAAAGTCTAGGATTCATAATAAGTTACCCAGGATTATTTTAGTTTCTTCCCTAAGTAGGTTATTCTAAATTTTATTGATCATTAACACCAATATTATTTGACCAACTCAAATTACAGTGGTTCCTCTAACCTGGGTTGTAAGTATTGGAATAGGGATTATTTTCTTCTAATCAAATTCATATTTTTAATCCCTAAAACACTAGTACCATCAATAAAATTCAAAATAGGCTCTTTCAATTGTATAGATGATCCTGATCATGAGTTAACTCCAATAGTATCCAAGTTCTTTGAAAGAATAGTTACCTGAGTAGTAAGAATTAACAAAGCATTTGATTTATAAACTCCAGCTAGTCTCTTAGGATTCATCTTACCAATAGGTCATTGGAAATTTTTTATAGCAACTTTTCTATTAGTTCATATGCTTCCTTAAATGGCTTAGACATTAAAGATAATCCACCCGCATCATTTATGATTGACCTAATAGATCCTTCTAATCCATTATAAAAAGTCTAAATAACCAACCAATCAGTTAAGGCATGGTGAGGCCATTTCCTAAGCATTTTCTTAAATCTCTCCAAACTTTCATAAATTTATTTTCCTTCAAATTGGGCAAAAGAAGTGATATCATTTCTAAGTTTGATAATTTTTGAAGGTGGGAAATTCTTAGCTAAAAATATGCGTACTCATTCCAACTTGTTATAGAGCCTAGGAGAAAAAAATTCAACCACATCTTAGACTTGTCCATTAGAGAAAATGGGAACAATCTAAGTTTAATGACATCATCGCTGACACCATTATACTTGAATGTTACATAAATTTCTAATAAACTAGTTATGTGTAAGTTAGGATCTTCAATAGAAGTTCACCCAAATTGGAAATTTTGAACAATTTAAATTACAACCAATTTTAGTTCAATAGTATTGGCATGGATAGTCATTCTATTGATACTCTCATGGATTTCTTTTACTACAAGATTACCATACTCCCTAAAAGATTTGTAATGGTCTTGAACTTGTACTGGGTAAGACTTTTTTAAAATAATTTTAGTTTTTTGAATTTTTGTAAGAGCCCTTTCTATTTCTAGATCAAACAATAAGGGCTCCTTACTAGATTTACCAAGTATAAAACCAAGATAAAAAACTAAAAATCACACACTAAATAATCAAATAGATTAATTTTTTTATATTTTTAAAATTTTATCAAAAAAAACAAAGATACAAGATACAAGTAGGGCTAAATATGCACTTATTTCAATAATTTAGTTAAAATTACAATATACATGTTACTTCGTCAATAACTGCATCAAAAACTTGTTAGGGGTGGCATGCAGATGCTGGCAATATAACTTGAATATGACTTATTGAGTTTGAAATATGCTTAGTTTTTTTTTATATATGAAATTAGTTTAAGCCCACTAAAATATGCTAGTATACATGCTGAATGAAGTAATAAAGTGATAGAGTAGAGATTCAAACCCATGAGGAAGTGTTTTGCTTAATTACAACTTAACTACTACTGCTTCTTCAAATGTATGACTTATCCCACTAAAGATAAAAAGATTATTTTTGATTTTTTATCAGTTAAAGATAAACTTGTAAGGTTGGGCCACCATTGAGAGAAAATCTTGTTTTCTAGTAAGAGAAAATTCCATTTTTAGGGAGAGAAAATCCCTTTTTTCAAATTTTTAATTTTTGCTTTTTTCTGCTATAAGTTTGTTCATGGCAGCCGATGGTCGCTGACCATCTCCATTGATTACCTCAGATGTCCATTCTTATGTGGACCCTAAAGTTCCATTTGGTTATATGGACTTGCGTTCTATTCTTTCAAATGATCTAGTGTTTCTCCATCCCCAAAGGAAAGTTATGAAAGAAATTACTTTGTTCATTAATGAGAATTCTTCTTGTGTCATTGAAAGGTTTGTCATCTCCTATCTAGATAAGAATGCCACATTTACCACTGCAATGTTGGGATGAGATAAATATGACAAGGATTTCTTCTAGAGTTGGAACTCCTTTAATGATTGAAGGAAACATGTTTCAATAGGGAATAAGAGAATATGCAAGAGTTTGTGTTCGTATTTTACTGGAGGATCAACTTCCATTGGGTGCTCAGTAAAAGGAATGGCTGGGCGATTCTTTCAAGAGATTGAGTATGAAAAATTTCTACATTCTGCTTTAAATGTGGAGAAATTGGTCATGTTAGTAAAGAATGTATAATGAAGGATCCTTCGATTAATAAAGTTTTGTCTGAGGTTGATAATTCGAAGCAATCGGGTTTGAACAATGGATCCTCTTTTTATATTGATGCTGATGTTAATTCTTCTTATGGTCCTTGGGTTCATGTTAATTATGGTAGAAAAAAGAAACAAATTTTTCCCAAAGTTAAATTAGAGCTCTAAACAGATTCCAGAAAAAACAAAATGATTAAGCCTTCGATTACTGAGCTTGTTAAACTCAATAATTTGCATTCTATTAACACGATAGTTCCTACTGCTATTTCAGAAGTTTTTGGCAGAGACCATGTTGTTAATAATGAAGAAGAAGCTACTGCTTGTGAAATTCCAGCGTAGGAAATTTTAGATTCAAATGAACATTTGAAGGAGACATCAATTCTTACAATTTCTGGTAAGAATTCTATTTCTATTGTATCTAAAATTCCAACTGATGACAATAAGTTTAATATCTTAAATTCATGTTGTGATGATGAGAAGGATATGGGAAAAATTTATATAGCTGATTGTGTTTTTGATGAAAAAGAGTATGAAGAAATTGTTGAGGCTGAAAAAAATGTTCTGAAGCAGTTGACGAGTTGGATGGAGGGAGTTCTAGAGTGGTTAAATTTAAACTTAAAAAAGAACTTAGATCTCTTGGCAAAGTTAAAATTCTTCCTCGCAATAGGAAAAATGAGTTATTGAATAGATAGTAGTGGGGGTATTCCCACTCTGAATTTTAATGTCTTCCATAATTTTTTGGAATTGTAGGGGGGGGGGGGGGGGGGGGGGGGGCTAAGAAAAGAGAAGCCTCTTGTTACTCAAAGGCATTTATGAGAGAATTTGATATTTTTTTGTTGGGCTTGTGGAGACCAAAATTTCTTTTATTGATAGATTGGAATTCAATAGATTTATTGATGATAAATGGGACTTTTTCCTATTTCCTGCTGGTAGTATGTCAGGTCGAATCATGGTTTTCTAGAGATCAGACATTGCTTCATTCTCAGTAATAGAAGCATCTTCTAAAATTATAGTAGGAGAGCTTAATGTTAAAAATAGAGGTGTGTGGATGATTGCTACAGTTTATGGTAGTAGGGATACTTATAAAAGGAGGTGTTTGTGGAATAGTCTGGAAGTGGTTTTTGATAGAGATACTCCTTCTGTTGTGGGATGAGATTTCAACTGTATGTTATCTCAAGAAGATAAACGAGGGGGGAAATTTTGTTTTATCTCAAGGTCCTTAGGATATGAAGATGTTCATGAACAATAATGATTATCATGAGTAGGTTTAATTGGTCCCAAATTCACTTGGTGTAATAATAAAAAGTGGCAGTGCTCGCATATTGGAGAGGTTGGATAGATGCTTATTAAATTCTTCTGTGTTAGATGCTATTCAGCTGGTAGCTATGAGACATCTAGTTAAAGCAGCCTTGGATCATTGTCCTATATTGTTGAATATTTTTAATTTTGGTTTTTAAAAAAATAGGGTTTTAAGATTTGAAGATGTATGGGCTTCTTATCAGGCTTCTTCAGTAATTTTTTTAAAAACTTCGAAGAAATTTGTTCGAGGAGATGATGTTCAAATTCTCAATAAGAAGTTCAAAAAAACATTGAAGACCTTATTCTTTTGGAGTAAATCCAAACTTCAAAACTTTATGGTTTTGAAGGATCGTCTTAAAAAGGAGATTTTAGAATTGCAAGTGGAGGAAGCGGATGGTTGTGGGTTATCTGAAGATAAATTATTTTTGCTGAAAATAAAGGTTAATGAGTTCAATATTACTCTTGCTCGACTGAATACTTGGTGGAGGTAAAGGGATAAGGTTCAATGGATGGAAGAAGGAGATTCTAATTTGAAATTTTTCATGTGTATGCAACTGCTAGAAGGAATGGGAGTTGGGTTAATCAAGTTAAGGACAATAATCGCTTGATTGTTGAAGATCATAATGAGATTGAAGGAATTTTCAATGATTTCTTTAAAAATAAGAGGAGTGAGAGGAATTGTGTCCTAACAGGATGGTCGTTCCCTTTGAAGGTTCTTGAAGATGTTGAAAGAAATTTTCTTGAAGCTGATTTCTCCAGGGATGAAGTGGATCAAGTGGTTAAGCATCTTGAGGCGAATAAATCACCAGGTATTCATGGGATTACTTACTCTTTTATCAAATCTTGTTGGTCTATTTTTAAAGAAGATGTTTGGAAGGCCATTAATCTTTTTTTTTACTTCTAGTAAAATGTGTTTTGAGTGGAAGGAAACTCTTGTTGTGCTGATTCCTAAGGTGAAAAATCCTTTAATCCTCTCTAATTACCGTCCAATAAGTCTTTGTTTGTCTATTTATAAGATTGTTGTCAGAATGTTGTTAAATAGATTGAGTTTTATCATTCCAAAAATCATTTTAGAAGATCAATATGCTTTTGTTAAAGGTCTTTCTTTATCATATCATATTTTACTTGCTCAAGAGGTGTTTAAAAAATTTAGATTCTCTAAATCAAAGAAAGGACTGGTGGCTATTAAGATTGATATGGAATAAGCCTATGATAGTCTGGGCTGGTCTACTTTAAAGCAAGTTTTGGAGTATTTTAGATTTCCAAATAAATTTTCAAAACTTTTATTGGAATGTGTGGTGGATCTGAAAATTTCTATTATCATTAATGGTAAAAAGTCTAATTGGATTTAGGCAAGGAGTGGTTTTAGACAAGGTTGTCCCTTATCTCCATATCTATTCATCATGTATTCGTAGCTTTTATCAAATGCTTTTGCTCAAAGAGGAAAGAAAATTTGAATTAAAGTGGCACCAAATGCACAAAAGATTTCTCATTTACTATATGCATATGATATTATTATTTTTTTCGAAGCAAATCATAGGAGTGTGAAGAAAGTGAAGTGTATTCTTAATGATTATTGCAAGTGGTCTGGGCAAAAGGTCAATATTCTAAAATCATTTATTTTGTTTGGTAAATTAGTTAAAAGAAAGAAGAAGAATATTATTTCAAAACTTTTGGGTTTCAGTGTTTTTAATGGAATGAATTATCTTGGTATTAAGATCGCATTAAGGAGACTGGTAATTTCATATTTTCAAAATTTGATGGAAAAGAATTAAATAGATTGAATGCTTGGGGAAATAGATTTATTTCTCTTGCGCGAAGGCTTCTTCTTGTTAATTTAGCTTTTCTTTCTCTTCCTATATTTTTATTTACTCATTCATTATATCCTATGGGAGTATTGAACGATTTTGATAGAATGTGTAGAAATTTTATATGGCACAAGCATGATAAAAATCAAGGGCTTCATTATGTTGCTTGGGATGTCTTATGCAAATCAAATAATAGGGGTGGATGTGGATTGCCCTCAGCAACTTCAAAAGTTGGTCCTTTGAGGGCTAAATTTGCTTGGAATTTCATTTCAAATCTAGAATCTCTTCTTAATAGGACCCTGACATCAAAATATGGGAATGACATTTGGAATTCTAAAAGAAAGAAAAATATTTCAACAACGTGGAAGATAATTTTGAATGGTGCAAAATTTCTTCATCCTATTATAAGATGGAAGGTTTCTATAGGTGGTGCTATTAATATCATAAAAGATGTGTGGATTCTTGATAGAAGGATTGAAAATAGCCAATGTATATTGTGGATATGGATGAGGATGGTAACTATCTTGATAAATTCATTTTGGGTGGAAAATGGAATGAGTCCCAGCTGTGTTTATTCTTTGGAGAACAATTGGTTGATGTTATTAAGTCTATTAACATCCATTCTGAGGTACAACAAGATCAATTGGAGCTTATATCAAAATTTTGGGGAAAATTTATACTTGTACTAGCTTTAAAAAAGTTGAATGAAGATTTTGTTGAAGAAAAGTATTAGATTTGGATCAAAAAATTGAATTTGAGACCTCACATTGAATTATTGGTGGTGGCTAACCAATAATTCAATTCCAACAAATGATTTTTTGATGTATAGGAGATTATTGGACTATAATGCATGTCTAAGAGGTTGTATTTCTGCTGAAAATTTTGAACACATTGCATTCAATTGTGTAAAGCTCATTCAAGTTATTATGTATCTTAATAAGTGGGGTTTTACTATTCCTGTCTTCTCGTCTCTTGAGGAATGTAATAAGGATTTGAAAAGTTAGCAAATTCTAATCCCTTTATTGCAAATATGTATTGTTGAACTATTTACTTTTCTTGGAAGAACATGAATAAAATTAAGTGTGGTGGAATTGAAGATAATTCGATGTTCATTGCGGTTAATGCAATTAGTTTGTTGTTGCCTCTTCTCAAATTAATCATATTTCGAAAAACTAGGGTGCGAATCAGTTTTCTCAGTTGTCTCACAATTTTTGGCAGCCTCCTCCTCTCTAATGGATTAAAGTCAACATCGATGCTTCTTTGTTGAGATCCAATAAAGCTAGTATAGGTGGAGTGTTCAAAGATCGTAAAGGAAGATTCTTGTTTGCATTTGGAGTCAGCTGTCTTCACTGGGATATTTTTCAATTAGAGTTGTTTTCCATTCTCTCTTTGAAGAAAATTTTACAAGAATGGATGTTTGAAGATAAAACAATTACTATTGAAGGTGATAATTATAATGTTATCAAATTTCTTCAAAGCTTGTTGGATAAAACAAATCAAAAGAATGATATCTTGGAGATGGAGGATTTTTCTTTTTTAAGGAATTTCAATCAAGTTTTATTTCATTTTTCAAATAGAAATTGTAATAAGTTAGCTTATTTGTGTGCTAACTATGCTTTTTTTACTGATTTTATTTGGGATGATATTAGTTGTAATAATATTCCTCCTTTTATTTCATTGTTAAAGGAGGAATGTGACAGAAGTTTTATCACTGAGTAGGTTGTATTAGGTTTTCTTTAATAAAATGCTAATTGCATTTCTTTTCAAAAAAAAACTTGTAAAGAAAGTTGATACTTAAAAAAATAAAGTATTTTGGACTAATGAATGTAAATAACATAGCTTTTCTAATGAGACTCTTAATTATAGGTGTGGATCAAATCATATGCATCCCTAGATCTCTATCGAGCTTATGGGGGTGAAAAGAAATGTTTATAGCCTTGTTATAATTTTTTTATCTCCATAGAACCTTAAATATTTAAACATCTAATGTCTAGACATGCCAACATTTCATTTTAATATTTTAAATTATTCCAGCATTCCTTCATCGAGGTAATACATTATAATAGGTTTTAGCTACACATATGACCATTATATGCATTAAATAAAGAATGAGAGATATTAAAAACATAAATATATTCATTAAAGCATAAGAGTTTACATTTATATATTCTATGCTTTCAACATCATTAGCCTAAAATAAGAGAATTAGCTAGACATGGAGGTAATAACAAGCAAACTAGTCTTCATTTTATTCATTGGAAGCAAAGATACAAGAGAAGTAATAAGAAAATTATCACCATGAAGGATCAAATGATCTTCTCCACAATCTTTCTTCCACCAATTACAAAGTTAATTCCACAAACAAGCTAAAATATCCATAAGGAAAAATATCTTGTACTCTCAAGCCTCACTTAGACTTTATTCTAAGGGGACACGAAAGAAACACACTTATAAATATAGGATTTCACTCAAGTGACAGAACACTCTCAACAAAAAAATTGCAAAACTATTTTTTGTAAGTATAGGGATATATTCAATCACCGTCATGCTTGATAAGGTGGCACTACGGTGGTGACAAATGAACTAGCATCTTAGCATTGTAAAGTATTCTCCGCTGTGGTGCTAGCTAACATGGCATAATTTTTTATTTAAACAATGCATCTTTTGCTTAGTTGGCATGGCTCATTGCATTGATAACTATTCAGCTACGGTGATTAAAAAATTTGAATGCTGTAATGCTCAAATGGGAAATTCGACGTTGAAGCGTTGAAAGGCATGGCGCTGCAACACTCATTTTTCTGAGACACCTAGCACTATAATGCTAAATTTTGGCATAATGGTATTGTGTAACACCATGGTGCTGGCTATGATACTGCTATGATGCTTAAAAATAGAGAAAAATGGTACTACCATGTCAAAAAAGGGTGCCTTAGTGTGATTGATCTCAATGCTACAGTGCGATATAAGTTGGCTCCATAGTGCTACTTATCACTTATAATTTTTTATCACTTCTAAATATTTTTCATACAAATTCAACTAAAATAAAATATTTTTATTTTAAAATTTATACACAATAAATAATATATAATTTACACTTAACACCTGTTCAGATCTCAACCTTTCTCTTATCAGATGGATATTTACCATTATGTCATCCACAAAAGCAGATCCTACCACCTATCTATCACCCATCTTTGTCAAAGATAAAGGGATTCTACACATCTTGCTATATAGATATTCATAAGGAGTAATGCATATGCTACACTGATAACTATTATTATATGCATACTCTATCAGTGGAATATGATCCTCTCAATTACTATAAAAATCTAGAACACATACTCTTAAAAGATCCTCCAGTACTTGAATAATCCTTTTGGACTGTCTATTTTTCTATGAATGAAAATTCGTACTGAAGTATAATTTTATATTCAATCTTTGCTGAATACCTCTCAATAGCCTAGAAATAAATCAGCCATCACTGTCAGATATAGTCACCTTTAGCACACCATGTAATCTGATAATATTTTTGACATATATCTACGATAACCTGTTTACCAGATCAATCTGTTGGATAGGAATGAAATATACTAACTTTTTTAGTGAAAATCCAAAGCAAAGTCCATAATCACCTCTTCCCATTTTTACTCTAGAATAGGTAACAACTGTAGAAGTCCACACAATCACTAATGTTCTTCCATCACTAACTAACATTCTTCACACTTTGACATAAACTCTATTATATCCTTCTTCAATCCATGTTATCAGAATATACCTTTCAAATCTCCATACATCATCCTACTTCCTTGATAAATATTATAGCATGAATAATGTGGATCTTGTAGAATTTTAGCTCTCAAACCATGAACAGTAGGAACCCATAATCTATCTTGATAGAAAATAATAACAAAATTAGATAGGAGAAGTTCAGGTATCTTATTAGACATAATCAACTACTCAATTTCAGATACTTCATATCCAATTTTTGAGCTTCTTGAATTCTTTCTGTAGAGTTGGCTAAAAAATCATCAATCCTAATAAATTTATATTTGGATCAATTGACACTACCACTATCTCCAGCTTATCCAAATCATGAATAAGGAAGTCTATAGAAGTGAGTAATGAAAGAGAAGTACCTGTCAACTTTTAACTCAAAGCATCGCTACCACATTCACCGTACTAGACTAATACTGAATAGATAAATCATAATACTTGATTAGCTCTAACCATCTTCATTGCCTCAATTTTAGATCTTTCTGAGTAAAAATATACTTGAAACTCTGATGACCAATGATGATTTTGCATTTGACTATGTACAAGTAATTCCTCTAAATCTTTAAAGAAAATATAATAGCAGCTAAATCTAGATCATGTGTCTGATAGTTTCTCTCATATGGGTTCAATGGAAGAGAAGCATAAGCAATAACTCTACCATGGTGCATCAGTACGCATCCTAAGCCTTTTAATGAAGCATCACTAAAACCCTAAAAAATATTTATACTTAAAGGAATAGTTAGAATCATAGTAGAAGTTAAATAATCCTTCAATATCTCAAAACCCTCCAACTCATCCAGTCCATACCCAAAAAATAGAAAATATAATCAATCCAGATCTCTAAATCTTATAAAAAAAACTCCAAATCATAAAAATAATCCTAGCTAGCTACCATTCCATCCCCTATAGGCAAAACTTCAGATAAATAAATAGGTAATTATATGGAAGAAAAATTAAGAGAATCAAAATACTACTCTGATGTGAAATAATGGCCATCACCAAAATTTAATAAAATATAGTAAGGAAATGCAAAAATATAAGCTATACTTATCACAATTTCTAGAGATTCACTGGCCTCTTACTACGCCAAACTATAAACTCATGGCTATACAAGGGTTAAAGCAATAGAACTATATGCATCCGTAAATCTCTAGAATGCTAACCTCATGATACCAGACCAACATTCTGACAATGAGAAGCCTCAAAATATGGTCTAGGTGGTACTATTCTCAGCCTACCAACTGGTGGTTTCTTGGAGGTATCAGCTCTCAAATTAAAACATCTATCAAATCCATCCTTTGGACTTTCAACCATCCTGTATATGTACTGACCCAAATAAAAATATCAACTTGGTGCTCTGTAGCACTGACTACTGTGCCTTCTGCCACACTACTGACAAAATGGAGCCCCATTGATTGAACCCCTAAAACTAGCAACACTGCCTCTATCAGATCCAAGAGAAATCACTATCGATTGTCCCCTCCTTCTGAACTCGATAGGTCTAAACCTGCTCTTCTTACCAGAATGACTACTTATAGCTGTCTCACCACCAAATCTTTTCTTGCTCATAGTCGACACTACTGAACTGCTATCTTTTGGGCCTCTCAGCCAACTGAGCAAAATTTATAATATCCTATGCCAATAATAGCTGCCTAAAAGCATCTTGAAGTCCCTCCAAAAATTGATAACACTTCACCTCAGAAGTACTAATCAACTATGGGACATACCTTGAGAGAATAGTAAACTCTACCTCATACTACATCACTGACATATTCCCCTAAATCAACTTAAAAAAAGAGCTCTATAGCTGTCTCCTAATAGACAGAGGTACAAACCATATCTTGAATGTCTCCATAAACTCCTCCTAAGAAATCAAGATATTTGCACGACCCTTATACTTTTCTCTTTACTATCCCAACCACCAGCACTCAGTCTCACCATCTAATAGAAATTCAGCTCATGTAACTCACCTCTTAGGAGGATAATAAAGTCCATTTATAGTTTTTTATATCTTCATTAGCCAATCCTCCATTGCTCTAGGTACAATAACATTTGAAAGTTTAGGAGGTTATAATCTCATTAAATTCTATTGATATCTATCCATAGGGGTGTTAAAATAAGTTTTTGGGTCAAATTTGGGTCCAACCCAAAACTGGCCCATCTTTAATTGACTCGACTCAACTAAGAAAATGGGTCAAAATTTAAATCTAGGTTTGGCCCACCCATAACCTGGGTTGACCTGACCCGAACAACTAACTTGCATGCATTATGCTTGAATTATGTGTGCGAGCAAAGGGGCCTAGAGTGGGCAATCCTTTGAGCAAGAGAGTGAGCCTGTACAGGTGAGCCTACAGGCAAGGGGTCAAGTATATATCAGTGAGGTTGTGAATGCGTGTGGTGCAGGCTAGCATAGGTACAAAAGCAAGTACAGGTGTGGGTGCGTGACTGCTATGGGCACAAGACTAGTGCGTATAGGGGCACGGGACTATTGCGGGTGTGAGTGCTGGATTGCTTCATGTGAGGGGGTGATCAGGTTGATTTTGAGTCAGAAATGGGTTAATTTCAAGTTTTCAGGTTGACCTGAACCTATCCCAAAATTTGAAATGGGTCAAAAAATGAAACCTAAACCTAACCTATTTGTAAAATGGGTTGACCCAAACTTAAAATTGTTTAGGTCAGGTTTGTGTCAGGTTTTGGGTCAAGTCAAACATTGACACCTCTATCTATACATATCAACATGATAAATGCCAAAAACTTGTGTATGAGCCCTGCCTACTAGGTGTGCTACTTTAAGTATAATTTGAGAAATCACCTCAGAACTGATCATAAGAGCTGTACCCTGAACCTGAGTTACCTAACTAGAGCTTTGAACATTGGTCATATATGGATTTGGCTAAGGTGGATTAGCCATCTAGATTTGCTTCTCCAACCTAGCTCTTATATTAAAAAGCTTATCATAACTAGACTCAATATTACCCAATACTATACATACCACACCGTGTCCGATTATGGCAAGACATAAATCTCAAATCCCATTAGAGTACTAAAATAAAACTTTTAATTTATATACTACACAAAGCTACTATTGAATATAATAGAAAGCAAAAGACTAATCTCAAAAATATTTTTAATATATCATCCCAAATATATGTATAATTTGAGGCATCTATAACAATGTTTGGCAACAACCAACAAAATAAAAGCAACATATAGAAAATAAAACTACCCAAAAGGGCATACAGATCTGAGTAAGCTATCCAAAACTACTCAACTCATTCCTTACCACTCCCCGGGCCTCAAAATAGAAGCAAAAGTAGGAATCAACTCACACGGCTCAGTATGCTATCATAACCTAAAACAAAAATTAATAACTAAAACCAAAACATTAAAAATATTTATTATAATAATAAACTGAAGTACTATATAAAAATTGAAATAGAATTAAAAGATGAAACTAAACTTCATATAAGCATTTCAAAGCATTTAAATAACTTTAAAAGTTACATGGAAATCGATTAATTATAAGCAAATATTTCATAATGATTATCATAATGACTTTAAAGCCCAAATTTCATATATCTTCAATAACAGAATCATTCCTTGATTGCCACTAGTGCCGACATAATGGAATCCCACCTCGGTCGCCCAATACTGTCGGCATAAAAAAAATCTCACCTTAGTCCCCCACTGATGCCAGCATAACATAATCCAACCTTGGTCGCCCACTAGTGCAGGCATAATAGAATCCCACCTTGATTGCCCACAGTTACTCATAAAATAGAATCCCACCTTGGTCCACCACTGGCACTGGATAACAGAACATCAAAATATATCATCTTAGATTTCTTTCACCATTATACACATTTTTTGATGCATTATATTAATTAAAGTGTAATTGGACTCAATTCAAAAATTACTAAAATGAATTAATGGTAGGCAACAGAAACACTACTAAGCAAAATTTTACAATTTTAAAATATAACCAAATTATCATAAATATTGTAAAATATTGTTTTAATAATTTAATGATACTATGAAACTATTTTTTAGAGTTGGGATTATTTTCTATTCAATAAAAATTGCCAAATTTCAAACATTGACAAAATTTTTTTTGGAAATACTCAAAATGTTCATAATTACAATCTCTATAACATATAAAAGTTACGAGGTGAAAGTTCTACCAATACATAGTTATCCTCATTTTTCAGTATAAAAAATATAAGTTTTATTAAGAAAATTTTAAAAACAACAAATTATTAAAAATTGAGATAGGAAAAATATAACCTACCTTGAGATGACTAACTTTTCTAACTAGCCTGAAGGCTAAAAATTACCTGAAGTGCCTCAAAATAAAGTTTCTCTCACTAAAAACCCTCACCTCTCTCTTGAACATCAATTGTATGTGACCAAAGTGAATGGAATAATGGGTTTAAAATATATTTAATGTGTTGTTAGTGGCCTTACACCATGATGCTACCACCTAACGCTGCTACGCTAGTTTAAAATTTAAAAAAATGTGAGACTAGAGCGCTATAATATCATTATTTGGCATCTGGTACTCTAGCATCTCTGAGGTGCTCAAACACCCAACATTGGGGAACTCAGAAAGTAAAATATTTAGATTTTGCTAAAATTCCCTCCAAATCTTTGGGACTCATTCTAGAAAACATACAACCATTTTCATGACCCAAGTACTTCCAAATACATCTAAATAGGTTCAAAATGTAAATTTTAAATAATTACCATTTTTAAATCAAGTTAATTAGGTCTGAACAGAACTCTGACTTTGAAGATATCAAAATAATAATCTCATAGTTAAAAATGCTATAAATTCAATTTCCATACCAACATAGTAGCGCTACTTGTTCCCAATAGGTCTGAATAGAACTCTAAGTCTATTGGGTATAAACAGAACTCTGAGTCTAAGGCTTGACACTATTTCATTTTTGTGAAACTTATGTCGAGCATAAACATTAGTGAGGTGAGAAAGGATAGGGCTATCCTGAACTATTGTATCCTAAAAGAATTTACTATTGATTTTAAGAAAATTATCTTTTAATCTATTAAATAAATTCTTATGTAGTCAACTTTTATGGGTTTATGGAATCATAATTTAATCAATGAGTTGTGTGAATTTATTAGGTTAGTAGGAAATCTAGTGGAGGAGTAGACCTTACATGCTTATTCCCTAACTGGATGTAATATCTAGTCTTTTAAAATCTTATTCATAAAATGAGTAAAGGGATTATGCTTGCCAACCCAACTTAGCCAATAACGAGGTAGAGATCCTAAGATGTAAGGAGATTAGGTGGTGGACTTGCAGGATAGAGTGGATCAAATCAGGCTTTCCCTTGATTACTTCAGATAGTAGTTGATAAGACTCGAATGGGGGATGCATTCCTAATATAAGCATATAATGCTCCAGCACTAACAACAGTACTAGTGCTAGGCTAACTACAATGCAACCATGGCCAACCTATTTAAGAGATGGGAGATGGACTCTCGTGGTTAGAGAAATATAATTCCAAGCCTACCCTACTTTGAGATGTTTCTAGGATTATCACTGGTACCGACAATAGCAACAACAAAGGCAGTAGAAGAGGAGGAAGAGGATGAGGATGATGTTTAGGGAGAGTCCCTACTGTAGTTATTTTAAATTTTTTTATTTTTTGTTTTTTATTTATCTTTTCATATTTTGTAATTTTTAGTTTTTATTATAGTTTTTATTTTTGTTTTGTATTTAAGTTGTAATTTGGAATACATGATAAATGCAATCAATTTCTATAGTTTACACAAAATTTATGTATCTTACAATATTTCACTTTTCACTTAAATTATAAAATTTGAAAAATTCAAAATTAAGATCCTTAAGTATTTACTAGTACACAATTTGTAAAATTTTTCTAACAAAACAGTTACAAGTAACAATTAATCTTTTTATTTAAAAATAGTTTTTCATGATAATTTAAAATTAAAAAATCACTTAAATCACTTGACTACTTATAAAATACTATTGGTTTAAGGATTAATGTGAATAAACTAAATAAATTAACACTAAATCACTTAATAAGTAGTTAGGGAATTATAATTATTTTAATAAACTTTAGATAAGTATACAAAGTGGAGGTAATAGACAAGCATTCAAAATCTTTATAAGATATTTAGCAATTAAAAAAGTTAAACTAAAAAAGATTGAAAAATGCTAATTACTAAAATATTAAAAATTGATACATGTAATGTCTAGTCCCACTAAAAAATAACAAGTGGAGGCAATAAATAGATATTCAAAATTATTATATGGTACTTAGCCAATTAAAAAATAAAACGAGAAAAAGGAAAGGAAAAAGAAAGTGTAAAAATTGAGAAACTAAATACCAAAATATCAAAAATTGGTACATGTAATGTCTAGCCCCACTTCTATACTCCTAAAGAAAATTTTTGTAGTCATAATACTTAAAGAAAGCTTATAGATAAATTTAACAATTAACTAATTGTGTAATTCCATTGATTTCAAAAAATCAATAAACTTGAGTAAGTTAGCAAAAATTTTCACCTACACCTTATAAGTTTAATTTAGAAGGAATATTAATTAAGAATGAAGAAATGGGCTGTTATAAATTATTTTATTAAAAAATCTTTCAACTTATGTGCTTTATAAATACTTAGATTATTAATTTATTTTTTTTCAAAAAATGGTATTCAAGCAAAGTAAATTATTTGAGAATAGGTAGTATCTTAAAGTTTGAGGGAATTTGATAAGTAGAAAATTGCATACTCCAAATTGCATATAATGTTAGAAAGTACTAGCTAAATTTAACTTTTGATGCAAGAAATATGTCATAGTTATCAAAATTAACCTCAGCGTCACAGTGCCACCAGACCAACACCACATCTGTCAAAGTCTCACATGAGCGACGGAGGTCTTAGCATTCAAACACTATCCAAGGAGCACCATAGAGCCAAATCAAGCATCACAAAGCCCCAGCGCTATGGTGAAAGACAATTAAAGATTATTGAACTGGCAAACTGATACGAGAATGGTGAACCAACATGACGGTTCAACACCACCACAGTGCCACCTCATTAACACAACAATGCTAGTTTAATTAATTTTTATTTCTATAAATAGGAAGCTTATATCACATGTAGTGGTTGTTGGTCATTATTTTTGCAGGTTTGCAAAGTGAAGAGACATGAGGAGTGTGAATGAGTGTGCGAGGTAGCTTCTAGTGGAGGTTAGCCCATATATACCTGTTGAGTGGGTTTTGTAGTAGTGTAGAGAGAAGGAGTGCAAAGGAGTATGCACTAGTTAGTAAATAATTTATGGTTCATTTTTATCCATATCTTCTATCAAGTACTTTTATTGTGTTAAGTTAAATAAAAATATTTATTGTGTTTACTTTTCTCTGCATATGTGATAAACTCACTTTTCTGAGCTTATGATGATTTAGGAACCATGTATTGCATAGAATAGATTTGTGATTTCATAAATTGTTTACCATTATTTTTAAATCTTCAATGCTTCATTTAGTTTGTGTATAGATTGTGCATAAACTTAAAGCCTAATGAGACATATAGCCTTGACAGAGGAGTAGAAGAATAAAAAGTGAAATTTCATGTAGGTTGTTAGACTGTATAGAACTATCACAAGGCTAACCAAGAGGGGGGTGAATTGGTTATTTTAAAAATGTCTTGGATTTTAAAAGCCTTTCTCAATCTTTTAGATGATTAAATCACTGATCTTAAAATATGCCGTTATTTAGATATGATTATCATAAAAGAATTTTCAACCACAAAACATTAAAGTGTGAAAAAGAAAATTGTAAAAAAATTAAAGAGAATAGAAGAACACCAAATTTTATAGTGGTTCGGTCTAGCTAGACCTACGTCCACTCCCTGAAGACTCCTTCTTCAGGTATTGCACTAAACACAAGTGACTCTCCTTTTTCTCCCATAGCAAGGTGAAGAAGCCTTTACACACTCTCTTCCACCAACCCGGTGTGGTAGAGAACCATCATCCTTTTTCACCCTCCTGGTGAAGGCAGAGAACCGTTATTCTTTTTCACCCTCCTAGTGAAAGCAGAGAACCATGGTCCTTTTTCACCCTCCTGGTGAAGGCAGAGAACTGTCATCCTTTTTCACCCTCCTGGTGAAGGCAGAATACCTTGATCCAATGTTGAATATCTTCTCCCAAGAGCCTTCAAAGAGGTCGGGCAGAACCTTAAAGAAGAAGACAAAAGAGATCCCCACTTTAGGCAACCTTGTGAATTCCTCACGCTTTCCTTTCACTAGATCTCTCACTCTTCACTCACATAAGTTCTCCCAAACACATTCTTAATAGTCACTCTCAAAAGAATTTTACAGCAAAGGACTCTCTCAGTTAGTTTTTAGGACTTAATTTATAGGAAATCCAAGAAAAAACCATCAAAAAACTAAAATTTACAAGAAATTCATCCTACGATCATATGGTATGATCGTAGAACATACTATATGAACAGTTCATGAAATCATAACTTCATCTGGTATGAACTGAAATGAACATAGTTTCGTACACTGTCAGTCGTCTATACGAATGGACATCATACTGTAAGAGTAGTTCAAAACTAGATGTGTTCATTTGGTATGATCTTGTATGAACCCTATTTTGTATACTGCCATTTGTTTGTATGAATGGGCATCGTACTAGATGAATAGTTCAAAATTGGATGTGTTCATTTAGCAAGATCTGGTATGAATCTTATTTCATACACTATCAGTCATCTGTATAATTGGATATTGTAGAATATAATTAATTTTAAAAATTTTCATTTTGTATCTTTTCCCCTATATGTGTGTGTGTACGGTTATCCAATTACAATCATATTCTCTCAGACTTAAGAAAATAAAAAATAGAGATTTACAAACTCTATTACATGGCATCTTATTCTAACTTTTCTTGAAGTCTTCATCAATCTAGGATAGTATATGATTTTCTTGAAATGTTAGTACATGTAGAAACAAACAAAAGTATCCAAGATATGCTAAGAGAAACACTAAAATTATCAACACAATAATTAGTTTTGTTGTCTTCAAAAATCATAAGCTCAATCTTGATTACTAAGTTACAACAATCTCCCCCTTTTTGATGATGGAAAAATAATTATTGTTTGAACTAGTAATTAATGTTCTTTTTTCCTAAGCTCCCCCTCAATGAGTGGCAAAATCAAAATCATGGAAAAAAGAATTTCATTTTATAAGAAATTTTATAAGAAATTTCATCTTACTACTCAAAACCCAAACACAATACCAAAGACCCAAAAACCAAAAAAAAAAAAAATCATTCAAAACAAACACCAGACTTTTAAAGCACAATACAAAATATTACAAAATAACGCACAACACAAGACAACAAGGCAAATAGCACATAACTTCAAATAATCACTAGATACCTCCCCCTTTTGACATCAACAAAAAAAGAAAATTCCTTGAAAATATAAGATGCTATGAACTAATCTGAAAGTCGATAAAGAAGAGAATTGTAAACATTTACAAATAGTAATATTAAATTCTTGATGTGAAAAAAAAATCATAGTTTAAATCAAAGAACAACTAAGATAAGAATAGTTGATCAGGATCAATGTTCATTCTAAAAAGCATAAATATCAAATAGAATAAGCAAAAAATAATAAAATAAAAATTAATTAGTTTCAAATTCATGAGTTGAAGTTATTGTTAAGTGCATGGGTTTTTCTAAGAGTTAGAGATATAGAGGAAAGAACTAGATATAGTGTGGGCTCATTTTATGCCACTTTCAAAATTTGGCGATCATTGTGCAGATTTTGATTTTGAATTTTATTTGGCGATCATTGCGCATCTTTCCAGGTTGGGCTCATTTTGTGCCTCTTTTTAATTTTGGCACACTTTATGCATCTTTTGATATTTTATTCTTTCCTCAACCTAAATTAGCAAGTCTTAGCTTGGTTGATTATCTTCCAAAAGGAAGATTAAACAAAAAAATAAAAACCCAATAGGTAATAATAAAAGCAACACAGAGAAGAAGAAAATAAAAGATAATAATACATATTTTTGCAACAATAATAACTATAAGATATATGTCTTTTAGAACAGCAAAGATGATCTTCTTATCGAAGCCTAATTATAATTTTATTTAAAGATTGGGAGAAACCAAAATTAGATAAAGAAAATAATATTGTAATGCAAAAACTTTAAAATTTTCAATCTTTAGATCAGCATTTGTAAATTAGTCAATACATGCATTCCAGAGAATTAAGAACATAACAAGACAATCATGTCATTTATTTTAATTTTTTTTAAAAAAAGAAGCACATAACATAGATTCAAATAGGAAGCAACTATAACTTATCCAAAATATCTAAATCAACTATTGTAAAAATAATAAAATTAACTGATCCAAAATAGAAATAACTAAATGCAATATCATAAATAAAAACTAAAAGCATCAAGAGATATAATAATAACAAACAATCTAATACTCTTGGGGATCTTGATTAGGAGGAGGCTGTGGAGGACTAAACATAAAAAATTACCTGTTGATGGTAGTTACTTGAGTATTCAGTGTGTCAAATTACCCTCTAACCCAGCCTATGTCCTCATTATATCTGAGGTCTTGCTGGTCCAGACGAGTCTCAATATGATTAAAATGTTGAGATGGAGTGATTTTTGCCTCAACAAAATGGTCATAGGCTTCTTCATTTTCTCTAGAGAGATAATTATCATATAGTTGATGAGAACGAGATGAAGAGCCTCTGGAATGTCAAGCCTGTTTGCTGCTGCTGCTTATCATTTGGAGAGGATTGAACACAAGATAATTTGAAAGTGAAAGGTTGTGAAGAATGTCAAAGGAAGACTTCCAATTTATAGAAAATGGCATATTTCGTATAGTATGAGTTGAGATCGTACATACGAATAAGGAATTCATACCGTACGAATAGGGGTTCATACATATGAATGAAAATGGTCAATAACAATTATTTCAGCATGTCTTTTCAAAACGTTGCCTTTATGATGCATCATTTTGTATGATCTTTGACTAACTTTATCATACAGATGAATAGGTGTTCATCTAGGATGATCGATTAATAATGATCGCACCAACTAGTTAGGTTCGTCCGCATGCAAATTGACAACTGGATTGTACAGATGAACTGGTGTTCGTACTGACGTTCTTTAAAAAATATTTGCTTTCAAAATTCCCACCATTTTTGTACAGATGAAAAAAATAAACTATTCATACAGATGATGAAATAATTATATAGTATGAAATGTTTACAAAATCACATTTTGGTCTGGCCAACTTAGAGAAAAATATTATGCAAAATTTAATGAGGTCGTACAGTACAAAAGTAGTTTGTACAGTATCAATTGAAGATGAACTTTAGATTTGCACATGATAATCAAGATTCTTTTCCAAAAACATACAACAAGATCCATAAGACATAAAAATGAAAACAAAAATAATACAAAAGAGAGAAACAAACCAAAAAATAGAGAAAAATAAAAATCAAACAAAAATAAATCACAAATAAGGAATAAAAACACAAACAATAACAAAAAGAAATACACTATGAATGTAACTTTTAGAATTTAAAATTGTCAAGCATGAATATCAATAACACCCAATCTGGTTCTTAATGTACTAACAATTTCAAAAGCCAGTAGTTTTGTGAAAATATCTGCAAGTTGATTTTCAGTAGACACATGATTTAATTCAATATCTCCCTTGGTGACATGGTCCCTAATGAAATGATTGAAAGTTTGTTAGGATTGTTAAGCCCTTATAAATTAGTCCCAAGGCTAACCAAGAGGGGGGGGAAGGGGGGATGAATTAGTATTTTAAAAATTCTTGCACATACAAAAAAATATTTTTATCTTTTTGAATATTTGAAACACAAATAATGAAAGCCAAAGAAGATAACCAAAATCAGATTTTCAACCACAGATCAGATCACAGAAAAAATGAGAAAATTAAAATGTAGAAAAATAAATGAAAAGAGCACACCAGATTTATAGTGGTTCGGTAAACTTGACCTAAGTCCACTCATCGGAGCCTCACCTCCAAGTATTGCACTAAAACACTATAGTGACTCTCCTTTTGCTCCCACAGCAAGGCGGAGAAGCCCTTACAAAAACTTTCCACCGGCACCAGTGAGGCAGAGAACCTTGACTCCTTTTGCTTCCTCCTGAAGCAAGCAGAGAACCCTAGAATCATTTTGCTTCCTCTTGAAGCATGCAGAGAATCTTGGACTCTTTTTGCTTTCTCTTGAAGCAGGCAGAAAACCTAGATTTGATGCTGATGATTATCTCCCTAGAGCCACCACAAAACCAAGACGAAGAAGGAAGATGACGATCGAATCATTGCTTGGAGCAACCTTTGTGAATCCCCTTACAAACTCCCCCTCACAAGATCCTCTCTCTCTCTCTCTCTCCCAAACTCTCCTTCTCCTCTAAGCTCTCTTAGAGTGGAAAAATTAGCAAAAGATTGTTGAAGAGATGGTTAAAGAGCTTAAATAGAAGGCCTCAAAAAATGCCCTAAAATTCAATTTACCGATTATATTGTCCAGGATAATCTATCGATCATCCTGTACGATCAGTATAAAATCATCCATTTTGCCAGGATGATTGCCATGGTCTGGATGATTAGAAGAAATATTTTCTACATATTATCCAGGATGATTTTACGATCATCTAGGATGATTAGTTTAAATAGAGTGGAAAATGAAAAATCGTCCAGATAATTTCTCGAGATGTCCAAGATGATATCCTGGATGATCAGAAGAAATTAGGGGTTTTCGTCCGAGATGATTTCACAATCATCTGGGATGTTCAATTTATTTTGGGTGGCAATCAACAAATCATCTCAAAAATATCTCAGGACGTCCAGGATGATATCCTGGACTATCAGAACAAAATTATGGATTTCATCAGGGATGATTTGAGATTATCCCATGAAATATAAAGGATCATTCAGGATGATCGGGGATGATCGTCCTATACGATATTATTGATCAATTAAACCATAATTATTCTGTTAATCAAGGGGTCTTTTTTTGGCAAAATTTTAGAGAATCGTCCAAAATGATATAGGTATCATCCCATACAATCAGACCAAATATCTAAAAATAAAATATTTCCTAAAAATGTGATTGGTGACAAATTTTTGAGTTTAAACATATCATCCAGGATGATGTGAGGATCGTCTAGGATGATTTGCTTAATCAAACTTACTTATCCCAGATACCCTAATTAGGGTTTCTATTTTGAACTAATCGTCTAGGATGATTTCAGATCATTTTGTACGATATGATCAAAAATTAGAAGACTCTCAAACTCACCAAATTTCTCCCTATAGTGTGTGTGTGTGCAAGGTTACTTAGCATCAGGATTCATCTTATTGCATTTGACTCAAGAAAAGGTAAAAATTATTTTAATTTAAACTTATAGACTGACTCAGTCCTAGTCTACCAATCTTGAGCTGGTTTTAATTACAATTGACTTTATGAACCTGAAAAGTTAGTAGGTATGGGAAACTAAAATAGATATGCAGTAGTAGCAGTAAAGAAGCAGAAATATTTGATATCATCAAAACTATAATGCTTGAACCTAGATTTGCAACAATCTTCCCCTTTTTGATGATGGAAAATATTTGTTAGGCAATTACAACTCAAGCAGATAAAAAAAATAAACACAAAGCAAAGAAAAATAATATAAATAAAGAAAAATAAATTTTACTAAAAGTAGGTAAACAGTACAACACTAACAACACTACTCCCCCTTTTGACATCACAAAAAGGAGGAAATAAAAAAATAGCAACTAAACAAATCACAGAACAGAAACTAGTACAAACTCTAAAATAAACACACAAAAAACTAGAAAGATGAACTCTGCTCATTTGGAGGTGATGGTGGTGGAAAGAGTCAGTGAAGGGAAGCAAACTGCTCTCCAAACTAGGCCATATCATGATCGTGTTGCTGCTGCTGGTGGGCTACATAGGTGTCAAAATGAGCAACATCCTCTGCATGCTGCTACTGATGAGCATCTACGTGGGAGTTAAACTTGGCCTCCAATTGGTTGAACCTTTGTACCAGTGCTCCTGGAGATGACAAGTACTGTGAAGGGTGTGGAAGGAGCTATTGGAGTAGAAGATTGGATGTGATCAGGTGGAGCAGGGAATTGAAGATTGTATTTAGATTCAAGAGTATATGCAATGAGGTGTCCTAGGGCAAGGTTTGGCTTTCGCTTATGGCCTGGATCCCTAATGAATGTTAGGTGCTTAATGTATCAGATAATTGGATCAGCAGTATTGAATTGACGATTGGTCATGATGTAGTAGGTGGTGAGTGAAAGGATGGGAGTGATGTGGATCCTATATCCATCTTTTAAAATTACAGAGTTGTGAAGGATGTGCTGGATATTACGTGCATCGTTTACTAGGGAACTAACCTCTAAGTCATGAAAAGGAGCATTAGTTTCCCTCAGAATGAGGTTGACAGGGGTCAAGTTGAAATTAGGATCAAAGGCTAAAAGGTGAAGCTTGTCCCCAATAGTGGATAGTCGAAGAAACTCATAAAATTCTTGGCACGTTATTTTGGCTGGATGTCGATTAACGTACGACTGGAGGGTGGTAAAATCAACATTGAAATGAAGGCTTGCGAAAAACTCAAAGAGGAGTTTAGAGTTGAATGAAAAAGCCAGAGTGAGAATGAAAGTCAGTGTGGTGTTGGCAAAGTGATATAACACCTGAAAGTTTAGGGTGGCTTGATTGATGATTCGTGAGGGGTTGATGCTTGCAGATTTAAATCGGGCATAAGCTGCTTCATCAGCAGCTTCAGTAAAGTGAGAATCCATGGCACTCCTAGAAGAGCTTCCAGCCAGTGCACATGAGTGTTTCCCACTATTAGCCATAATAAGAGAAGAGGTGAAGCTGTAGTGAGGAGAGGAAGTGAAGGTGTGGTGAGGAATTGGATTGAAATGCCTGGTTTAAATAGAACTGAGAACATTATCTAGGATGATCATAGGATCGTCCAGGATGGTAAGTGTAATTATTATCATCCAGAATGATTGGTCAAAAAGGTTATCTGATCATCTAAGATGATCGGATATCATCCAGGATGATTAGACACAGGCGACCATCCCAAGGAGTCTTTCAGGATGATCTTTGACAAAAAAGTATCATCTAGGATGATGAGGTGGATCATCCAGGATGATTAGCATTAATGGATCATACCAACTAAATTTAAATCATCCAGAAATGTTTTAAACATGGATCATCTAGTACGATGGTGGATCATCTAGGATGGTTATCAATAATTGAGTCAGAACAGCCATTAGACGTTTGATGAAGGGTGATTTGATCAGATCGTCCAGGATGATTTAGATTATCTTGGATAATGTGAATAAAAAAATTGAGAATTTGAATGATGGAGAGGAATGATCAGAGGATTATAGAAGATAAGAAATTCGAATCAAAACATAAAACACAAACATACGAAAAACAAAAAAAATGTATTTTATTTTTTGGAATCGATCAGCTCCAATAAATCAGAATTTTTTCTTAATTTCCAATTCAGAAGCCAATAAGATGAAATTGATGAACTAAAATCTAGAAAATTTGGAAAATCAATTTTGGTAAACCATACCTCAGATACCTTGCAGGTTTAAATTTCTTTTAAATAAAAATCTAATTCAGAAGAAAAGAAATTGGATAAGAAAAGTGATCCTTTCAAACTTCATTTCAAAAAAATATCTGATAAAATAGTATTTCAAATTAAAGAACCAAAAATTATAATTTTCTATCTCAAGTGTTTGAATATATTAGGCGGCACATGAATTCTTCTAAGATTTTTAAAGATTTGAAAGAGGAGGAAGCTTATTTCTTTATGAGCTCATTTTGTGCATCTTTTTTAATTATTTGGCACACTTTGTGCATCTTTTAATTTTTTGATACACTTTGTATATCTTTTCAATTTATTAGCAAACATTATGCATCTTTTCAATGTTGGGCTCATTTTGTGCCTCTTTTTTTAGTTGATTGGCCCACTTTGAGCATCTTTTGCAAGCTTCCTTTCTTTCAAGACCTCTAAAAAATTCTCAGTTGTGAGATTATCTTCCAGATGTAAGAGAAGAAAAACTCACTCTCTTAGATAAAGAAAATTAATCCACAAAATTGAATCATTCCTATATGATAAATATAATTACCTAATTAAGAAAATATGAAAGTGATTCATTGATTTGGAACACTACTCATATGAGATAGATTACTGTAGGAAGATAAAATAAATCTCTATTTCAAAGTCTAACTTTTTAATTTTGAAAAAGAATTTTATCGAAAAAGATAAATACACCATTAAAGGAATTAAAGGAAGAGAAACAATCATCAATATTTCTTCCCTTAACCATTTTAGAGAAGTCAATCACTACTTACAAGCTTCTAAACAAAAATAAGGCAAAACTCTCATTTAGAAATCAAGTTCATCAGTAGTAGTGAGCAGTGATCTGATTCTGAAAAAAATAAATAAGAAATTAAAAGAAAGAAGAAAGCGCATAAAAAGAAATAACAAAATTAGATAAATAAAAAATCAGCAGGAAATCAAAAACACATAAAAAGAAACAGACAGCAAAATCAAATAAAACTAAGTGCTGAAACATAAACAGAGAGCATCAATCTCAAGCATGAATATATATCACACCTAATCTGGTGCTTAAGGTGCTAAAGTTTTCAAAGGCCAGTGGTTTTGTGAAGATATCTGCTAGTTAGTTTTCAGTTACTACATGATGTAGCTCTATGTCTCTTTTGGTAATATGGTCCCTATTGAAGTGGTGCCTGATGTCTATGTGTATGGTCTTGGAATGTTGGATTGGGTTCTTAGAGATACAAATGGCACTAGTGTTATCATATAAGATAGAAATTATGCCTATAGGAAGTCCTAAATCTAGAATTTATTGTTTTAGCTAAAGGACTTGGGCCACACAACTTCCTAAGGTAATGTATTTAGCTTCAGCAGTGGACAATGCAACTAAGTTCTATTTTTAACTAGACTAGGAGACTAAAGATTATCCTATGAATTGACATGTTCCAGAGGTACTCTTTTTTATCCACCCTACATCCTACAAAGTTAGAATCAGAGTATCCTACAATATCAAAGGAGGTACTATGCCTAGGATATCAGATTCCTAAGTTTTGTGTCCCTAAGAGATATCTAAGAATTCTCTTAACAACAGTCAGGTGGGACTCCTTTGGATCAGCCTGAAATCTAGCACAGAGATAAACACTAAACATAATATCAGGTCTGCTAGCAGTCAGGTAAAGAAGTGATCCAATTATTTCTCTATACTTCTTCTGATCAACAAATTTTTTTTTAAATTCTTATTTAACTATATACTAGAGCTCATGGGAGTGTTGATTGGCTTGGCTTTATCCATTTCATATTTCTTTAGGATGTCCTTAATGTAGTTTGATTGATTAAAAAAAGTTTCATCATCCATTTGCCTTATGCTAAATCCAAAAAGGTAGGACAATTCTTCCATCATACTCTTCTCAAATTCCTTACTCATTATTTTAGAAAAATTATCACATAAATTTTTATCAGAAGATCTAAAAATTATATCATCAACATAGATCTAGATAATGAGTAATTCATCTCTTACTCTCCTTAAAAAAAGGGTGTGTCTACGCCCCCTTTAACAAACTCCCTTTCTAGTAAGAATGTGCTAAGCCTCTCATACCATGCTATGGGTGCCTATTTTAATCCATACAAGGCCTTTTTTAATTTGAAAATAAGATTTGGAAATTAAGAATTCTCAAAGCTAGGGGGTTGCTCTACAAATACATCTTCCTTTATTATCCCATTTAAAAAGGCACTTTTGACATCCATTTGAAAAGCTTAAATCCCTTATAATAGGCAAAGGCTGGTAGCACTCTAATGGCTTCTAAATGGGCTACAAGGGCAAAGGTTTCCTCAAAATCAATCCCTTCTATTTGGTATACCTCTTAGCCATTAATCTTACCTTATTCCTAACCACCACACTAGAATTATTCATTTTATTCTTAAAGACCCATTTGGTTCCTACTACACTTTGATCCTTATATCTTTTTACCAGCTCCCAAACATCATTCCTAACAAATTGGTTTAGTTCCTCTTGCATGGCTAGATCCAAAATTTATCAGAAAGGGCTTGATAGATGTTGGTGGGTTTAATCATTGAAATAAAGGTAGAGTGATTTACTTCTTTTCTAAGTCCATGCATAGTTCTAACACCTTCAGAAGGGTCTCCTAAGTTCAATTCTTTAGGATACTCAAATAATATCTCCATTCTCTAGGCAGTAAAACTTCAAATTCCATCCTTTCCTCTAGATTAGTAGATTCTACTCCTTGGGTGACTTCTATAACCTCCTCTTCTTCTACTCTAGACCCTCCAAAATTATCAGATTCATCAAACACTAAGTGGTCTCCTCAATAATCAGGGTTCTTTTATTGAAGACTCTTTAGGATTTCCCAACACTTGAGTAACCTAGGAACACTCCTTTATCAGATTTTGGATCAAACTTTCCTAGTTGAGACTTTCCATTATTCAGATTGAACACCTTACATCAAAAGACACGGAGGTGAGAGAGGTTGGGTGTCCTAACCTTAAGAATTTCATAGGGTATTTTATTCAGCTTAGATTTAAGATTTACCCTATTCAGAACATAACAGGTTGTATTCATCACTTCTGCCCAAAAGTATTTAGGAAGTGAGTACTCAGCTAACATGGCTCTTGTGGCTTCTACTAGGGTCCTGTTCTTCCTTTCAACTACCCCATTCTACTAAGGGGTCCTAGGAGCTAAAAAATTATGATCTATCCCTTGCTCTTTATAGTAGGTTTCAAACTTCTCATTTTCAAACTCTCCCCTATAATCACTATGAATAGTCATAATCTCACAACCTAGCTTCCTCTGAATCCAAGTGGAATAAGAAGTCTAATCCAGGTGAACCTTGAATAATCATCAATAATCACATACCCAAAGACTTTCCCTCTTAAGCTTGAAGTGCTGACAGGTCCAAAGAGATCCATGTATAGGACTTCTAAGGGTTTTCTAGTGTTTATGTATTTGATTGAGTGGAAAGGAGGATTTGACTTGCTTCCCTAACTGACAGGCATTACGTAGGTGGTCTTTAGTGAACTCTAGCTTGGGGACACCTCTCACTAAGTCTTTTTGGGTGATCTTCCTAAGGCTTTTCATGCTTTCATGACATAATATCCTATGCCACAGCCATGATCATCAGTAATTAATTTTAAGCAAATAGCAATATTAGCTTTAAAGTAATTTAAATCCAGTATGTAGACATTATTGATAATTTTTCCCTGCAAAGCAATTTTGTCATTTAAGCTTATAAGGCAGCATGTTGGCAGAAATTTTATGCTGAAGCATTTATCGTAGAGCTGGCTGATGCTGAGCAGATTGTGTTTTAGTCCATCTACAAGTAAAATATTATCAATGATGAAATTTTTTGAATCACCAATTATACCTGATCCCACCACTCTCCTAGTGGTGTTGTCTCCAAGTATAACCTTGCCTCCTGCCCTTATCTCCGGTGAAATGAATTGATTTGTATTTCCATTCATATGCCTTGAACATCCACTGTCTAGGTACCACATGCTCTCATGAGGTCTTTTGTGAGAGCATCCCTATAAAATCATTAAATGTCAGATTTAGGAACCCAAACAGGTTTGGGTCCCTTATGATGAAAAGAAGAATATGATGCATGCATGCTATGCTGTGGATTTTGCAAATTTGGTCTCCACACCCAATGTGTACTATATTAAATAGTGCAAGTATGGGAGATATGTCCTAGCATGCCATAAGAAAAACATCTAACACCAGGAAAAGGATTTACTAATCTACGTTAGTGATAGTGCCTTTTCCTAGGTTTGGATGATGCATGCTATGATGATTATATATGAAATTCTTCAAGTGATGGGGGTTGTTTATTTTTCATGAAAGCAGTTAATTCAACATCAAAAAATTTATTTAAACTATTAAGAATTGAATTTTCCACTCTCAATGCAAGCTCCCTACTCTCTATATCAAATACATGAGTTTTTAATTCTTTGAATGTAATTTCTAATTCAACATGTGCTATTTTCAGTGACTCATGCTCAGTAGATAAATCAGAATGCTTTTTATTTAATTTATTAAAATCATCAAGTAAAGGCATATGATTGTTATCTAAGGTGGAATGATCTTTAATCAAAATTTTATGCTCTTTTTATAAGTTTAGAAATTCTAATTTCAGGCTAGCATATAATTTTTTCAACTTCCTATACGATATTTGAATTTTCTTAGAAACTTCAAGAAATTGATCATACGTTAATTCACATACCTCTTATTGGTCAGAGTGACCAAAATGATCATCCACCATCAAACACAAGTTGGTTACCTCCTCTTCATCTTCAATTTCAGAGGAGTCAGATGCTGAATCAGCCCAAAAAGCCTTTTGGATCTTCTTCTTTTCTTCTTGAACTTGGGTTTCTCTTCACCATTCTCCTTGCTTGGGTGAGGCTTAAGTAAAAGGTAATCAGACTTCAGATGCCCAGGCTTCATGTATTCAAAGGAAATAACATCAGATGAGCCTTTAAAATTCTTACCAGATTTACCTTTATTCCACTTCTGATGATGCTTTTGTTTCTTATTCAAGAAGCTCTTGAATTACCTTGTGATTAAGGCCATGTCATCATCATCAGAACCTTAAGGGCCAGAGTCGGAATCATCAGCCTTCAAGGCTATGACTTTCTCCTTCTTTTTCTCACCTGCATCAAGCTGTCTTTGATTCACTCCTTGCTT